>CM065593.1:360563871-361209767 GCA_033119425.1 Bufotes viridis | reverse complement strand
GGCTGGTTGCACCAAACCATTTCAGCTGGACTGGTCGAGCCTCATCATTTGTGTTTTTGTACATTACTATTTTTTGCATTCTTTATGAAAGACAAAGTGATGAGATTTGATGCCTTACTACATCTGATATGTAAAGTTCCTGTTTGGATTAACCTCTGCCTCACTCCTCATTCTTCTGCTCCATCTATTAACTGTACCTTACGGTGCTGGTGTCACGAACACAGGGGCCCAGCCACCAAAGCACCCTTAACACCAAGTACCATCAAGGGAACCTCACCCAACATCTGGCTGGTGTTCCCTGCAACCGAGAGTGCCCCGGAGGATTTTGTGCTGTCTTTCTCATCACTGCACTGCCGACCCAGGGATGCATCTGCTAACCATGAGTAACAAATATGAACTATTACCTCCTTCGGCCCACCGTAGCCTCAGGTGTTTTCCCCTGTGGTCCTGGCACACTGCACTGGTACTGCCATTTTAGCAAAGAAATGACAGCTTGGGACTCTCCACCTCTGCTCGGCACAAGCCATCAGTTCTCTGAAAGGTGCGGAGTCCACCACTTGAAAAGGTATAGACTGCAGCAACAGCAACTTGGACAGGAGCACGTTCAGCTTCTGTGCCGTTGGATGCGTGCATGCATACTGCTGTCTCTTGGCAATCGCTTCGGTGATCGATTGCTGACGGAATGACTGACGAGGAGTAGAAGCAGCAGGAATATCTGGACCAGCAGAAGATGGAAATGACAGACAGCCCCCTTCAGCTGAGGTGGTGGAGCCTTGACTGTCTGAAAAAGCAAATTAAAACACCCCTAAAAGAAGCAAATATATTTTTCTTTTAGTAATGAAATAGGGCACTAAACGCTTTCACCACAAATAACTGCAACAGTAAACTGCGTATATATTTTTCTTGGAGTACAGAAATACCTCATTAAACGCTTTTAACCCTAAATAACAGTAGAAGTGAACTGCGTATATATTTTTCTTTCTGTAATGAAATAGGCCACTAAACGCTTTTACCGCAAATAACGGCAACAGTTAACTGTGTATATATGTCTCTTGGAGTACAGAAATACCTCACTAAACGCTTTTAACCCCAAATAACTGAAGAAGTGAACTGCGTATATATTTTTCTTTCTGTAATGAAATAGGCCACTAAATGCTTTTACCACAAATAACGGCAACAGTGAACTGCGTATATATTTTTCTTGTACTACAGAAATATGTCACTAAACGCTTTTAACCCCAAATAACTACAGAAGTGAACTATGTATATATTTTTCTTTTTGTAATGACATAGACCACTAAATGCTTTTACCGCAAATAATGGCAACAGTGACCTGCATATACATGTTTCTTGGAGTACAGAAGTACGTCACTAAATGCTTTTAACCCCAAATAACTGCAACAGTGAACTGCATATATATTTTTTTGTTAGTACTGAAATACGCCACTAAATGCTTTCACCACATATAACTGCAGAAGTAAACTGCGTATATATAAACTGCGACAAATTGCTGGAATAACAGAGCTGTATAATGGCTATTTAGATCCCCAAATAGTCTTTCCCTGCACTTGTAAATTGCTTTTCTAGCACTGTCCCTAGTGCCTTCTGACGTTTCTACCTGCACTAAGATGCTGTGAAATGATTCCTCCCTATCCTTTCCCTGCACTTATAAATCGTTTTTTCTGTCTTTTTTTCACAAGGAGGTTTTTCCAATAGCTGTCCCTAGCGCCTTCTCACGTCTGTCCCCTGCACTCAGAACGCTGGAAAATGGCTGATTCTAAGATGGCCACTGTAACGGAACACCTGGCACCCCGAATGGGCACCTTCCGCTGATGCTTGCTCCTAGCGCTTCCCGAGGGCTCCAAGCACTCCACCGGACACCATAACCACCTCTCCTAACTCCAGAAAGCAGGAACTAGGAACAAGCTCTTACAAGAGCTTATACTCAGGGGAGTATTGTGATATAGCAATCCCCAAGAGTGTGGTTATCCCATCCCGAACCATGAGCCAAGACTTCATGAAGGGGTAAAGCAGAAGTTCTTTATTAGATGGCCAAAGCTTGGCCTTTTATGCAAGTCCTCCAGCAAGGGCTACTCCCCCGGGGACCTGATAGAGGACAGGCACATAAAATACAGTGACCAATCATCCTACAGCCAGATATATCACACCCCCACAGGTAATGTCCATTGTGCTTGCTGATTGCGTCCCAGGCAATGTTCATTGTGATTCTTAATTAGGTCACAGGCAATGTCCATTGTGAATGCTAATTGCGTCACAGGCAATGTCCATTGTGCTTACTAGCTGTCACTGGGGCCATAGTCACAGGGCAAGAGGCTGGCAAGCAGGCCTCTCCAACTCCCAGTGACAAAGGTGCTTTTGTCACAGCCACCGTATTTATAGGGCAGCCAGGGCTGGCTGGCTGCTGATTGGTTGCATGCATGCATGTCAGTCTGGGTGATCCCGTCTTCCCAGAGCTCCTTGCCCCATGTCCTCAGTCCTCACATGTGTGGCCGCCATTTTAGGAAAAATTGCGTTTCGTTACCACGAAGCGAGGAAATTCGCATTCACATTTTCCCCTGAAATTCGGATCAAATTACACTTTGTCAGCTTCGATTCGCTCATCTCTATGTAGAACTTATTAAGGAAAGCATACACCTCCTTCCCATTTCATCTGAAGAATCTGTGAGATGGTGATACTGCATGATGGTGTGAGGAGAAGGGAACAGCCAGGGAGACAGCTGAAAAAGACCCTAGAAAAACTGGAAAATGAACAAATTAAACATTTCTTATCTCAGAAAGCTGACATGATGCAGAAAAGAAACAATTAAATGAAAATTTTAGCTCTGCTACATCTGCAACTCAGAATAATCAGTTCCATGAAACCCAGTCAAATCCACTAATTTCATTTATCCCACAGATTGCTCTTTTCATTTGGCTTTTGCGCTCTTTTCATGGTTAAGATCTTCATTGGAGGTTTCTAATCTTTCTGAAATAAAAGATAAAAATTCTCTGAGCATAAACCAGGCACATCATCGTTTAATTGCTTGCAATTACTGGGAAATGGATGTGCTAATTTCTATGAATTATTTGCATTTTCATGAATTAATTTGTACTGTAACGAAATGTATCGTAGGAATTCAAGATGCTGAGAAAACTGGAAACTCTTTAAGTTTATTCTGCAGTAAAGCAAAAGTGCACAGTTTTACAATAAAACTTGTTACAGGCTACCATTTGGAATTCCTATACTAATAACTGAGAGCATTGCATAAATATAAATCCCCTAATAAAGCCTGACAGTCAGAATCAATCCTTCACAAGCAGAAGGAATCTCTACTTACCTCGCTGCAGCTCAATAATGCTCAGTCACTGTATTTTTACACAATTTCACTTAAAGGGGTTATCCGAGTTATAGCAATATATGTTAAGGTGACTTATAAGAGTATTGAAAACACATTTGTAATTTACTCACATTATTTATTCTGCCGTGTTTCTCCACGGCCAATGCGGGTCATGCGACCCCTGACGTCATCCACCAGGCTCCGTTGCTGACGTCTCGTGTACGTCTCTCTTCTCCTTGCTGTAGGGAGTGACCCAGCTCTGTACACGAAACATCAGAGCATTTTGTGTCCGTCCCCTCTCTCCCCTCTGGCTGCCCCAGCTCCTGCGAGGGATCGCACATGCACGATCCTTACCAGTACCACCAGCCGTGCTGAAAGATTCAAAGGTGTGCCCGCTCCCTCCCTGTGATCGACCAGTGTGCCCATTCCCCTACCTCTGCATCTGGCGATCCTTACCAGCGCCGGCCGCCTCAGCAAGTTAACATTGCACTACACTGGCCATTCGAACCAAAACCAGCCTCAGGAAAAAAAGAAAGTAAATCATTGTTCTTCATATAGATATAGCTATAGCTAAGCTATATTTGTATCTAAGCTATATCTGTATCTAAGCTATATCTATTAGATAGATATAGCTTAGTTATATATATGACTTAGATACAGATATAGCTTAGATGCATATAGCCGTCATATAGCTTAGATACATATAGCTGTCATATAGCTTAGATACATATAGCTGTCCTATAGCTTAGATACATTTCGGTCCGCACAATGGAACCTTTTTCAAGCAGGATACACACACACACACACACAAAAACTCACTGACAGACACACACAGACACTCACTGACATATATACAATCACTCAGACACTCACTGACAGACATACACCAACACACACACATACATACACTCACTGACAGACACACACATAAACACGCACACAGACACTCACTGACAGACATAAAATCACTGACAGACAGATAGATACACACAAACATGACAGACATACACACACACTCACTGACAGACATACATCCACTCACTGACAAACACACACAGACACTTACTGACAGACAGACATACACACTCACTGATATACACACACTCACTCAATGACAAACACTTACTCACTGACATACACACACAGACACTCAATGACAGACAGACATGCACACAGACATTTACTGACAAACAGACATACACTCACTCACTGACATACATACACTCACTCACTGACAGATATACACTCACTTACTGACAGTCACACAGACACTTACTGACAGACAGACATACACTCACTCACTGACAGACACACACAGGCAGACACTCACTCAGTCAAACACTTAAACACTCACCTCCCTGGGGTCCAGTGTGGTACAGCTCCTCAGTCCTCCAGCGCACCATTTTGTATGCCGGGGCCGAATGACGTCATATTCCGGCTCCCGGCATCACAGAGGGCGTGCAAGGGAGGAGTGGGGAGCTGCTAGAACAGCCTTCCTTGCCGCCCGCCTCTTCTCCTCCGGTAATTTACTGGCAGAGCAGGCATCTGCCATCAGGGTAAGCAGGTGCCTGCTCTGCCATATTTAAGAAGGACCTCCACCTCCTGGCCCCCCTGTAACGGTGCTGGGGGCGGCTCAAGAGCCACTCGCCCAGCGCTGCAGCCCCAGACAGGGGGAGCCCACCATTGCGCCCCCAGCAGGGCGGTGCCATAGGCGAATGCCTAGTTCCCCTAATGGTGGCGCCGGCCCTGCTTCCACCTAAGTTGCAGTCCACTGCCTGGTGTCAAGCAAGATCCGTCCCCAGTAACAGAGACTTGGAAGACCACTAAGAGGAAGTAGGTGCATGTCAGAGCTATCTGAACTCCTGAGCCTGATAACTGCTGCTGCACAGCTTCTGAAGATCACAGAAGCATCAGGGGCATCCTGTGTGTCTGTATGTGACTGTATATGTGATTTCTGCCTTCTTATCAGTTCTGTGAGTTCCAGAGCTGAAAACAAATAGAGTGTGGAGTAAAAGAAAGGATGTCATAGCAGAACAGTGCTGGCAGAAGGGAGACACCCTCCTCTGCTTCTGAGAGAAATGCATCTAGCTATGTAGTTGAAATGCATTCCGCATTTTTTGTTGATTGCACAAGGACCCATTCACTTCTATGGCTCCTTAAAAAAAAGTCTGTATGTAGACATTGTATTTAGGCAAACTATAGAACATGTCTTATTTCTGGTAATGGGAGTAAGAAAAACGTGGATTGCACAAGAAAGGTATTCACATTTTTCGGATCCATGGTTTGCAGACCACAATGCAGACACGGTCATATGCATAAGGCTTTATTCAGAGGGTCATTCCGATTACAGCAATACCAAATTTAAATACTTCTTGGTTATATTACTTTATATCATACTATAATTTACTGTAATACTATATATACTATGATTAGTGTATCGAAGTGAAATTCGGTCTGAAGGTTAGGAAAACTTAAATTCGCAACAAATCCGAATTTCCTCATACTTCATGGTAAGGAATCAGGTTTTCTTAAAATGGTGGCTGCACATGTTACAAAGAGAAACTAAGTGTAGAGGAGACAAGCCTGGGAACGCAAGATCACCCATAATGCTTTGCAGCCAGACAATCCGCAGATAGGCATCCCTGTGATGTCACAGCCATGGGCGTAGCTATAGGGGGTGCAGAGGTAGCAGTTGCTACCGGGCCCAGGAGCATGAGGGGGCCCAAAGACCCTTGTGCCGCATAAGAAGACACACAAAGCACTTAGGGAAGGGGGGCCCAAGCTGAACTCTTGCACCAGGGCCCATGAGCCGTTAGCTACGCTCCTGGTCACAGCCCTATAAAACTCTCATCCCACGTGGTTTCCGCCATTGTCCTTTGAGCTGTGAGTATAGGGAGAGATGTTGCAAGCACTTGTTAGAATATTAGAGAAGGAGAGTGCAGGGAGACTGCAGGGTGAGTGCAAGAAGAGTGCAGGGAGAGCGCAGGGAGACGTATTCTGCATCAGTTTTATTTATTTATTCCTACATCAACCATAAACTAATATATATAATTTAATACCAATAAGATGGAAGCCTTTATTATTCCACTGCCAGCGTGCCAACCAATACCATCCAGTCTGTACCCCTGAGGGGGGTCAGATCTTAATGATGACCAATCTCATCTTTTGCTGTCTTAACTTCTTCCAAATCATCCTCCAAAGTCTCCTTGTCCTAGAAAAGTCAGCAAGATGCAGAGAGATGAGGAGCTGCATGTTCCTGATGACATATTCTCATCGATAGCAGATGATGTGGAAAAGAGGGAAAAGAAGACGGCAGAAGAAGGGCTCCCACCTGTAGGAAAGAGAGCACTGGGGTTGGCGAAGTGGTTATGCCAGAGCTGAGTAATGTTCTGTGATTACTGTGAAATAATCTGCAGGAGATTGAAGGCAAGAACAGCAATAATATGGATATCGTTCCCCCACCTAACCAGCCAAACCCCATACTAAACCCTACATTAAAGTTGCCTCGCAGTCATTAACAATAAAGGACTATACAGTGAGGTCTTCATTATTAAATTAAAGGCATCTGCGGACTAATTGGCTGCCTGGTTCTTCACTGCAGCATGGCTGCAACTCACCCGCAGCTCAGCCATACCTCGAATTGTTCAAAACCTCGCTCATCTCTAACTATGATATGCTATAGTACTATATTATACTATAATACACTATAATACTAATGTTAGAATTTTGTTTTAATACTTTGAAAAGATTTGAAAAAATATATCTTTGCATTGTTATATTCTGACACCCATAGATCTTTATAGTTCCGTCTATGGAGCTGTGTGAGGGCTTTTTGCTGTAAAGAGCTGTAGTTCTTATATCATTTGGGGGAATGTATGACTTTTTCATCATTTTCATTCAAACATTTTTGGGAGGTAAAGCAACCATTAAACAGTGATTAAGGCATTCTGATTTTTGCACTGTGAATTCTGAGATTCAGGAAAAAATAGACTTAACACAAATTTTTTAAGTTATTATACAGTGCCTTGCAAAAGTATTGACTTTTTTCGTATTTTGGTGCCTCACTGGAATTAACATGGATTGTTTGAGGATTTGCATCATTTATTAACAGAAGACGCCCACGACTTTGAAGATGTTTTTTTTTTTTTCAATTGTGAAGCAAACAACAAATAGGACAAAATAACAGAAAAAGTCAATGTGCAAAACTATTCACCCCCTAAAGTCGATACTTTGTAGAGCCACCTGTTGCGGCAATCACAGCTCCAAGTCGCTTTGGATGAATCTCTATGAGCTTGCCACATCTCACCATCTGGGATTTCTGCCCATCCCTCCTTGCAGAACTGCTCCAGCGCCTTCACGTTGGATGGTTTGCGCTTGTGAATAGCGATCTATAAGTCTGACCACAGATTTTCTATTGGATTGAGATCTGGGCTGTGACTCGGCCATTCCAACACATTTACATGTTTCCCCTTAAACCACTCCAGTGTTGCTTTAGCCGTGTGTTTGGGGTCAGTCCTGCTGGAAGGTGAACCTCCGTCCTAGCCTTTGATCACGCACAGAGTGGTGCAGGTTCTGCTCAAGAATATCCCTGTATTTAGCACCATCCATCTTTCCCTCAGCTCTGACCAGTTTCCCAGTCCCATCCCCCCCATGATGCTGCCACCACCAGGTCTCATTGTGGGGATGGTGTTCTTTGGTTGACGTGATGTTTTGGGTTTGCGCCAGACACAGCGTTTTCTTTGATGGCTGAAAAGTTAAATTTTAGTCTCATCAGACCAGAACACCTTCCTCCATACATTTTGGGAGTCTCCCATAGGCCTTTTCACAAACTCACAACGCGCTTTTTTGTTTTTAGCTGAAAGTAATGGCTTTCTTCTGGCCACTCTGCCATAAAGCCCAACTCTATGGAGCGTACGGCTTATTGTCATCCTATGTACAGATCCTCCGGTCTCTGCTGTGGAACTCTGCAGCTCCTCCAGGGTTACCTTAGGTCTCTGTGCTGCCTCTCTGATTAATGCTCTCCTTGCCCGGTCCGTGAGTTTTGGTGGATGGCCGTCTCTTGGCAGGTTTGCTGTTGTGCCATTCTCTTTCCACTTGGTTATGATAGATTTAATGGTGCTCCTGGGGATCATCAGAGATTTGAATATTTTTTATAACCTAACCCTGACTTGTACTTCTCAACAACATTGTCCCTTACTTGTTTGGAGAGCTCCTTGGTCTTCATGGCAGTGTTTGGTTAGTGATGCCTCTTGCTTAGGTGTGTCTATGTAATGACAGATCAGGTGACACTTATATTGCACACAGGTGACATCATGTCACTAATTATGGGACTTCTGAAGGTAATTGGTTGCACCAGAGCTTTTTATGGGCTTCCTAACAAAGGGGGTGAATACATACGCACATGCCAACTTTCTGTTTTCTATTTCTAAACAATAGTTTTATTTATATATTTTTCTTATTTCACTTCACCAACTTACACTATTGTGTTCTGATCCATCATAAAAAATTCGGATTAACAAAACATTGAACTTAAGGCTGTAATGTAACAAAATACGAAAAAAGTCAAGGGGGGGGGGGGTGAATACCTTTGCAAGGCACTGTGTATATATATATATATATATATATATATATATATATATATAGTTATATAATAACATACAGAGTAAAGTAAGTAGGTCACTGAAAGCTGTTAAACAAATGAGCAAGCTCCCATCGACTGGCGTTCAACATGGCACCCGGCCGACGCCCATATGATAACAAGAGAGGTGATGGTAGCAAGACATCTTACTCTGATGATGTTCTCAATGGAGCTAAACTTTTTTGGGGGTTGTGGACTGAGCATGCTGCTGCGAACATGTACCTTTCAGAGCTCCTGGATCATAGTTTTCTACTTTGCCTCTGCCACCACAAACCTGTCACTCTGCCTGCTCGAGGGAGGAGGGTGAAATGTTCTGGACGATGGAGCACAAGTTTTCTAGCCTCAGAACCGAAAATTGCTCTATACAAGCACCTTTGCTCCACTCTGCAGATGGTGGTGACTCACACTTCTGTATCTCTTTGTTCTGCTTCCATTCAACAAACTATTAATTTCTCCTGCTCCCCAGAGCTTGCAGGGGGACTTTTCTTAGGAACAGGTCAGCAATTGGGGGATGACATAGACCCTGCCATGTCTACCTCTCCTGTTGCTTGGCAAACATAGAGGCTGCTTTTATGCAAGATCAGATCTGACTTACTTAAAGAGGACCTTTCATGGGTCTCAACATTGTAAGATAACTATCTGGGCATGTAGAACGGCGGCCATGGATCTGACTGCACTTACTAACATGCCTCCGTTCGCCTGCTGGGGCCCCGTCACCTTGTCCCGCACTGTATGGTAATTGCTACTAACTTGCAACAGGGAGGAGACATCAGCTTCTCTCCCTGGGCGATTCTTCTCCCTGGTTGTAGCGCTGTCCAATCGTAGCACAGAGCTCACAGCCTTTTTTTTATCTCTACATGTCCAGATAGTTATCTTACAATGTTTGGAACCATGAAAGGTCCTCTTTAAATGCTCCAAGGAGTGTACACATTGTTTGGCCGTTATGTAAGGATATATAATGCTGTTTCATTAGTATAGATGTTAATCTGTATAAGCCTGCAATAATATGTTTGGTCAGTAGGTGGCAGCAAAGGGTAAGAAATGAGTGACAATGAAGATGTATAGTAGTGAAAAGTTTATGTTCATTTACCTTGCAAAGTCAAAATACAGATAATTTAGGGGCAGGCTAGGACCCTCAGAAGGGTTATGGCGAACTGAAATTGCAGTTTTGAGACTGCACTTGGCAAATCATTTGCTGCATCACAGAGTATCTAGGAGGAGGAGGGGTTTCTGGGCTGAGCAGGAAGTGAGGGCTGTGAGTGTGCCTGGGGCTGCTAGAGAGTCTGGCTGCCTGGATTCTGCTGAGGACTGCAGGAGAGATCTCTGTGGACCCTGAGAGGAACTTGCGGCTCACAGAGGGGACACTGACTACAGCATCAAGGGACGGTTTTGCAGCGACTTCTCCAAAAATCATCTGGCCGTGTGATCCAGTTCTGGAAAGGACCGGTGGACCCGGGAAGAACACCATGAGCACAAGGAAGTGTAAGTGCGGCTGTGACGCGCCACATCACACCACTCTTCATCGGTGGCATTCTGGACACCTGATAAAAGTTATTAGAGATATACTGCAGTTTCCTTTGGAATTACAAACAGTGGAGCATTGCTTAAAGAGACAGACCCACATGTTTGGATTACAAATAGTACTGCGCAGTACTTAAGGGTGCACCCCAAAGTGAAAGCATACCCCGGAACATTCAGGCACAGCTAGGCTGCTTTGTGGACTTTTAGGGGGAAGGTTTTTCAGTTACTGATTAGTGTTAGGTGTTAGGCAGTATCGCCTTTACTGAGTATTTTTGCTGTTTTTATTATTCTGTACATGCTCGTTCAGATATTTGTTCATCATTATTGTTCAGTAAATGCAATTGTTGTGAAGAACCGTTGTCTTTGTCTGTGTGGCATCGTGTACCCTCTTAATCTGTCGGCCTTCTTTCAGTTGTGCTATTTTAAAATGGGCATTCTACCTCTTTTGTCATATTTCCTTCACACTTTGCCTCTGTGACAACCTCCATGTTTCAGCAATGTAGAGAAATCCACAGCACTCGTCCAATTCAGTCATTGGTGTTTTATTTAGTAGTTAGGCAGCATACATACGTTTCGACGATCAGGTATTTATCAAGCTATGTATGCTGCCTAACTACTACGGTAAATAAAACACCATTGACTGAACTGGACGAGTGCTGTGGATTTGTTTCTCCCGGGATCCCGAGCCAGGACCCCTCAGCGCATGCACTGCATTTCCCTGGATGCATACCAGGTGACTTGAACATTGAATATGGATTTATCCCACTAAGGGGTTTGGAGTGCAGCTTATCTTTCTTTTAAACCTCCATATTTCTTCTTATTGATTGGCTAGGCCTTGAGTGAATCTGTCTGGGCTGGCAAGAAGGCTAGACTAGCTCGATCTCTCTTGTCTATGATGACATCTCATGGAGGCCTTGGTTTACCTGATTTGCATAGTTACTTTGAAGCCGCCTCTCTGCTCCAGTGGGTCCTAGAGTGGCACTGTCATGCCCCTTTAAAACAATGGGTCAATATTGAGCAAACTTTTACTTCTTCCGCTATCCATCCTCTCCCCTGGGCAGATCTTCCAATCCCTACCACCCTGAAACCTCACCCCACCGTAGGACGAACACTCCTGATATGCCAAATACTTTTCCCAAGGGAGTGGATCTCGCATACTCCTTCTGAAATGTTTCCTATGCTAGGGAACCAAAAGTTTCCTACAGTTTCCTCCACTAATCCCTTCAAATTATGGTCCTCAGTGGGGAAATAATGAGCGCCTCATTTTAGATCATGGGGCTGCTGGTTTTTGTATGCTGAACTGCTTAACTACTCTGACCCATGCTCTTTAGGCCCTTGGAGAGCCACACAGCTCATTTTTTCATTACAACTGAGGTCAGACCACCTATCAGACCCCCAATGTTAATTAGACCTCAGCTGACAGCCCCAAAAAGACCAACAATCTTAATAAGACCCCAATAAGAGCTCAGATCAGACCCCAATGTGAATGACCCACAATCAGACCTCAGATAAGAGCCCCAGTGCCTCATATCAGCCCCCAGTGCCCCCAGCAGCCTCTTTTCAGCCCCCCAGTGCCTCATATCAGCCCCCAATGCCCCTCTTCAGCCCCCCAGTGCCATATATCAGCCCTAGTGCCCCTCTATAGCCCCCCAGCAGCCTCTCTTCAGCCCCCAGTGCATCATATCAGTCCCCAGTGCCCCTCTTCAGCCCCCCATTCCTCATATAACCCCTCCAGTGCCTCATATCAGCCCCCAATGCCCCTCTTCAGCCCCCAGCAGCCTCTCTTCAGCCCCCCAGTGCCTCGTATGAGCCCCCAGTGCCTCATATCAGCCCCGAGTGCCCCTCTTCAGCCCCCCAGCAACCTCTGTTCAGCCCCCAGCAGCCTCTCTTCAGCCCCCAGTGCCTCATCTCAGCCCCCAGTGCCTCATATTAGCCCCCAGTGCCTCATATTACCCCCAGGGCCCCTCTTCAGCCCCCAAGTGCCTCATATCAGCCCCCAGTGCCTCATATCAGCCCCCAGCAGCCTCTCTTCAGCCCCCCAGCAGCCTCTCTTCAGCCCACCAGTGCTTCATATCAGCCCCCCGATGCCCCTCTTCAGCCCCACAGTGCCTCATATCAGCCCCCAGTGCCCCTCTTCAGCCCCAAGTGCCTCATATGAGCCCCCAGTGCCCCTCTTCAGTCCCCCAGTGCCCCTCTTCAGCCCCCCAGTGCCTCTCTTCAGTCCCCCAGCAGCCTATTTGCAGCCCCCCAGCGACCTCTCTTCAGCCCTACAGTGCCCCTCTTCAGCCCCCAGTGC
The DNA here is from genome assembly GCA_033119425.1 of Bufotes viridis. NCBI lineage: Eukaryota > Metazoa > Chordata > Amphibia > Anura > Bufonidae > Bufotes > Bufotes viridis. The sequence goes on along the minus strand of CM065593.1, from coordinate 361,196,974 downwards.
CTCACATCAGCCCCCAGTGCCCCTCTTCAGCCCCCCAGCAGCCTCTCTTCAGCTCCCCAGTGCCTCTAATCAGCGCCCAGTGCCTCATATCAGCCCTCAGTGCTCCTCTTCAGCCCCCCAGCAGCCTCTCATCAGCCCCCAGTGCCTCATATCAGCCCCCCATCAGCCTCTCTTTAGCCCCCAGTGCCTCCAACAGAGGTGCGTCTTATAGACAGAATAATATGGTGTGATATTTTATTATTTTATAACAATTTCAGCCTAATTCAAGTGTTAACTAAACCTTACAGGTCGATGTTAGTGTCAAGAAGTGGTGCACTCATTTTACACCCTTGTCAGCTGATTTCACATAGATGTCTACAGAACCAGTTCTAATAAACGCTTATTCAAGTTTAATCCCCCCCCCCCTTTGACAAAGTGGAGAGGGTGTCAGCAGTAAGTTTTTGTTGACGTCACAGATTAATTTGCCCTTCCTCTGATCCGTCAGAACAATAACTCACAAAAAACGGATCCTGTCAGCGTGTGGAGGTGGCAGCAGTATGAGGAGGCCACCGAGTGGCACAATGACATAGTCTGGAGGTGGCGGCTGCGCATCAGGAGGAGACCACAGAGTGTCAAGGTGACATAGTGTGGAGATGGCAGAAGCAGCATCAGGAGACCACAAAGTGACCCGGTAACAGAGTGGGGAGGGAGGTGGGTGGCAATACCAGTACACGCTGACGAAGGTGGATGTAAGAAGGAGCACTTGGCATCAAATGTGTTGCATCAAGCGGGTGGCAGCATCAAATTAGTAGTTGAGACAGGTAGCCAGAAGAAACCGGTCTCTTTTGTCAAGTTTTGGGTGAGGCGGCATGGATGATCTAATCAGATGCATCAGGAATTGTTGGGTGGAAATCCTGGCTGATCCAGGCCTGATTCATCTTGACAAAGGTCATTCTCTCCACATTTTGGGTGGACAGGCGAGTTCTTCTTGGGGTAACTATGGCCCCCGCTGCACTAAACACCCACTCTGATGCCCTACTACTGGCCGGGCAGGACAGCTTTTCCAGGGCAAACTCGGCCAGTTGCGGCCGCAAATCCAGTTTGGTTGCCCAGTAGTGATGAGAGGCAGGGGAAATATTCGAATTTGCGATATTTTGCAAACATTTGGGCGAATATTTGTAAAAAAAAAAGCAAATTTGAGAACATGCGCGTATTGTACGTGCAATACAGGCGTGGGTCACTATTGCTACATTTTTCAAACTGCTAGAAGTTTCCTGAGACTGGAGAAAATGGTTGGCTCGGCAGAACATTACAATAGCTTTATATGCAGATAGAGTGCTCCGATATATTCGCGATTGCACAAATCGGCAATTAATGATGCGCAGATAACCTAACACCCTGCACTGGAACCTATCAGCTCCACTATATCACAATCTAACCTGCACTGACTATCTCCCACTAACTATCTGTATTATATATATAAGCTAACTAACTAACTAACTAACTAACTAATGTAATGAGTGGAAAGAAGAGCACAGCAATGACACTTCTGTCTCTCTCAGAACTGGAAAAAAAAACTGCAGAAAATGTTTGCTGAGGAGGTTCTTATATAGTAAGGGGTCGGCAACTTTCCTATTGGTTGCTAGGGATGTTGCTAAGCTCAGACAAATACATTGCAGCCTTCTCATTGGCCCACAAGCAAGAAGTCGGGAGGGATCATGAGTTCAGAGGGAAAAAAAATCTATATTATTCTTGAATACGAATATATAGCACTATATTCTAAATCTTTGCGAATTCTCAAAGTTGCGATATTCGCGATTAAAATATCGAATATTCGTGCCCAACACTAGTGCCCAGTAGTCCAGCGGATCTTCAATGACGTTTTGAAGCTTTATCAGCATTGGTGAGTATCACAGTCTGTTCCTTTTACCACGATCTTCAATGACGGCTGGCAGGATGCTGTCCAAGTATGCCACCACTTGCTGGTTCAGGTCCTGCTCCAGGTTTATCTGCTGCTGCTGGTGAGCAGTTTCTTTACTATGCGGGTGAAGAAAGCTGCTCATCAGCGACTGTAGACTCAGGCTGCTGCTGATGGAGCTGGTACTGCTCCTGCCACCCCACCCCACCCCAGCAGCCATGGAAGTGGAACATGAGCGCAGAGGGCCCCCTGGTCAGACCTGCGAGAGGATGGACGATGGTGCAGATAGGCAGCAGCCAACTGACTACATAGGATGTCTCTGTAGTAATTAAGTTTGCCTCCCTCTCAGTGGGTGTAAAATAGGCCCCCATTATGGACAGCCAAAAGTCATCCCTCTGCCTAATGGTGACAATTCGGCTGTCACTACGCAAGCAAATGAGCATGCATTGGGCCATTTGTGTAATTGACTCGGAGGGGCTCCCTGCCTCCATCTCCACTGCATACTGCCACAGTGTGTCTGGGTCCTCTGTCTCGTCTTCCTCATCGCCCTGTAGCTCCTCTGGCTGCTTCTGCTTCTCCTCTCCTGTCAGCTGAGTAGAGAAACCACCCATTTCGCTACACATTGCCTGTGCTCCAATGTCCTCCTCCTCCTCTTCAAGTTCAGCCCCCACAGGGCTCATGTGGCCGTGAGATCCAGGCTCCACATCTCCTGTCCCCTAACCAGCCATTGTTACCACCATCTTTTCCAGGACATGAAGCAGTGGAATGACGTCAATTATGCTGTAGTCCTGGCGACTGACAAATAACGTGGCATCCTCAAAGGGCCTGAGCAAACGGCAGGTGTCACGCATGAGCTGCCACTGGCTGACATCGAAGTTACGCAGGGGAGTACTCCTATCTGCTTGCATCATCAAGAAATCGTCAATGGCCTTTCTCTGTTCATATAGTCGGTCCATCATATGGAGGGTAGAATTCCAAAGAGTTAAAACTTTGCATATCAGCCTATGTTGGCGGATACCGTTCTGCCGCTGCAGCTCAAGGAGGGTGTGCTTTGCGGTGTTCGAGAGGCTGAAGTGCATGCAAAAAATTCCTGCCCATTTTTAGGATGTCTTGCAGATGGGTGGAAGACTTCAGGAACCGCTTGACAACCAGATTGAACACGTGTCCCATGCAGGACCCATGGCTCAGCCTTCCTTGACGCAGTGCCGGCAGTATGTTTTTCCTGTTCTTGGTCACCATGGTTCTGATTTTGAGTTTTCGAGGAGAAAGCCAGGATTTGATTTCTTGATGAAGGACACAGAGCAATTCCTCCCCTGTGTGACTCCGTTCAGCCAGGCAAACAAAGTTCAGAACACATGTGTTATGCTGGAGGGGCACTGTGACTTGTCCCTGCAGTGGAGGCTGAGGACATGGTGGAGGATGAGGGGGCAGAGACGTGAGATCGTGGTGGCAGAAGCGGTGTCACCTGGCCAAGTTGCTGGTGTGGCTCTGCAGGAACCACATTAACCCAGTGGGCCATAAAGGACATGTGCTGTCCCTGACCGTAGTTACAGCTCCTCACATCAGCGCTGCAGTGCACTTTGGCAAACACCGACAGGCTCAAGGACTGGCCCACTTTCTGTTCTACATATTTATGCAGCGCTAGTACTGCCTTTTTCGGAAATAAATGACGGCTTGGGACTCTCCATCTCAGCTCGGCACAAGTCATCAGTTCTCTGAAAGGTGCAGAGTCCACCACTTGGAACAAGAGGGACTGAAGCACCAGCAACTTGGCCAGGAGCACATTCAGTTTCTGCGCCATTGGATCAGTGCACGCATACTGCTGTCTCTTGGCAATCGCTTTGGTGATCTATTGCGACGGAATGACTGACGAAGAGTAGGAGGAGGAGAAACATGAGCATCGGGACCAGCAGATGATGGGAATGACAGACAGCTCCCTTCTGCTGAGGTGATGGGGCCTTGACTGCCTTAAACCGGATGCGTGCCACTGAGTGATGCAGAGGTTGCTGCGGCAACTTGGACCACCACATCGGAGCCACGGTTCTCCCAGGCCACTGTATCGTGACGCTGCATATGTTGACGCAGGGCCGTAGTGCCAACATTGGCACCCTGGCCATGCTTTACATTATGCCCACAGATTTAATATATGGCCACTTTCACCTCCTCTGGTGGCATAACAAAAAACTGCCACACCACCGAGTAAGTGATTTTCCCCTTAACAGTCTGCACCGACTGACTGCTACCACCGCTGCCTCCGTGAACCTCTGCACCACTACTTCCTGGGCAGGTAGGCTGCTGCGAAGCAGGTGGTCTACTCCGGGCACGTTTGGCTCCCGACCTCCCACTGCTGCCACCCTCCTGACTCCTAGCCATGCTACCACCTTGCTGGCTCAGCCGCTGCCTCACGGGCAAGCTGCGACCCTCTTCTCCTGATGATGATGAAGCCCCTTTTGCATCTGGCTCCCAAGTTGCAATCGGCTTCATCACCATCGAGTAGTGTCTGCACGTCACTGATGTCCTCCTCAACGGTCTCTGGGTCAGGAGCCTGACCGTTCGCAACACCACCTACCACGCCACTCTCCTCATCACTACTTTCCCGCCTAGCGGAGGAAGTGGCGGATGTCTCCTCCAGATCTTGGCTGGGCAGTAGCTGCTCACTGTCCTCTAGTAGCTCTTCCTCGCTGTATAGTGGAGCTGAGCCCAGAGCATACAATACTTCTGTGGCTGAGGGAACAGCAAAGAACAGATGCAGCTTGAGGACAGGTGAGGGCACAGGGCCTGCTACCGGGCCATGCCAACTAAGAGTTTTTCTTTTGACGAACCCACCGACTGTTGGCTGGGGGTGTCTGATGTCACTTGGGATGAAGTGGATGACCGAGTTAACCAATCAAGAACCTCTGGGTTGCTGGTTAAGAAAAAACGACCGCTAGATGACACTGGGAGCTCAGGCCTATCGCTTCGACTCCTGCCTGCCCAGAAACATTTAGGCCTCTGCCACTGTGCATGGCCTGGCACTTCTCTGTCCAACATACTTTTAGCTAAACTAAATAAATTAAAATCAAATTTAAACACCCCTAAAAGCGATGAAGATATTTTTCTTTTTGTACTGAAATATGCCACTAAACGCTTTTACCACAAATAACTTCAACAGTGAAGTGTGTATATATTTTTCTTTCTGTACTGAAATAGGCCACTAAACGCTTTTAACACATATAACTGCAGAAGTGAACTGAGAATATATTTTTATTTTTGTACTGAAATAGGCCACTAAATGCTTTCACCACAAAATTACTGCAACAGTGAAGTGCGTATATATTTTTCTTTCTGTACTGAAATAGGCCACTATACGCTTTCAACACGTATAACTGCCACAGTGAAATGCGTATATATTTTTCTTTTTGTACTGAAAAAGGCCACTAAACACTTTCACCACATATAACTGCAGAGGTGAAATCCGTATATATTTTTTATTTTTGTACTGAAATAGGCCACTATTAGTGATGAGCGGCAGGTGCCATATTCGATTTCGACGAAATTCGCGAATATTCGAATGAATATTCGTTTCATATTCGTCGAAATCGAATATTCGTCATTTTTTCTAGTTATCGCGATTAACATGCGATTTAAATAATCGCATATTGCGATTTGTACTTAAGGCTACTTTCCTATTGGTTTCATATCTAGAATTAGCGAGGATGACGAATATGACGAATGTATTCGTCTATTCCTCAAAACGAAGATAACGAAGTATTCTACATCTTCGTTTTAGCTACCTATTCGTCAACTTCGCTAATTCTAGCAATCAAATAGGAAGGTTGACTATAGAGACAGCTGTGTTAAATTCGCTATGCTTTTTTTTTTTTTTTTTTTTTTTTTAATAAATAGAATACTTATAATAATTTTATCAAGTAATATAATTATTGTATTAAAAAAAATCGCATAGCTTAATTTAACACAGCTGTCTGGTAAGTCAACCTTCCTATTTGATTGCTAGAATTAGCGAATAGCGAAGTTGACGATGACGAGACGAATAGGTAGCTAAAGCGAAGATGTAGAATACTTCGTTATCTTCGTTTTGAGGAATATGACGAATACATTCGTCATATTCGCTATTCGCTAATTCTACCAAGCCAACCATAACTTCTGTGCTCATGGAGCGTCCCCATCACCATGGGAACGTCTCCATATACTAAAATGTACTGTCGGATTTGAGGAATTACGTTGAAATCGCAATGCGATTAATTCAAGTTATATTAATCGCATTGCGATTTCAACTTAGAGCTGGGTTTATAATGGGTCAGCTTGCTAGAATTAATCGAAGTTAACGAATATGGAATATAGCAGCAGTGCTAAGTTGAAATCGCAATGCGATTAATTTAACTTAAAGTATTCGCATTGCGATTTCAACTTAGCACTGCTAGTGCATAGCATTAGCTATACTCCATATTCAGTTAATTCTAGCCTATGTAAGATAGCAGTGCTAAGTTGAAATCGCAATGCGATTAATTTAACTTAAAGTATTCGCATTGCGATTTCAACTTAGCACTGCTAGTGCATAGCTATACTCCATATTCGTTAATTCTAGCCTATGTAAGATAGCAGTGCTAAGTTGTAATCGCAATGCGATTAATTTAACTTAAAGTATTCGCATTGCGATTTCAACTTAGCACTGCTAGTGCATAGCTATACTCCATATTCGTTAATTCTAGCCTATGTAAGATAGCAGTGCTAAGTTGTAATCGCAATGCGATTAATATAACTTGAATTAATCGCATTGCGATTTCAACGTAATTCCTCAAATCCGACAGTACATTTTAGTATATGGAGATTCTCCCATGGATGGGGACGCTCCACATGAGCACGGAAGTCGGCAGAAGCGGCAACGGGCACTGACTAGAGCAGCCAGGAAGCCAGGAATCCTCAGGACAGGTAAGAACTACTTTTGGGAAGTAGGAAAGAAAAAAATATAACTAAAAAAAAAAAAACGAATATTCGAAATAGCGAATTTATAGCGCTATATTCGAAATATTCGCGAATTAGCGAAGTGCCGATATTCGCTAAAAAAATTTGCTTTTCGAATATTCGCGCTCAACACTAGCCACTATATGCTTTCACCACAAATAACTACAACAGTGAAATGTGTATATATTTTTCTTTTTGTACTGAAATAGGCCACTAAACGCTTTTCAACATAGCACTTGCACCCCAATAACAAAAAACGAATTGCTGGAATAACAGAGCTGTATAATGGCTATTTCGATCCCCACTGTCCCTAGCGCCTTCTGACCTCTCTCCCTGCACTAAGATACTGTGAAATTATTCCTCCCTATCCTTTCCCTGCACTTATAAATCATTTTTTAACGTCTGTCCCTCCACTCAGAACGCTGGAAAATGTCTGAATCACCTGACATCACAGGGCTGGCTGGCTGCTTATTGACTGCATGCATGGCATTATGGGTCATCCCACCTCACACGTGCCATTTTAGGAAAAATTGTTATTCTTTTCCACGAAGCACGAGGAAATTCGCATTTGTTGCGAATTGAATTTTTCGTCAGCCTCGATTCTCTCAACTCTAATTTTCACCCTTTGATTCCTGAACTGGTCATTTTCTGCCTATTCTAGAGTTCAAAGTATCTGATAAACTTACAATTTATTCCTGCCTAGAACTTGACTGACTTCCAAATGGTTATAAATAACATGACATAATTTATGGAGTCTATATTAATATGTCTCTGACATTTTATTTTCCTTCTAAAAAATGTCATCTCGCCAAGATTAATTTCTTATACAATTATTAGAAACAATTGAGTTTCCAGCAGGAGCTCTTGCGAGGGGGTTTCTGGACCAGACTCCATATAACTCATGTCATTTCATGAATAATACAGCTTAAACTCCATGAAATGGAAATTTTCTTGTAAGCATAAAGGAGAAGACTTCTGTGGGAGTAAGAATTCTACATTACCTCCATATATTGTAGGTCGATTATTTTGTTTGCACGCGAGACCTTTTAGAGACGACCACCTAAAATGGAAGCTAGCAAGGAACCTACCATAGGATATAAATCGGCGAGACAATATTCTGGTCTAGATAAAATTGGTCCTTAGGCTACATGCACACGAACGTTGTTTGTTTCCGTGTCCGTTTCGTTAGTTTTCAATGGGTCCGCAAAAAATGCGGACAGCACATCAGTATGTCCGTTCCGTAGCCCTGCAAAAGAACATGTCCTATTCTTGTACATTTTAGGCATTGTTACAATGGATCCACAAAAAACAACAGATGGCATACGGATGTCATCCGTTTTTTTTGCGGACTGCAAAACACATACGGTCGTGTGCATGTAGACTCAGTCGAAAAAAAATTGGGTGAGTATTCACTCGACAAGGATTTGTGTGTAAATGTTAACAATAAAAAATGTTTATAGCACTCAATGCCAGTCTGCTGCATCAAAAGTCAACAGGATATGTCCTGTATTAAGAAAGGAATAGCGTCCAGTGGGAAAAAAGTATTATTTTTCAGCTTTGTAAGGCCCAGATGCGACCATATCTTGAGCATCGAGGACAGTTTTGGGCATCGGTCCATAAAAAGGATACCATTGATTTAGAGAGAGTACAAAGAAGGGCCACCAAATGAATATGAAGCAAAAAAGATCTCAGTTATGAAGAAAGGTTGTCAAAACTCAATTTCTTTCCCCCAGAACAGCAAAGGCTGAAGGGATATTATATATTTAGATAAATACATAAATGGTCCCTATAATAACCTACACATTTTTTGTTTCATGGACCCACCATAGAACATGAGTCACTGCTTACAAATGAAGGAAGTGCAATTTTATCATAAAATTTGGAACCATTCCATCACTGTCTGAACTGCAAAGTTATGGAGCTGGTAATGGCTGAAAGTGTGGATAGATTTAGGAGGGGGTTGAGAAATAACTTTCTTGTGAAACAATAGAGAGTAGCCAATATTAATATATAATATGGATCCAGGGGTCAGGAGACATTTTTTATTATGGGGAATTTGAACTTTGCCATTAAATACATGGCCTTCTTCTGGATCAACAAAGATTTGTAAGTATGAAACAGTTGAACTTGATGGACTTAGGTCTTTTGTCAACTATGTATCTAACATGTACAGACAGGTAGGTAGACAGTTTGCGTGTGCATATCTAAGGCCCTATTCACACGTCCGCAATGTTCGTCCGCACCCGTTCCGCAAATCTGCGGAACGGGTGCGGACCCATTCATTTTGAATGGTAATGTGATGGATGCGGAGAGCACACACCGTGCTCTCCGCATCCGCATTTGCGGAGCGCGCCGCCGATCTTCCGGCCGGCGTATCCGCAATAATATAGAGCATGTCCAATTCTTGCCCGCAATTGCGGACAAGTATAGGCATCTCTATTGGGCTGGTGGCAAGGTGTGTTGAGGATCCGCAACACACTACGGACGTGTATATTAGGCCTAACTTCTGAATGAATCCTGTAGACTTCCTTGTAGGAGTGTTCATGTTGCCCCGCTTGCTGAGGTGCCCATCCCACCCATGACCTGGCTGCTAACATTCCTTGAGCTAAGCAACCTGACAATGTAAGGGAATCCAATCCTGACAAGATATAATCTGTCTGTGCTTGTAAGGCTTTATTCACATCACCGTTCAGCTGCCCCGTTCTCCTGCTCCGTTTAGGAGCAGGAAAAAGGAAAGGACAGAGAAGGCACATAACTTAGCCAAACGGTGCCCTTAGGACCCCATAGACCATAATGGAGTCCGTTATGTATCCGCTCAGAAGATGATTTTGAAGCAGAGAGAAAAGTCCTGCATGCACAACTTTTGTCTCTGCTCCAAAATTATCTTCTGAGCGGACACATAACGGACCCCGTTATAGTCTATGGCAGTGTTTCCCAACCAGTGTGCCTCCAGCTGTTGCAAAACTGCAACTCCCAGCATGCCCGCACAGCAAAAGGCTGTCCGGGCATGCTGGGAGTTGTAGTTTTGCAACAGCTGGAGGCACACTGGTTGGGAAACACTGGTCTATGGGGTCTGAAGGGCTCAGTTATGTGCCTTCTCCGTCCTTTCCGTTCTCCTGGAAAGGCCGAACGGTGATTTGAACGAAGCCTAAAGCTATGGCAGTACCACGTGTAGTCAACAGGTGGAGATGGGAATGGACATCCATCTTTTTGCTTCATGTACAGGTTCTTTTGATGCCTTTTTGATTTTATTTTAGATTTTTTTTAGGCCAAGTAATGCTACTTTATAGTTTTGCAAGACAATTACCCTAAATATATGTACAGTATGTGTTTAGTTCACATATGTTTAACCCTTGTCTATGTTCATACAGCTTTCTAAAAAAGATCTTGTTTCTAATTGACTGAATCTTTACTGTTTATTATGTTTGTTAATTTGCAGAGAAAGACACAGTAATTAAGATGCAGCTACTTGTGATTATTTCTCTTATTATTTCCCCCCATGTGTTTTGTACTGTGTGGAGGGACTTCTGATATATATATATATATATATATATATATATATTGTGCTGGCTGATAATTACTCAAGGTCTATATATGAAGTTTGTACCTGCTATCATTTAATGACTTTTATTTGCCAAAATGACTGTTTCACAGGTTTATAATGATATCATCTCTATCTCTGCTATATCATTTGGTCTAGAATGGAGAAGCAAAGTTATGGCATGTGCCGATGATGAAAAAGATGTAATATTCAGGACAAAGACAGATAAATTGGATCTGAATACTTTACTGAGGTTTATACAGTACTAACCTCAGTATCTGAGGAAAAGGATTTAGGGGTCATTATATCAGACGAACTAAAGACAATGTCACAGAGCAGCAGGTAATGCCAGCAGAATGCTTGGGTGTATAGGGAGAGGGATTAACAGTAGAAAGAGGGAGGTGCTCGTGCCGCTCTACAGAGCACTAGGGAGACCTCATTGGGAGTATTGTGTGCAGTACTGGAGACCATATCTGCAGAAGGATATTCAGAGAAGAGCTACTAAATTAGTACATGGATTGCAGGACAAAACTTACCAGGAAAGGTTAAAGGACCTTAACATGTATAGCTTGGAAGTAAGAAGAGACAGAGGGGATATGATAGAAACTTTTAAATACATAAAGGGAATCATCACGGTAAAAGAGGAGAGAATATTTAAAAGAAGAAAAACTGCTACAAGAGGACATAGTTTTAAATTAGAGGGGCAAAGGTTTAAAAGTAACATCAGGAAGTATTACTTTACTAAGAGAGTAGTGGACGCATGGAATAGCCTTCCTGCAGATGTGGTAGCTGCAAATACAGTGAAGGAGTTTAAGCATGCATGGGATAGGCATAAGGCCATCCTTCATATAAGATAGGGCCTGGGGCTATTCATAGTATTCAGTATATTGGGCAGACTAGATGGGCCAAATGGTTCTTATCTGCCGACACATTCTATGTTTCTATGTTTCTATGTTTTATAATTGCATGTGCCATACACCAGACCTGGGGATATCTGCAATTGCTGTTAAGTTGTGATATCTATTATGTTTTATGTTCAGTGCATTCCAGCAGAGAAGGTTATGGTTGGCATTGGTTGGCAGGAACAGGGCTAACCACCCTGTTCCTCCCCTCTTGATAGCAGTGGACTGATCCTACTTCCTGCCAGGAAGGGAGTCCCAGAGTAGAAAGTGTGGAGGAGCTTGAGCTCCTACTCCATAAGCCTAATACTATTCTCCTGTTGCTCCTGAAGATTCCCCGAGTCAAGATACAGCTTTCCCAAATGCTACAGTGGATAAAGTCAGCAGAGTGACCAGCAAGAATCAGCTTCACAGACCCTGCTTCTAGTGAGGGAAAATGGATAAAAACACCCATCACCTGGAACAACCACCAGGTCATACCAACTATAAGGCAAGGGCTACACGGCAACATGCATCACATAACCTCTTGTCGCAGAAAAGTTGCGCAATGATAGTCAATGTAAAAAATATTGCGCAACATTAGTGAAAAACATGTCACAATGTAGTTGTACCCTTTTTTTCATGCAACAAATGTCATTGTGTAGCCCTAGCATAAGGCTGTATCACAAAGTGAACATCTATACCCACAAGTGCCTGCAAGTGCAATAAAATTGCCACACAACCATTCACTATACCTCCTCACCTGGTGCCAGAAACTGCACTTTTTTTACTTAAGAGGTTTTCCGAGATTTTTATACCGATGACCTATCCTCTGGAATAGGTCATCAGTATCTGATTGGTGGGGCTCCGACACCCGGGACTAGAGATGAGCCAAGTTTTGAAAAATTTGATTCTGCAATGTCGCCGAAGTTAGCCAAGTAATTCAATTTGTTATCAATTAATTTGTCAGAAATCGCTATAAATCTGGTATACCCAGGCCACTCTGCCTTAGGTTATGGCCACACAGAGCAGCCGTGCTGCAGGAAGGTTGCGGCCATGCTGTGGTGAAGAACCAAGCAGCCAAGTAGCCCGCAGCTGACTTTCTTTTAATAAGAAAGGCAGCACTGTATAGTCCTTTTTAATTGTTAATGGCCGTGTGGCACCTTTAAACAGGGGCTGTTGCTGGTATGGGCATACCTCCCAATTTTTTGGACATTTAAAGAGGGACACTTATGGTTCTTGGTGTGAAAGATCCATTTTTCCTGCATCTTTATACACCTCAATAGTTTTCTTTTACACAATAGTGCAACAATTATCTGAATATATAAATTTCTAAAATACAAATTGCATTAAATAATGAAATAATATACAAAGCAAGCTTGCAGGTGGGAGCCCTTCTTCTGCCATCTGCTTTTCCTCCTTTTCCACATAATCTAATGTCGATGAGAATATGTCATCAGGAACATCCATCTCCTACTTTCTCTGCATCTTGCTGACTTTTCTAAGACATGGAGACTTTGAAGGATGATTTGCAAGAAGTGAAGCCAGCAAACGGTGAGGAAGTCATCATAAGGCTGGATGGTATTGGTTGGCATGCTGGGCACTGGAATAGTAAAGGCTTCCATCCTATTGGTATTGAACTCTTCTATTAATAGCTTTCTGCAGCACTGTCCCTAGTAAATGAGCGAATGCCACGTCTCTCCCTACGTTTAGCTCACAGGGCAATGATGGAGACCGCACGGGATGAGTGTTTTATACGGCTCTGGCATCACAGTGGATGGCTGTCTGCGGATTGAGTGCCTGCACTGCATTATGTTCCAAGGCTTGTCTCTTCTACAATTAGTTTCGCTTTGTAACACCCGTGCAGCGGCCATTTAGAAAAACCTGATTTGTTGCCATGGAAGGTGAGGAAATTTGGATTAATTGCAAATCGAAGTAGTTTTCATAAACTTCTGACCCAATTCCGCTTCAGATGCTTTGGTTCGTTCAACAGTACTGATAACCTATCCAGAGAATAATAATATGTTTTTCTGGGTAGTCCCTTTAAATAAATGGATATTGGAAGCTGTTCACACTTAGATGGTGTTGCAGCGGGCTCCTTTATATCCTTTAGGCCCCTTTCACACGGGTGAGTTTTCTGCGCGGGTGCAATGCGTCAGGAGGACGCATTGCACCCGCACTGAATCCGGACCCATTCATTTCTATGGGGCTGTGCACAGGAGCGGTAATTTTTACAGATCACTCCTGCGTTGCGTGAAAATCGCAGCATGTTCTATATTCAGTGTTTTTCACGCAACGCAGGCCCCATAGAAGTAAATGGGGCTGCGGGAAAATCGCAAGCATCCGCAAGCAAGTGCGGATGCAGTGCGATTTTCCCGCATGGTTGCTAAGCGACGGGACCCGATCTTCATTATTTTCCCTTATAACATGGTTATAAGGGAAAATAATAGCATTCTTAATAAAGAATGCTTTGTAGAATGAGGGTTAAGGGGTTAAAAATAAAAAACTTAACTCACCTAAGCCACTTGATTGCGTAGTTGGCAATCTCTCTTCTCTCTTCAAGCATTAGCTGTAGTCTAAAGGACCTGTAATGATGTCACATCACATGGTCCAAACACATGGTCCATCACGGGCTTCGGGTCTGGGTACCAAACATGGCGTTTTTTCCCACGCGTGTGCAAAACGCATTACAAAAGTTTGCACACGCTTGGAAAAATTGTGCATATTCCCGCAACGCGCCCGCATCCTATCCGGGCGTCAAACGTGATGCCCGTGTGAAAGAGGCCTTACGGTCCCCTGTGATTTCTGCAGCAGGTCCAATATAGGCCTTCAAGATGTATATTCCTCTGTTCCACGCTGTACACAGAACTGCCTCCAGAACTCCAATAATTCACTCTTCCTTGCTTCGATTTCACAAATCTGCCACAATCTAATAACAGATAGGCAGAAATAATCTCTCAGACTGCTTTCAGCATGAAAGATGAGAATGATTCATTGAACTCACATATAAAATGACATAATCAACATAAAATACAACAGTAAAATCATGCTGCTCCATCTGACCACTGTTTTTACCATTCATGGCTTCTTCATCTTAAAGGTCTACACTGAACCTGCTGCAGGAATCACCGGGGACTCTCAAAGATACATAGAACCTTGCTGCAGCCCCAGCGAAGTGTGTACAGCTTCCAATATCCATCTATTTCACTCTAGACCAGGGATGCTCAACCTGTGGCCCTCCAGCTGTTGCAAAACTATAACTACCAGCATGCCTGGACAGTCTACAGCTATCAGTAGAGATGAGTGAATTTTAGAAAAAATTCGATTCGGCCGGCTCACCGGATTTTTCGGGAAAATTAGTTTCGATCCGGCACTTCACACAGCTGATCGGTAGTGATGTCGCGAACATAAAATTTTCCGTTCGCGAACGGCGAACGTGAACTTCCATAAATGTTCGCGAACGGGCGAACCACCATAGAATTCAATAGGCAGGCGAATTTTAAAAACCCACAGGGACTCTTTCTGGCCACAATAGTGATGGAAAAGTTGTTTCAAAGAGACTAACACCTGGACTGTGGCATGCCGGTGGGGGATCCATGGCAAAACTTCTATGGAAAATTACATACTTGACGCAGAGTTGGGTTTTAATCCATAAAGGGCATAAATCACCTAACAATCCTAAATTTTTTTGAACAACGTGGTTTAAAACATCCAGTGTGTGTATACGATCAGGTATGATGTTGTATCGATCAGGTAGTGTAAGGGTTACGCCCGCTTCACAGACATTGACAGACCAAACTCCCCTTTTAATGCACCGCAAACAACCGCAAACAGTTCATTTGCACAACCGCAAACTCCCCATTTGCACAAGGTTGGATACCAAGCTAGCCATGTCCCGGTGATGTCATTGGAAGTTTCTTCCTCCACCCAGCCACGTACAACACCAAGGGTCCCCGAAAGGTGAATTGAAGTGATTTTTCGAACGGGGAGATGATTAAAAAAACGCTGGCTCCCTCCCCTTTGTTTTTATCCACGGTCACTGCATCTGCGCTGTGCAATTTACTGTCACACCAGATATGAGTGGTATTTTCTGTAGTACTATTCTCATCAGTTTAATCCCATTAACGTCCCCAATCTGGGGGCCATTTATTGAACTGATTTTTCGAACGGGGAGATGGTTAAAAAAACGCTGGCTCCCTCCACTCTGTTTTAATCCACGGTCACTGCGTCTGCGCCGTGCAATTTACTGTCACACCCGATATGAGTGGTATTTTCTGTAGTACTATTCTCATCAGTTTAATCCCTGTTACATCTCATATCAGGGATTGCCTTTTGTGAAAAAAAATTTAGGCCGGGTACCTTCGACTGCCTTCACAGTGACAGACCAAACTCTCATACACCAAACTGAATTGACTTCAGGAACCGGGAGATGGAAAAAGCAGCTTGGTCGGTCCTCTTACTCCCAAATTGGGGCACTGCGCGTGCACAGAGCAATGTGCTGTGACACCCTATATGAGTGGTGTCTTAACTAGTACTATTCCTATCAGTTTAATCCCTGTTACGGACCCTATCCGGGGACGTGTGTCGAATTGATTAACCATTGTCGAATTAACGAACCATTACGACATCATAAAATAATTTAGTTCTGAGCTCTGTACTTGCTTTGTATTGGAATTGATGGGGATTTTTTTAATTGTCTGCATTATTTTTAATAAACTATTAAGAGACTTTATTATGATTTTTTATTTTATGTATTAAAAACCCATACAACGTAAAAAAAAGGTAAATTAATGTTTTTTCTATGAAATATTATCCAGCCGTCCGATCGCTTTTGGTCTGACCCTAATGAAGCAACGGCCTTATCATCTGGGGTGTGGCAACATTGCCAACACACTTATAGAGGTGATGATTGCTTCATTGTGATACGCAAGCTGCTTCACCACAACAAGGTACTGATCACGAAGGGGAATTGACACTTGTATGTGCCTTTTTTGTTTGTTTGTTTTTGCAGCCACAGTGCTGCACCATAGTACAGAAAAATTAGGCATGTACACATGCCTGAAAAATAATGGCATTGTTGCGGCCGCTATTGTAGCAGCGGCCGGAAAAATTTATGTTTTCCAGGCAGAAAAGTGACTAAAACATTGCGGCTTGAACCCTAGTTGGTGGTGGAGAATTCACGAAAGTCATCCGGTATGCAGACATTAAATACAGCAGCGTGGGGACCATTTTGAGGCCAAGGCATGTAATCAGGCCTTTTGTTAGTCAAATGTATCCCCCACTGTCAGTCCCTTTGGGATCCATGCCTCATTCATCTTTATGAGGTAATCAACACTTTTTTGACTGAGGCGACTTCTCTTGTCAGTGACAATGCCTCCTGCTGCACTGAAGGTCCTTTCTGACAGGACACTTGAAGCAGGGCAGGCCAGAAGTTCTATCGCAAACTGGGATAGCTCAGGCCACAGGTCAAGCCTGCACACCCAGTAGTGAAGGGGTTCATTGCTCCTCAGAGTGTCGATATCTGCTGTTAAGGCGAGGTAGTCTGCTATCTGTCGGTCGAGTCGTTCTCTAAGGCTGGATCCCGAAGGGCTGTGGCAATGAGTAGGACTGAAAAATCTCCGCATGTCCTCCATCAACAACACATCTGTAAATCGTCCAGTCCTTGCCGCCGTGGTAGGAGGAGGATTACACTCACCTCTTCCCCTGTTGGATTCCCGTTGTGCTGTGACATCCCCCTTATAAGCTGTGTAAAGCATATTTTTTAGTTTGGTTTTGAACTGCTGCATCCTTTCCGACTTTCGGTAATTTGGTAACATTTCTGCCACTTTCTGCTTATACCGGGGGTCTAGTATCGTGGCCACCCAGTAAAGGTCGTTCTCCTTCATCCTTTTTATACGATGTTCTTCCCCCCAGCCACGTACAACACCATGGGTCCCAGATAGGTGACAACAATGAGCACCCTGGGGTGCCTGCTGTGGTTGGTCTTCCTCCTCCTCAAAGCCACCACATTCCTCCTCTGACTCCTCTTCCTCATACTCCTCTTCCAGCGTTGCCGCAGGTCCGGCAAGCGATGATGACAAGGCTGTTTCTGGTGGTGATGGTGACCACAACTCTTTCTCTTCCTCTTCACGCTCATCTACAGCCTGATCCAGCACTCTTGGCAGGGCACGCTCCAGGAAGAAAACAAATGGGATGAGGTCGCTGATGGTGCCTTCGGTGCGACTGACTAGGTTTGTCACCTCCTCAAAAGGACACATGAGCCTACAGGCATTGCGCATGAGCGTCCAGTAACGTGGCAAAAAAATTCCCAGCTCCGCAGGGGCTGTCCTAGCACCCTGGTCATACAAATACTCGTTGACGGTTTTTTCTTGTTGGAGCAGGCGGTCGGACGTTAGGAGTGTTGAATTCCAACGTGTCAGGCTGTCGCAAATCAAGCGCCTCACTGGCATGTTGTTTCGCCGCTGAATATCGGAAAAGTGCGCCATGGCCGCGTAGGAACGCCTGAAATGGCCACACACCTTCCTGGCCTGCTTGAGGACGTCCTGTAAGCCTGGGTACTTAGACACAAAGCGTTGTACGATGAGATTCAACACATGTGCCATGCACGGCACATGTGACAACTTGCCCAAATTCAATGCCGACAACAAATTTGTACCATTGTCACACACCACTTTGCCGATCTCCAGTTGGTGCGGGGTCAGCCACTGATCCACCTGTGCGTTCAGGGCAGACAGGAGTGCTGGTCCTGTGTGGCTCTCTGCTTTCAGGAAAGTCAACCCCAAGACAGCGTGACACTGCCGTATCCGGGATGTGGAATAGCCCCTGGGGAGCTGGGGGGATTCAGTTGATGTGCAGCCAGACGCCGCAGAAGAAGAGGACTCAGCTGAGGAGGATATCGAAGAGGATAGAGTAGGAGTAGAGGAGGTGGCAGTAGGTCTGCCTGCAAGTCGTGGCGGTGTCACCAACTCCGCTGCGGAGCCAGGCATCCATGCTTGTCAGCCGTCAGCAGGTTGAACCCATGCGCAGTGTACGTGATATACCTGCCCTGACCGTGCTTTGCAGACCAGGTATCAGTGGTCAGATGGACCCTTGCCCCAACACTGTATGCCAGAGATGCCAAGACTTCCTTTTCAATGACATTGTAGAGGTTTGTGATTGCCTTTTTTGAAAAAAAAAATTCGTCCGGGTACATTCCACTGTGGAGTGCCAATAGCGACACATTTTTTGAAGGCCTCAGACTCCACCAGCTGGTATGGTAAAAGCTGGCGGGCTAAGAGTTCCGTCAAGCCAGCTGTCAGTCGCCGGGCAAGGGGGTGATTCTGTGACATTGTCTTCTTATGCTCAAACATGTCCTTGACAGACACCTGACTGTAGGCAGATAAGCAGGAACTGCTGAAGGCGAGAGGCGGAGTGGCAGTTGGTTGAGAGGGGCCAGGGAGGACAGCAGTGGTTGACGTGGCTGAAGATGCGGGACCAGGAGGAGCATGGTGGCTTTGAGTTTGTGTGCTGCTTGTGCTCATGTGTTGATCTCATAGGCTTCGCAAAGCAGTAGTACCAAGGTGGGTGTTGGACTTCCCACGACTCAGTTTCTTTTGGCACAGGTTGCAAATGGCATTGCTGTTATCAGAGGCAGACACACAAAAAAAATGCCACACTGCTGAGCTTTGCAATGACGGCATTCTGGTGGTGGCAACAGCATGCGTTGACTGGCGTGCTGTCTGGCTGACCCCAGGTGCCGATACATGCTGTCTGACTGTGCCACTAACTCCTTGCGACGACCTCCCCCTGCTTCCAACTCGTCTCCTCATTCTCTCTGTCTCCCCTTCTGAACTTTCCCCCTCTTCTTCTCTTCGAGCAGGCACCCACGTGGCATCCGTGGACACATCGTCATCATCAACCGCTTCACTTGTATCTGACACCTCAGCAAAGGAAGCAGCAGCGGGTACAACATCATCATCATCATCATAACACTGTACGTCCATGTGTGTAATCCTGCCTGACTGAGACATATCCCTGTAATCTACATCATCTGGCAATAATGGTTGCGCATCACTAATTGCATCCAACTGATGTGTAAATAACTCCTCTGACGGATCAAGTGAAGCGGCTGTGGTGGCTGTGGTGGTAGTGGTGGTGGTGGCGGCGGGCGGGCTGGTGCGTGGTAACTTGAGAGCAGGTGACCGAAGCTGAGCTGGAGGAGGATAGTGCGTCAAGGTTCTTAGCGGAAGCTGTTGAAGATTGGGTATCCTGTCTAAGCCAGTCAACTATGTCCTCAGAATTTTTCTGGTTCAGGGTACGTGGCCTCTGAACACTAGGCATTATTCCAGAGACAGTGGAAATCAAAGCACCACGACCACGACGGCACCTGCGGGGTGGCCTGCCTCTGCCTGTCATTTTTTTTTTAGATTAGTGGTACTACGCGTGCTAGGTACTGTGCCACCCGGTATGAGTGGTCTGTGGAAGTGGTGGCCTGACCACAGTCCACAGTCTGTGGAAGTGGGCCTGACACACACTGGCAGCAGGCAAGCAACTGAATTTAGACTACTGTCTAAAAATTAAATGCCTTATTTATCGGCAAGCTACTGTGCCACCCGGTATCAGTGGTTGGCACTGGCAGTGGGCACACTACAGTCTGTGAAAGTGGGCCTGACACACACTGGCCGCAGGCAAGCAACTGAATTTAGACTAATGTGTAAAAATGAAATGCCTTATTTATCGGCAAGCTACTGTGCCACTCGGTATCAGTGGTGGGCACTGGCAGTGGGCACACTACAGTCAGTGGAAGTGGGCCTGATACACACTGGCAGCAGGCAAGCAACTGAAATTAGACTACTGTCTAAAAATTAAATGCCTTATTTATCGGCAAGCTACTGTGCCACCCGGTATCAGTGGTTGGCACTGGCAGTGGGAACACTACAGTTTGGGGAAGTGGGCCTGACACACACTGGCAGCAGGCAAGCAACTGAATTTAGACTACTGTCTAAAAATTAAATGCCTTATTTATCGGCAAACTACTGTGCCACCCGGTATCAGCGGTTGGCACTGGCAGTGGGCACACTACAGTCTGTGGAAGTGGGCCTGACACACACTGGCAGCAGGCAAGCAACTGAATTTAGACTAATGTGTAAAAATGAAATGCCTTATTTATCGTCAAGCTACTGTGCCACCCGGTATCAGTGGTGGGCAGTGGCAGTGGGCACACTACAGTCAGTGGAAGTCGGCCTGACACACACTAGCAGGCAAGCAACTGAAATTACACTAAAGTGTAAACATTAAATGCCTTTTTTTTATGCAAAGTCCTGTGCCACACGGTATGACAGTGGTGGGCACTGGCAGAGGGCACACTACAGTCAGTGGAAGTCGGCCTGACACACACTAGCAGGCAAGCAACTGAAATTACACTAAAGTGTAAACATTAAATGCCTTTTTTTTTATGCAAAGTCCTGTGCCACACGGTATGACAGTGGTGGGCACTGGCAGTGGGCACACTACAGTCAGTGGAAGTCGGCCTGACACACACTAGCAGGCAAGCAACTGAAATTACACTAAAGTGTAAAAATTAGATGCCTTTTTTTGATGCAAAGTCCTGTGCCACACGGTATGACAGGGGTGGGCACTGGCAGTGGGCACACTACAGTCAGTGGAAGTCGGCCTGACACACACTAGCAGGCAAGCAACTGAAATTACACTAAAGTGTAAAAATGTAATGCCTTTTTTTGATGCAAAGTCCTGTGCCACATGGGATGACAGGGGTGGGCACTGGCAGTGGGCACACTACAGTCTGTGGGCCTGCAGCTCCTCACACACAGGCAGGCCAGGCAACTGCAGTATGGATTTAGTCCACTGTAGATTCTTATTAAGTCTCATATAAGCTTTGTCAGTACATGTATAGGTACGTGGATCATAAGAAACAGGTATGAGTGCAAGTACCATCCAATGTTGAGCATATAATTAAAACAAAAGGAAAATAATGAACAGAGTAAAACAAATAAAAAGAGAACAGAGCTGTTGGTCTAACGGTAGTTAAGTTGCAGGTAGACGCATGGTGTCAAGGGTGGGTATAAAAGAGACCCACTTTTGCCATGAACTGTGGAATTTCTCTGGGTTGTGGTCTTTATAGGCCATAATCCTTTCAAATGTACAGTTTTGATTGACCCGGTTCACAACCTCTGCTATGGAGGGGACCTGGGTAGATTTCCAATATTTAGTTAATAGAAGTTTAGCCTCAAGAAGTAAATGAGCTGTAGGGACTCTATATTGCCCAGGAATATGGTGTAAGTCAAGAAAGAGAAGAGCGATTTTGGGTGAAGAGGGTAAGTGTTGGTTGCAAAATTGGGATGCCAGGGAGAAAACTGCGGACCAATATGCGGCTATGTGCGGGCAATGCCAAAGAACATGTAGTAGCGTGCCTTTGGCACCGCAGTTTCGCCAGCAAAGGTGAGAGCAAGAGGGATACATTTTATGTAACCTGTCCGGTGTATAGTACCACCGTAGGGAGGTTTTCACAGCAGCCTCATAAAGGGAGATACTAAAAAAGGTCCGAGTAGTGAATTTCAATGCTTGGGTCCATGCCTTAGGCGAAATGGAAGTTCTCAGCTCCTTATCCCATGAAGCATAGGGGGATAGTTTTTGGAATTTAGTTTTATCCCCTAGGCACAAATACAGAGACCTAAGAGTAGGGGCGCGGATGGTATGAGATTGGAGAGTCCAATCTTCAAAAACAGATTTGTTCGCTATAATCTCACAGGGTTTGCAATTTTGGAGCAAATGGCGAACTTGTAAAAATTTATAGAAGTCCTCCGCGGGAAGGGAGAACTTGTCTTTGAGGTCTTGAAACGATAAGAGCTGATTTTTGTTATATAATTGGGAGATCCACAAAATGCCCAACGACCTCCAACCAGACAAATCAATCTCTGGAATCTTCCCCTCTACAAGTTGAAGGGGGGAAGTCGTGAGAATCTGTATGTTTTCTGGAGAGCATTTGGAGTGAAAAGAGCGCCAATGGTAGATGGCGCTGTCTAATAAAAAGGCCAGGTCTCTGTATATTGTCCCCGAAGGATGAAGACTATCTAGTAGGAAAGCCCTAAGATGTCTGAAGGGAGAAACCGATGATTCAATTTGGATCCACGGAACCGATGTGTCACATTTCCACCAGCTAAACAAGAGGTTAATTTGTGTGGCTAAAAAGTAGTCAGCAATATTGGGAAGTCCCAAGCCTCCATTCCGTTTGGTTTTACACAATAATGCGGAGGAAACTCTTGGTTTATGGCCTTGCCAGAAAAATGAGTTTAAAAGGGTTTGTGCTTTAAACAGGAAACTCACGGGAATTTTGACTGGGACACAACGGAAGACAAATAATAATTTAGGCAATGTCATCATCTGGAAAGTTGCAATACGTCCTATCCAGGAAATTTCGTATTTCCCGTAGTCAGAAATGCCCTGTTTGATGGTTTCCAAGAGTGGGAGGTAGTTATGCTGGAAAAGTAGGGAAGGGGAAGGGGTAAGGTTAATACCTAAGTATTTAATGTGAGAGGATTGCCAATCGAATGGGAATTTGAATTTCAGAGCGATTTCGAGTGAGGGAGGGATGAAGAGGGGCAGAATTTGGGACTTAGTCTCATTTACTTTATAATAGGAAAGGCGTCCGAATTCCTCTAACAGGGGTACACACGCGTCTAGAGAGGAGGAGGGGGAAGAGAGTGTAAGCAGAATGTCATCAGCATATAAAGATATAAGATGTTGGTGATTCCCTATGGGGATGCCTTGTATGACTGGGTGTTGACGAATAGCTTGGGCTAAGGGCTCGATAGCTAGGACAAACACTAAAGGGGAGAGAGGTCAGCCTTGTCGAGTGCCGTTGGTAATTTTAAAAGGCAGTGATAGAGCTCCATTAACAAACACCCTAGCAGAGGGGGAAGAGTACAGAGCTTTAATGGCTGTGATTAGGCATGCTCCAAGACCCAACCTATCCAAGGCCGAAAAGGTGAAGGACCAATTCAGGCGGTCAAACGCCTTTTCGGCGTCCAATGTGAGTAAGCAGGCAGGGATTTTATGGCGATTGATGTGGTCTATGAGATTGATAGCTCTTCTTGTGTTATCGGTCAATTGTCTTCCTTTTACGAAACCTACCTGGTCGGGGCTGATGATAGAAGGGAGAACCTTGGCCAGTCTGGAAGCAATAATTTTAGCATACAATTTGATGTCAACATTTAGAAGGGATATGGGATGGAAATTTTGGGGAGCATCTTGAGATTTGCCAGGTTTAGGAATTGTCACTATAGTTGCTGCTAGCATTTCTTGTGGGAATGTACCTTCTGAGAAAGCAAGTTGAAAGACAGGAGAAAGATATGGAATGAGGAGATCAGAGAAGGTTTTGTAGTATATATTAGTGAGGCCGTCTGGTCCCAGGGACTTATGAAGGGAGAGAGAAGATATGATATGGGCAATTTCTTCATTAGTAATTGGGGAGGACAGTTGTTGCTGTTGTAGGGTCGTTAGTGAAGGCAGGTTAAGGGAGGATAAGAAAGCATTTATTTCTGCGGAGGAGGCTTGATGAGTAGAAGGGGAGTCTTTAAGATTATAAAGAGAGGAATAATAATCTCTGAAGAGATTGGCAATATCTTTTGGGTTGTAGATTTTATTCACTTTATCGGGATGTAGAAGAAAGGGGATCCTTGATTTGGCCAATCTTGCTTTAATGCGATTAGCTAAAAGCTTGCCTGCTTTGTTGTTTTGGGAATAATAGCGAGCTTGGAGAATTTTTAATTGTTTATCATGCTGGTGTAGAAGTGCATCATTTAGTTGGAGTCTAAGAGAGGAAATGCGGAGTTTCCTATCCTCTGAGAAATGAGTCTTATTAAGGGATTCTAAGGAGGAAAGTTGGGATAATATGGAATTTATTTTCGCTTCCCGTTCTTTCTTCACTTGGTGGCCTAGTTTTATGAAAATACCTCTAACAAAGGCTTTATGAGCATTCCATAAGGTATACGGACTGTTCACAGATCCTGTATTGATAGAGAAAAATTCTGAAAGTTCTTTCTGAACTACGAGTCTGTGAGTTGGGTGGGAAATAAGAAAATCATTACACCTCCAGAGGGTATCCTTGATGTTATAGGCTTCCTCTATAGATAGGGAAATTGCGGCATGGTCTGACCATTTTATAGTTTCAATAGTAGATTTAGAGGCTAATTGGAGCAATGATTTACTTACAAGGAACAGATCTATACGGGAGTAAGTGTTGTGGACAGTGGAGAAGAAAGAAAAGTCCCTTTCCTGCACATGATGAACCCTCCAAATATCGTAGAGCTCTTCCCTGTGCAGCAGGGGTCCTAGAGTGCTTCCACGTTGTCTGGAGACTGCTGTAGAATCAGCTGACTCATCAGGGATCAAATTGAAGTCACCGCAGAAAAGGGTATGACCTTGCTTCATTTTCGATACTTTTGCGAGTAGTCTGTGCAGGAATCGCAGCTGATGCTTGTTGGGCGCATATACTGCTACAATTGTAAAGAGAATATTGTTCAATTTGCACACCTGGATAATGTATCTGCCATTGGGATCTATGTGAGAGTCGAGAGGTAAAAAGGCTAAGGAGGAGTTAAAAGCAAGCGCAACGCCTCTTTGCTTTTTCCTAAAATTGGATTGTATAATTGTTGGAAAGAGGCGGTGTTTGAGTCTAAATGCGTCAGTGGCAAGTAGATGCGATTCCTGAACACAGAGAACGTCAGCTTTCAGTAGAAGTGCTTCCTTCCATAGGAAAGCACGCTTTTGGGGGCTATTAAGACCTCTTACATTAAGAGAAACAAACTTAAGTACCATCTATATAGTTAGAGGATGCAGAATACCTAAGCTGAATACATATAGGAGAGGGAAAGGGAGTTATTGAGAGAGGAGCAATGGATTGAGGCCTAAGACAGAGATTACGTGTCGGGAGACACGCAGCGTCAGACAGCAGCATAGGAGACCAACAGAAAATCATAAAATAAACAATATAAAACCTGGATAACTGGATCAAACAATGTCCTGCTAAGGAAAAAGAGGTTAGTAACATCATCCTAAAGCTCGGATGAGAAGAGCAGGTAGGGGTCAGAGTTCGTGTTGAAGCCATTAGAAAAGTAGACTCCAGGCACTTAATGAAAGCGGAGAAAATCAATGTTTAGTCCCTCGGCGGGCAGAAATAGTGCGCCATTCTGGATCAAGCGGCTGAGGAGCGGATTTTTGGAGAGCCGGGGGGTCTGCCACTTCGATGTTCCAGGAACGAAGTAGTCTTTTGCCATCTTCAACAGAGAATATAAGGTGCTGCTTCCCTTCATGATTACACACGATTTTAACAGGGAAGCCCCATTTATATGTGATGTTATGATCTCGAAGCGCCTGTGTGATTGGGGTAAGCTCACAGCGTTGTTTTAAGGTGGCCGCTGACAGGTCTGCATACAATTGAACGGAGGCAAAAGGGTCTGGTAAGTCTGGCTTGCGCCTGGCTGCATTAAGCGCTGCCTCTTTGATATGGAAAAAGTGCATTCTTGTCAGGGTGTCTCTAGGTAGTGAATCAGGGAGATGGCGAGGTTTTGGTATCCTATGCGCCCTGTCAATGGTGAAGTCCAGGTCGGTCCCATGAGGGAGAAGCAGCTTCAGCAGAGACTTTATGTAGGGGATCAAGGCAGAAGTATTGACCTCTTCAGGGATGCCCCGGAATTTAATATTGTTTCGCCTGGAGCGATCCTCCAGATCGATAAGCTTAGCTTTAATGCGCTCCAGGTCAGTGGACACTTCCTCATTAGAATCAATCAGTTGGTTATGGGAAGCGGCAAACTCTCCCATCTTGGTTTCAATGTGGGAGACGCGTGATTCCACCTCTGTAATGGAGGAGTGGAGCGGGGTGAGCAGAGCTGTGAAATCTTTATGCAGGGCTGAACTGAACGCCACTAATAGGTTTTTAACCAGGTTGCCTGAAGCGGGTTGATCAGAGGTAGGGAATTGCTCCGCAAGAGTGGCCAAGTGATCAGTGGAGAAGCGGTCCGAAGTCAGGCCTACCTCAGGTGCTTCATCTCCCTGAAGGCGCTGCTTTTGTTTTACAGGGCTCCCGTCGGGTGATGGAGAGGGGGAACCACGGTTCAAGTTGCAGGACGAGTGCAGTGGAGACGCCGAAGCGATGCGGTCCTCTGATATCATGGAGACTGGTAAGGTTTGCTGAGGTGCCGCCGGAGAGGAGTTGGATGCAGATAGTGAGCGGGAGGGAGACGCTCCAGTTTGGCAAGATGGCGCCTGGTCTCCAGTGTTAGTGCAGCCCGCGTCCTTTTCAAGGAAAAAATCCAGCTTATTGCGCTGGGGCGGCAGTCTCTTGCCTCTGGGCATCGTAGCAAGTGGTGGCCCACCTTGAGATATGGTTTCAGCCGGGGGAAGCCGAGGGGTTCTGCTGGAAATCACGCTGTGTGCCGGAGCTAAGATTTCATGCGGCCATCACGCTTGGCAGCCAAGCCACACCCCCGGCAACTGCAATATATATATAGAGGGGAAAAAAAAGGCAGACTAATGTTGCAGCCCTAAAAAGGGCTTTTTGGGGTGCTGTCAGGACGCTGTCCTTACAGCAGAGATCAGATGAGTCTTTCAGGACTGGAGTGGACACTGAATACACTAGCCTAGCTATCGATTTCCCTATTAAATCAGCAGCAGCTACACTCTCCCTCCTCTCACTAAGACTGCAAATTCCGAATGAATCTAAAATGGACTTTTGTCTCTGCTCCAAAATTATCTTCTGAGCGGACACATAACGGACCCCGTTATAGTCTATGGTGTCCGAAGGGCTCAGTTATGTGCCTTCTCCGCCCTTTCCGTTCTCCTGCTCCTAAAAGGAGCAGGAGAACGGAAAGGCCGAACGGTGATGTGAACGAAGCCTAAAGCTATGGCAGTACCACGTATAGTCAACAGGTGGAGATGGGAATGGACATCCATCTTTTTGCTTCATGTACAGGTTCTTTTGATGCCTTTTTGATTTTATTTTAGATTTTTTTAGGCCCAGTAATGCTACTTTATAGTTTTGCAAGACAATTACCCTAAATATATGTACAGTATGTGTTTAGTTCACATATGTTTAACCCTTGTCTATGTTCATACAGCTTTCTAAAAAAGATCTTGTTTCTAATTGACTGAATCTTTACTGTTTACTATGTTTGTTAATTTGCAGAGAAGGACACGGTAATTAAGATGCAGCTACTTGTGATTATTTCTCTTATTATTTCCCCCCATGTGTTTTGCACTGTGTGGAGGGACTTCTGATATATATATATATATATATATATATATATATTGTGCCGGCTGATAATTACTCAAGGTCTATATATGAAGTTTGTACCTGCTATCATTTAATTACTTTTATTTGCCAAAATGACTGTTTCACAGGTTTATAATGATATCATCTCTATCTCTGCTATATCATTTGGTCTAGAATGGAGAAGCAAAGTTATGGCATGTGCCGATGAAAAAGATGTAATATTCAGAACAAAGAGAGATAAAGTGGTTGTCCCACACAAAAAATATTCAACATTTTTCAAGCCGGCAATTGGATCCGAATACTTTTATAATTGCATGTGCCATACACCAGACCTGGGGGTATCTGCAATTGCTGTTAAGTTGTGATATCTATTATGTTTTATGTTCAGTGCATTCCAGCAGAGGAGGTTATGGTTGGCATTGGTTGGCAGGAACAGGGCTAACCACCCTGTCCCTCCCCTCTTGATAGCAGTGGGCTGGTCCTACTTCCTGCCAGGAAGGGAGTCCCAGAGTAGAGAGTGTGGAGGAAGGAAGAACATGCTTGAGCTCCTACTCCATAAGCCTAATACTATTCTCCTGTTGCTCCTGAAGCAATCTCTCAGACTGCTTCCAGCATGAAAGATGAGAATGATTTATTGAACTCACATATAAAATGACATAATCAACATAAAATACAACAGTAAAATCATGCTGCTCCATCTGACCACTGTCATGGCTTCTTCATCTTGAAGGTCTACACTGAACCTGCCGCAGGAATCACCGGGGACTCTCAAAGATACATAGAACCTTGCTGCAGCCCCTAGCTAAGAGTGTATAGCTTCCAATATCCATCTATTTCACTCTAGACCAGGGATGCTCAACCTGTGGACCTCCGGCTGTTGCAAAACTACAACTACCAGCATGCCTGGACAGTCTACAGCTATCAGTAGAGATGAGCGAATTTTTAAAAAAATTTGATTCGGCCGGCCGGATTTTTCGGGAAAATTGGTTTCAATTCGAATTTATTTGCTGTGAATCGCGTTAAAAAGCGGCTATTTCCGGGCACTTCACACAGCTGATCGGAAGTCGGACCCCCACCAATCTGACATTGATGACCTAGAGCATCTAGAGCATAGGTCATATATTCTACTCCCCCCCAAAAATTTAAATAATTTTACTTAAGACAAAAAAAATTACAGTTACTTTAGCTATTTGACTTTACTAAATTTTTTGTTTAAGTACATTTTAAGAAACCCTATTATTTTGCCTGTATATAGCAAGGAAAATTAAAAGTAACTTTCAGAACAATTTTGCACCTATCCCCACATGTCCCCAGAATACAAACAAGGAGCGGCGACCCTGATTTTACATTTTTACTGTTCACTGAGCTATTTTTATATTGTGCAAAAGCGAATTCATTTTTATCGGAGCACTTTATCACTGAACAGTTTCTTTCATCTTCCATAAGTTCTTAGAAATTACCAGGCCTGTATCTTTCAGCCATTAGAGATTGCAATTTATTCTCTGTTTTGTACCTTTGGAGTGTTTTGAAATCTGCTTTTCAAGGTACAGTATGTTCTCTAAGGCGAGCATTGGTAATAAGACTGAAGAATACGTGTCTTCTAAATTGTCAGCTCGCAGATAGAAGGTTCTGTCTTGACGGGTTCAATGTCTATTGTTTCAAAGAAGTATATATTGAAGGATACATACAGGGGCATAGTCAAAGGGCAGGTATCCGTCCATGGAAAAAAATACCTCTGAGCCGCTGATGAGAATTAACATTAAATCGATATTCTGTCTGCTGCCACTAGGGGGAGCACTCTGCATATTATATAGGTTAAAGTATTATGTATAAATAAACTCCCCCTAGTGGTGGCAGCAGGCAGTAAACATTTTAGTGGTTTTAAAGGGAATCTGTCTAAAGTGCACCAAAGGTGGGCTCGAGCCACTTTGTGGATCTCAGCTCCTTTGTTCTCTTTTGCTAGCCAGTCCCCTTCAACTAGATTGACAGGGCTAGGCAAAATGATGGCTCTGACTACTGGGGAAGGGGGTTAGAGCTGAGAAGATAGGGTGCACCAAGTGTCTTAGGCTCACTTTAGACTTTATTAGCATATTTACTAAAACCCCTTGTTTTCCTTTTTTTTTTTTCGGGGGAAGGACGTTAGAAAGATTGGCATATTTTACTGAAGTAGCCCTATTAGTTATTGTACCTGGTTTTATGCTAATTTTTCTGGTGACAGTTTCCGCCTAAATCGTAATAAAAACAACGCTGTAATCCCTATAATCCCTAAACGTTTTGCTGGTTATTAGCTAATATCTCTAGCAATTTCAGGTGGTGAAACAGTCAATCTATTGCCATAGAAAGGTATGATAAAATTCAGTCTGCCTTTAGCTGCCACTAGAGGGAGCTCACGCCATAGTCAATCGTACTCAATGTGGCAGCAGAAAGAATTGCACCTTTTTTTTCCAGAATGCTCAGCAAGGGATAACCAGATGCAAAGAATTTGGATTTGAGTCCTCCTGCACATGGAATTACATCTATCTATCTCATATCTTTTTTTTACATTTTACTATTTCATGCACTTATGGTTTTCAGGCTATTTTTTGTTTATTTCCTCGTGCATAGCCTTTAAAGTTTCCATTTCCCACCTTTTAATAGTCCGATTATTCACTTAGTTAATTTTTGCTATGTAAAAATATCATGGCAGTAAGACAAGCACTATCTCTGTGATAGAGTAATTATAATATTAGATTGATTGATTATAAAGTGAAATATTATAGGAAAGCCAGGCAGTAAAAATTACTTGTTTCAAGTCATAAGAGAAACATGAATAAGAGTTGATTAGAGGAGGAGCTGATATAATTCTCTGGCGAAAAGAAATTCTAGAAAAAGACTGTATTTCATCGGAGAACGCACTGATCGGCATGGACTGCTGGAAATAACAACATATAAGGCTGGATATTGATACATCTTCTCCAAAATCTACATATTCTGGGAGTCAGGTCAGAATTAAGACAATCACTCATTTGCAATATAATTTTAGGGCCCTGTAAAAAAAGTAAATAAAAAAACAAGGTGGGGGGGGATTTATCAAAACTAGTGCAAAGGAAAATTAGCTTAGTTGAAAACCAATTAGGTTAACCCTTTCATGTTCTCAAGAAGCTCTGAGAAATGAAAGGTGGAATCTGATTGGTTGCTATGAGCCTGTTTTCCTTTGTACCAGTTTTGATAAGTCTCCTCCTTAATTTCCAATGGTGGAAACATGGTGATCACTACTTGCCCCGTATCTCTGAAGTTCCTTTAATAGTGCAGGTGGGCTCACTCAGGTGCTGGACCCGATTGCAGTTGCTATGCCTGCCACCCTGGTACGTACTTATGACCTTGCATGCATTATTTGGAAGTAGTTTTATACATATATCATGGTTGCCAATAGTCCTAAATTTGCAGGGGCTGTCCCTAAATTTTAGACACAGATCTGGCAAATTTGAGTTGTTATATAAGCCCCACCCATAAGTGAATGGTCTGAGTGGGCTTGGAGGCATTCCTCATGGGTGGGGCTTACATGGCAGGAATTTACTAACTACATCATTGGTGAGTATGCATATGTTAGTGTCTGTTCACATTACATTTGTGCAGTCTATAGGACTGATGGAGACAGCTGAGTATTGCACCCGGTGGGCCCCAAGCAATCTTACATTTTGCACCTATCCTGTGTATAGGGAATACATGTCCATTGTGCTGCCCAAAAATATAACCTTTTCTGACTTTTGGGCAGCACTGTGGCTCAGTGGGGGCCTCGGTTCAAATCCAACCAAGGACAACATCTGCACGGAGTTTGTATGTTCTCCCCGTGTTTATGTGAGTTTCCTCCCACACTCCAAAGACATACTGATAGAGAACTTAGATTGTGAGCTCCACTGGGGACAGTGTGATGATAATATCTGTAAAGCGTTGCAGAATATAGTAGCACTATATAAATGTATAAAATAAATGCTAAAAATAATAAATTGCGCAGAGATTGACTACAAAGATAATCTCTTGCTCTGAAGCACCTGGCACACCTGTTTGTTATAAGAGCACTCCATTGGTTTCATAGTATTCGTGCAATGCTTTGTTAAACTAATTTAACCCCTTAACGTCCAGCGCCGTACATGTACAGTGTGTTTAAAGATGGCGCCCGCTCCTGCACGCTGTGGGCGCCATAGCCGCGGGTGGCCGTCTGCTTTTTATAGCAGACACCCGCAGCTAATGTCCACAATTGGCAGTGATGCCAATCGCGGACATTTAACCCCTCAGAAAGCTTCCGGTGATGATCCAGCTCCGCCATGTGGCGATCAGAGGAGTCGGAGCATGTATGCAGCAGCCCGTGTCTTTATGAATGACATGAGGCTGCTGCATAGTATTTCCTATGGAGCCCTTGCCTGTAATAGGGCTCCATAGGAAACTAGTAAAATCATCATAGATTCCAATGCAAGTGCATTGGAGTTTATAATAATAACAATCAGATGATTGCATGTTATAGTTCCCTATGGGAGCTATAAAAAAGTGTAAAAAAAAGTTTAAAAAAATAATAATGAAAAAAACCATAAAAATTCAAATCACCCTCCTTTCCCCAAAATATAAATAAAAGAACTAAAAAAATAAAAAATACACATCATGGGTGTTGCAATGTGCGAAAACGCACATAGTATAAAAATATTAAAATACATTCCCCATATGGCAAACAGCAAAACGGAAAAAAGCGTCCAAATGGCCGATTTGCTGTTTTTGGTTGCTTCCTTTTCTACAAAAAATTAAATCAAAAGTGATCAAAAAGTCATACACACCCCAGAATGGTATTAATGAAAAGTTCAGATCGTCCCGCAAAATATGGCGCCAAAAAAAGAAAACAGATTTTTTCTCACTTTTTATATTTTTTATCACTATCAAAACGACAGAAAAACTATACATATAAGGTATTACCGGATTCGTACTGGCCTGTAGAATAAAAGTAATTGGTCAGTGTTATCGTACATTGAACGTCGTAGTTAAAAAACCCGTAAAACTGTGGTGGAATCCCTTTTTTTTGCAATTTTACCCCATTTGGAATTTTTTTCCCGCTTCCCACTACATCATATGCAATATTTGGGCAACATTTGGACGCTGTTTTGCTGTTTGCTGTATTTTTTTAGTTCTTTTATTTATATTTTGGGGAAAAGGGGGTGATTTAAATTTTTATGTTTTTTTTATGTTTTTTAAACTTTTTTTTTACACTTTTTTATAGTTCCCATAGGGAACTATAACATGCAATCATCTGAAGCAGAAGCTCTAAAAAGACAGCAAAGACCATTGTGAAATCCTCAATATACATAGTCACAAGGAAAATTTTTAATAAAATACATTTATGAAAAATAACCTTTTCTGACTATACTTTTCCTTTTAAGGTATTTACAATTAGTCTGAGATTAGAATAAAAGTGTGTGCTTTTTTTTAAAAGAAGTGCCTTTCTTTTCCATACATTATGGGGCTAATTTATCATTCAGCTAGTTGTGCCGCAATCCGCACCTTCATCCCGCTCACGCCAGGTCTAAATAAGAGGGCGGGGAAGGGGCCGGCAGGCCCGTATCATTCATCATTTTCTATGGCTGTTTTAGGCATAGAAAATAGTCTAAATATAATGCAGCTAGGAAGCTGTCTTACATTTAGAACTATCGCTGGATGCTACAAAGTTATGTAGAGGCCTTTTCATAACTTCGGTGACTCCACTGCCAGCGCAGGGGCTTATTAAGACCAGCGTCTAAAAGGCCGGTCTTAAAAAACGCGCTCCTTACTTTATTTTTATCACTCATCCAAATTTAATTGAATGGAGCTTAACTGCAATACCAGACACAACCCAAAGGTGGTTACTGGAAAAAGAGAGTCCTTTTTGTAATTACAGAGAGGCACTTTAAAGGGACACTTCCATCGCATTTTTTTTCACATCTTAACAACCTATATGTGAATATTCCTTGTCATTTTTTTCTTTTTTTAATGAAAAAACAGGTGGATGTTTTTTAGGGATAACACTTTAAAGTCACTCCATGTACTCTATTTGCTGTAAGGCCTTTAACTTCCTCTTTGTTCGGACATTTAGCAAGACAAACAGTCTCTCTTAACTCTCTCAGTCAGACCATCATTGGAAATTAGCAAACGTTGTGCCAATTCACAAGAAAGGTAGTAGCGAGCAATCGGGCAACTATAGGCCAGTAAGCCTGACATCAATAGTGGGGAAATTAATGGAAACCATAGTCAAGGAGAGGATTGTGGAACATCTAAAAACCCATGGGTTGATTGATAAAAAACAGCATGGGTTTACTTCAGGGAGATCATGTCAAACTAATCTTATTGACTTTTTTGATTGGGTGACTAAAATAATAGATGGCGGAGGTGCAGTAGACATCGCTTATCTGGACTTTAGTAAGGCATTTGATACTGTCCCACATAGAAGGCTTATCAATAAACTGCAGTCTTTGAGCTTGAGCTCACATATTGTTGAATGGATTAGGCAGTGGCTGAAGGACAGAAAACAGAGGGTTGTAGTCAATGGAGTATATTCAGACCATGGTATTGTTACCAGTGGGGTACCTCAGGGATCTGTTCTGGGACCCATATTGTTTAATATCTTTATCAGCGAAATTTCAGAAGGCCTCAATGGTAATGTGTGTCTTTTTGCTGATGACACAAAGATTTGTAACAGGGCTGATGTTCCTGGAGGGATACACCAAATGGAAAAGGATTTAGGAAAACTAGAGGAATGGTCAAAAATCTGGCAACTAAAATTTAATGTCGATTAGTGCAAGATAATGCACCGGGGGGCGTAAAAACCCAAGAGCAGAATATAAAATCAGTGATACAGTACTAACCTCAGTATCTGAGGAAAGGGATTTAGGGGTCATTATATCAGACGACCTAAAGGTGGGCAGACAATGTCATAGAGCAGCAGGTAATGCCAGCAGAATGCTTGGGTGTATAGGGAGAGGCATTAACAGTAGAAGGAGGGAGGTGCTCGTGCCGCTCTACAGAGCACTAGGGAGACCTCATTGGGAGTATTGTGTGCAGTACTGGAGACCATATCTGCAGAAGGATATTCAGAGAAGAGCTACTAAACTAGTACATGGATTGCAGGACAAAACTTACCAGGAAAGGTTAAAGGACCTTAACATGTATAGCTTGGAAGTAAGAAGAGACAGAGGGGATATGATAGAAACTCTTAAATACATAAAGGGAATCATCACGGTAAAAGAGGAGAGAATATTTAAAAGAAGAAAAACTGCTACAAGAGGACATAGTTTTAAATTAGAGGGGCAAAGGTTTAAAAGTAACATCAGGAAGTATTACTTTACTAAGAGAGTAGTGGACGCATGGAATAGCCTTCCTGCAGAAGTGGTAGCTGCAAATACAGTGAAGGAGTTTAAGCATGCATGGGATAGGCATAAGGCCATCCTTCATATAAGATAGGGCCTGGGGCTATTCATAGTATTCAGTATATTGGGCAGACTAGATGGGCCAAATGGTTCTTATCTGCCGACACATTCTATGTTTCTATGTTTCTATGTGACCAGAAAGATCCCCGATGTAGCGACTCAATTAGAGCATCACACATTACACTTATCAATGCAAGGTTCTTCTGTGGGATTCCTTTCTAGGCTTATCAAGAGAACAATAGAGCTGTCACACTGTCATCCCAATTCTACATCTACTAATCTAATGACAATTACCTTGCAGATAACATCTTCTCCTCACAGCAGCAGTAAACCAATCATCTATAGAGGTCATATCATCTGTACTGACTGCTACAGCAGGACAGCATTATGTATTTCATTTTTAATTGCATAGCACTGAAAAAATTAAAGAGAAAAGCAGCCAAACACATTGAGTTTTTCAAAAGCTTTCTGATGGAAGTGTCCATTTAAGGAAGCTCCTCTATGGATCTTGTTATGTGCCTTGGGCCCTGTAGATAACATCCACCACACTAGTGTAGTCTACGTGTTAAATTTTGTACTTTCAGTCAGTTATTATTTTGGGCTAAAGTATATCTTTCGCCTTTGTATGATTTTTTTGTTTATTACATTTGTTCAGTGTCTTGCTCTGTTAATCTTTAATCTCTGTGTTTATTGGTTTTATCTCGTTCTGTGTTTTCATTTCACTTTTCTCACTGCTCTACTTGTAGTGCTTTCCCTTTCCTATTTTGCCAATTTTACATTCATTTATTTTCTGTTCCTACAGTGGCATCTTCTTTTGTTAACGGTTTAGGTGTGAGTAATTTTCTGAAGGCTGAATGGTCAGTGGGTAAGAGCAGGGGAGTCAACAGATGTTGCTTCATTCCTGCCATTACGTTATACTATTGTATATAAGCTTGTGCCTTGTGAAATGCAGGAAATTGGCTGCCGCATTGTCTATACAAAGTATTGAGAGTGCGAATGGACAAGGTTGGACGTTCTATGTCAGCTGCTCAGGTTTTGAAGAGGACCTTTCACCAGTTAAAATGTTAAAACTGTGTACCTGCAGAAACTAGCACTGATCCACTGAGTTATTTTATATTTGTAGTCATCAAGTTCACAAGATACTGGCCCATTCGTCATGGCACCCAATAAGCAAATCTTATCCCAAGAGGAGTGATCTTCATTTCTCTTAAGCTGACCAATCAACACCATCAGCGTGGTAAGGGCAGCATGATCCCACACGATATACCCGATCTCGTGAGACCACTCTGTGTTCTCACTGCAACCCATCTTCACAGTCTCGGAGAGCACGGGCAGCAGTACTTGCTGTTCTGATACTGGCAGTGCTGTTTGGACAGTGCCAGAGCAACAATGATAACTTCCTCTTGGTTGCCTTGGCATAAAACTAGATGCGCATTTTTCAAAATTTGGAGCCATGAAAATGTTGCCATTTATGCCTGTGCACACTGAGGCTTTCCTCAGCCTTATGGCAGCAGCCGTCCTTCGTTATTTAGTCACCAGCCGCCACTATTTTTCTCGGTATGCCATGCCCGCATTACACCAGCAATTGTGTCCCGTAACATCACCCGTGCCCTGAACGAAATTATTGGGATGGTCCACTTAACGACCGACACACAGACAAGTGCTTTTGGCCAGGGATGCTACATTTCCGTGATGGCCATCTACCTGGGTGAACCTTGTGAAGGCCGGTAGCGAGTCGTACCCTGGTATGGAACAGGTGCCACCGACGCCAAGGATTGCGGGCACAACTTCCTTCAGGATTTCTGCCACCACCTACATTAGTGGCTGCAACCCCCCCTTCTTCTCCTCCGCCTTCACCTCCTCCTCCACTGCAAACTCTGAATTCTCATGGGGGAGCAGCAACAGGCCTTGCTGAAATTCATTTGCTTGGGTGACAAACAGCACAGCGACGCAGAGCTGTAGCAGGGTATAAAGGACCAGGTTGGTTGCGTCTGATAATGGCCATAACTTATTGGCAGCTTTGTAGCTCGGCAAGCTCACACACATGGCAATCATACAGCATATATGTACCATGCACAACAAACATCCCAAACTTATACATTAATATAACTAAAAACCTAACACACAAGAGTGGAGGTAAACCAATGGCATGAACTTTTTAAGAACTCATAAATAGCCAAATAACCATAACATATTTTATTTTACAGCCTAGTCAGAAACTCAAATCATATAACAGGCCCCGCCCTTAGCGAATCAGTGAAGGTGTCCCGTGTGTGTGCCCATTTCCGAAAGTCATCTACAGCTGCCGTCGGTTTGGCAAAGCTGCTGCAGCGCTTGCATTTGCCAGCTAACAGACTATTGTGCGACGTGAGCACGCGCTGGAACTCTACATGTTGTCCAGGCTTTGTGAGCAGCAGAGGGAAATAGTGGAATACCAGCTGCAACATTCTCTTGTATGTCTGACCTCTGTGAGGTTTTACGCAACTTTAAGGGATAAACACAGATGGTGAGTGGCGATGCCGCTATTATCAGCCTAACCATACCACTTCTGTGTCTAGTGAAACGCTGGCTGGTAACAATGAAGGCGGACACTTCACATGTGGAAGAGGTGGAACTAGGCAGAAGACATTACACAGGGTGATAGCCAGAATACCATCAGTTCGGCTTCTCGGTGTGAATTGGATGATTATGATGATGAGGAGGAGGAGCAAGAGACAGTTGCCTACGCTACAGAGGGTAGTAACAATAGCATGTTTATTCCATCTGTTCTGCATAGATTGGCAGGAGAGGAGGAAGAGGATAAAGAGAATGAGAGTCATCCTCCTGATGACGACAGTAAAGTCTTGCCTGTTGGGAATCTGGCACACATGGCTCACTTCATGTTAGGCTGCCTTTCCCACGACCCGTGTATTACACTCATGTTAGACAACACGAATTACTGGTTGTACACCCTTATCGACCTCTCCTACAAATAGAACTTCTCATCTCTCATTCCTGTGGTGGAGAGGACGAGCAAAACGATGCAATAACAGAAGGTCCTTGTTTCAAAATTGCTTAGAAAGTTTCCATATGACAACACTGGAGGCAGAGTACGTAGTTCCTTGGGCAACCCAGGAGGGAAGATGAGGGGGACACACCGCAGTTCCAACAGATGCAGAACAACACTCTACAAGGCCTGGGACAGTTTCATGACACTCCGCCAGCACTCTCACCCTGATGCGCGACCTACTGTCACAAGGAGGGAAATATTTTGGTAGATGGTGAAGGAGTACATAGCAGATCGTGTCAGCGTCCTCAGTGATCCCTCTGTGCCTTACAACTATTGGGTATCCAAGCTGGACACATGACACAAACTTGCACTGTATGCCTTTGAGGGCTGGCCTGTACACTGTATTTACTAAAACCTCATCCAAAACTTACACATTACTATAAAATACAAACTTAACATACAACAGTGGTGGTAAAACAATGGAATGGCCTGTTGAATAACTCAAACCATAACAAAAAAAAGTCAAACACAGTACACAGGGTGATAGCCAGACCACCCTCAGTTGGTCTTCTCAGAGGTGCTGGCCTGCACTGCCGCCAGCGTTTTGTCACAGCGGGTATTTAGTGCTGCTGGGGCCCTAATAACACATAAGCGCATGCACTTGTCAACTAAAAATACTGACAGGTTGACTATTATAAAAATGAACCGGGCCTGGATTGCCCCTGGTTTCTCTACTCCACCAGATGAAAGCGGCTGAACATAAAGGCACTTTAAATGTGTTGTTTGAAATGTACTGAATACACTGTATTCACATACACCTCTGCCACCACCAAAAAGGTTATATGGTTCAACCCTCTTTTTCTCATCCTTCTCCTCCTCCTCCTCCATCATATCAACATGCTTTTTAGGCTGCCTCCGCTCATAATGTTTTATAGGGCTAGCAAAACTATTGCACAGTTGCCAGAGGCGACACTCAGAGCCCTCTCTGTGGCACCCTTATCCTTAAAAAAGTCTATGGTGCATCAATATGCCTTACACTTTTCCTGCCATTCATCAGCGTCGGTTACACCATGAATGGCACAGGCAGCACATTGACTGTAGGCAGGCTATTATAGCTAAATAATAAGGAACATGGAAGATATACTATATTGGACTGTAGTATTCAGGGTAAATTATCGTCTGGGCACTTTGCGATAAATAAGTGTGTTTGTGGTTGCAGTTTGGGAAATCAGTCTCTAAAAGGTTGGCCATCGCCTTCACTGTTTTAGAGGGTTAGTGCACCTGGAGGCCCTCAGCTACATTATTTCACTCTGTTTCACTGAGCCCAGGGCCACAGCCTCTACGTGAACCATCAGCATCACGGCCACTTCCACGTCCCGTACTGGCCGCCTTCTTAATATTAAATGTTATATATGCTTAAAAGTATGTCACACATACAGTATCGTAGGATATGCACATGTACGCGCCAATAAATTAAAACAGGTATTTTGGATGCGCACACTTTACACGGGATGTAGCTCTGATAATGTCACAGACTACCATACACACCATCTGTGGATGAAGTACAGTATATGTTAGTGATATGTATGAAATGCACACACAGTAGATGTGGCACAAATATTTTACTTTTCCTCAAAATACACTGTTTTCACATAGTAACATAGTATATAAGGCCGAAAAAAGACATTTGTCCATCCAGTTCGACCTGTTTCCTGCAAGTTGATCCAGAGGAAGGCAAAAAACCCCTGTGAGGCAGAAGCCAATTTTCCCCACTTAAGGGGAAAAAATTCCTTCCCGACTCCAATCAGGCAGTCAGAATAACTCCCTGGATCAACGACCCCTCTCTATTAGCTATAGCCTGTAATATTATTACACTCCAGAAATACATCCAGGCCCCTCTTGAATTCCTTTATTGTACTCACCATCACCACCTCCTCAGGCAGAGAGTTCCATAGTCTCACTGCTCTTACAGTGAAGAACCCTTTTCTATGTTTGTGTACAAACCTTCTTTCCTCCAGACGCAGAGGATGTCCCCTTGTCACAGTCACAGTCCTGGGGATAAATAGATGATGGGAGAGATCTTTGTACTGACCCCTGATATATTTATACATAGTTATTAGATCTCCCCTCAGTCGTCTTTTTTCTAGAGTGAATAACCCTAATTTTGATACCCTTTCAGGGTCCTGTAGTTGCCCCATTCCAGTTATTACTTTAGTTGCCCTCCTCTGAACCCTCTCTAGCTCTGCTATGTCTGCCTTGTTCACGGGAGCCCAGAACTGTACACAGTCCTCCATGTGTGGTCTGACTAGTGATTTATAAAGTGGTAGGACTATGTTCTCATCACCGGCATCTATGCCCCTTTTGATGCAACCCATTATCTTATTGGCCTTGGCAGCAGCTGCCTGACACTGGTTTTTACAGCTTAATTTGTAATTTATTAAAATTCCTAGATCCTTTTCCATGTCAGTGTTACTGTGTGTTTTACCATTTAGTATGTACAGGTGACTTGCATTATTCCTTCCCATGTGCATAACTTTACATTTGTCAGTGTTAAACCTCATCTGCCATTTCTCTGCCCAAGCCCCCAATCTATCCAGATCCCTCTGTAGCAGAAAACTGTCCTCTTTAGTGTTAATTACTTTACACAGTTTAGTGTCATCTGCAAAAATTGATATATTACTGTGCAGGCCTTCTACAAGATCATTAATAAATATATTGAAGAGAATAGGGCCCAATACTGAACCCTGAGGTACCCCACTAGTGACCGTCCGTGACCCAATCTGAGTGTGTACCGTTAATAACCACCCTCTGTTTTCTGTCACTCAGTCAGTTACTTACCCACATACAGATATTTTCTCCTAGTCCAAGTGTTCTCATTTTATATACTAACCTTTTATGTGGTACAGCGTCAAATGCTTTGGAGAAGTCCAGATATACGACATCCATTGATTCGCCGCTGTCAAGTCTAGAACTTACCTCCTCATAGAAACTGATTAAATTAGTTTGACATAACCGATCCCTCATGAAGCCATGCTGATATGGTGTAATTTGCTTATTTTCATTGAGATACTCCAAGATAGCATCTCTTACAAAACCTTCAAACAGTTTACCCACAACAGATGTTAAACTTACCGGCCTATAATTTCCAGGCTCTGTTTTTGGACCCTTTTTGAATATTGGCACCACATTTGCTATACGCCAGTCTGGTGGAACATTCCCTGTCAGTATGGAGTCCGTGAATATCAAAAATAAGGGTCTGGCTAGGACATCACTTAATTCCCTTAGGATACGGGGTGTATGCCATCCGGTCCTGGCGATTTGTCTATTTTAATCTTTTTAAGTCGCTGCTGTACTTCTTCCTGGGTCAGACAGGGCACTTTTAAAGGGGAATTTACTTTACATTTTGCATTTCATCTGACAGTTTATTTTCCTCAGTGAAAACAGTGGTGAAGAAAATATTTAATAGCTTGGCTTTATCCTCATCGCTTTCTGCAACTCCCCCTCATTGCTATGTAGAGGGCCGACTCCTTCAGATTTATATTTTTACCATTTATATAATTGAAAAACATTTTAGGGTTAGTTTTGCTCTCTTTGGCAATTAATCTCTCGGTCTCTAGTTTGGCAGTTTTTATTAGTTTTTACATATTCTATTTTTATCCTTATAGTTTACCAGTGCTTCCTGGCTCCCCTCCTGTTTTAGTGATTTATATGCTTTCTTTTTGTCATTTATTGCTTATTTTACGGTTCTATTTATCCACATTGGTTTCTTCTTATTTCTTAGCCTTTTATTTCTATAAGGTATGCATCGATCACAATTTGATGTTACAATGCTTTTAAAAATCTCCCATTTTATGGTTGTATTTTTATTTTTAAGGACTTTGTCCCAGTTAATTGGGCCTATGGCCTCTCTTAGTTGGCTAAATTTTGCTTTTTTGAAGTCCGGTATTCTTGTTCCTCCCTGTAGAAACTCTCGTTTGAAGGATAATTGGAAGGTTATTACTTTATGGTCACTATTTCCCAGGTGTCCCCCGACCTGCACGTCTGTTGTTCTATCAGGTCTATTGGTTAATACTAAGTCCAGTATGGCCGGGTGGCGTGATGACGTGAGGAGCTTGCGTCGCGCTCTCCTCCTCTTCCTCCGGCTCTCCTCCTCCCCCCCTTCGTTCACCTGCCGTGGCGTGCTGCCGCCGCGATGCTGCTAGGGCTTCGTGGATCCCGATCCCCGCCAGTACCAGCCTGCTGATCTGACGCTGCCTCAGCTGCCCCGGTCGTGTCTCCTGGTCCTCTCCCGCTGGGTTCCTGGTCCCTTCGCTTCTCCTGCTCTCCGGTGCCGCAGTGAGGCTCTCTCCTCCACCTTCTCCCTCCAGACTTTTTTCCTCGATCTGCCTGCCTGACGACTTCGACGCTGCTCCAGCTGCTCTGGCCGTGTCTCCTGGTCCTCTCTCGCTGGGTTCCTGGTGCCTTCCGCTCTCTTCACTTCTCCTGCTCTCCAGACCTTCTCCCTCGTTCTGCCCGCTTTGGTGGGTGAAGACGCCGGACATGTAAGACCTTCTTATCCCTGTGCGACCCTTTTGTGACTGTGTGTCTGGGGATATCCTCTCCGCTTTCCGCTTGCCCTTTTGCCCTCCTGCCCTTTCAGTGTTGCTCCTGCTCCCTGTGTGATCTATGGCAATCCTCTGCCCCTACTGATTCAAAGCAAGGGGAGTGAAAGAAAGGGAGAAAATATAAAGAAATTAAAGGGTTAAGGACGGGCTAAGGGAGGAAAAAAAAAAAAAGGAAGTGACTAATTTATAAAAGTGGAAAGGGAAAAAAAAAAAAAGGAAGAGGAAGAGAGTAGAGGGAAGAGAGGAGAAAAGGGGGGAAGGAAATTTAAAAAAAAACATATATAACTAAAGAAGAGGAAAGGAAAGAGGGAAAAAAAAATATATACTAAAGAAAGGAAGAAAGAAATAACAACAGAGGAAAAGATCCGAAAAGAAAAGTTCCAAAAAGACTCAAAAATTATTACAAGATAAATAAAACAAAGGGAATAATTAAGGGAAAAACAAGAGGGAAGCGAGTGAGGGGAAAAAAAAAAAAACTTAGTGGGGGGAGAGTGGCCGGAAGATAAGAGGTTTGCTGACAGGATCGGGCGGACCAGTGGGGGAGGGAATGGGAGGGGAGGGTAATGGGGGGAGGGGAGGGTAATGGGGGGAGAGGGTGGGACTTGCCTTGCAGGGGTTTTTTTTTTTTTTTTTTTTGTGATTAATGGTGGTTAGAATCCTTTCGTGGAATGTCAGAGGCCTCGGAGAGAGGGTTAAGAGACAAGCCATTATGGATGCAATAAAAAGAGCTCTCCCCGCTATTGTCTGTATAGTAGAGACCCATCTCACTAA
Source organism: Bufotes viridis (assembly GCA_033119425.1). Taxonomy (NCBI): domain Eukaryota; kingdom Metazoa; phylum Chordata; class Amphibia; order Anura; family Bufonidae; genus Bufotes; species Bufotes viridis. Next base: position 361,153,644 of record CM065593.1, on the reverse strand, counting down.
GGAGACGGTGTCTCGACTGACGGTAGGGTGGCTAGCTCAATCATATCATTCTACCTTCAGTAGTTCCTCAAGGGGAGTTTCAGTTTTAATTCACCGTTCTATAGATTTCACGTTAATAGAGTCTTCCATAGACGATCAGGGAGATTTATTTTTTGTATGGTAGACTCTATGGACGTGATTACACTCTGGCCTTTTTTACATACCTCCGCCGTTTCGGTTTACTCACTCAATCGGTTGTTGATATTTTTGGAAAAGAGACCGGAGTGTCGACTTGTCCTGATGGGAGATTTTAACGCTGTTATGGATCCCAAAAGGGACAGATTGACCTTGGATGCAGACTTGGGCAGGAACTCTGGTATTTCTCCACTGGCCCAGTTCTGTATGGAGGTGGGCTTGGTGGATATATGGGAACATCTGGGCGGAGGCAAGAGAGTGTACTCCTGTGTTAGTAGGGGCGGTAGAGCAATGTCCAGAATTGACTTAGCGCTCACTAATGTGAATAATCGGAATAATATTAAAACCATACGATATGGAGTAAGAACTATTTCAGACCATTCCCCTGTAATGATTGAACTTTGCAGTGGGGGGATAGAGACACTATGGGGCTTGGGTTTAAGTTGAATCCATACTGGCTTACCATTATGGATAATTCCCCCTCTATTAAACTACTGATATCTTCCTTTTGGGAGGTAAACCTCCCCTCTGCTAAGATCAACATAGTATGGGATGCTTTAAAAGCTTATTTGAGAGGAGTTCTGATAAGTGAGATTACTGCTATGAGGAGGACCTTCAGAAAAAAGAAGATGAATTGGCTAGGAACGTGGTGTTTACAACTGAGCGGTTTACGAACCAACCTACGGATGAAAATAGGGATAAGATGCAGAAAGCTAGCCGTTCTCTTGAGGAATATGTAGTTGAAAAGGCAAATCATAGTTTATTTTTAAAGGACAAAAATACTTCTCAGAGTCTGGCCGCCCTGGTAAGCTCCTTGCCAGAATAGTTTCACAACAGGAGAAGAAAAAAAGGCTATAACCTGGATTCGTAGCCCAGATGGCGTAAACATACATGAACCTGAGGGAGTTAGAGATATTTTCTTGCAATACTTTTCTCAAATATATAAGGCATCCCCCAGTGTTTCATCGGACTTGGCGAGGTACTTCCTGGACGGAATTTCTTTGCCGTCTTTAGCAGAGATTCAAAAAACTCTCTGGAAAGAAGTGACCCTCCTGGAGCTCCAGGAGGCTCTGGGGTCCGTTTTGGGAACTCCTCGCCAGGTTTAGATGGTATTCCGTATGAGTTTTACCGTAAGTACAGTGAAGATACTCTTCCCCACCTGTTGGAAGTATTTTCCCACGCGCTGGACGAGGAAATCTCCCAACTTCTATGATGGAAGCCTTAATAGTTTTAATTCCAAAAAGGATAAGGATCCGTCGGATTTGAGCTCTTATAGGCCTATCTCACTACTAAATACGGATGTTAAGTTATTGTCAAAAGTTATGGCTAGAAGACTTTCGAGGGTCTTGCCTTCGGTTATTCATCCAGATCAGAACGGTTTTATGCCAGGAAGGGGCACTCATTATAATCTGCACAGGTTTTTTCCAACATTCAGACGTCCGGGAGCGAGGCCCGCTCCATCCTGTCATTAGACGCCACTAAGGCGTTTGACAGAGTCGAGTGGGTTTTCCTCTGGGAAGTGATGAGAAAAATGAATTTTGGCCCTAAATTTATAGCAATGATACAACTGTTATATAAATCTCCAACCGCTAGGATTAGGATCAATGACATGTTAACTGAGAGCTTTGAATTAGGGAGAGGTACCCGACAAGGATGTCCCCTTTCTCCTCTTTTGTTTAATATTTACATTGAGCCTCTTGCGGTCAGTATAAGGCAGGATACAAGGGTGGCTGGTTTCGGGGTAATGGGAAAACAGGATCGCATCTCCCTTTATGCGGATGATATCCTGTTTTTTATCCAACAAACAGATAGTGTACTTCCCCGAGTAATGGAGTTAGTTAATCTTTTTGGGAACTCTTCCGGGCTGGAGGTTAGTTGGGCCAAGACGACTCTCCTCCCAGTGGACGAAATACGAGGATCCGCCGGTCTGTTGACTAGTGGACTATCGGTTTCGGAGACGTTGAAATACCTGGGGATGACAGTTTCCGCTAATATACAAGATTATATACAGCTCAACCTGTCTCCTTTATTACAAAGATTGAGATCTAAAAAAAAGATATGGCAAAAAATCCTGTTCGCTAGAGCGGATAGAGTCTCGCTAATAAAAATGGTGGTGCTGCCCCAGGTTCTCTACGTCCTCCGTAACTCCCCTATATGGATAGAGGACAAGTATTTCAGGTTAATTGAGCGGATGCTAAATGACTTATTATGGGGGAGGAAACGGGTGAGATTAAAGGCTATGTATTTTTCTATGCCCTATAGGCAGGGAGGTCTTAATCTCCCTTACTTTAAGGGCTATGTTATGGCTTCCCAACTCTATTTTTTCAACGATTGGGAAAATAGCCATCTCTGCAGGAAGTTGGTTAAAGATTCAGGTTTCCCAGACTTCTATACAGTGTTGGAGTCTGACTATTTATATAAAATACAGGATGAATATAAACCCTTCTGCAGAATGGCTATGAAAGCATGGAGGGTTATTAAAAGCTGGATGCAAGTCAGTGCATCACTGATTTGTACCCCATTGTGGCACAACCAAAAGTTATTGAGTTTGGAGGACCCAAATTGTCAGCAATATTGGAAGAATAAGAATATCTATTTCTTGAGTCAAGTGATAAAAATGGGCAGATTCTTACTCGTTCGGAGCTAGAACAAGAGGATAATGTAGGTGAGGTGGCTTGGTATGCATATCTTCAATTGCGTTTGGCACTGCTTAGTATTTCTGATAAGCACTTATTTAATATAGACACTCCGGAATTTTTACATAAGTTGATTCAAAAGAAGGGTGGTATGAAAGTTAGAATTTCACATTGTTATAGGTATCTTATAAAAAATTATTTCACGGATTGTTTATCTCCAGGGCAAAGATCCTGGTCTATTTTATTGTCAGATTCGGGTTCCCCGGATTGGGAAAATATAGGTGATAATTTAAGTTGGGTTTCGCACAATTTTAATCACACGGTAGTACAGTTTAACATTATTCATAAAATATATGTAACACCTTTATGGCTTCACAGGAGAGGATTAAGTGCCTCCTCTGGGTGCCCCCGTTGTGGCAGTCCCGGGGCAGACCATTTACACTTGTTCTGGGATTGCCCAACGGTGAGCAGATACTGGAAGCTGGTTCAAAGTACCTTACTCCAAAGACTTAGTATGGATATTCCTTTTTCTCCCAAGGTATGGATCTTAGGGGACTTATCGGAGGTTGGTTGTCAGGTTATGAAGTCCCGATTGTTGACTAAACTTTTGTTTTTAGCAAGGCTTCTTATAGCTAGAAAATGGTTTTCTCCCTCCGCTCCAGACTGTAAAAATTGGCTAAATCTAGTCACTAAGGTTAAAAGTTATGAAAAGATTTTGCATAGACAAAGAGGAACTTATGAAAAGTGGGATAGGATTTGGAAGGAATGGGGTGAGTGATGAAAATTTTTTTTTTTTTCCTACTCTGCAAGGCGGGGGGGGGGGAGGGGTGGGTTGATTTTGCAATTATGTTACCAGGTTTTCTTCTTTTGTAAACTTTATATGTTGTTAATATCATAATAAAAGATAAAAATTTTAACAAAAAAAAAAAAGTCCAGTATGGCCGTCCCTCTAGTTGGGTCCTGAACCATTTGGGAAAGGTAATTGTCTTTGGCTATTGCCAAGAACCTGTTTCCTTTATGGGATGTACAGGTTTCAGTTTCCCAGTCTATATCCGGGTAGTTGAAGTCCCCCATAATAACCACCTCATTATGGTTTGCCGCCTTGTTTATCTCGTTTAGTAATAGATAGTGTTGAGCGAACAGTTCGAGCATCGTTCGGGTTCGTACCGAATTTTGGGGTGTTCGGGACACGGACCCGAACCCGAACATTTTCAAAAAAGTTCGGGTTCGGTGTTCGTCGATTACTTCCCGCTTTCTGAAGGGCTGCACAGCAGCCAATCAGCTAGCGTTTTACTTCTTGCCCTAAGAGCCCATCACAGCCATGCCTACTAATGGCATGGCTGTGATTGGCCAAGTGCAGCATGTGACCCAGCCTCTATTTAAGCTGCAGTCACGTAGCGCCGCACGTCACACTGCTCTGATTAGTGTAGGGAGAGGACTCAGCTTCTGTCAGGGCGAGATTAGGCAGGTTAAAGTCAGCAACAGCACCTAATGAACGGATCGATTTACAGCTGAGAATCATTGAACTTCTGCTAGTTACTTGCTCGCTGGTTTTTAGGCTGCACAAAGCGTTTCTCTGTCACTTATTTTCTGGGTTGATCGGCGGCCATTTTGTGACTTGTGGTGCGCCAGAAGAAGCTGCCACCAAGTCCATAAATCCATCAATACTAGTTTTTTTTTTTTGCTATATCCTACATCAGGGGCTTGGCTGTGCTAATTGTCACCCCTAGAAACTCAGGAAAGAAATTTCTATATTTTATTAAGGGGTTAAATACAATTGCCCAAATACCAATCCCCTAAATCTGGTGTTCCAGCTCTGGCTAGACAAGTATAATACTGTCTGCTGTCTGGCAAAGGATAGATTATTTTCTGGGGTTAAATTCAATTGCCAAAATAGCAATACCATAAATCAGTGGTTTCAGCTGTGGCTGGCAAAATAGAATAGTGTCCGAGGTAACGCACACACGTACAGACGCACGTACACGATTCTTGAATAGTTGTATTATCGCGATAATAAAACTAACAGTGTAAAGTTGACTGTATTGCTCTAAGTTATATTCGCGTACGAATGTAACTTCTATTACAGCACACCAATACTAAAACTGACTAAGAGACAGCTTTAAGTTCTATTCGAACGCGATTGCAACTTTGGAACTTAAAGTGGTGTACGATTTTAAAAGTTGAGTACTAAAAGTTGGAATCGCAATGCGATTCTTATGTATTTGCTAATCGCATTGCGATTACAACTTTGAGCTACCGATCACCATGGGAACGCCTCCTCCAGTAGAATGTACTGTCGGATGTGAGAATTAAGTTGAAATCGCAATGCGATTATTATATATCTGCTTAATCGCATTGCCGTTTCAACTTAGCATTGCTAAATAATTCCATCCATATTCGTTAACTTACTGACTCAGTAAGTTAACGATATGGATGGAATTATTTAGCAATGCTAAGTTGAAATCGCAATGCGATTAAGCAAATATATAAGAATCGCATTGCGATTTCAACTTAATTCTCAGATCCGACAGTACATTCTACTGGAGGAGGCGTTCCCATGGTGATCGTTAGCTCAAAGTTGTAATCGCAATGCGTTTATTGCGGTATATTATCCCTCTGGGTTCGGGTTCGGGATGAAGTTCGGGTTGAGTTCGGATCACGAACCCGGACATTTTCCGGAAGTTCGGCCGAACCTCTCGAACCCGAACATCCAGGTGTTCGCTCATCTCTAGTAATAGATTTTCTGCGGACTCTGGTATATTAGGTGGTTTATAGTAAACTCCTATTAGTAATTTATTATTGTTTTTGGCTCCATTTATCTCCACCCACAATGACTCCACATTTTCGTGTCCCTCACAGATGTCTTCCCGGAGTGTGGGCTTTAGACAGGACTTTATGTAAAGGCAGACCCCTCCCCCTCTCCGGTTTTGACGATCCTTTCTGAACAGATTGTAACCTTGTACATTAACAGCCCAGTCATAGCTATCATCCAGCCATGTCTCAGTTATTCCCAGTATGTCATAATCATCCTCACACATCACAAATTCCAGTTCCCCAGTTTTATTAGTCAGGCTTCTGGCATTAGTATACATACATTTGAGAGGTTTATGCATATTTTTTGCCCTACACCTTTCCTTCTGAACTTTTCTAGTCCCTCCTTCCATTTCTCCCCCATGTGGTACTGTATTTGAAACAGAGACCCACGTGCTATGGACACTAGATTTTGACCAGATTATTTAGATTTTCACAAGACACACAGATTTTAAATTTGAGTCAGTATATGCCCAAGTAATGAACAGAATAGGACACTAGATTATGCACAGATTATTTAGATTGGCGCAACAGACACTCTTTTTAAATGTGGTAGAGTATTTGTCACAGAAATCCACACTATATAGACAGTATATTTGGCACAAAACTGTTAAATTTGCCCCAAATACAAATAATTCCCTGCTGGAATACTGTATATAACATTTGTGGATTGAACGCACACACAGATGTGCCTAAAACTAGTTAAATTTGTCCCAAATAATACAGTATTCTCTGCTGGAATACTGTATATAACGTTTGTGGATTGAACACACACACAGATGTGCCCAAAAGTAGTTAAATGTTTCACAAATGCAAATAATTTTCTGCTGGAATACTGAATATAACGTTTGTGGATTGAACACAGACACAGATATGCCCCAAACTAGTAAAATCTGTCCCAAATACAAATAATTCTCTGCTGGAATACTGTATATAACGTTTGTGGATCGAACGCAGACACAGATATGCCCACAACTTGTAAAATCTGTCCCAAATACGAATAATTCTCTGCTGGAATACTGTATATATGGTTGTGGCCTAAACGCACACACACAGATGTGCCTAAACTAGTTAAATTTGTCCCAAATAAAATTTATTCTCTGCTAGAATACTGTATATAACGTTTGTGGATTGAACGCACACACAGATGTGCCCAAAACTAATTAAATTTGTCCCAAATACAAATAATTCTCTGCTGGAATACTGTATATATGGTTGTGGCCTAAACGCACACACAGATGTACCTAAAACTAGTTAAATTTATCCCAAATAGAATTTATTCTCTGCTGGAATACTGTATATAACATTTTTGGATTGAACGCACACACAGATGTGCCCAAAAGTAGTTAAATGTGTCCCAAATACAAATCATTCTCTGCTGGAATACTGTATATAACGTTTGTGGATTGAATGCACACACAGATGTGCCCAAAACTAGTTAAATTTGCCCAAAATATAAATAATTCTCTGCTGGAGTAATAAATATAACAGTTGCGGATTGAACGCACACACAGATGTGGCACAAATTAGGTTAATTTCCCCATAAAAAAAAATTCTCTGATGGTGCGGTGTATATCTCACTAGCAGGCACGCTCTAGTGAATAAGCCCCTTTTTATAATGTCTGCTAAACACACTGCTTTCTGATGGCGTACAGTAGAAAAAGCGATTTTCCAGCCCTGCTCTATCTGTCCCTTCCTCAAGACGCTTGTCCCTGATACTGCTGAATTTAACCCCTGGTAGAAAAAAAAAGGTGCTGCAATGCTATCAAACGCACACTGTAGTCCTTAAGAGGACTGTTTGGTTTTTCAATAGTTTTTTGGGAGTTAAATCTTTGAATTTCCCGCAAAACACTATCTGTCCCTGCCTACTGTCTGCTCTCCCTGACGCTGAATGATCCGAGCGCATGACATCGGCTCCTATGTAAACTGGTATCACGTGTTCCGGCCAGCCAATCAGTGTAAGGCTAATAGCTGACATGGCTATGGCATTACACTGAAGGGAATTACTTACCTGAACATTGATTGGCTGCTTAGGAGACGCCAAATGTGTGGGGAGGAGACTCGAGCAATGCGACGAGCACATTTGGTATTCGGCCGAGTACCACCACATGCCGAGCATAGCGATGCCCGAGCCGGACCGATACTCGGCCGAGCATGCTCGCTCACCACTAGTGGCAGTATCAGAATCGGACCTCCGCTGATTGACAAAGAGTAGCCTTCTCTGATGAGTCAAGTTTTCTACTTTATCGAATGTATGGACATTGGCGTGTCAGGCAAGAAGCATTAGAGAACAAGCTCCCTGCAACCATTGTTGGAAGAACACAAGCTGGTGGTGGCAGTTATGGTCTGGGGAAGGTTTTCGTGGCATTCTCTGGGCCTTCTCATCTATATGGAAGGCACTCTTAACCAGGGCCGGCGTGTCCTATAAGCGGACTAGGCCGCCGCGTAGAGCGCCCCTTGGCAAGGGGCGCTGCTAGGAGCGCCGGCCCTGCCTCATGCTGCAGCCGCCCGAGCGCTCTGAATTGAGCCTCAGGCGGCTGCAGCACTGCCCGGGCTGGCGCGTCCATGAGGACGCACCGCCCGGGCTCAGCATGAAGAGAGGAGCTGACAGGAGGGAAGCGCTCAGCGCTCCCTCCTGTCAGTCCATTGTAGCGCGGCCGAGCTCTGTATGGCCGCGGGTACAGGAGCATGTGTCTCCTGTACCCGGCCGGACTGACATGACGTGAGCACACACTGTGCACTTCCTGTCAGTCCGTCAGGGTACAGGAATCTAAAGCTCCTGTACCCGTGGACCATAAAGCGCTCGGCCACGCTACATTACAGGCGGGGGAGGGAGGGGGAAGAATGACAAGAGGGGGGAAGAATGACAAGAGGGGGAGAAGAATTACAAGAGGGAGGGAGAAGAATGACAAGGGGGGGAAGAATGACAAGAGGGGGGAAGAATGACAAGGGGGAGAGAATGACAAGAGGGGGAAGGAAGAATGACAAGAGGGGGGAGAAGAATGACAAGAGGGGGGGGAGAAGAATGACAAGGGGGGGGGAGAGAATGACAAGAGGGGGGAAGGAAGAATGACAAGAGGGGTGGAAGAATGACAAGGGGGGGGGAGAATGACAAGAGGGGGGAAGGAAGAATGACAAGAGGGGGGGAGAAGAATGACAAGAGGGGAGGAAGAATGACAAGGGGGGGGGAAATGACAAAAGAGGAGGGGTGAAGAATGACGGGGGGGGGAGAATGACAAAGGAGGGGGGGTGAAGAATGATAAGGGGGGGGGGGGGCGGCAAACTTTTCTTTTGCCTAGGGCGGCAAAAATCCTTGCACCGGCCCTGCTCTTAACCAATTTGGGTATGAATCCATCCTTGCAGGTCACAAACACCCATACATGATGATTGTCTTCCCTGTGGAGGATAGGATCTTCCAGCAAGACAATGCGATATGTCACACAGTTAGAAATGTCCAGAATTGGTTGGAAGAGCATGACCAAGACTTCCATGTACTACCCTGGCCCCCTAGTTCCCCAGACAAGAACTCAATTGAGCATCTGTGGGACCCTTTTGATCGTCATATTCGCTCTGTGGATCCTCGCCAATGCACCCTCCAGAAGCTATGGGATGTACTATAGTCACCATGGCTCCAGATACCTGTGAGAACCTATCCAGGACTTTATGGAGCTACCACCAGCCCATCTACAGTGCCTTGAAAAAGTATTTATACCCTTGAACTTTTCCACATTACGCCCACAAACTTAAATGTGTTTTATTGGGATTTTATCTGATAGACCAACACAAAGTAGCAAGTACAATTGTGTTCAAAATTATTCAACCCCCACTGAAATTGAGTGTTTTGGCCAGTTTGACATTGATTTTGATCATTTCAGTCATCTTAATTACAATTAAATCAAAGAGGCACTTGTAAGTCAGACAAATATAACATAACATTTATAATGAAATAACCACAAATGTCTTTTCTCTGCTCACATCATTATCAGTTTTATTTAACCCCCAAGTGACATTCAATCTTAGTACTTAGTACAACATCCTTTTCCAGTTATAACAGCTTTTAAATGTGAAGCATAGCTTGACACAAGTTTCTTGCAGCGATCTACGGGTATCTTTGCCCATTCTTCATGAGCAAAAGCCTCCAGTTCAGTCACATTCTTAGGCTTGCGCGCTGCAACTGCTTTCTTTAAGTCCTACCAGAGGTTCTCAATCGGATTTTAGTCTGGTGACTGCGATGGCCACTTCAATATGTTCCAGCCTTTAATCTGCAGCCATGCTCTAGTGGACTTGGAGGTATACTTGGGATCATTGTCTTATTAAAAGGTCCAACGTCTCCCAAGCCTCAGGTTTGTGATGGACTGCATCACATTTTCATCCAATATCTCCTGGTACTGAAGAGAATTAATGGTACCTTGCACACGCTGAAGCTTCCCTGTACCTGTAGAAGCAAAACAGCCCCAAAGCATGATTGACCCCCCACCATGCTTCACAGTAGGCAAGGTGTTCTTTTCTTCATAGGCCTTGTTCTTCCTTCTCCAAACATAGCGTTGATCCATGGGCCCAAACAGTTCTAACAGAACACTATCCCAAAACTTTTAGGGTTTGTCCACATTACTTTTGGCATACTGCAGTCGACTCTTCTTATTCTTTGGAGACAGCAAGGTGGTGCGCCTGGGAGTTCTGGCATGGAGGCCTTCATTACGCAGTGTGCGCCTTATTGTCTGAGCTGAAACTTCAGTACCCGTTTCTGACAAATCTTTTTTCAGTTCCTCAGCAGTCACACGGAGACTTTTCTCCACTTTGCGCTTCAGGTAGCGCACAGCAGTCGAAGTCAGCATCTTCTTTCTGCCACGACCAGGTAGCGTTTCAACAGTGCCCTTTGCCGTGAATTTGCGAATGATGCTTCCTATGGTGTCTCTTGGTATGTTTACCATCTTTGCAATCTTCTTATAGCCATTGCCCTTCCTGTGAAGAGAAATCACCTCTTCTCTTGTCTTCCTGGACCATTCTCTTGACTTCACCATGTTTGTAAACACACCAGTAAATGTCTAGAAGGAGCTGAGTATCACAGTCATTTTACATCTGCCTAATTGGTGCTTATTATGCTTGATTGCTGCTCCTTGACATCCATAGGTGTTTTCAATACCTGATCGAAAATACTTGAATGAACCTCAGTTCTTAAGAGTGGTCGTCTTTAAGGGGTTGAATAATTGTGTCAATGAAGAAATCACAAAAAAAACATTTAATACTGTATTACAAAAACAATTGATGTCATTTTAGTTGCATTTGGTTCTTTAAAAAGTCCTTGTAAGATTTCATTCTGAAAAACAATTACAAATGTACACTAAATTCCCTAAAACCCTTTACAGCATTGGGGGTTGAATAATTTTGAACACAACTGTATGTGTGAAGAGAAAAGAAAATGCATGCTTTTCAAATTTTTTAATAAATACAAATCTGAAAAGTGTGGTTTGCATTTGTATTCAGCCTCTGTACTCCGATTCCCCCTAAATATAATCCAGTGTGACCAATTGCCTTCAAAAGTCACCTAATTAGTAAATAGAGTCCACCTGTGTGTAATTTATTCTCAGTATAACTACAGGCCTCAGAGGTTTGTTAATCAGAGTTAGTAATCAAACAGCATCAGGAAAACCAAAGAACACACCAGACAGGTTAGGGATATAGTTGTGGAGAAGTGTAAGGCAGATTTAGGCTGTCAAAAAAGTATTGCAAGCTCTGAACATCTCACTGAGCACTATTTAATCCATCATCCGAAAATGGAAGGAGTATGGCACAACTGCAAACTTACCAAGGCATGGCTGTCCACGTGAACTGACAGCCCAGACAAGGAGAACACTAATTAGAGAAGCAGCCAAGAGCCCTATGGTCACTCTGGAAGAGATGCAGAGATCCAGAGTTCAAGTGGGAGAATCTGTCCACAGGAAAACTATTAGTCATGTACTCCACTAATCTGGCCTTTATAGAAGAGTGGCAAAAAGAAAGCCACGTTTGAAAGCAAACCATAAAAAGTACCATTTGCAGTTTGCCACAAGTCATGTAGGGGACACAGCAACATGTGGAAGAAGGTGCTCTGGTCCGATAAGACTAAAATTGAACATTTTGACCTAAGTGCAAAACGCTATGTGTGGTGGAAAACTAAGATTGCACATCACCCTGAACACACCATCCCCACCGTGAAACATGGTGGTGACAGCATCATGCTGTGAGATGCTTTTCTTAAGCAAGGACAGGGAAGCTGGTCAGAGTTAATGGGAAGATGGATGTAGCTAAATATAGGGCTATCCTGGAGGGAAACCTGGTAGAGGATGCAAAGGACTTGAGACTGGGGTGGAGGTTCACTTTCCAGCAAGACAACCACCCTAAACATACAGCCAGAGCTACAATGGAATGGTAGATCAAAGCATATTCATGTGCTAGCACCGGGGAACAGGCAATATAGCAGACAGCCGCAGGTTAATGCTGAGCTGAACAAGCGGTATAGCAGTGCTAGTGCTGTGAGAACAGCAGAGCTGAGTTAGTCCAAGTGGAGCTGGTGTAACGATCTGCACAGCAGACAGAGGCGTGGTCGACAGTCCGGGTCTTTAACCTGAGAGCAGCGAGGTACAAGAAGATCAAGCAGAGACGAGGTCAGGATACAGGCAGAGGTCATAAGCAGGATATCGAATGCAGGAACAACAGGAGCCTTAGCTGTAGGAAGTACAATATTGCTCAGGCATTGCAGGAAGGGGGAAGCACCCTTATAAAGGTGGTGCCTGGCCAGGATTGGAGAGAGGGCGGAATCAGGGGCGTGCATTAACCCTTAAGGTACCAGGACGCCTGCGGCTCCTACAAGATACAACAGAAGCTGTCGTAGCCTGCGACAGCGCAGGAAAGCGGGTCTGGAGCCTGCAGCGAAGAGGAGGAGCCCCGCGTTCAGCTCGATTGAGGTACGTAGTCAGACGCACTGCACGCTGGCGGCTTCCAACTGCCATTGTTACAGTATCCCCCCTCTCATGCCCCTTCTTTTTGGCCTTGATGCGCAGAAAAAATCTTCTGAGAAGATTCAGAGCATGTACATTGTCCTCCGGCTCCCAGGAACGTTCCTCAGGACCATAATTCTTCCAGTCTACAAGGAAGTACCTCTTACCACCAACAACCTTGGAATCGAGGATGTTCTGTACTTCAAATTCAGGCTCACCGTCAGTAGGCACGGAAGTAGAGGTGGAGGGAGGCCTGGAAAAGGAGTTGAGGACCAACGGTTTCAGAAGAGATACATGAAAAGAATTTGGAATCCGGAGAGAAGGAGGCAACCGGAGTTTATAAGAAACACGGTTGATATGCTCAAGGACCTCAAACGGGCCCAGAAACCGTGGAGCAAATTTGTAACAGGGTACCTTCATGCGGATGTTTCGGGAGGTAAGCCAGACTTTGTCGCCAGGAGAGAACTGAGGAGGAGGTCTACATCTGGTATCCGCATTTTTCTTCATACGAGTAACAGCCTGAGAGATGGAATCCTTAGTCTGTCTCCAGATGCTGAGGAAGTCTCTGAACAAAGAATTAGCAGCCGGTACCTCGGAAAATGCGGACAGGGGTAAACGAGAACGAGGGTGTAGTCCGTACACTATGTAGAAGGGAGAAGAGCCCGTGGATTCTCCGGAATGGCTGTTGTACGAGAATTCCGCCCAAGGCAGGAGCTGCACCCAATCATCATGCTGAGCAGAGACAAAGTGAAGTAGGTAGTTCTCCAAAGTCTGATTAATTCGCTCAACTTGCCCATTAGACTGCGGGTGGTATCCAGAAGAGAAGTCCAACTTCATCTCAAGTAGCCCACAGAGCGCTCTCCAGAATTTGGAAGTAAATTGTACCCCTCGATCGGACACAATGTGCAGAGGTAGGCCATGAAGGCGGAAGATGTGTTTGAAGAACAGACAGGCTAGTCGCTTAGCAGAGGGCAATCCAGGAAGCGGAATAAAATGTGCCATCTTGGAGAATCTGTATACCACTACCCAGATTACAGAACAGTCAGCAGAAGACGGGAGGTCTGTGATAAAGTCCATAGCAACATGCTGCCAGGGAACTTCCGGAATGGGTAACGGTAGTAGCAACCCTGCTGGTTTGGTTCGGGGAACCTTGTTGCAGACACAAATTCCCAGACATCTTTGGGTAGGGTCAGCCACCAGTAGTGACGGGACAGCAACTCAAGGGTCTTACGTACCCCAGGGTGACCAGCGTACTTGGAGCAATGTCCCCAGAAGAGAATCTTCCTCCTTTTGGCTTGCGGAACAAAAATCTTCCCCAGAGGAATATCTTTTACTCGAACTGGCGCCACTGAAACCAGGCAGGACGGATCGATGATATGTTGAGGTTCCTCAATCTGATCTGCTGGGTCAAAGGAACGGGAAAGCGCATCAGCCCTCACATTTTTGTCTACCGGTAGAAAATGCAGAAGGAAATTGAATTGGGCAAAGAAGAGTGCCCATCGAGCCTGACGTGGATTAAGACGCTGTGCAGACTGCAGATAAGTTAGATTCTTGTGGTCAGTGTATATATCCACTGGATGCAAACCCCACTCCAGAAGGTATCTCCATTCTTCCAAGGCCATCTTGATAGCAAGCAGTTCTCTATCACCGATGGAGTCGTTTCTTTCTGTAGAAGAGAAGAGCTTGGAGAAGAAACCACACGAGACAAATTTCCCCTTGGAGGTCTTCTGTAGCAGGACTGCACCTGCACCAATAGAAGAAGCATCCACTTCTAGGAAGAACTGTTTGGAAGTGTCTGGATGATGGAGGACAGGAGAAGCAGCAAAGCAATCTTTGAGTTGTCGGAAAGCAGACTCAGCTTCAGGGGTCCATTTCTTTGCATCCGCCCCTTTCTTAGTCAGCACAGAAATAGGGGCTGTGAGGGAAGAGAAGTTTGGGATGAACTGCCTATAGAAGTTGGCAAATCCCAGAAATCTTTGAATGGCACGGAGACCTTGAGGACGGGGCCAATTCAGGATGGCAGAGACCTTGTCGGGATCCATTTGCAGACCAGTGCAGTAAACAATGTACCCCAGAAAGGGTAAGGAAGACTGCTTAAAGACACACTTTTCGAGCTTGGCAAACAGACCATTCTCCCTTAAGCGCTGCAGAACCAGGCGCACTTGTTTCCGGTGAGTGGACAAGTCGGTTGAATAAATGAGAATATCGTTGAGATACACTACTACACACTTGTATAATAGGTCCCGGAAGATGTCATTTACAAATTCTTGGAAGACTGCAGGAGCGTTGCAAAGGCCGAATGGCATAACCAAGTATTCATAGTAGCCATCACGGGTATTGAATGCCGTCTTCCACTCGTCACCTTCACGGATTCGGATCAGGTTATATGCACTGCATAGATCCAATTAAGAAAATATCTGTGCGCCTCGGATACGGTCAAACAATTCAGACATCAGGGGCAGAGGATACTTGTTCTTGACTGTAATCTTGTTCAGTCCACGATAATCTATGCATGGACGGAGTGACCCGTCTTTCTTGGACACGAAGAAGAAACCGGCTCCAGCCGGCGAGGTAGACTTCCGGATAAACCCCCTCTCCAGGTTCTCCTTAATATACTCAGCCATAGCCTGTGTCTCAGGCAGGGATAAAGGATAAACCCTTCCACGAGGAGGAAAAGTCCCAGGTAGAAGATCGATCGGGCAGTCATAAGTCTGATGAGGTGGTAAAGTCTCTGCCTTCTTCTTACAGAAAACATCTCCAAAAGATGAAAATTGTGGAGGCAGACCAGGCAGGTTCACAGGAACCGGACGAGGAGACATTGGGTGGACCATCGACAGGCAGGAGGTTTGGCACTGAGGCCCCCAGCGGAGAATTTCCCCCTTTCGCCAGTCTAATATGGGAGAATGTTGCTGTAGCCAGGGCAATCCCAGAATCACTGGGTCCGTGGAATCTGGCAGGACATAGAAGGATATTTCTTCAGAATGTAGCACCCCGACTTGGAGTTTCACAGGAGCAGTGATGAACTGAATAGGTTTGGGTAAGGCTTGTCCATTAACAATCGTTGCCACCAGAGGCTTCGCCAGACGGGTAGTGGAAAGCTGGCACTGGGTCACCAGGGCTTGATTAACAAAATTCCCGGCAGCGCCAGAATCCATGAAGGCAGGTACCGATATACTGGTTTTCCCAGCAGACACCATAACAGGGATAAGAAGTTTGGGAGAATTGTCTTTTTCACCTAGGGTCACTTCTCCCAATGAGCCTAGGCGCTGAAGTTTTCCGCCTTCTGGGGGCAGGTACGAACAACATGTTCCTTTCCACCGCAGTAGAGGCACAAGTTCTCTGCTCGCTGGCGCTCCTGATCAGTGAGCTTCAGGCGATCCACCTGCATAGGCTCTTCAGACGGAATCGCAGCAGGAGTCTGAACAGTCCTCTGGAAGACAGGTGCGAGTTTAGACGTCTGCTTCATCCTTGCGGCTTGAGAAAAACGTTCACGAAACCGCACGTCTATGCGTG
Source organism: Bufotes viridis (assembly GCA_033119425.1). Taxonomy (NCBI): domain Eukaryota; kingdom Metazoa; phylum Chordata; class Amphibia; order Anura; family Bufonidae; genus Bufotes; species Bufotes viridis. The sequence goes on along the minus strand of CM065593.1, from coordinate 361,137,533 downwards.
TGGCCAACGTGATCAAAGCGTCCAGAGAGCCAGGGAGGTCCCTTCCTGCAAGTTCGTCTTTAATGCAGTCACTCAGACCCTCCCAGAATACGGCTCGTTGAGCTTCACCATTCCAGGACAGTTCTGCGGCCAGTGTATGGAACTGGATTGCGTATTGGCCCACTGTCCTAACGCCTTGACGCAGACGATGAAGAGCAGAGGCTGCAGACGAGGCACGGCCAGGTTTCTCAAATACTGTACGGAAAACAGTTAAGAAGGTCTGTAGGCTTGCAGTCTCGGGTCCGCTTCGCTCCCATATAGTATTAGCCCAAGCAATAGCTTCTCCAGAGAGCAGAGATGCAATGAAATCTACTTTTGCTCGGTCAGACTGGAACTTGTCTCCATGTAGCTCAAAGTGGATCAAGCATTGATTCAGGAACCCTCTGCAGGCCTTTGACTCACCGCTGAAACGTGGAGGCAAGGGAAGTTGGACAGCAGACGTGCCTTGGTATGCAGACGATGCAACGGAATTAGCAGGAGTTGCTGGGACCTGTAGTGCCGCAGGAGCAGTAGTGGGTAGAGCGTCCAGACGTGCAGAAATTAAGTTCAGACGCTGCAGCAGGACATCTTGGCGTTCACGCTGGCGTTGCAGCTCTTGGTATAAATCTTGTACCACAGGCGTGGGCTTGCCAGCGGCATCTCGGGCCTGAGCATACTGTAACGGATCAACAGGTGTGGACCCGCTGTGCCACTTACCGGTTTGGCTTTGGGCCAAACTTGGGAGCGGAGTCTAAGTGTCCCCCTGGTTTTCACCCTTTATCCCGCTCCAGGATGCGGAAGCTGGACTCAGCTGCAGGGGAGACACCAGGTCGCTACCGCAAGAGTGGTCCCGGTTAAGTGGCAGCTGGCCAGGCAGGCCAGAAAGCCCCGATGCTAGCACCGGGGAACAGGCAATATAGCAGACAGCCGCAGGTTAATGCTGAGCTGAACAAGCGGTATAGCAGAGCTAGTGCTGTGAGAACAGCAGAGCTGAGATAGTCCAGGTGGAGCTGGTGTAACGATCTGCACAGCAGACAGAGGCGTGGTCGACAGTCCGGGTCTTTAACTTGAGAGCAGCGAGGTACAAGAGGATCAAGCAGAGACGAGGTCAGGATACAGGCAGAGGTCATAAGCAGGATATCGAATGCAGGAACAACAGGAGCCTTAGCTGTAGGAAGTACAATATTGCTCAGGCATTGCAGGAAGAGGGAAGCACCCTTATAAAGGTGTTGCCTGGCCAGGATTGGAGAGAGGGCGAAATCAGGGGCATGCATTAACCCTTAAGGTACCTCCTACAAGATATAACAGAAGCTGTTGTAGCCTGCGACAGCGCAGGAAAGCGGGTCCGGAGCCTGCAGCGAAATGGAGGAGCCCGGCGTGTAGCTCGACTGAGGTACGTAGTCGGACGCACTGCACGCTGGCGGCTGCCAACTGCCATTGTTAAAATGGATTACCGACCAAATGCAGTGAAGGCTTATGCTCCACTGACAGGATCCGTTTTTTGGGGGGTTATTGTTCTGATGGATCAGAGGAAGGGCAAAATAATCAGTGACGTCAACACAAACTACTGACACCCTCTCCACTCTGTCGGGGGGCTCTACTTGTATAAGCTTTTAATAGAACAGGTTCTGTAGACATCTATGTGGAATCAGCTGATGATGGTGTAAAGCCAATATCAGCCAGTCTTGGGTGGGGCTCACAGCCTTCTCCCTCCTCCCATTGCAGGCATAGTAGCATGCTGGAGGTAACTGAGGAGTTTGCTATGAGTAGGCCTTTACATTCCTATAATTTAGCCCACTGGCCCCTGGTATTGCGGCACAGGTAGGTGAGTGTTAGGTCCCGAGCTACTTGAGAAACCTTGGCGTGGTGCTCGGGCTCAGACATGTCCTCCACAGCAGGACATGTTGACTAATCTCTCAATTTTAACATCAGTTTGAGGGCTTAGTAAGACCGCAGTGTGCACCTGTCTTGTCATTTGTTATTGCTATATTGTTATATTATTTATCAGATACACATAATTGCCATCTTGTGTAGGATGTCTATTGTGGTACTTGTGGTCCGCTGCGGGCATCCTCCACTGTATGCATTTTTGCTGGGGATCGCCATTAGCAACGGGCCACAAGTGCAGGATCTGCTCCCCTGTATATACATGCATAACTGCATTTTTGGGTTGAGCACATCCTGCTTCATGCCACCTTTCAGTTGGTTTGTGTATATATAATTTTTTGGAGGTGTATTAACTCCTATGTAAATGTAGCCTGTTTTCCATCCACAGGCTACATTTAGGTGCACCTGTGAGGCCTGGGCCATATCAGCCAGTCTTGGGTGGGACTAACAGCCCTCTCCCCCCTCCCATTGCAGGCATGGTTACATGCTGGATGTAACTGAGGAGTTTGCTGCGAGTCGGACTTTACATTCCTATAATTTAGCCCACTGGCCCCTGGTATCTGTAGTCAGACTGGGCATGTTGGGATTTGTAGTTTTGCAACAGCTGGAGAGCCGCAGTTTGCCCATCCCTGGGCTAGATGATTGAAAAGAAAATTGTGAGACAAAAAGTAATAATTCAATGATAAAAAGTGACATTGTTATCTTAAGAATATGTTTCTTTTACATGGCACCTTCATATAGTATCTCAAAAGATAGATAGATAGATAGATAGATAGACAGACACACAGATATGAAATCAACTGCAATGTTTCAGGCCAACACAATGAGGCCTTTCTCTAAGCTGTTGACATGTGCCATAGTCAGGACATTTATACATATACATTGAATCCATTAAGCTAAGTGGATTTAAAGTGGCTCTGTCAACCGGATCAACCCTACCCTTGATCACGCTGATTAAAACGATGCCTGTCTTGTGTCTGTCGGTGGTATCGTTGCTGATAAAAAAAATTATGTAAATGAACTATTCGAACACCAGGAGACAGGCTTATGCGTTCCAAGCACGGCTCCTTGTGCTCCATAATGACAGCCCTCTACTTTTCATTACACCCCCCTGCCTTTAGATTGACAGCGCTAGACCACACTCGTATCCAGAACGGCACATTCGCACAATATCTTAGGTTTCGTCCCAACGAGCGAAGATGTTATGCGCATATGCCATTCTGAACACGAAGGCAGTCTAACGCTGTCAATCTACGTGATGAAAAGCAGAGAGGCGTCATTAGGGAGCACCCAAATGTGGGTTCCATATGTGACCAACAAAACGTTCGGCGACCTGTGAAGCGCAGTGCGCAGGTGCTAAGTTGTCAGCTTGCTCACTGCCCATAGAGGATCCGAAGTCAAGATGCCCAATAAACATCTATCATTTATGGGGTATCATACAACGGGCATATAGGAGATAATGCGGACAGCCCCCTTAGTTTATGGAAAATTTCCCCAATCTCCAGGGGACAACCAGTTATGGGCATCCGCCCAACCACAGATTGTATGTTATATGTCTGACCAACGTACTTACAACCTCAGTGTACACCCTCTTATGTAGTGCCCTTTAGCAGGGATACTTTAAAGTCTGGATATTTGTGGACATTTGCCCCTCTTTCCTCTATGCCCTAAGTCCTCAACTCCTTTATTATACTTATACTGTTTAACTAAATACTGTGTAACTATATTTTATATATATGTTGTCATATATAATCTTTTCATTTGCGCTGTGTTTTAACGGAACTGTGTAAAGGGTTAATGAATGCTGAGAGATTACCATAAGGTTTAAAAAAAAGAGCATGTTTTGGAGGGAAAAAGCCAGACCTTTTTACCACCAAAACCAGACAGACTGACCTTTTGAATGCTAGCTACTGGTATGTTATTATGTCTGAAGCTCTAATGCAAGTCTATGAGAAACAGAAAGTGTAACATTGTATTTGTTTGGGCTGAGTATCTCTACTCCACCCCTCCCACTAGAAAGTTCTAGTTCAGCCAGTCAGGTCGCCTAGTGTTCTGCAGTTAGGAATCAGCGCTTAGAAGAGGAGACTCTGCCAGACTATTGAGTGATCAGAAGAAGACTCTAAGACAGGGATCCTCTGCCATAGACCCTGGGCCTGCAGCCTTTGGCCAGGGTTTCAACTTTCTGAGAGAGAGAGAGAGAGAGGACAAATAGCTCAGGCCTTTCATGGGGCCACCATCAAACTCTTCTTCTGCCAGGGAGGAGACTGTAGAAGCCTCGCATGTATTGTTTTGTACCTGAATTCCTCCAGTAAAGAAGTGCCCTGGTTGACTGCAGACCCTGACTCTCTGGACTTATTTCCATTGGGATGCATCACGCCTTACCATCCCTTCTGGAGAGCAGCAACACGTGGTGTGACAACTCAGTGGTGTCTGAGGGACCCAGGGCAGCGTTGGGGCCACCTCAAATCAGGCCACTGCACTTACATAGGCACTGTATGTCCCCCTAAAAGCCAAATTAGAGTTGAGTCTATATAGCTGAAACAATGTACTTCTGTAGGGGAAAAGTCCAGATACATGAATTTGGGTACCTGAGCAGACCATATACCTCAAGACCTAAGGGGATACCAATAAGAGTAGTTGGCAAAATTACAAAAAATAATAAAAATTACAATAAAAATAAAACTAGGTGAGCCCCTATGTAGGTGAAGCCTTGTTGATTTCATAGCTGAATCAATTCTCCCTGAAAAAAATAATAAAGAGAATATAAATAAACGTGTTTATATAGAAGGATGCAACAAAATATAGCACATATCTCACCCCTAACCCTAGGGCAGAATAGGGACGTAATACTTAACAAAATAGACAAGAAAAGAACCTTTAGTCAAAAACTCTTAAAGGATAACTGTCACATTTAGACCCTAATTTCAATTTTCATATGTGTAGTTACTAATATGATAATATTCCTGAATCAATAACTATTAGACTTACTTACCCCATATTTAATAAGATTCAGCCCTTAGCAACCAGTCTGCATAAAACTGCAACTTCACTATTCTGTTAAGATGGCCGCCCCCAGCCCTGAGGCTAATCCATAGGACACTTGCAGTGAAGTTAGTGAAGACCAGCTCTGTATAGGGGGGTCTTGCAGTGAAGTCGCCAGGTCTGGCTGAAGCCTGTAGTCCTCCTACAAGCTCTCCTCTTATCAGATAAGGCTTTCATTTATACACTGAGCAGGCGGCAGATCTCCCTTCCCCGGCTGCTCCAGCCACATTCTCCAGCACTGCTAAGGGAGTGTCTGCCAAGCGCAGGGATGTGGAGAACTGCACACAGCCCAGCACTGTTATCACCTGTCAGGGAGGACCTGGCTTTTTATCCATTCCCTTACAACATTTACTCTAGCTGTCCCTGCTTGTGCGCCTCCCGTCTACCTCTGAGCAAACTGATAGACGGAAGAAGCCTAGCAACCTGATTTTACTCTCAGGTAACAATAGCCAATACTGGGGACAAAAATTTGGCTTTTTTGGCTTATTTATTAAACAAACAAAAATTAAAACAGGGCCAACAAGGTGATATTAATCACCAAAATCCAATAGTCAAAAAAAAAAAAAATGCGACAGCTATCCTTTAAATCTTAAAAGGCATCTGTCAGCAGTTTTGTATCTATGACACTGGCTGACCTGTTACATGTGCACTTGGCAGCTGAAGGCGTCTGTGTTGGTCCCATGTTCATATGTGCCCGCATTGCTGAGAAAAACAATGCTTTAATATATGCAAATGGAACTCTAGGAGAAACGGGGCGTTTCCATTACTCCTAGCGGCTCTGCTCTCTCTGCAACTGCCGCACCATCTGCACTTTGACAGGACCAGGCAGTGTAAACATCATTACACCTAGCTCTGACTTATCCTAAAGTCAATCAAAGTGGAGAAGATGTGACAGTTACAGAAAGAGCTGAGCTTCCCGGAGTTACGGTGACGCCCCCGTTGCTCCTAGAGGCTCATTTGCATATATTGAAACCTCATTTTTCTCAGCAATGCGGGCACATATGAACTGCCAAGTGCACATGGAACAGGTCAGCCAGTGTCATAGGTACAAAACTGCTGACAGATGCTCTTTAAATTCCACATTCAATCCAGATGGTTTGCGTGTATTAAGGAGGGCTTTCTTTTTGCAGTGGAGGATTGTGATCTATAAACCTAAATCTAAGGTCCATCTTCCTATATCCAGATTTGATTAAATGCTTCCGAACTGATAAATCCTTCCTGGAGGAAGGGATTACATTCAACCTCACTTTGACAGTGCTGCTGAGTTCTTTTTCTCCTGATACATCGAGAGACAGACAGATAGACAGACAGATAGACAGATGATTGATAGATACGATAGGTAGATAGATAGATAGATACATAGATAGATAGATAGATAGATAGATATGAGATAGATAGATAGATAGATAGATATGAGATAGATAGATAGATATGAATACAATATAGACAGAGAATATATATAGCTAGACAGATTTACAGAATTTGTATCTATAAACACGTTATAAATCTAGCATTAGGGGCATAGCAGATGCTGCATGGAAACCTTTCTAGATAATTGGATGTTCGTAAACAAGTATATGATATAATACGTTTATTTGCACTTCTGTACTGGATACGATCACATTCTGTGGATTATTGGATGTGGCATTTTTTTGTGTCTGTTGAATATATGAGAAAGATTCGCTATACCACCAATCACCTATAGGAGGCAGTGTTGCAGTTCTGCATCAGTAAGTCTATCCCCGAGTTTATTCTGGCATACACGGAAAGTATCCGGCAAATGCTGCAGACTCCAGGAATGACTCCATCCTGATCTCATCTTAGTGATAGTGCAGATTATAGGAGGAACAGAAGAAGTGTAATTGAAATAAATGGATGTGCTGCACGAGACGGTACACGGCTTTGGGGAGTTCAATTTTAATGACCAAGTTCAATTTCCTCTCGGACTGTCAAATTCATAGGTCAATGCCCAAATTATAAAATGCGAAGAAATCACCATTTCTTAAAAATAAGATTGATGAATGAAATATTTATGCAAACGTTACAATCGTCCATCGTCTAGAAGAAGCACGTTCATGTTTTATCTTCCTGACAAGGACCTAATTGCTCCAGAATTGGGACAGAACATTATTGCTTTATATATGACGTCTCCTCAGTCTTTATAAAGATCACATCACTGCAGACCCGCAGATTTCTGTCCTGGAAATCCACAGCCGGCACTTACTGTGTGTCATATGCGGGTGTCAAGAGTAATGCTAACTGCAAAGTGTAGAAGCAAGAATACATCAAAGTAATAGTGTATAGGGTGGGATTATAACAATAAGAAAAGGGACGCTACATGGCATTCACAGAACTAGTGAGAGTTACATTCTGGTACATAGGGGGCAGTATTATAGTAGTTATATTCTTGTACATAGGAGCAGTATTATAGTTATATTCTTGTATGGAGGAGCAGTATTATAGTAGGTATATTCTTGTACGGAGGAGCACTATTATATTAGTTGTATTTTTGTAGAGAGGTGCAGTATTATAATAGTTATATTCTTGTATATAGGAGCAGTATTATATTAGTTAATATTATTGTACATAGGGGACAGAATTATGGTAGTTATATTCTTGTACATAGGAGTAGTATTATAGTAGTTATATTCTTGTACATGGGAGGCAGTATTATAGTAGTTATATTCTTGTACATAGGAGCAGTATTATAGTAGTTATATTCTTGTATATAGGAGCAGTATTATAGTAGTTATAGTCTTGTACATAGGAGCAGTATTATAGTAGTTATATTCTTGTATATAGGAGCAGTATTATAGTAGTTATATTCTTGTACATAGGAGCAGTATTATAGTAGCTATATTCTTGTACAGAGGAGCAGTATTATAGTAGTTATATTCTTGTACATAGGAGGCAGTATTACAGTAGTTATAGTTTGTACATAAGAGCAGTATTGTAGTAGTTTTATTCTTGTACATAGGAGGCAGTTGTATAGTAGTAATATTCTTGTACATAGGAGGCAGTATTATAGTAGTTATTTTCTTGTACATAGGAGGCAGTATTATAGTAGTTATATTCTTGCACATAGGAGCAGTATTATAGTAGTTATATTCTTGCACATAGGAGGTAGTATTATAGTAGTTATATTCTTGTACATAAGAGCAGTATTATAGTAACATAGTACAGAAGGCCGAAAAAAAACATCTGTCCAGCCAGTTCGGCCTGTCATCCTGCTAATTGATCCAGAGGAAGGCCATAAAAAACCCTGTGAGGTAGAAGCCAAAAAATTACTTCCCGACTCCAATCAGGCAATCATAATACTCCCTGGATCAACGACCCCTCTCTAGTTGCTATAACCTGTAATATTATTATACTCCAGAAATACATCCAGGCCCCTCTTGAACTCTTTTAGTGACTCCACCATCACCATCTCCTTAGGCAGACAGTTCCATAGTCTCACTGCTCTTACCGTAAATAATCCTCTTCTATGTTTGTGTAGAAACCTTCTTTCCTCCAGACGCAGAGGATGTCCCCTCGTCACAGTCCTGGGGATAAATAGATGATGGGAGAGATCTCTGTACTGACCCCTGATATATTTATACATAGTTATTAGATCTCCCCTCAGTCGTCTTATTTCTAAAGTAAATAACCTTAATTTTGATAACCTTTCAGGGTACTGTAGTTGCCCCATTCCATAATAAATCTGTATTCAGCGCACACTGTAACAGGGCTGTCTGTAGGGTTCCACCCCAATATATGCAATAAAAATGACAGCAGCCTTAGGTATCGTTGCTTGGGTACATTTATTGATGTTGATTCACATGCAGCAGTATAAAATGACGTTTCGGCAAGCAATTGCCTTCATCAGATACTGCAGAAAACAGAAAATTTCATATTAACCGTGTAAATAATAGAAATAAAAATAAACTTAAAAAATGATAAATGATCGTACAAATTCATATACAATGAGAGTATACATAGTCAGGAAGATGGTGGCAGGTGCATCATGTCCTGCAGCAATATCAAAGAAACCAAATAATGTACATAATGATGGTATAAAGAATTGTTATTAGCACAATATACAAAGGACAGAACTACAAACAGGCAGGGAGGTTAAACATTGTTGGAATAGGCCGATAGAGTATGCTGGATCCTGTCTAATGACCACATGTCAAGGAATATATACATAAACATATACATATATACATGGAAGTAAGGGTATGCAGCTATGATGTAACTTACCTATGCCGCAGGGAGAAGGAGAAAACGAGTTAGGTAGACGTGTGAGGAGATATACATGCTCATAGCATGTTTGTCTGGAAGTAGCGTCTGAGGAGACAGACAAGCAGCTGGTATTTGTAGGCAAGTGTGTCCAAATAGTGGCGCCAATTTAGAGGGGAGGAGATGGAGCAGTCAGAGTGCATCCGTAGCGAAGTGGATGCGTTCCAGCCTGAACGCATCTGGCGCATGCGCACTAGCATCAAGCGCCCGACAGCCGGAGTGACGCTCCGTTCGTTGCCGAGTCAGAAGGACTCAGAACAGCAGGTAGAGCGCCCCATCCGGAGTAGATGCGTTCCAGTGTGAGACGCATCGCATACGGGATAAGAAATCGGTGACAGCTGGAGTGTCAATGTTGGATAAGGATTGTTTGGTAGTCCTAAATCAAGTGAAAAGATAGTAATAGGAGCCACTGAGATAAAAGGAATAGTATGTATAGAATGAAAAATGAAGATTGCACAGAATGTGCCAAAAGAGGAGTGCACTATGATTAGAAATCAAAACCTAGTGAATGAAAAGGATACTCGACTGCGGCACGGAAGTATTCTAATGGGCCTAGAAGAGAAATGAAGATGATATTAGTAAACCCTTATGACACTTGGATTACATAGTAATTGCATTGATAATATTTATACAAAACACTGGATCTCATACTGCGGTTAAGGCCATTTGGTGAAAGGCTATCAATCGGTGGATCCAATACGCTTCCTTATTTTTAACAACCGATTCGATCACCGCCTCTTCGTGGCATAGAGACATGTTCTAGTACCTGGAATTTCAGCTGTGCAATATTGTGACGCATTTGATGAAAGTGGGCAGGGACTGGGAGTAATAGATTATTGTTTCGGATTTTAGATTTGTGTTGGCAGATACGCTCTCGTATCCTTTGCGTTGTCTCGCCTACGTATACAAGTCCACATGGGCATTTTAGCATATAGACAACATGGTCCGAATCACAGGTGAAGAAGTCTCGTATAGGGATAGATTCCCCTGTACGGGGATGTGAAATGTGGGACCTTTCTGTACGTGCGAGCACTGCATGCAATGTAAACATGGGAAAGTGCCTCTCTTCCGTGTTTTGAGAAATGTCTGTTGAGGGAGCTCCTTGTGGAACCCTCATCAGCATGGACCAATAGGTCCTGTAGGTTTTGGCCGTTTGTTACATGGTAGGATCGGTTGCCCAAATTCCAAAATGTCAGGGTATGCTTTGCCCAGGATGGACCAATGACTCCGGATGGTGTTGAGAATCTTATGTGCACATGGATGGTATGTATGGACAAAGGGACCCGTGGTGCCTGGGGTAGGATTTTGTTTTTGATGTAAGTATTTGCTGGGTGATGGATTTGGGGTAGCCTCTCTCGTGGAATCTCTCTGCCATTTCTTTAAGGCGTATTTCTCTTATGGAGTTATTCTGTACTATCCTGTTGATTCGATGATATTGTGATCCAGGTAGTGCTTTTTGGTGTTTGGAGAATGGAAACTAGTAAAATGCAAGAGACTATTGCGGTCAGTCGGTTTGCGATAAAGGTCCGTTGTCAGTTTACCTGTCGTGTCACGTGTTATTGTGGTGTCCAAGAAATTAATGGTGTGAAGATCGTAGTGAATGGTGAATTGAAGTTCTGGGTAGATGGAGTTTAGAAAGTCGTGGAACTGTAAGAGGGTGTCCAACGGGCCCGCCAAATGCAAAAATGTCATCAATATATCGTTTCCATGTTGTTGCATGTTTGATGAAAAGTTGATTGGTATAAACAAAAGAATTCTCAAAATGATCCATATAGCAGTTAGCATAAGGCGGGGCCACGTTGGATCCCATCGCAGTTCCACGTTTCTGTAGAAAAAAGTATCCTGGAATAAAAAATAATTACACGAGTACTATTTTCAAAAGGTCCAGATAGAAATCGAGTACTGTTGTCTGTGTCCTGACAGTAGTTAGTAAGTTCTCTACAGCGTGTATCCCTTTGTCATGCTGGATGGAGGTGTACAAGCTTGTCACGTCCCAAGTGGCCAGAAAAGATTCAGTGGGTAACGGATCGAGATTTAGGATGATATCTAGAAAAGATTGTGTCTAAAAGGAAAGACTTTGTGTTTCTGATGTGCGGTGTGAGGACTTTTTCTAAAAAAATTGACAGAGGTGATAATAAAGAATCGGTTGAAGCAACAATAGGTCTGCCTGGGGGTTTTCTAGGCTCTTATGTATTTTCGGTAGGATGTATATCACCGGAGTAATGGGATGCTGTTTGGTAAGATAGGTAACAGTTGCATCGTCTATAATACCCGCTGTCCTATGTTTCTGTAAGGTCTGTTTGATTTCTAAAGCAATTTTGAAGGTGGGATTGTGGTCTAGTTTTTGATAGACATCTCCGTCATTGAGTTGACGGACAATTTCTGCTACATATTTTCCTTGTCCATGATCACCATGGCTCCCCTTTATCAGCTGGTTTATTACTAATCTTTTGTCTTTTTGTAGGAATTGAGTGCCTGACGATCTGTGATACTTAGATTGTGTGTGAATTTAAATTTCTTCTTTTGGAGGTTTTTCTGAAGCTCCCTATATCCCTTTGTACCAAGCTGATAAATGTCTCTACTGGTGGTTTGTTTTTGGGGGAGATATGTGCTTTTATTTCGTAAGCCTAGTGTCTTAACAGAGACTGGTGTAGTGTCTGTTTGTGACATTGATATTTCATGTTTTGTCCCCAAAGTGTGCTTTTAATCGTATATTGCGAAAAAAATTTGTAGGTCCATATCAAGTTGGAACGTATCCAATGCATAAGAGGACAGAATGATAACCCTTTTGGAGTATAGACAATTGCGCTGGACTGAGAGAAATAGAGAAATGTTAAATACAAGGGATTGTACCTGTGATCTAGTTGTTACATTGCTTGTTGCATAGGCTGGACCAGTTCTATTTCTCTTCTGGGGCCACGGTGGGACGTCGTTGTAGTGTGTGTCATCGCTAGATGCTGAGCGATATGAACCATTGATGAGGATCGCTTTTCTGGTTGTTGTCTGTAGATGAATCGAGCATCTGTATACACGATTATGGCGATAGTCCTCTGTACTCTTAGTAATTCTTGTCTCTGGTAGCTTCTATCGTCTATGCGTCGTTCAGTCGAGTTGTTGTGATTCTCTGTTCAGGTTGCGCGTAGTCGTCGGATGACACAATTTCTCTGAGTTGGTTCTCCGCTGCTGTACGAGTTCCTGGTTTCTGTTATCGCTGCATGTAGAAATGACAGTGTAAGAGTAATGATGTCGAAGGAACATTTATGAGATCTGCTCAATTTGTTGCAGAACTCCGATTGTCCTGAAAGTTGTCTTGCGCGATTCTCAATCCTCTTGGAATTTTTGGCTTTCAGATATTCTGCAATGAGCGCATGCAATGTCGTCAGGAGACGGCGTGTTCTCTCTCCAGGTCTCGAGTCTGAACTCAGAGGCTGGGGTCTGGAGAAAGTCGCCGGTTCGTGACTTGCGATAGTAGAGCCGTGACTTCATCTTGATTAATGACAGTGTATCACTGGTCATGTTTGATACAGGTGCCGTACCAAATTACGGAAAATTCAGTGATCAAGTATTCAGCGACACTGTAACAGGGCCGTCTGTAGGTTCCAACTCAATGTATGCAATAAAATGACAGCAGCCTTAGGTCGTTGCTGGGTACATTTATTGATGTTGATTCACATGCAGCAGTATAGAATGATGCTGCGATAGCTAACTGTCTTCATCAGATACTGCAGAAAACAGAAAATTCATATTAACCGTGTAAATAATAGAAATAAAAATAAACTTAAAAAATGACCAATGACCAATTAAGTTTATTTTTATTTCTATTATTTACACGGTTAATATGAAATTTTCTGTTTTCTGCAGTATCTGATGAAGGCAATTGCTTGCCGAAACGTCATTTTATACTGCTGCATGTGAATCAACATCAATAAATGTACCCAAGCAACGATACCTAAGGCTGCTGTCATTTTTATTGCATATATTGGGGTGGAACCCTACAGACAGCCCTGTTACAGTGTGCGCTGAATACAGATTTATTATTGAATTCTCCATAATTTGGTACGAGCACCTGTATCAAACATGACCAGTGATACACTGTCATTTAATCAAGATGAAGTCACGGCTATACTATCACAAGTCACCGAACCGAGCGACTTTCTCCAGACCCCAGCCTCTGAGTTCAAGACTCGAGACCTGGAGAGAGAAACACGCCGTCTCCTCAATTACGAACTGCATAGCATCACTCTTGCAGAATATCTGAAAACCAAAAAAATTCCAAGAGGATTGAGAATCCGCACAAGACCAACTTTTTTCAAGGACAATCCGGAGTTCTGCAACAAATTTGAGCAGATCCTAAATAAATGTTCCTTCGACATCATTACTCTTACACTGTCATTTCTACATACAGCGATAACAGAAACCAAGGAACTCATACAAGCAACAGAGAACCAACTCAGAGAAATTGTGTCATCCGACGACTACACGCAACTACAACAAAGAATCACAACAACTCTGACTGAACGACGCAAGACGATAGAAGCTACCAAGAGACAAAAATTTCTAAGAGACACAGAGGACTATCGCCTCAATCGTGTATACAGATGGCCCGATTCGTCCTACAGACAACAACCAACAGAAAAACGATCCTCATCAATGGATTCATATCGCTCAGCATCTAGCGATGACACACACTCACAACGACGTCCCACCCGTGGCCCCAGAAGAGGAAATAGAACTGGTCCAGCCTATGCAACAAGCAATGTAACAACTAGATCACAGGTACAATCCCTTGTATTTAACATTTCCTCTATTTCTCTCAGTCCAGCGCAATTGTCTATACTCCAAAAAGGGTTATCATTCTGTCCTCTTATGCATTGGATACTGCTCCAACTTGATATGGACCTACAAATTTTTTTTCGCAATATACGATTAAAAGCACACTTTGGGGGACAAAAACATGAAATATCAATGTCACAAACAGACACTACACCAGTCTCTGTTAAGACACTAGGCTTACGAAATAAAAGCACATATCTCCCCCAAAAACAAACCACCAGTAGAGACATTTATCAGCTTGGTACAAAGGGATATAGGGAGCTTCAGAAAAACCTCCAAAAGAAGAAATTTAAATTCACACACAATCTAAGTATCACAGATCGTCAGGCACTCAATTCCCTACAAAAGACAAAAGATTAGTAATAAAACCAGCTGATAAAGGGGGAGCCATGGTGATCATGGACAAGGAAAAATATGTAGCAGAAATTGTCCGTCAACTCAATGACGGAGATGTCTATCAAAAACTAGACCACAATCCCACCTTCAAAATTGCTTTAGAAATCAAACAGACCTTACAGAAACATAGGACAGCGGGTATTATAGACGATGCAACTGTTACCTATCTTACCAAACAGCATCCCATTACTCCGGTGATATACATCCTACCGAAAATACATAAGAGCCTAGAAAACCCCCAGGCAGACCTATTGTTGCTTCAACCGATTCTTTATTATCACCTCTGTCAATTTTTTTAGAAAAAGTCCTCACACCGCACATCAGAAACACAAAGTCTTTCCTTTTAGACACACAATCTTTTCTAGATATCATCCTAAATCTCGATCCGTTACCCACTGAATCTTTTCTGGCCACTTGGGACGTGACAAGCTTGTACACCTCCATCCAGCATGACAAAGGGATACACGCTGTAGAGAACTTACTAACTACTGTCAGGACACAGACAACAGTACTCGATTTCTATCTGGACCTTTTGAAAATAGTACTCGTGTAATTATTTTTTATTCCAGGATACTTTTTTCTACAGAAACGTGGAACTGCGATGGGATCCAACGTGGCCCCGCCTTATGCTAACTGCTATATGGATCATTTTGAGAATTCTTTTGTTTATACCAATCAACTTTTCATCAAACATGCAACAACATGGAAACGATATATTGATGACATTTTTGCATTTGGCGGGCCCGTTGGACACCCTCTTACAGTTCCACGACTTTCTAAACTCCATCTACCCAGAACTTCAATTCACCATTCACTACGATCTTCACACCATTAATTTCTTGGATACCACAATAACACGTGACACGACAGGTAAACTGACAACGGACCTTTATCGCAAACCGACTGACCGCAATAGTCTCTTGCATTTTACTAGTTTCCATTCTCCAAACACCAAAAAAGCACTACCTGGATCACAATATCATCGAATCAACAGGATAGTACAGAATAACTCCATAAGAGAAATACGCCTTAAAGAAATGGCAGAGAGATTCCACGAGAGAGGCTACCCCAAATCCATCACCCAGCAAATACTTACATCAAAAACAAAAATCCTACCCCAGGCACCACGGGTCCCCTTTGTCCATACATACCATCCATGTGCACATAAGATTCTCAACACCATCCGGAGTCATTGGTCCATCCTGGGCAAAGCATACCCTGACATTTTGGAATTTGGGCAACCGATCCTACCATGTAACAAACGGCCAAAACCTACGGGACCTATTGGTCCATGCTGATGAGGGTTCCACAAGGAGCTCCCTCAACAGACATTTCTCAAAACACGGAAGAGAGGCACTTTCCCATGTTTACATTGCATGCAGTGCTCGCACGTACAGAAAGGTCCCCACATTTCACATCCCCGTACAGGGGAATCTATCCCTATACGAGACTTCTTCACCTGTGATTCGGACCATGTTGTCTATATGCTAAAATGCCCATGTGGACTTGTATACGTAGGCGAGACAACGCAAAGGATACGAGAGCGTATCTGCCAACACAAATCTAAAATCCGAAACAATAATCTATTACTCCCAGTCCCTGCCCACTTTCATCAAATGCGTCACAATATTGCACAGCTGAAATTCCAGGTACTAGAACATGTCTCTATGCCACGAAGAGGCGGTGATCGAATTCGGTTGTTAAAAATAAGGGAAGCGTATTGGATCCACCGATTGGATAGCCTTTCACCAAATGGCCTTAACCGCGAGTATGAGATCCAGTGTTTTGTATAAATATTATCAATGCAATTACTATGTAATCCAAGTGTCATGAGGGTTTACTAATATCATCTTCATTTCTCTTCTAGGCCCATTAGAATACTTCCGTGCCGCAGTCGAGTATCCTTTTCATTCACTAGGTTTTGATTTCTAATCATAGTGCACTCCTCTTTGGCACATTCTGTGCAATCTTCATTTTTCATCCTATACATACTATTCCTTTTATCTCAGTGGCTCCTATTACTATCTTTTCACTAGATTTAGGACTACCAAACAATCCTTATCCAACATTGACACTCCAGCTGTCACCGATTTCTTATCCCGTATGCGATGCGTCTCACACTGGAACGCATCTACTTCCGGATGGGGCGCTCTACCTGCTGTTCTGAGTCCTTCTGACTCGGCAACGAACGGAGCGCGTCACTTCCGGCTGTCGGGCGCTTGATGCTAGTGCGCATGCGCCAGATGCGTTCAGGCTGGAACGCATCCACTTCCGCTACGGATGCACTCTGACTGCTCCATCTCCTCCCCTCTAAATTGGCGCCACTATTTGGACACACTTGCCTACAAATACCAGCTGCTTGTCTGTCTCCTCAGACGCTACTTCCAGACAAACATGCTATGAGCATGTATATCTCCTCACACGTCTACCTAACTCGTTTTCTCCTTCTCCCTGCGGCATAGGTAAGTTACATCATAGCTGCATACCCTTACTTCCATGTATATATGTATATGTTTATGTATATATTCCTTGACATGTGGTCATTAGACAGGATCCAGCATACTCTATCGGCCTATTCCAACAATGTTTAACTTCCCTGCCTGTTTGTAGTTCTGTCCTTTGTATATTGTGCTAATAACAATTCTTTATACCATCATTATGTACATT
This sequence comes from Bufotes viridis, assembly GCA_033119425.1. Lineage (NCBI taxonomy): Eukaryota > Metazoa > Chordata > Amphibia > Anura > Bufonidae > Bufotes > Bufotes viridis. The sequence goes on along the minus strand of CM065593.1, from coordinate 361,120,412 downwards.
ATTTGGTTTCTTTGATATTGCTGCAGGACATGATGCACCTGCCACCATCTTCCTGACTATGTATACTCTCATTGTATATGAATTTGTACGATCATTGGTCATTTTTTAAGTTTATTTTTATTTCTATTATTTACACGGTTAATATGAAATTTTCTGTTTTCTGCAGTATCTGATGAAGGCAATTGCTTGCCGAAACGTCATTTTATACTGCTGCATGTGAATCAACATCAATAAATGTACCCAAGCAACGATACCTAAGGCTGCTGTCATTTTTGTTGCCCCATTCCAGTTATTACTTTAGTTGCCCTCCTCTGAACCCTCTCCAGCTCTGCTATGTCTGCCTTGTTCACAGGAGCCCAGAACTGTACACAGTACTCCATGTGTGGTCTGACTTGCGATTTGTAAAATGGTAGGACTATGTTCTCATCACGGGTGTCTATGCTGGTGTAGTGTCTGTTTGTGACATTGATATTTCATGTTTTTGTCCCCCAAAGTGTGCTTTTAATCGTATATTACTGAAAAAAAATTTGTAGGTCCATATCAAGTTGGAACGTATCCAATGCATAAGAGGGACAGAATGATAACCCTTTTTGGAGTATAGACAATTGCGCTGGACTGAGAGAAATAGAGGAAATGTTAAATACAAGGGATTGTACCTGTGATCTAGTTGTTACATTGCTTGTTGCATAGGCTGGACCAGTTCTATTTCCTCTTCTGGGGCCACGGGTGGGACGTCGTTGTGAGTGTGTGTCATCGCTAGATGCTGAGCGATATGAATCCATTGATGAGGATCGTTTTCTGTTGGTTGTTGTCTGTAGGACGAATCGGGCCATCTGTATACACGATTAAGGCGATAGTCCTCTGTGTCTCTTAGAAATTTTTGTCTCTTGGTAGCTTCTATCGTCTTGCGTCGTTCAGTCAGAGTTGTTGTGATTCTTTGTTGTAGTTGCGTGTAGTCGTCGGATGACACAATTTCTCTGAGTTGGTTCTCTGTTGCTTGTATGAGTTCCTTGGTTTCTGTTATCGCTGTATGTAGAAATGACAGTGTAAGAGTAATGATGTCGAAGGAACATTTATTGAGGATCTGCTCAAATTTGTTGCAGAACTCCGGATTGTCCTTGAAAAAGGTTGGTCTTGTGCGGATTCTCAATCCTCTTGGAATCTTTTGGTTTTCAGATATTCTGCAAGAGTGATGCTATGCAGTTCGTAATTGAGGAGACGGCGTGTTTCTCTCTCCAGGTCTCGAGTCTTGAACTCAGAGGCTGGGGTCTGGAGAAAGTCGCTCGGTTCGGTGACTTGTGATAGTATAGCCGTGACTTCATCTTGATTAAATGACAGTGTATCACTGGTCATGTTTGATACAGGTGCTCGTACCAAATTATGGAAAATTCAATAATAAATCTGTATTCAGCGCACACTGTAACAGGGCTGTCTGTAGGGTTCCAACCCAATATATGCAATAAAAATGACAGCAGCCTTAGGTATCGTTGCTTAGGTACATTTATTGATGTTGATTCACATGCAGCAGTATAAAATGACGTTTCGGCAAGCAATTGCCTTCATCAGATACTGCAGAAAACAGAAAATTTCATATTAACCGTGTAAATAATAGAAATAAAAATAAACTTAAAAATGACCAATGACCAATTAAGTTTGTTTTTATTTCCATTATTGCAGTTAATATGAATTTTCTGTTTTCTGCGGTATCTGATGGTAGACCTGCACCGCGGCATATTATCTGCTGCATGTGAATCAGCGTCAAATATTACTTAGCGCAACGACTACCTAAGGCTGCTGTCGTTGCATATATTGGGTTGGAACGCAGCCCTGTTACAGTGTGCGCTAATCCATAATTTATGCTGTAATTTTCAAGTCTGTGCGGTACACCTATCATCAACGTGACCAGTGATACACTGATTCAGTCAGCTGAGCCACCTACTGCAAAGTCACCATCGAGCGCTCGCAGACCTCTGAGTCATCTGGAGACGAGACACGCGAGGTCTCCTCAGTACGAACTGCGTAGCATCACTCTTGCAGAATATCTGAAAACCAAAGAATTCGGAGAGGTATCGCACAAGATCAACTTTCAGGACAATCTGCAGCACTGAGCAGATCCTCAGTAAATGTTCTGCTCATTACTCTTGCACTGTCATTTCTACATGCAGCGACAAGGAAACCAGGAACTCAGCCTGGCAGCAGGAACCAACTCCGAGAAGTGACGCATAATCCGACAACAGACTGCGCAACTCTGACTGAGCGACGACAAACGATTGAAGCTACCAGAGACAAGAACTCACAGAGGACACAGAGGACTATCGCCGTAATCGTGCGTACATGACATCTGACGAACCAACAGAAAAACGTCCTCATCAATGGATTCATAAAGCTCAGCATCTGCTGACACGTGCGATCTCCACCGTGAGACTGGAAAGAAGTCAGGCTATGCAACAAGCAATGTAACAACTAGATCACAGGTACAATCCCTTGTATTTAACATTTCCTCTATTTCTCTCAGTCCAGCGCAATTGTCTATACTCCAAAAAGGGTTATCATTCTGTCCCTCTTATGCATTGGATACGTTCCAACTTGATATGGACCTACAAATTTTTTTTCGCAATATACGATTAAAAGCACACTTTGGGGGACAAAAACATGAAATATCAATGTCACAAACAGACACTACACCAGTCTCTGTTAAGACACTAGGCTTACGAAATAAAAGCACATATCTCCCCCCAAAAAACAAACCACCAGTAGAGACATTTATCAGCTTGGTACAAAGGGATATAGGGAGCTTCAGAAAAAACCTCCAAAAGAAGAAATTTAAATTCACACACAATCTAAGTATCACAGATCGTCAGGCACTCAATTCCCTACAAAAAGACAAAAGATTAGTAATAAAACCAGCTGATAAAGGGGAGCCATGGTGATCATGGACAAGGAAAAATATGTAGCAGAAATTGTCCGTCAACTCAATGACGGAGATGTCTATCAAAAACTAGACCACAATCCCACCTTCAAAATTGCTTTAGAAATCAAACAGACCTTACAGAAACATAGGACAGCGGGTATTATAGACGATGCAACTGTTACCTATCTTACCAAACAGCATCCCATTACTCCGGTGATATACATCCTACCGAAAATACATAAGAGCCTAGAAAACCCCCCAGGCAGACCTATTGTTGCTTCAACCGATTCTTTATTATCACCTCTGTCAATTTTTTTAGAAAAAGTCCTCACACCGCACATCAGAAACACAAAGTCTTTCCTTTTAGACACACAATCTTTTCTAGATATCATCCTAAATCTCGACCCGTTACCCACTGAATCTTTTCTGGCCACTTGGGACGTGACAAGCTTGTACACCTCCATTCAGCATGACAAAGGGATACACGCTGTAGAGAACTTACTAACTACTGTCAGGACACAGACAACAGTACTCGATTTCTATCTGGACCTTTTGAAAATAGTACTCTCGTGTAATTATTTTTATTCCAGGATACTTTTTTCTACAGAAACGTGGAACTGCGATGGGATCCAACGTGGCCCCGCCTTATGCTAACTGCTATATGGATCATTTTGAGAATTCTTTTGTTTATACCAATCAACTTTTCATCAAACATGCAACAACATGGAAACGATATATTGATGACATTTTTTGCATTTGGCGGGGCCCGTTGGACACCCTCTTACAGTTCCACGACTTTCTAAACTCCATCTACCCAGAACTTCAATTCACCATTCACTACGATCTTCACACCATTAATTTCTTGGACACCACAATAACACGTGACACGACAGGTAAACTGACAACGGACCTTTATCGCAAACCGACTGACCGCAATAGTCTCTTGCATTTTACTAGTTTCCATTCTCCAAACACCAAAAAAGCACTACCTGGATCACAATATCATCGAATCAACAGGATAGTACAGAATAACTCCATAAGAGAAATACGCCTTAAAGAAATGGCAGAGAGATTCCACGAGAGAGGCTACCCCAAATCCATCACCCAGCAAATACTTACATCAAAAACAAAAATCCTACCCCAGGCACCACGGGTCCCCTTTGTCCATACATACCATCCATGTGCACATAAGATTCTCAACACCATCCGGAGTCATTGGTCCATCCTGGGCAAAGCATACCCTGACATTTTGGAATTTGGGCAACCGATCCTACCATGTAACAAACGGCCAAAAACCTACGGGACCTATTGGTCCATGCTGATGAGGGTTCCACAAGGAGCTCCCCTCAACAGACATTTCTCAAAACACGGAAGAGAGGCACTTTCCCATGTTTACATTGCATGCAGTGCTCGCACGTACAGAAAGGTCCCCACATTTCACATCCCCGTACAGGGGAATCTATCCCTATACGAGACTTCTTCACCTGTGATTCGGACCATGTTGTCTATATGCTAAAATGCCCATGTGGACTTGTATACGTAGGCGAGACAACGCAAAGGATACGAGAGCGTATCTGCCAACACAAATCTAAAATCCGAAACAATAATCTATTACTCCCAGTCCCTGCCCACTTTCATCAAATGCGTCACAATATTGCACAGCTGAAATTCCAGGTACTAGAACATGTCTCTATGCCACGAAGAGGCGGTGATCGAATTCGGTTGTTAAAAATAAGGGAAGCGTATTGGATCCACCGATTGGATAGCCTTTCACCAAATGGCCTTAACCGCGAGTATGAGATCCAGTGTTTTGTATAAATATTATCAATGCAATTACTATGTAATCCAAGTGTCATGAGGGTTTACTAATATCATCTTCATTTCTCTTCTAGGCCCATTAGAATACTTCCGTGCCGCAGTCGAGTATCCTTTTCATTCACTAGGTTTTGATTTCTAATCATAGTGCACTCCTCTTTGGCACATTCTGTGCAATCTTCATTTTTCATTCTATACATACTATTCCTTTTATCTCAGTGGCTCCTATTACTATCTTTTCACTTGATTTAGGACTACCAAACAATCCTTATCCAACATTGACACTCCAGCTGTCACCGATTTCTTATCCCGTATGCGATCGTCTCACACTGGAACGCATCTACTTCCGGATGGGGCGCTCTACCTGCTGTTCTGAGTCCTTCTGACTCGGCAACGAACGGAGCGCGTCACTTCCGGCTGTCGGGCGCTTGATGCTAGTGCGCATGCGCCAGATGCGTTCAGGCTGGAACGCATCCACTTCCGCTACGGATGCACTCTGACTGCTCCATCTCCTCCCCTCTAAATTGGCGCCACTATTTGGACACACTTGCCTACAAATACCAGCTGCTTGTCTGTCTCCTCAGACGCTACTCCAGACAAACATGCTATGAGCATGTATATCTCCTCACACGTCTACCTAACTCGTTTTCTCCTTCTCCCTGCGGCATAGGTAAGTTACATCATAGCTGCATACCCTTACTTCCATGTATATATGTATATGTTTATGTATATATTCCTTGACATGTGGTCATTAGACAGGATCCAGCATACTCTATCGGCCTATTCCAACAATGTTTAACCTCCCTGCCTGTTTGTAGTTCTGTCCTTTGTATATTGTGCTAATAACAATTCTTTATACCATCATTATGTACATTATTTGGTTTCTTTGATATTGCTGCAGGACATGATGCACCTGCCACCATCTTCCTGACTATGTATACTCTCATTGTATATGAATTTGTACGATCATTGGTCATTTTTAAGTTTATTTTTATTTCTATTATTTACACGGTTAATATGAAATTTTCTGTTTTCTGCAGTATCTGATGAAGGCAATTGCTTGCCGAAACGTCATTTTATACTGCTGCATGTGAATCAACATCAATAAATGTACCCAAGCAACGATACCTAAGGCTGCTGTCATTTTTGTTGCCCCATTCCAGTTATTACTTTAGTTGCCCTCCTCTGAACCCTCTCCAGCTCTGCTATGTCTGCCTTGTTCACAGGAGCCCAGAACTGTACACAGTACTCCATGTGTGGTCTGACTTGCGATTTGTAAAATGGTAGGACTATGTTCTCATCACGGGTGTCTATGCTCCTTTTGATGCAACCCATTATCTTATTGGGCTTGGCGGCAGCGGTTTATTAAAATTCCTAGATGCTTTTCCATGTCAGTGTTACCGAGTGTTTTAACATTTAGTATGTTCGGGTGACTTGCATTATACCTTCCCATGTGCATAACTTTACATTTGTCAGTGTTAAACCTCATCTGCCACTTATCTGCCCAAGCCGCCAATATATCCAGATCAATCTGTAGCAGAAAACTGTCCTCTTCAGTGTTAATTACTTTACACAGTTTAGTGTCATCAGCAGTTATATTCTTGTACATAGGAGGCAGCATTATAGTAGTTATATTCTTGTACATAGGAGTATTATTATAGTGGTTATATTCTTGTACATAGGAGGAAGTACTATAGTAGTTATATTCTTGCACATAGAAATAGTATTATAGTAGATATATTCTTGTATATAGGAGGCAGTATTATAGTAGTTATATTCTTGTAGATAGGAGCGGTATTATAGTAGATATATTCTTGTATATAGGAGGCAGTATTATAGTAGTTATATTCTTGTACATAGGAGCAGTATTATAGTAGTTATATTCTTGTACATAGGTGGTATATTATAATAGTTATATTCTTGTACATAGGAGCAGTATTATAGTAGTTATATTCCTGTATGCAGGAGGCAGTATTATAGTAGCTATATTCTTGTATACAGGAGCAGTATTATAGTGGTTATATTCTTGTACATAGGAGGAAGTACTATAGTAGTTATATCCTTGCACATAGAAATAGTATTATAGTAGATATATTCTTGTATATAGGAGGAAGTATTACAGTAGTTATATCCTTGTACATAGGAGCAGTATTATAGTAGTTATATTCTTGTTCATAGGAGGAAGTACTTTATTAGTTATATTCTTGTACATATAAGTAGTATTAAAGTAGTTATATTCTTATACATAGGAGTGGTATTATAGTAGATATATTCTTGTACATAGGAGGCAGTTATATAGTAGTTATATTCTTGTACATAGGAGGAAGTATTACAGTAGTTATATTCTTGTACATAGGAGGAAGTATTACAGTAGTTATATTCTTGTACATAGGAGCAGTATTATAACGAAAATTTACTCACCAAAATTTTTGTTTTCTGGAGTCCGTATGCAGCACACACCAAAGGGTTAAGTCCCTAGGTACAACCAGAAATAGAGACCAATTAACAAGCCATAGATTGAATAATTAGCTTGGTACCTCCCAGTATAAAGCCCCACACAGCATGCAGAGCCATGTATTGTATGCAGCAATAATTTATTTTAAGGGTGGGTATATTGTGCGGCCTACTGACTCCAGGCAGCACACTCCAAAGGGACTTTAAAGCAGTACTCAAAGGCAGGGAGCACTGGCTGCCAACTGTAGCACTAGTTTGCCAAAGAAGCCTCTTCTGATGCCTGGATGTCTAGCCTGTAGTGTTTAATGAAGGTTGATGATGTAGACCAGGTCGCAGCCCTGCAGATTTTTTCCAATGGGACTTGTGCCAGCTCAGCCCAGGATGAAGCTGTAGATCTTGTTGAATGAGCCTTTAATAATAACAGTCACTGTAAATCAGCTATTGAGTAGGCCAAATCTATTGACTTTTAAATCGATCTTGCCAAGGTTGCTTTACTGGCCCATTTACCCTTATTTGGGCCTTGGTGCTGTAAAAAGAGATTTCCGGATTTTCTGAATGATGAGGTGAATTGAAGGTAGTTCAGAACTACTCTCCTGACATCAAGGAGATGACTTTTGTCTTGAGTATTCATCTAAATTACAGGTAGAGATATTTCTTGGTTAATGTTAGTAGTTGAAGCAAACTTGGGTAAAAAACCTGGCATAGTGCGTAGGACCAAACAATGGCCTAAGTCCCTTAAATATGGTTCTCTGCAGGATAGGGCTTGTAGGTCACTTATACGTCTTGTTGTCGCAATTGTTACTAAGAACAAGGTTTTTGCAGACAGATGTTTTATAGATGCTTCTTCAAGCGGCTCAAACGGTTATTTAAACAAGGCGGACAATACCACCGACAGGTCCCAGGTAGAATTGGAGAATGGAAGGAAGGATTAATATTTTTCAAGGCTTAGAAAAAGGTGCGAATCAACAGATTATTTGTAAATTTCCATTGCTGCTGCACATTTATCGCAGGAAAGTGAACCTTCAAAGTGTTGGTTTTCAGCCCTTTTTTGAAACCTTCATGAAGAAAGTGTATGAGCGTATTTTGGGATTCCGGGTCTTCAGAGGTGTTTTAACACCAGGTTGTAAAAATGCGCCAAAGTTTATTGTAAATTTTACCCGTAGCAGATTTTCGAGCTGCCAGGAGTGTATTGATCACTTCCGCGGGAAGACCTAAATGAACTAAAGAATCCTGCTCAGTCTCCAAGCCGTCAATTTGAGGCTGCTGGGGTTCAGATGGAGAAAACCATTTTGACTGAGGAGATCCCGTTGGGGCGGAATCTTCCAAATCCTTCGTTTGGATAGACAGAGAGCTAGGGAAAACCATGTTCTTCGTGGCCAATAAGACAGGATCAGAATTGCTTCTGCTCGGTCCTGCTGAATTTCCTTGAGCACCTTCGGAATCATCGGAACTGGTGGAAAGATGTGTATCAGGTCTTTCTTCCAGCTAATTGATAATCCATCGATCACATATGCTTGAGCGGAGCGGTAAATGGAACAGAACAGTTTGGTCTTGTTGTTCTGTTCTGTCACCATAACATCTATATGAGGCTTTCCCTACCGATTCTCGATTTCCATAAACACTGCTGGATGAATTTTCTTGCGACTGAGCAGGTCGGCCATAATGTTCAATCAACCGTTTATGTGGTCTGATGTTATTTATTGTGTCCATACTTCGGCCTATTCCATGAGATGACTGGATTCCTTGGAGAGATCGCTGTTTCTTGTCCCCCCCCTGTTTGTTTATGTAGTGTAATATGGGAATATTCTCTGACTGGATTAGGACACTGAGGTCTTTCAGTTGGTCCTGAAAATGAAGCAATGCTACTGCTCTGTTGGAAAATCCTCCAGTTGGAGGATTTTCTGGAGTCCGCGGTACTCCACTTCTTCTGCACCCATAGAAGGCCGAAATGAGCACCCCAACCCCAGAAGGAGGCATCCGTAGTGAGGTGAATCTGGGTCTGAGGATGCAGACTTCTTCCCTTTTGAAGGTGATTGGGTGATATCCATCATTTGAGATGTTGACGTGTTGACAATGGTATCACAAACTTCCTGTTCAAGGAGTGATAACTCTTGTCCCATGCTGCTAGGATGGCATGTTGTAGACCTCTGAAGTGGGCTCTTGCCCAAGGTACTGCATCCACCGAAGATGTTAATAGACCCAATACAGACATGGCCCGCTCGAAACGATACTTGGGGAGAAGAGATCAGGTTTCGAGACATTTTCTGTGGATGGCCACTATCCTTTCTGAGGATAACCTGACATTCATTTGTTTTGAATTCAGCCTGAATCCCAGATAATTTATCTCTTGGGAAGGAACAAGTTGGGATTTCTTGTAATTTACCAGAAACCCATGATTCTGGACCATTAGCAGAGCCTCTTTTAAATCTGCTGACAGTTGAGCTGAAGATTTCGCTATTAATAGCCAGTCGTATAGATACGGTATGCAACATATCCCTTTGAGGTGTAATGCTTCCGTCTGGACCACTGCTACCTTCGAGTATACCCTGGGAGCCAGTGGCGTAGCGTGGGTTGCCCCCTCCAACTTTTGACCACGCCCCTTTTAACAAATAATGCAGTAGATGTCATCTGCAGTCCTATGTAACACTACATATAACACAGTGATAACTCTCTGAGTACAGATAATGTAGTAGATGGGTGTGAGGCCCCAGAATTCAGAACACGCACAGCGTAACCTGAAGTCTGGGGCCGGGCCTCAGGCAGTGTGGGCCAAATTCTATATCCAACACCCCCCAAAAAAAAAAACAGATATTTGGATTCACATAACATACCTACAGCCCTATACCTGTTACATCCAGTGACATCTCCTGGGATGTAGACTTTCCTCAGCGTCTTCATTCGGAGATAGAAGGTATCATGGCAGTCCTTTCAGCTGCGTCTAGTCTCTGTAGAGTTTCACAGAAAACATTTTTAGATTCCTCACTTTACTATCATCCTTAGATAACAGACCTCCCCTCCCTCGGTAGTGCCCACAACTATAATTCCCTCTGTATAATTATAATATATAATGGCCACTTCTGTAGTACTATAGCTATAATTATGGCCCCTCCATCATACAGTCCCATATAAAATACAAAACTTCACCTGTCTTCAGCCCCTCCAGCATATAGTCCCATGTAAGATACATCACTCCCCCTGCCTTCTAGCCCTTCTTGCAAACAGTCCCATGTAAAATTCATCACTCGTCCTGCTTTCAGCCCCTCCAGCATACAGTCCCATGTAAAATACATCACTCCCCTGCCCTCTGCCCCTCCAGCATACAGTCTCATGTAAGGTACCATATTTTTCGCTTTATAAGACGCACTTAGGTTTTTGAGGAGGAAAATAAGAAAAAATGTTTAAACCAAAAGTGGTCTGTGGCTGACACTGTTATGGAGGATCTGTGGATGACGCTGTTATGGTGGATCTGTGGCTGACACTGTTATGGAGGGATCTCTGGATGACACTTATGTGGGAATCTGTGAATGGCACTGTTATGGGGGATCTGTGGATGACACTGTTATGGGGGATCTGTGGATGACACTGTTATGGGGGATCTGTGGATGACACTGTTATGGGGGATCTGTGGATGACACTATTATGGGGGATCTGTGGATTACACTGTTATGGGGGGATCTGTGGATGACACTATTATGGGGGATCTGTGGATGACACTGTTATGGGGGGATCTGTGGATGACACTGTTATGGGGGATCTAAAGATGACACACTGTTATGGGGGATCTGTGGATGACACATTGTTATGGGGGATCTGTGGATGACACTGTTATGGGGGATCTGTGGATGACACTGTTATGGGGGATCTGTGGATGACACACTGTTATGGGGGGATCTGTGGATAACACTTTTATGGGGGATCTGTGGATGACACTGTTATGGGGGATCTATGGATGACACTGTTAGGGGGTGATCTGAGGATGACACACTGTTATGGGGGATCTGTGGATGACACTGTTATGGGGGATCTGTGGAGGACAGTATTATGGGGGATCTGTGGATGACACTGTTATGGGGGGATCTGTGGATGACACTGTTATGGGGGGATCTGTGGATGACACTGTTATGGGGGGTGTTACGGAATAACCCGGTATAGTATGGGTTAATACCGTTTGGGCGATTCCCCTGGCGAAGAGCTGCAACCCACACACTGGAATCCACCGAACTGGAACCATACGGAGTCCTCCTTTCCTGGAACAGGCAAGAGAACATTCCAAAGTAGCAATTCCCCCCAAGTACGAAACGAGGCTCCATATTGATGGTTAAACAGGAATTCGCTTTATTGAGGGCTACCTGCCTGGTATTTATGCAGGTCTCCCACCTGGTGGACACTCCCCTAGGGGACCAGAAGGAAGACTGAGACACAGGAGATACAGCAGCCAATCACACACAATGGGACAATAGAAACACACCCAGCACATTCCTCACCTCTGTCTATGAGATAATTACTGTATCTGCTCAATTATCTCCAAGCTGAAAAGTTTCTTTTTAGACATTTATATAACTTCGTGAGTTTACATCGTACACACATAAAACTTATATTATTTTTACCAGTAAAACTTTGAGACAAACATATCTAAAATTCACTTGAATAGGTTCAGGGGTTCAAAAGTTAGGTCAAAGTCCTTTGTGACCAAATTAAGCATGGCTTCTCTGTCTTTGCAGGGGAAAATCAAGCGTTTTAACATGGGCCATAGTCTAAAGGCAGCAGTAGTCTAAAAGGCAGCAGGCGGGCAACCAGGCTCCTCCAAGGCACAGTGGCGAGATTGGTCCTGTCACAACTCTCCCCTTTTCCAAACAGACTAACAGGGTATCTGACCTCCTGCCGGTCAGTGCCCTGGTTAGTCCAGCAGCCCACCCACAAAACAGAAACAGTAGTACAGCCCACCCACAATAAATGGTTACTACACCTGAGCAAGGGATAAACCTGTCCATGTCCATGTGCCTCACTACGGCTGTGTGGGGGACAGGTAGACTGCCTTGGTGGGTTGCTGAGTGGGCAGAGACCAGCGGTACTCTTCCCTGGTGCCAGTACTACCACGGAAGTAGCCTGGTTGGAGCCTGGTTGCTGGAGGGGGAGACCTACTGTCTCCCCTTTGGATACATAGCTGTGCTGCTGGAGGGGGAGACCGATTGTCTCCTCTTTGGACAAAGCACCATGCTGCTGTGGGGGGAGACTGACTGTCTCCCCTTTGGCTAAACAGCCCTGTTGCTGGGGGACAGGACCAACCGTCCCTACCCCCTTTGCTGTGAGTGCAGAGACCACGGTCCCATCTGCACGGTTGTGGGGCTTACTGTCTCCCCCTGGTGCGTTAAGCTGCTGTTGGGGAGAGGGGGTAACAAGCTCCTCTCCCAGACATACTTCCAGCTGCTGGGGAGGGAGACTGACTGTCTCGGCTCCCAATACAGTGTCCTGCTGCTGGGGAAAGGAGACGGGGCTCTCTATTCCCTGCTGGACACTCTGCCGATGGGGAATGGAGACTGGGCTCCCTATTCCCTGCACTTGACTCTGCCGCTGGGGGACAGGACCGACTGTCTCTGCACCTTGTAATTCAGCCTGCCAGTGGGGAATGGAGACTGGGCTCCCAAATTCCAATTAATCATTCTGCCGCTGGGGAATGGAGACTGGGCTCCAAATTCCTGCAGGACGGAAATAACTCCAGGTGGCCGGTGGAGATGGGACCAAGGTCTCTCCACCGGCCACCTGGGGTTATTTCCCGTGAATTTCCATAATATCTTCCCAGCTGAAGGGTTCTGGATCTGGGTCTCCGCTTCCCTGCTGCGCCTTCTCACTGGAGTGGAACAGATTTTGGTAGTCCTGCTCCAGCTCCATCTCTCGGGTCACTAGGTAGACCAGGTCTTGCTCAATCTCATGAAGGTCATCCCAGTCATACCTGCTCTTTCTCCACTCAAAGAGATCATTGAATCAGGTCTCTTCAGGGCTCCTAAAGTCAGGTTCTGCAAAAGTCTCCCATAACAAGCCAGGACCATCAAACTCATCTCCCTCTGGCTTGTCATGCTCGGCTGTCCGGGGTAGGTACTGAGCTTCATACCACCAGAGTGCCTGGTAGGCATCTTCCAGCCACATCTCCTGCCATACCAGGTGCTTCAGATCTTCTACCCACTCTTCCAGGAGCTAATCTCCTAGGAAGGGCATCCGCAGGGCTACTCGCTTCTGATGACGCTGCTCGTATTTGGGGAGCCTCTCGTCCCGCAGATATTCCACAATACCCAGTGCCTGGTACCAGATGCCTTTGCGGACTGCATCTCGGTCATCCATGACACCCTCATCATACTCCACTGCTGGTTCCATCGCGGTGCTGTAAGGGTCGCTGTACTGGGACACGTGTTGCCCTCAAATTGTAAAATCCACGGAATGGTGCCTCCTGTCGTTGTCCTTCTGGCTGTAGGAACGATTCTGCTGCTTGCCACCAGTTGTTACGGTATAACCCGGTATAGTGAGGGTTAATACCGTTCAGGCGATTCCCCTGGCGAAGAGAGCGGAGTCCTCCTTTCCTGGAACAGGCAACATTCCAAAGTAGCAATTCCCCCCAAGTACGAGACCAGGCTCCGTATTGATGGTTAAACAGGAATTCGCTTTATTGAGGGCTACCTGCCTGGTATTTATGCAGGTCTCCCACCTGGTGGACACTCCCCTAGGGGACCAGAAGGAAGACTGAGACACAGGAGATACAGCAGCCAATCACATACAATGGGACAATAGAAACACACCCAGCACATTCCTCCCTCTGTCTAGAAGATAATTGAGTCAATTACTGTATCTGCTCAATTATCTCCAAGCTGAAAAGTTGCTTTTAGTACATTTATATAACTTTGTGAGTTTACATCGTACACACATAAAACTTATATTATTTTTACTGCAGACAAACATATCCAAAATTCACTTGAATAGGTTCATGGGTTTAAAAGTTAGGTCAAAGTCCTTTGTGACCAAATGAAGCATGGCTTTCTGTCTTTGCAGGGGAAAATCAAGCGTTTCAACATGGGGCCATAGTCTAAAGGCAGCAGGCGGACAACCAGGCTCCTCCAATGCACAGTGGCGAGATTGGTCCCGTCACAGGGGATCTGTGGATGACACTGTTATGGGGGATCTGTGGATGACACTGTTATGGGGGATCTGTAGATGACACTGTTATGGGGGGATCTGTGGATGACACTGTTATGGGGGAATTTGTGGATGGCACTGTTATGGGGGATTTGTGACTCCCAACAGTCCCCACCCCTTGCAGTCTAGGGCGGGGCCAAACCCGGAAGCACAATTGAGGGGCAGGGCCAGCCACCAGTAAGATAGAAAGGCTTCAGCCAACACACAGGCTTTGCAACAACCAACATACAGACCTTGCAACAATATAGGAAACTACAGAAAAGTCTTATAATATCCTCAGTGGATCTCAACCTCCCCATCCTCCACACCCTGTACAGGTCAGTGCCCCCGAAAGAGCACTCACAGGACAGTACTATGCGATGCTGATCTGATTCAGAGATCGCATAGTATAGAGAATCGACTGTCACCAGGGCCGGTTCAAGGTGAAATGGGGCCCTGGGGCGCAAAAACAATAAGGGCCCCCCCCCCAATTACACTTGATGACTTTTGCAGAAGAAACTGTATATTGTGGGGCACGGTGTATGCTATATGTGTATAACATAAATATATTTCCTATGAAAACTTACGATTACTTGGCTTGACCCTTGGGGATCTCGGACACTTCTACACTTTGGCCGGGCTCGCGGAGCTGATGTGTTTTATCCTAATGAGAAATATTTCATAATAAGGATTTGGAGACGGTGCAGAGGGATAGCAGAGCAGGGAGAGGCTGGTGCTGATACTGGGGGTCATAACATGGGGAGTAATAAAGATCACCATAATGTCCCCCAGTACTTATAATTCTCCTTATAATAGACAGTGCAAAAATACCTGCTTGTAATGCCCCCAGTTGACCTAATGTCCCCATAGTGTCCCCATAATGTGCCAGTATAAAATACCCCTACATAGTGCCCCCAGTAAATGCCCCCATAGTGCTCCTCTTCCCCTCCCTCCTAGTGCCCCCCATAATGTACCAGTATAAAATTCCCCATATATAGTGCCCCAGTAGATGCCCTCAGTGTCCCCCAAAATTTGTAAGTTTAAAATACCCCTTCTCAGTGCCCCCGTAGATGGCCCCATAGTACTCCTCTCCCACCTTCCCCATAGTACCCACCATAATGTGTCCCAGTATAAAATGCCCCTATACAGAGCCCCCATATAAAATAACCGTTCTTTGTGGCCTTAGTAGATGCCCCTATAGTGCCCACCAATAATGTGCCAGTAAGAAGTGCCCCCATAGATGTCCCCCAATAATGTGCCAGTAGCCAGAGCCCCCTATCATGTGCCAGTAGCCTGAGTCCCCCCATCATCAACATGTGCCAGTAGCATAGGCCCCCTCTATAAGTGCCAGACTGCCAGTAGCCAATAAGCCCCCTATAATGTGCCAGTAGCCATAGTCCCCTCTATATTGTGCCAGTAGCTATAGGCCCCCTCCTATAATGTGCCAGAGTCCAGGGCTCCCCCCCCCCTATTTAGTGCCAGAGTCCAGGCCCCCCCTATAATGTGCCAGTCCAGGGCCCCCCCCCCCCTATAATGTGCCAGAGTCCAGGCCCCCCCAGTCCAGGGCCCCCTGTATAATGTGCCAGAGTCCAGCCCCCCCCCCCCTATAATATGCCAGAGTCCAGGGCCCCACTATAATGTGCCAGTCCAGGCCCCCCCCCCCCTTATAATGTGCCAGACTCCAGGGCCCCCTATAATGTGCCAGAGTCCAGCCCCCTCCTATAATGTGCCAGAGTCCAGGGCCCCCTATAATGTGCCAGAGTCCAAGCCCCCTATGATGCGCCAGTCCAGGGCCCCCCTATAATGTGCCAGAGTCCAGGGCCAGGCCCCCCTATAATGTGCCGCAGAGTCCAGGCCCCCTATAATGTGCCTGCCAGAGTCCAGACTCCAGGCCCCCCCATAATGTTCCAAAGTCCAGACTCCAGGCCCCCCCTGTAGCTATTAAGTTGAGAGTTGAGACTAAGAGAAGAGAAAAAATATATATATATATATATACTTACCTCCTGCAGCTGTCCTAATCGCGCGCCTTCACTCCCGTCTCCCGTCCTGCAAGTGCCACTCGGCAGCGCAGCTGCAGTGACTCTGGCGTGGCTGCGCGATGACGTCTTCGCGCCGCCTGCGTCGGTCCGGTGGCCTCTCTGATAGGCTGCCGGCAGCACACCTGCACGGCCGTCTGTCTCCCTGCGCAAGCTGGGGCCGTGGAGCGCGATGATTCATTCCAGCCGGCCCAGGTGACACAGAGTCAGACAGTAGCAACACAGAAAGGCCCTGGCCCAGTACGCCCCTGATTATCAGCTAACCGGTGGCCCGGCCCACCGGGCAAA
This sequence comes from Bufotes viridis, assembly GCA_033119425.1. Lineage (NCBI taxonomy): Eukaryota > Metazoa > Chordata > Amphibia > Anura > Bufonidae > Bufotes > Bufotes viridis. The sequence continues at coordinate 361,103,747 of CM065593.1, read as the reverse complement.
TGCCCGGTCTGCCCTATGGCCAGTCCAGCCCTGGCTGTGACACATAGGACCATGAGGGGGGCCAGAATAAGATGATATATGTGTGGATGACACATATAGCATCTTATGCTGGTCCCCCTCATGGCCCTATGTGTCACAGAATTACAGTACTTTATTCTCTGTATGTAAAGTCTTTCTTTAAACCTAAATCAATTACTCTTCTATTGATAACCTAGCCTAATCGCCTGCTTCAGTACTCACTATGACAGCGGTGCGGTCCAGCTTGTCACTCCAGTCACTGTTCTCTTTCTCACAGCCACCTGCAGCTTCTGCTCCTCTGTCCAGCAACCTGTTCTGTAGAGTCTCCCGCACATGTTGAGGCCCCACCCCCGTATGATGAAGCTCCGCCTCTTCTCCTGACATCATCTTACCTACCAGGAGCAACTCCATTCTACTCACTACGATCGCTCTGTTGCCTCATAGGCTTCAGGCCACTAGCCTGAAGCCTATGAGGAAGAACAGAGGGACAGGAGCCATAGGCTCCTGTAGCCCTCATTGAAGTGCTGGCTGCCTGGTGCCTCCTGCAATTTTGCGCCCGGGCACCCGGAAGACCTTTGAATAAACGCCTATCCCTGCTCCTACATAAGGCACCGGCTCCACTGCAGCTTTTTCTTTGAATTCTTATAGTAGTTGAAGGATGACTGGATTTGTTTGATTTATAAGATACCGATCTGGAGGGTATTTTGTGAACTCCAGGACATAACCTCTTTGAATAGTGGAAACGACACAGGCATCGCCTGACGTATTTCTCCATGCTGCGGCAAAGTCTTTTAATCTTCCTCCTACCAGGGGCTGAGGCCTGGCTTCATAGCTCTGTGGGCTTCTTATCTATTTTTCTGAAGTCAGGTCTCTCTTGTCTGTTACGAAATCTTCTCTGTCTGTCAAATTGCTGTTTGTTTCGAAATCTAGGGGATCTTCTTCTTCGAAACTAAAAGTATCTAAAAGGCTTCTTTTTTGTTTCTGGAAATTTAGGGCTCTTTCACACTGGCGTTTTGTTTTCCGGCATAGAGTTCTGTCGTCGGGTCTCTATGCCAGAAAAATCCTGATCAGGATTATCCCAATGCATTCTGAATGGAGAGAAATCCGTTCAGGATGCATCAGGATGTCTTCAGTTCAGGACCGGAACGTTGTTTGGGCGGATAAAATACCGCAGCATGCTGTGCTTTTTGCTCCAGCCAAAAATCCTGAACACTTGCCGTAAAGCCCGGATCCGGAATTAATGCCCATTGAAAGGCATTAATCCGGATCCAGCCTTAAGCTAAATGTCGTTTCGGCGCATCACCGGATCCGACTTTAGCTTTTTCTGAATAGTTACCATGGCAGCCAGGACGCTAAAGTCCTGGTTGCCATGGTAAAGTATAGGGTGGAGCAGGGAAGCAGTATACTTACCTCTAGTGCGGCTCCCGGGCGCTCAGAGTGACGTCAGGGCGCCCCACGTGCATGGATCACGTGATCCATGCGCATAGGGCGCTCTGACGTCATTCTCGAGGGCCCCGGGAGCCGCACGGACTGTAAGTATACTGCTCCCCGCTCCCCACTACTTCTATGGCAACCAGGACTTTAATAGCGTCCTGGCTGCCATAGTAACCTCAAAGCATTAGAAGATCCTGATCAGTCTTCTAATGCTTTCAGGCGACTTTGCGTTCTGACGGATCCGGCGGGACGGAAGTGTCCACCGGATCCTCAGAACGCAAGTGTGAAAGAGGCCTTAGTAGCTTTTCCATAATTTAATGACTGTAGAATTTTCTCCAACTGTGGCCCAAATAAAGATGTGGGCTGGAACGGAAGGTTACAGAAGTGGAACTTAGACAAGAGTTCACCCGACCATTGCTTAATCCATAGGGATCTTCTGGCGGTATTAATAATCACCAATGAACAAAATGCAAATCTCAACTAATCTAGTAGAGAATCACACAAGAATTCAGAAACATGTTTCAAAACCGGAATACTTTTTAGAATTTCCTCCCTTGGGACCCCACTTTCTAGGTCATAGGATAATTGGGAAAGCCATATCCGCAAAGATCTTGCCACTGGTACAGAAGCTAGGGCCGGTAAACAGGAAGATGAGGTGGACCAATATGCTTTTTTAAGAAGAGACTCTGCCTTTTTGTCAACCGGATCCCTGATTAAGGAAGCCTCTTCAGAGGGAAAAAATGCCCTTTTTGACAATCTGGCTACTGGAAGATCTACTTTAGGGGCCGACATACATTTTTTGCATGTATCGTCCGCTAACTTATACATATACTTGAATATGTAACTTGGATCTGGTTTCTTGTCTGGTCTGTCCCAATCCTGCTTCAGCCAATCATTATGCAGCGGGTGCCCTGCAAAGGCCTTGCATCCTGTTTTAGGAAAATAAAACAATTTGCCACATTTTAATTTGTCAGAAACATCTCTGTCGGATTCAATAGTGTCTTTGATTGCTTTGAGAAGACCCCTAGTTTCTCTTCACGGAACAGCATAGTGTCTTCCATATCCGAAGAACCTGAGTCTATTTCACCCTCAGATAAGGAGCTGTCAAAAGACAAGATATACTGTGGGCCAGAATTTTTATGAGATGTTTTTACTTTTTTATTTGAGGCTCTGACTTCATCAAATATAGATGACAACTGATCTTTAAACCAGTCCAGAAAACCATTATTCTGAGGAGACTCAGATTCCACAGCAGTGCAGTCCTGACATAGAGCAGAAGGAGCATCATCTGGCATGGGTTGTTGGCAATTCCTGCAGGAGCGGTGTCTGGACTTCCTTTTTCTCTAAGATATTCCTCTTGAGAGGAAGACATCTGAATAAATAAATAAAGAGTTTCAGCAAAGAGTTACTTAATACCCCAACAACACTGAAGAGTATGCCCAGAGGAAGACAGCCTCATTCCAAACCTATGCCAGATCTTGCCAAGTATGTTATCCCCTTACGCTATCCTTTCTTACCTTGGCAAGCAGCGGGAGTAGCGTCCTGGCGAGCGCACATCGTTACTGTGCCACGGAGCTAAATAGTTCTGGGACGCGCCACCGTGAGTGTGCATGCGCGAGAAATCTTGATTCCCCAGTATCACCTCGCGCGTGCACCTCCGCTATATTGCGCGGTTCTGCTGCCTCAACCTCAACCCACGTCCATACAGAGGAAGACAAGCAGAGAATGGAGCGAGGTGCTGCCTGAATGCACTGGGGAAAACATTCTCGCCTCCATCTTCAGGGTGAGGGACAAAAGTATCACGCCTGGCAGGGGATAACTGTGGGTGATGGTTTCTTCAAGTTGTTCCTAGAGAAAATAAAGTACATGGCTCTGCGTGTTCTGTGGGGCTTTATACTGGGAGGTACCATGCTAATTATTCAATCTATGGCTTGTTAATTGGTCTCTATTTCTGGTTGTACCTAGAGGACCTAACCCTTTGGTGTGTGCTTCCAAGCACGATCAGAAAAGTAGTTCTATTCTTGTACATAGGAGCCAGTATTATAGTAGTTATATTCTTGTACATATGAGGCAGTATTATAGTAGTTATATTCTTGTACATAGGAGCAGTATTATTGTAGTTATATTCTTATACATAGGAGGCAGTTTTATAGTAGTTATATTCTTGTACATAGGAGGCAGTATTATAGTAGTTATATTCTTGTACATAGGAGCAGTATTATAGTAGTTATATTCTTTCACATAGGAGGCAGTTTTATAGTAGTTATATTCTTGTAAATAGGAGGCAGTATTATAGTAGTTATATCCTTGTACATAGGAGCAGTATTATAGTAGTTAAATTCTTGTACATAGGAGCAGTATTATAGTAGTTATATTCCTGTACATAGGAGGCAGTATTATAATACTTATATTCTTGTACAAAGGAGCAGAATTTTTTTACTTTACATTCCCCATATGTCTGCTTTATGTTTCTATCATTTTGGGAATGCCATTTTATTTTTGGGGACGTTACAAGGCGTAGAAGTTTAGTAGAAAATTTTGAAATTTTTCAGAAATTTGCCAAATCCCACTTTTTATGGACCAGTCCAGGTCTGAAGTCACTTTGTGAGGCTTACATTATACAAACCACTCAAAAATGACCCCATTTTAGAAACTACACCCCTCAAGGTATTCAAAACTGATTTTACTAACTTTGTTAACCCTTTAGGTGTTCCACAAGAGTTCATGGAAAATGTAGAAGAAATTTGAGAATTTCGATATTTTGGAAAATTTTCCATTATAATCCATTTTTCCAGTAATAAAGTAAGGGTTATCTGCCAAACAAAACTCAATATGGGTTGCCCTGATTCTCTAGTTTATAGAAACACCCCATATGTGGTCCTAGAAATTCTAAAAAAGTGACTCCATTTAAGAAAGTACACCCCTCAAGGTATTCGAAGCTGGGTTTACAGACGTTGTTAACCCTTTAGGTGTTCCACAAGAGTTCATGGAAGATGGAGAAACTATTTTAGAATTTCAATTTTTTGGAAAATATTCTATTTTACGCCATTTTTTTCCAGTAATAAAGTAAGGGTTAACTGCCAAACAAAACTCAATGTGGGTTTCCCTGATTCTCTAGTTTACAGAAAAACCCAATATGTGGTCCTAAACTACTGTTTGGCCAAACGGGAGGACATAGAAGGAGGGGGAACGCCATATGGGTTTTGAATGGCAGATTTTGCAGAACAGTTTTTTTTTATACCATGTCCTATTTCAAGCCCCTGATGCACCCAAGAATAGAAATTTCAAAAAAGTGACTCAATCAAAGAAAGTACACCCCTCAAGGTATTCAAAGCTGGGTTTACAGATGTTGTTAACCCTTTAGGTGTTCCACAAGAGTTCATGGAAGATGGAGAAAAAATTTGGAATTTCGATTTTTTTTTGAAATTTTCCATTGTAACCCTTACTGTATTACTGGAAAAAATGGGTTAACAGCCCAACAAAACTCAATATGGGTTGCCTTGATTCTGTAGTTTGCAGAAACACCCCATATGTCGTCCTAAACTACTGTTAGGCAAAACGGCAGGACATAGAAGAAGGGAACGCCATATGGTTTTTGGAAGGCAGATTTTGCTGGACTGGTTTATTTACACCATGTACCCTTTCAAGCCCCCTGCTGCACCCCTTGAGTAGAAACTCCATAAAAGTGACCCCATCTAGGAAACTACGGGATAAGTTGGTTGTTGTTTTGGAACTATTTTAGGGTAAATATGATTTTTGGTTGCTCTATATTACACTTTTTTGAGGCAAGCTAACAAAAAATTTAAATTCTAAAATTGTTTCTACATTCGCCATTAAGTTTTGTGGAACACCTAAAGGGTTAACAAAGTTTGTAAAGTAATTTTTGAATGCCTTGAGGGGTGTAGTTTCTTAGATGGGGTTACTTTTTTGGAGTTTCTAGTCTAGGCTACATCAGGGGGGCTTCTAATGGGACATGGTGTAAATAAACCAGTCCATCAAAATCTGCCTTCCAGAAACCATATGGCGTTCCCTTCGTTCTATGCCCTGCCGTGTGGCTATATAGCCATTTACGACCACATATGGGGTGTTTCTGCAAACTACAGAATCAGGGCAATAAATAGTTAGTTTTGTTTGACTGTTAACCCTTGCTTTATTACCGGAAAATATGGATTAGAATGGAAATTTTGCCCAAAATTTTTTGGTACCGTTTTTATTTTATTTTTTTAACGCTGTTCATCCAAGGGGTTAGGTCAAATGTTATTTTTATAGGGTAGATTATTATGGACACGCCAATACCTAACATGTCAACTTTTTTTGATTTATTTAGATTTTACACTATATTATCATTTTATGAACAAAAAATAAATAATTTTACTATCTCCATAGCCTGGGAGCTACAGTTTTTTTTTTGTTAGGCGACTATCTAATGTAGGGCTCATTTTTTGCGGGATGAGATTTTGCGGGTTTTATTGGCACTATTTGGGGTGCATATGACTTTTTGATCGCTCGCTATTACACTTTTGTGATGTTAGGTGACAATAGAAATGGCTTTTTGACATAGTTTTTATTTTATTTTTTGAAGTCGTTTATCCTAGGGGCTAGTTTATAGGGTATTTTTATACAGCAGATTTTTACGGACCAGCGATGTCCAATATGTATGGCTCTCAGACTTAGGAGACACTAAAACAGGCATCCTCAAACTGCAGCCCTCCAGATGTTGTAAAACTACAATTCCCACCATGCCCTGCTGATAGCTGTAGCTGGGCATGCTGGGAGTTGTAGTTTTACAACATCTGGATGGCCGCAGTTTGAGGGTGCCTGCACTAAAACTAATATCATTTTTGGAAAAAAAATTGTTGCCGTGTCATGGCAACCTGCACCATGTAGACCGCAACCTTTTTGTACCATGCCCGGGTTTTCCGCATGGCATTATATGGTTGGAGGACTTGATCAGAGAGCTCAACTCCTCCCATATACCGATTGTAGTCGACGATACAATCGGGCTTGAGGACCGTTGCCGTGGTACCTCGCACAGAGACGGGGGTGGTGCTGTTACCGTGGATTGTGGATAGCGTAAGGACATCCCTCTTATCCTTATACCTGACCAGCAACAGGTTTCCACTGGTAAGGGCACGGGTCTCACCCCTGGGGATAGGTACCTGGAGGGGGTGGGTAGGGAGGCCGCGATGATTTTTCCGCACGGTCCCACAAGCGAACGAGGATCTGGCTTAGAGGGCCTGATACAAGGGAATACTAGTGTAAAAGTTATCCATGTACAGGTGGTAACCCTTATCTAGAAGTGGGTACATAAGATCCCACACGAGTTTCCCGCTAACACCCAGAGTGGGGGGACATTCTGGGGTATCAATGCGGAATCTCACCCTGACACAAAGTGTGACTAGTACTCACAAATTTTGTACATTTTCACGCCATACCTCGCTCGCTTAGAAGGAATGTATTGGTGGAAACTGAGTCTCCCCTTGAAAGCAACGAGAGACTCATCAACCGCGACCTCCCTTCCAGGTACGTAGGCCTGAGCAAATTTGGCCCCGAAATGATCGATGACCGGCCGTATCTTATACAGACGGTCATAGGCAGGATCACTGCGGGGGGGGGGGGGGGAGACATGCTGCATTATTTGCATAATGCAGGCATTTGCGGATGGCCTCAAACCTTGAGCGCGTCATAGCCATACTGTACAGTGGGGTCTAGTAGAGGACGTCCCCACTCCAGTATTGCCTGACGCTCGGTTTTTGCACTAGACCCATATGCAGCACGAGGCCCCAAAGCGTCCTCATCTCGGCTGCACTGACCGGGGTCCAGCCACCGGGTCTAGCCAAAAAGGAAACTGTTGGGCGTACAGATTCGTCTGCTCCACCATCAGATTCACCAATGGGTCACTGAAAAAAAAACTAAAAAAGTCTATTTCAGTGAACCCCACTGTGTGAATATGGATTCCAGGATTGCCAACAAAATCTGGAATCGCAGGCTCGTAGTCCACTGGGGAACACCAGCTAAGTTCACCGGTAGGGGGCTCCGGTGCGCCTATTTGGTAAACCAGTACAAGTCCCAGGGTTGCTCGTACTGGTGTGGGCCACAGGGTTCCTAGCATGTGGGGCCCCTGGCTCCGCCTGGCGGCGTCTCTGCCGCCTTGGGGGCTCATCGTCATCAGATGATGATGATGGAGGATGCGGATGAAAGGAGGAACGTGGGGTCATCCTCATCCTCACTGGGGCTCTCGGAGTCGGAGAGCATATGGGCATATGCCTCCTCCACCGAGAACGTCTGGCGGGCCATGGGTATGTGTGTGCGCGTTTGTATGTGCGTGTGTGTAAAACTTTATTGTATGTGCGTGTGTGGGGGCACGGGTGTTCTTGTACTCTAAAAAGAATAAAAAAATTAAAAAGTTCTAACTCGCTGATCAGAGGTGGGACGAGTGATGCGTAGGGCGCACGCAAAGAAAAAAAAAAAAGGAACTACCAAAAATGGGGGTGGCAAGTAGCAGCACCCCTGGGGGTCTAGGGTCTCACAGCTAGTGCAGTGGACCCCAACCACCAGATTTGGGTGCTGCACACAAACAGTTAAACATTTTTTTTTTCCCTAAACTATTCTGTCCCTTCTAGCCCTGCCTAAATCGTGCCTCTCCCTCACTAACCCTGACCTACCTTGAGGGTGATGGGTGCAGATTGGTGATGGGGGGGGGGGGGGGTTTCACGATGGCTCTCCGGACGTCCTCACAGCAGCAGGAGCAGGAAGAGGAGGGGAAAGAGGAGTGCCGGGAGTTTGAATCTCCCACCTCTCTCCCCGCACGAATCAGCACCAAGGACAGCATCGTGGCGGCGAATCAGCACCAAGAACAGCACCGCCGACCCCCGATGCTCGGATTGTGATTGGTGGTGTGTAATCACACAACCGATCACCGTCCTTTTCCGGTTCATCGGGTCACCAGAGACCCGAATGGACCCGAAACGCAGCAAACCGCAGGTCTGAATTGACCTCCGGTTTTCTGCGATTGCCGATAAGGGGGGTCACATGACCCCCCTTGGCGTTGTGACACGATGCCTGCTGAATGATTTCAGCAGGCATCCTGTCCCCATTAACCCCTGCAGCGCCACCATCTTAGTTTATTCACAGGACGCACCGGTATGTCATGTGTCCTTAAGGATTCGGGAAACATGCCGTACCGGTACATCATGTGTCCTGAAGGGGTTAAAGCAGTTATATTATTTTTGGAGAAAACCAGTCATAATCTCAAAATAGATTTAAGAATTGATTGTTCCCAGGACAACAAATATGAAGAATATTTATTGCCATCTTTTGCGCACACCTCTTGGCAGTTCACAAGAAAAAGCTCCATCACAGGTACACAAAATATGCGATATATGCTCTAGTGTTGATCGCTAATATTCTAATCATGAATTTTTATCGCGAATATCGGCACTTCGAGAATTCGCTAAAATATTGGAATATAGTGCTATGTATTCGTAATCGCGAATATTCAATTTTTTTTTTTCATCAGTATCCTCACTGCTTCTTACTTGTGGGCCAATGAGAAGGCTGCAATGTCTTTGACAGAGCTTAGCAACATCCCTAGCAACCAATAGGAAAGTTGCCTACCCCTTACTATATAAGAACCTGCCCAGCAGCCATTTTCTGCTGTTTGTTCCAGTTCTGAGAGAGAGAGACAGCAGTGTCATTGCTGTGCTCTGTGCTTTGCAGACTCATCTGGATCCATATTTAATTACATTAGATGGTTAGTTAGTTAGTTAGTTAGTTAGCTTATATATATAATACAGATAGTTAATGGGAGATAGTCAGTGTAGGTTAGATAGTGATATAGTGTAGCTGATAGGTTCCAGTGCAGGGTGTTAGGTAGTGTGATAGGTTCTGCTGTCCATAGATACATAGTGCTGTGATGTGACAACAATACTTAAATCACAGATACTGCACCAATCAGTAATATCTACTCAGACCTGATAAAATGTGAAGTTGCACCTATTGCACAAAAAAATGTGCATCATTAGTGCCGATTTGCGCAATTGCGAAAATAATGACTGGAGATTGCGAATTCTAGAATTCGCAAATTTATTGCGAATATTATGCGAAAAGTTAGCAAAATATCGCGAAACGAATATTGCCTATGCCGCTCATCACTAATATGCTCCACTCGGAGCCATAAATACAATATATATAATAAAAGAGAACACCTTTGCTCAGCATATAGGAGATTGGTGTTTCTTTAAATGAAATGCATGGCACTGATAAATGGCTTCTTTCTGGTGGCATTGTAGAATATAAGTATGTGTTATTATCTCTCATGCAGTAAATGATACAGTACATGCCCTGAATTGTTCTGGCTCTTTCGACGCAAGAAGATTGTATGGAAATCACTGATAGCTTCTATTCAGATCAGGTTGAGGGCAAATGATTACAGCTTACAACACATGTATGGGAATTCCATTTAGATTGTGTAAAAAAATTCTCTCATCCAAGAAATGATGTCCTATTCTAGTTATAATTACTGTATGCAGATGTAGCAGAGCTAAAGATGTCACTTTAGTGCACTATGCAAATCTCTGAGTTGATATAAAATATTACCTGCAGAGCTCTGGAAGATTATAATTTGCCACTGTTCATAGTACCAGATAGGGATGAGTAAATCGACTGTGGATGAAACATCCAAAGTCGATTCGCATAAAACTTTGTTTCAATACTCTACGGAGCAAGCACTCCGTACAGTATTAGAATGTATTGGCTCCGAAAAACCGGCGAGGACCGCTTCACGCTTGTATGCGCTTCCTCTGGCCTCAGTTATAGAATATAATATAAGGACAATTAGAAAACTTACAATTTTTATGCAGCCCTCCTAAGCAGTGAGAGAAGAGTTAGCTGGTATCCAAAAAATGTTTCCAATATTGTCACCCTAATAATAATGCTCTAGGTGGCAGGTCCCCCAAGCCATCCAACTTAAATCAAGCAACTTTGAGGTTTACTGGCTCTCAGTCAGATGAGAGCTGGTTTTCAATGTCTCATAGTGCACAAGGCTGCCATTTTAAGGAATCCTGACTGTACCTGTCTCATGGGTAGGTTGTTGGCTTGCATGTATCTGGCTTTAGGCATACAGCTTTTGTGTGATAGTTTGTTTTTACGTGTTTTAGGTAGCGAAATTGCGTGTGCAATACGCGCATGTTAAATTACTGATTTTCGCAATTGCGAATATTTTGCCTAAATTTTTTTCTTACTGATGATCTAGCCTTTGGACATCCGGGACCCCAGCCAATCAGCTATTTCACTGGCCTGGGTGCAGTTCGGCCCCATTGAAGTGAACTGGGCTTAGCCACGACCAGGCCAGTGAAATAGTTGTGACATCACTGGTCAGCAGGAAACACGAGAAGGACCCCTAGTAAAACAGGGCCCTTAAGGTCCTATATACAAGAGGGTGGGTCCTCAGAATCATTTCCTCTGGAGGCATAACTCCCAATTTTGTAAACGAATAAAGAAGAACACAAAACATAACTATACACCTAATCCCACCCACTCCCTTAATGTCCCACATAGTAATTATTCACCCTTCATGCCACCAAACAGTATTTATGCCCACATTGTGCCCCCTCACAGAATTATGCCCAGCTGTGCCCTCAGTAATATACCCAGTTATGTGCCCCCTCACGTAATTATGCCCAGTTGTGCCCCAGTAATATGCCCACATTCTGCCCCCAGTAATATTCCCACATTGTGCCCCCAGTAATTTGCCTGCAGCGGGCTCCTCCCCTGGGGCCCTCAAAGGATAGAAATAAAGTAAAGTACTTGATTTGTCGTGACGCCAGTTGCAGTGAAGCAACAAGGGCACAGGGCCCCTTTTAGTTATATGGTGGTAGGTGGTACCCAGGTGTAGGAATGTCAGAGTGGTGTAGGGTGGCCTAAATGTCCCTTTAAGGTAGTGCTTCTCAATTATTTACTGTCATGCCCCCTAGGAAGAAGAAAACATTTCGCGCCCCAGCGCGACTGTAAATAGTATCATTTGTCTATAAAATTGTTATAAGTACACCAATCTCCCCACAGGTGAGGGCCATTAACACCACCACCACCCCCCATATCATGTGCAGGCTCCATTAACCCCCTCCCCAATCATGTGCAGGGTCCAGGCTTCCCCCTCCCCCAAATCATGTGCAGGCTCTCTCCCCCAAAATCATGTGCAGGCTCCATTAACCCCCTCCCCAAATCATGTGCAGGCTCCATTAACCCCTCCCCCAATCATGTGCAGGCTCCATTAACCCCCTCCCCCAATCATGTGCAGGCTCCATTAACCCCCTCCCCAAATCATGTGCAGGCTCCATTAACCCCCTCCCCAAATCATGTGCAGGCTCCATTAACCCCCTCCCCAAATCATGTGCAGGCTCCATTAACCCCCTCCCCCAATCATGTGCAGGCTCCATTAACCCCCTCCCCCAATCATGTGCAGGCTCCATTAACCCCCTCCCCAATCATGTGCAGGCTACATTAACCCCCTCCCCCAATCATGTGCAGGCTTCATTAACCCCCTCCCCAATCATGTGCAGGCTACATTAAACCCCCCAATACTTACCTCCCTGGAAGTGCTGGATGCAGGCCTCTTCCGGCCTGTGTCCCGCTCTGCACTCTGCTCAGGCGGCGCGATGACGTCATCACGCCGCCTGAACCCGCTCTGATAGGCTGCCGGCACAAGGCCCGCAGCCTATCAGGAGGAGCAGGGAGGCGTTCATCTCCTGTCACCTGGAGCCCCCTTACGGAGCCCCACTATTTGAGAAACACTGCTTTAAGGTGTTGTGCATGTGTCACAGTGCTCCTACCTGGGAATGCTGGACCCTAGGCGTTGGCTCCGCAACAATGAAAAGCGGTTGTTGATGAAGGGATGAGGAAATAAATTGAATCCAGACCTTATGATAGAGTTGATAACAGCTTTACTTGAATAAACTTTTCTTCAAATGAGTTACAGGCTTTGTTTTGGTCTCCAGCAGGCTTTGGCATTAACTGTGGCAGGCAATCTCCTTTCTGCTATGTCAGTTTCTCTCAGGCTCTGCTGTGCTGACATTCTGGCTGAATAACTTTGTTTTAGCTGTATGCTGCAACCTCTCTTGTAGTCTAACTCTAGATTTGTCCAGGAAAACTTTCTCCTCCTGGCTTCAGAGGCTTCAAGCTGTGGCCTCCATATCCAGCAGAGGTGAAGGTGCTCTAGCTGGCCTAGACAGGGCTTGGCGTGGGCACATCAAATGGCGATGTGCCAAGCTCTTTCTTCCTTCCCCAAGCAGGGGGTAAGCTAGACGAACTCTAACTAGTCTCCTCCTTCCTTAGAGAGAGGTTAGAATGAAAAGAAAGGTTCCATTCTCTCTAACTGTAGCTCTGCCATGCTTGCTGCCACCTTCTGGTGAACCAGGTAAATTACACTTGAACATAAACAGTTGTAAGAAATAAATATGCAGTGTACAGGACCTGAAATAAATGCATAAGATGACATTGTATTAGCCCATAGGAGACAGTAGCGGGGTGCGGAAGTGGTAATGGCACTACGGGACATTACATGCTCACATTGTGCCCCCAGTAATCTGCCCAGATTGGGCCCCTCACAGAATATGAAAAAATAAACACCACATACTTACCTTCTTCCTTTTGCAGCAGCAGCAGCAGCAGGACATCGTCTGCTCTCGGCTCCGCCTCCTTCACAGACTAGAGCAGACGATGTCCTGCTGCTGCTGCCAGCCGACCCCGCCCCGCACAGACAAGAGGTGTGGAGAAAAATGGGGATTGCAGTCAGCACAACCCAATACGCAGGTGCACGTTGCTATGGTAAAATACACATACAAACGTAAAAACAAAGGTGCAATGGCACACTGCAGCTAGAGCTCCGTCCTGCCACTATGCTGGACGTTAGATGAGGCACTAGTTTATATTTTGGCCAAACCACGTAAGCCACCCACCACTTCACGGCTGCCTCTCGAGTGGTCCCCAACATTAATTCCCACCTTTTATGGGCCATATCAGCCACACAAAACCCAGGGAGTGCAGGTGCAGCATGCATGCCAGATACACTCTGCTTGTAACCCCGTCTGGTGCCATACAGCGTTCATCAGATCAAGGGATGCAAATACCAACATGCATGCTGAGCCCACTAGTACTTCTCCTGGAACCAAATGGCTTCTGGTAAGTTCTATAAAGCAGACTCAGTTTTATACTGACTTTAAAACCAGCCTACAGGGCGGATTCACTAGTCAGGCGTGCATGACTGCATGGAGGTCACCACGCCTCCCATATATGCTACAAAGGAATAAAATGGGGATTGCAGTCAGCACAACCCAATACGCAGGTGCACGTTGCTATGGTGAAATACACATACAAACGTAAAAACAAAGGTGCAATGGCACACTGCAGCTAGAGCTCCGTCCTGCCACTATGCTGGACGTTAGATGAGGCACTAGTTTATATTTTGGCCAAACCACGTAAGCCACCCACCACTTCATGGCTGCCTCTCGAGTGGTCCCCAACATTAATTCCCACCTTTTATGGGCCATATCAGCCACACAAAACCCAGGGAGTGCAGGTGCAGCATGCATGCCAGATACACTCTGCCTGTAACCCCGTCTGGTGCCATACAGCGTTCATCAGATCAAGGGATGCAAATACCAACATGCATGCTGAGCCCACTAGTACTTCTCCTGGAACCAAATGGCTTCTGGTAAGTTCTATAAAGCAGACTCAGTTTTATACTGACTTTAAAACCAGCCTACAGGGCGGATTCACTAGTCAGGCGTGCATGACTGCATGGAGGTCACCACGCCTCCCATATATGCTACAAAGGAATAAAATGGGGATTGCAGTCAGCACAACCCAATACGCAGGTGCACGTTGCTATGGTGAAATACACATACAAACGTAAAAACAAAGGTGCAATGGCACACTGCAGCTAGAGCTCCGTCCTGCCACTATGCTGGACGTTAGATGAGGCACTAGTTTATATTTTGGCCAAACCACATAAGCCACCCACCACTTCACGGCTGCCTCTCGAGTGGTCCCCAACATTAATTCCCACCTTTTATGGGCCATATCAGCCACACAAAACCCAGGGAGTGCAGGTGCAGCATGCATGCCAGATACACTCTGCTTGTAACCCCGTCTGGTGCCATACAGCGTTCATCAGATCAAGGGATGCAAATACCAACATGCATGCTGAGCCCACTAGTACTTCTCCTGGAACCAAATGGCTTCTGGTAAGTTCTATAAAGCAGACTCAGTTTTATACTGACTTTAAAACCAGCCTACAGGGCGGATTCACTAGTCAGGCGTGCATGACTGCATGGAGGTCACCACGCCTCCCATATATGCTACAAAGGAATAAAATGGGGATTGCAGTCAGCACAACCCAATACGCAGGTGCACGTTGCTATGGTGAAATACACATACAAACGTAAAAACAAAGGTGCAATGGCACACTGCAGCTAGAGCTCCGTCCTGCCACTATGCTGGACGTTAGATGAGGCACTAGTTTATATTTTGGCCAAACCACGTAAGCCACCCACCACTTCACGGCTGCCTCTCGAGTGGTCCCCAACATTAATTCCCACCTTTTATGGGCCATATCAGCCACACAAAACCCAGGGAGTGCAGGTGCAGCATGCATGCCAGATACACTCTGCTTGTAACCCCGTCTGGTGCCATACAGCGTTCATCAGATCAAGGGATGCAAATACCAACATGCATGCTGAGCCCACTAGTACTTCTCCTGGAACCAAATGGCTTCTGGTAAGTTCTATAAAGCAGACTCAGTTTTATACTGACTTTAAAACCAGCCTACAGGGCGGATTCACTAGTCAGGCGTGCATGACTGCATGGAGGTCACCACGCCTCCCATATATGCTACAAAGGAATAAAATGGGGATTGCAGTCAGCACAACCCAATACGCAGGTGCACGTTGCTATGGTGAAATACACATACAAACGTAAAAACAAAGGTGCAATGGCACACTGCAGCTAGAGCTCCGTCCTGCCACTATGCTGGACGTTAGATGAGGCACTAGTTTATATTTTGGCCAAACCACGTAAGCCACCCACCACTTCACGGCTGCCTCTCGAGTGGTCCCCAACATTAATTCCCACCTTTTATGGGCCATATCAGCCACACAAAACCCAGGGAGTGCAGGTGCAGCATGCATGCCAGATACACTCTGCTTGTAACCCCGTCTGGTGCCATACAGCGTTCATCAGATCAAGGGATGCAAATACCAACATGCATGCTGAGCCCACTAGTACTTCTCCTGGAACCAAATGGCTTCTGGTAAGTTCTATAAAGCAGACTCAGTTTTATACTGACTTTAAAACCAGCCTACAGGGCGGATTCACTAGTCAGGCGTGCATGACTGCATGGAGGTCACCACGCCTCCCATATATGCTACAAAGGAATAAAATGGGGATTGCAGTCAGCACAACCCAATACGCAGGTGCACGTTGCTATGGTGAAATACACATACAAACGTAAAAACAAAGGTGCAATGGCACACTGCAGCTAGAGCTCCGTCCTGCCACTATGCTGGACGTTAGATGAGGCACTAGTTTATATTTTGGCCAAACCACGTAAGCCACCCACCACTTCACGGCTGCCTCTCGAGTGGTCCCCAACATTAATTCCCACCTTTTATGGGCCATATCAGCCACACAAAACCCAGGGAGTGCAGGTGCAGCATGCATGCCAGATACACTCTGCTTGTAACCCCGTCTGGTGCCATACAGCGTTCATCAGATCAAGGGATGCAAATACCAACATGCATGCTGAGCCCACTAGTACTTCTCCTGGAACCAAATGGCTTCTGGTAAGTTCTATAAAGCAGACTCAGTTTTATACTGACTTTAAAACCAGCCTACAGGGCGGATTCACTAGTCAGGCGTGCATGACTGCATGGAGGTCACCACGCCTCCCATATATGCTACAAAGGAATAAAATGGGGATTGCAGTCAGCACAACCCAATACGCAGGTGCACGTTGCTATGGTGAAATACACATACAAACATAAAAACAAAGGTGCAATGGCACACTGCAGCTAGAGCTCCGTCCTGCCACTATGCTGGACGTTAGATGAGGCACTAGTTTATATTTTGGCCAAACCACGTAAGCCACCCACCACTTCACGGCTGCCTCTCGAGTGGTCCCCAACATTAATTCCCACCTTTTATGGGCCATATCAGCCACACAAAACCCAGGGAGTGCAGGTGCAGCATGCATGCCAGATACACTCTGCTTGTAACCCCGTCTGGTGCCATACAGCGTTCATCAGATCAAGGGATGCAAATACCAACATGCATGCTGAGCCCACTAGTACTTCTCCTGGAACCAAATGGCTTCTGGTAAGTTCTATAAAGCAGACTCAGTTTTATACTGACTTTAAAACCAGCCTACAGGGCGGATTCACTAGTCAGGCGTGCATGACTGCATGGAGGTCACCACGCCTCCCATATATGCTACAAAGGAATAAAATGGGGATTGCAGTCAGCACAACCCAATACGCAGGTGCACGTTGCTATGGTGAAATACACATACAAGCGTAAAAACAAAGGTGCAATGGCACACTGCAGCTAGAGCTCCGTCCTGCCACTATGCTGGACGTTAGATGAGGCACTAGTTTATAGTGCCTCATCTAACGTCCAGCATAGTGGCAGGACGGAGCTCTAGCTGCAGTGTGCCATTGCACCTTGTTTTACGTTTGTATGTGTATTTCACCATAGCAACGTGCACTGCGTATTGAGTTGTGCTGACTGCAATCCCCATTTATTCCTTTGTGGCATATGGAGGCGTGGTGACCTCCATGCAGTCATGCACCTGACTAGTGAATCGCCCTGTAGGCTGGTTTTAAAGTCAGTATAAAACTGAGTCTGCTTTATAGAACTTACCAGAAGCCATTTGGTTCCAGGAGAAGTACTAGTGGGCTCAGCATGCATGTTGGTATTTGCATCCCTTGATCTGATGAACGCTGTATGGCACCAGACGGGGTTACAAGCAGAGTGTATCTGGCATGCATGCTGCACCTGCACTCCCTGGGTTTTGTGTGGCTGATATGGCCCATAAAAGGTGGGAATTAATGTTGGGGACCACTCGAGAGGCAGCCGTGAAGTGGTGGGTGGCTTACGTGGTTTGGCCAAAATATAAACTAGTGCCTCATCTAACGTCCAGCATAGTGGCAGGACGGAGCTCTAGCTGCAGTGTGCCATTGCACCTTTGTTTTTAAGAGGTGTGGAGAGTCGGCAGGAATGATGAAACAAGGAGCCGATGCCAGCCGGCCCTGCTTCATTATGGCAACTGTTTCTGCTTCCTATCAACGCAGGGACGGCTGCCAGAAAGCGGGACATAGCTCCTCCGTAGCGGGACAGCCACTGGAATCTGGGAATATCCGACCGGATCCGGGACGGCTGGGAGGTATGTGGTGGGCCCTAGAAACTTCAGTCCGACGGTGTCAGCAATTGTAAATTACTGGGCAACCCCTTTAGGGTTGGTGTCTCACATAGTTTTTATGCAGTTCTTTGAGTATGTTGTAAAGGAATGAGAATTATTGAGGAAGGACTTTTGTCAGTTAAATTCACTTCTGGGTTTGGTTCAAAAAATGCTGTGTGTGACACCACTCTAAATAAAGATGTGTCACCTCTCCTGACATGTCTGTTTTGCAAAATATTTCTGAAGCATTTTTCTTGGAACTCTGCATTGTGCTGTTCCTCTGTTGATATTCCTGGAAATGTATGAATACATTGACAACTAGATGATACCGTTTCCTTTATGATATAAATATGCAAAATAAATGTGGAGCCCCAGTTATGGGTCTACAACACAATGAAAGCCAGATATCCCTCAAAGGAAGGAAAACCAAGCAAAGGGGTGTCTCCATTACAGAGATCACCAAATCCACCATATTAAGTGGCCCCTATGTCAAGATCCCGCTTTTTTACAAGCTTTAAGGATGTGACAGGGAAAACATAAGCTAGGTATCCATCCACAGACAGCTGTTTCGGGGTGTTGCTCCTCATCAGTGTGGAGTAGGATTCTGGCTAACCGGGAGCAATGCCTCGGAGACTACTCAAACACAACAATAGCTGATCTCAGGGAGACCAGCTACAAAACACTGCGAGCCTCACTTAGAGTCTCAACACAGCAATCCGAAGTGCAAAGTTCCCTGGGAAACAGGAATATGCAAAATAAATGTGGAGCCCCAGTTATGGGTCTACAACACAATGAAAGCCAGATATCCCTCAAAGGAAGGAAAACCAAGCCTTTGCTTGGTTTTCCTTCCTTTGAGGGATATCTGGCTTTCATTGTGTTGTAGACCCATAACTGGGGCTCCACATTTATTTTGCATATTCCTGTTTCCCAGGAACTTTGCACTCGGATTGCTGTGTTGAGACTCTAAGTGAGGCTCGCGGTGTTTTTGTAGCTGGTCTTCCTGAGATCAGCTATTGTTGTGTTTGAGTAGTCTCCGAGGCATTGCTCCTGGTTAGCCAGAATCCTACTCCACACTGATGAGGGGCAACACCCTGAAACAGCTGTCTGTGGATGGATACCTAGCTTAGGTTTTCCCTGTCACATCCTTAAAGCTTGTAAAAAGCGGGATCTTGACATAGGGGCCACTTAATATGGTGGATTTGGTGATCTCTGTAATGGAGACACCCCTTGCTTGGTTTTCCTTCCTTGAGGGATATCTGGCTTTCATTGTGTTGTAGACCCATAACTGGGGCTCCACATTTATTTTGCATATTCCTGTTTCCCAGGGAACTTTGCACTTCGGATTGCTGTGTTGAGACTCTTAAGTGAGGCTCCGCGGTGTTTTTGTAGCTGGTCTCCTGAGATCAGCTATTGTTGTGTTTGAGTAGTCTCCGAGGCATTGCTCCCGGTTAGCCAGAATCCTACTCCTCACTGATGAGGGGCAACACCCCGAAACAGCTGTCTGTGGATGGATACATAGCTTAGGTTTTCCCTGTCACATCCTTAAAGCTTGTAAAAAAGCGGGATCTTGACATAGGGGCCACTTAATATGGTGGATTTGGTGATCTCTGTAATGGAGACACCCCTTTGCTTGGTTTTCCTTCCTTTGAGGGATATCTGTCTTTCATTGTGTTGTAGACCCATAACTGGGGCTCCACATTTATTTTGCATATTCCTGTTTCCCAGGGAACTTTGCACTTCGGATTGCTGTGTTGAGACTCTTAAGTGAGGCTCCGCGGTGTTTTTTGTAGCTGGTCTCCCTGAGATCAGCTATTGTTGTGTTTGAGTAGTCTCCGAGGCATTGCTCCCGGTTAGCCAGAATCCTACTCCTCACTGATGAGGGGCAACACCCCGAAACAGCTGTCTGTGGATGGATACATAGCTTAGGTTTTCCCTGTCACATCCTTAAAGCTTGTAAAAAAGCGGGATCTTGACATAGGGGCCACTTAATATGGTGGATTTGGTGATCTCTGTAATGGAGACACCCCTTTGCTTTCATTGTGTTGTAGACCCAGAACTGGGGCTCCACGTTTATTTTGCATATTCCTGTTTCCCAGGGAACTTTGCACTTCGGATTGCTGTGTTGAGACTCTTAAGTGAGGCTCCGCGGTGTTTTTTTGTAGCTGGTCTCCCTGAGATCAGTTATTGTTGTGTTTATGATATAAAGGATGTGTCCTTATATACTATAGTCCCATGCTGTCATCACTGGATAGTGTCAGAGTATGTAAGGTGGTACCACCTAGCTGTAAATATATTGATACATTTCCAGGAGGCATAACAGAAGAACAACACAAATGTAGAGTTCTAAGAAAAGATGGTAGAGGTTTTTAAAAAAAAACAAAAAAAAACTAATAACTGAAATTAGTTCTTCAGAAGAACTGTTCGGTAATCTTTAAAGGGATTGTCCCATTTGGCATCCTCCTTCCATCAGCCTTATTAAGGATATAATAGAGTGACACCCCTACCCCTCCTCTCCCCTCCCAACCAGAGTAAAGAGCCACCGAGAAGAGCAGCTTCTACTTCAGTGGACCCAACGCAACCATATATCACATGTGCAGTGGCCTGGTTTAGGGTGGCCCCAGTGCTATGCTGGGTTCCCTTAAACACCGTTGAGATGACACCACATGTCCCTGCTCTCTGGAGGGGATGGTAAGGCGTGGTGCACCCCAATGGCAAATAAGTCCAGAGGGTCAAGGTTTGCAGTAAACTAGAGTGCTTTTTTTTTTGGAGGAACTAAAGTGCTAAACAATACAGGTGAGGCATTGGGCTGGCTTCTCCAGTCTCCTCCCTGGTGGAAGAACGTTCTGTGCCGAGGAAAGTCCATCTCTCTCTCAGAAGACCAGGGTCTGTGGCTCAGTTTACCAGCTGACTCCCTGGTCAAGGGGCTGGTGATTCATGGTCTGTGGCTCAGCATCCCCATATCAGTGTCTCCTTCCGGTCATTCATGCAGTCTGTAAGAGTCTCTCCAACACTGGTCCCTATCTGTAGACAACTAGGGACTCTAACTGCTCTCTTTTTTTTTTTTTTTATACAGTTTCTATCTGAACTAAAACCTTCTAGTGGGAGGGGTAGAGTGCAGAAGCACAGACTACACGTAAACAATTTAGTGATAGATTAGAAAGGGCTCACCCAGATTTTCCTCAGGAGTGGGTGCTCCCGCTGTGACAGACTCACCTAAGTCTGATTGAGGTATATTATATGATCTGTATTTGGTACCCGCTGTACCAAATACAGATCATATAATATACACGTAAACAATATTGCAATTTCACTCTGTCATAGACTTGTATAGAGTTTCAATGCAAGTCTATGGGAATGGCTAAGGAGATTTTCCAAACGTATACAAGTCTTCAGATGTAACAACAGAGCTAAACCAGACAGTCAAAAGGTTAGTGTGTCTGCTTTTTCCCTCCAAAACTTTGCATAGTCTCTTATAGTATCTGTGGAAGATTTCTAACTTCTCAGTGCATAGATAAAAAGCCCTAAAGTCTCCCAGTATTAGCTGAATCTGCATTAAGCCTTTCCACTGTTCAGTGCAGCTATAGTACAATAACGGTGCAAATGAACAGGATATATTAATAAACATATAGAATGCAGTACAACAATATAAGAAGTGTTAACAATGGCATAAATCACAGTGCAAGTTAACCCTTTCAAGTGCACTAAAGTAGGGTGTTGACGGCTTTGCTTAGAAGCCACAAACATCCATAGTCCAAAGTACCCTTGCTCCAGGGCACTACACATGGCTTCCCATTAGCGTACGTTCACACGACGACATTTGACAAATAGGGCACAACTTCACTGCAACATTTATAAAAATTGTCGCGCGACAATAGTGCGACTTATTGTCGTCGTGTGAACGTACCCTTAATGACTGTTGATGGAGTAACAAGTAGGCAGTAGAAAGCTTCATCAGCAATACCTTATAATTGCCTGGGTCTAGAGAAGCCAACATTGCAGCTATCAGCAGATCACCAGAGTACTTCATATTTTAAAGTCCAGCATTAGAAAACCATAACTGCCTTTTTTCCAAAAACAGCACCACCCTTGTGCTCAGGTTCTGCCTGGTATTGCAGATCAGCCCTATTTATTTTGATGGAACTGAGTTGGAATACTAGACGCAACCCAAGAGAGGAGCGGGGCCGTTTCTGGAAGAAAGCAATGTTTTCAGTTCGGGACAACTCATTTAATTACTAGACTAAGGAGATAATGGCGTAATCAGATTGTAATTAATGATGGCATTGTTCATGTTTCAGCTTTCATTACCATTCTATATGAACATGTGGAAGCGAGTTATCCAGTTATGTCATTATCCGCACAGAATGAATCTTTTCTGTGCATTTGCTGCACATTTTTCTAGGTGACTTGATCTGTCTACATGGCTGGGTATTATAAATAGCAAAGAACTTTTTACCATTCCTGTCTCCGACCCAAAGCGGCAGCGACTGCAGACGTCGTGACTCACTTCAAGCTTTTAAACTGTCTTCTTCGTACTTGCAAATGGAAGTCCCCGCTCTTAGGATACAACAGTGTAAAAATTCTGTTTCTAAGGGCTCATAGACACGTCCATTGCCGGCCGGGGCCCATTTTGCGGTTCGCAAACAGGTCTGCAATACGCGGACACCGGCCGCATGCACCCAACATCATGAATGCGGACCCATTCCCTTGAATAGGTCCGCAATCCGGAAGGTCCGTGGGGAACGGAGGCGCGGAACCCCATGGAAGCACTGCAGAGCACTTCCGTGGGGTTTCTCTCTGCAAAAAAATAAACCATGTTCTATTTTTTTGCGGTGTGGACAGATCACGGACCCAATCAAGTTAAATGGGTCTGGAGTCTGGATCCGTCTGCAGAATTCGCACGGATGTTACCTGTGCGTTGAGGGCTGCAAATTGCACGAGCGTGTGCACGAGCCCTAAGTACTATACCCGTCTGTCCAGAATGTACACAATAGCGGTGTTCTTCCTAAAACAGTGCCGCAGTTGTTAACAGGTTGTATGCGGCATTGCAGCTCAGTGCCATTCACTTCCCTGGAGCTGAGCTGCAGTACCAGACTTGCAGCGAGCCTTTGAGGAGCAGAGGATGGGAGTGGTAGTATCTCTTACCAGAAGATGTCTCACAGTGTTTTCCCTCAAGCTCCCTTGCTCCCTAGGGCGTGTGCAGTGGGAGGAGGGTCACCCTGTAGTTGGGGATCCTGACTGATGGTAGTTTGGGTTGCCCTTGATGTTGGTGGTTGCATGGGTGCCTGGCAGGAGGTGGAGCAGTGCAATGGCCAGCATGTGGTGTAGTAGGAGTCAGGAAACCAGACCAGAGGTAGAAGAATAAATGTCTCTTTTTACTTGAGTGCAAAATAGGAGTTGTAGTACATCCAACAATGATCTGTGCACAGTGCAAAGCCTTTTCCCAGAGGGTAAGACATGGAGGCTGGCACAGTGGCACTCTTGGTACACAATTTTGCTAAAGTCCCTCTCGCTCGAATGTCTCGCTAATCTGGGAATTGTGGCTTTGGTCTCCTAAAGCCAAGTCTGGTCAGGACCCTGGGGACCTAGGTCATTGTTCATACAGCGCTAGAAATTATTGACATCTCCAAATATGTAGAATACTGGGGGAGATTTATCTTAGTTGCCCATAGAATCAAATTTCACCTCTCATTTTGATTATACTCCCCCACTATGGGGAGTGGACCTTGTTTTACACATGCCACACACGTGCAGGACACACACACAACATGCACCATTGACAAGCCATGACAATTTTGCATATGTACTACTCACATGCTGGATGCATGCCGCACACACTGGACACATTTCCTACTAACACACTGAACATGCGCTACCTTCGACCTGGACCATTGACACACATGCACACCCTGGACCCAGAACCAGAATACATGCCATGTGTGCGCCATTCCCTCACAGGTAAAGTATTTTGTGCAGAATCAGCAATGGAAATTCAAAGTTGACACAGGTTACGTAACACAATGGATTTTTAAAAAAAACACCGGCCCTTAGAAATCAAGAAATCAGTTTTGGAAATTCTGCATTACATAAACTATAGAAGGGATTTCCCATTGCACACAACAGGGGGAAGAGCGCATCATAGGAATAAAGAGATTCAATACCACCCGCTCGCCTTGTCTGGTTATGCACAGGGCATAACACCTTGTGGTGCAGAATACAAAGATGCTCTCGGCGGCCGCACGCTGTCCGGACCGAGCTCAAGGATAAGCTGGATGAAGCACAGGTAATAGAAAACAGATATGGACATCTAAGCAGCACTGCGGCAATATAGATGAAGGAGCCGCTTAGTCTCCGAAGCGCGTTGCTTTTACACAACAAAGCCTCTATATTAGAATATCCCAACGGGAGAGGGGCCCGCTCTGAACTCCTTTTTCTTTACGGTGTAAAAGCACTGCATTTTCATGCAGCCGCCCCTAGGGGGAGACCAATGCAAAGAGATTATTTCAGCTTCCAGTGACTAGTAGCTCCATACATTTCTATGCACTAAGCTCCCCCTAGTGGTGGCTGCAGGCAGACAGCTGTATAATGGAGGGAAGCAGCAGATATATTAATGTACTAGCAGAAGGACCTGGCTTTGCACAGGTATATGTCATCTATTTCATTTAATGTTTGTGTGTGTCGTTAAAAGTTATCGACTGTATCCACTATAACAGTGACATCTACAGTACCCCGCCCCTTTAACAGTGACCTCCACAGCGGCCTGCCCCTTAACAGTAACATCCACAGCGCCCTCCCCTTTAATAGTGACCTCAACAGCAGCCATCCCTTTATTAGTGACCTCCACGGTACCCCGTCTCGTTAACAGTGATTTCCACAATAACACGCCCCCTAACAGTGACTTCCACAGAGCTCCGTTCTCTTAAAATGTGACCTCTACAACACCCCGCCCCCGTGACCAGTGACCTCTACAGCACACCTCCCCTTAACACTGACGTCCATAGCGGACCGTCCCCTTAACTGTGACCTCCACTGTTCCCTGCCCCTTAACAGTGACCCCCACAGCAGCCCACCCCCTTAACAGTGACCTCCACAGCGGCCGCCCCTGTATTAGTTACCTCCACAGTACCCTATCTCCTTAACAGTGATTTCCACAACACCTTACCCCTTAACAGTGACCTCTACAGCAATCTGCCCCTTAACACTGACCTCCATAGCAGACCGTCCCCTTAACTGTGACCTCCACAGCAGTCTGCCCCTATGGTGGCCAGAGGTATGGTTTTTGGTCAGACAGTTTGGCTTTCAGACTCCTTGTCCTCAGTCCGGCGCAGTGCCTGGATGGATACAGGGATGAACAGTTCACTCTCAGACAGCAGCACTGTGCTGTCTGAGCGTGAGCTGCAGGGAGAAAGTCACCCTCCCTCCCAACCCTGCAGCTGACAGAAGTTGATTTTGACCTTCATTTTTTCAATCCCTGTTGGCTGTGGAGTGGGATGATGATGTGGCCTAACCTGGCCGGGGCGTGGCTTAGCTGGGGCCGGGTTTTTAAGTCAGTCTTTTGAGGGTGGCATGACTGGCCACCCTACCTGCCTCCTGAACTCTGACCTCTACATCACTCCGCTCCTTTAACAGTGTCATCCACAGTGTATACACACATACACTCAACTTTATATATTAGATTTTTGCAAGTTGTCTGGTGTGAATACATAGAGAAATATTAGGGTCAAAATGACCCCCCTAATGATGAAGTAGCTGTATCATTAATTTGTCAGAAATCAGGGGGATTGCACTTTGCGTTACCTGGGAGTGATTGTCGCATGCAGGCTCGGACTGGCCCACAGGGGTACAGGGGAATCCCCCGGTGGGCCCCTGAGCAAGGTGGGCCCCTACCACCCCCTGCACAAGCGGCACATAACACATTAGATTTACTGCACTACATACATATATTCAATGTACAGCACCTTAACCAGCCTATGTTCATATAAAAAAACTTGTTCGATTATTTATTATACTTGAATGTACCTGTACGGAGGGCCCCCAAAATTAATTTTACTGGTGGGCCCTAGGTACCCCAGTCCGACACTGGTCGCATGTGTATAGGAAACTGCGTGGGTCAGGGGGGCCCATACTAAATTTTGTTTGGGGACCCTATGAGATCTGTGCACGCCCCTGATCCAGAGGATAGATCATCAGTAGTGAGTGAATCGAAGACCATGAAGTTTACTTCAAAGCGGAGTTTCTTCATGCTTCGTGGTAGCGAATTGATTTTCCCTGAATGGCGGTAAAAAGTTAAAAAAAACTCAAACCCAACAGATACTGCTATAGTCAATGGGATCTGTTTGGATCCGTTCAGTTATATTAGTTTTTCTACTCCTCTAACAGAGCAGAACAATGGAAATAAAGAATCTTGATGTCAGGGCCGCACCGCCAATTAGACGAGGTGAGGTGTGGTACAATACAAGAGAGAAGCGCTATGGAGGCATTGTGGGGGCACTTGTTACTGGCACATGATTGGGGGGCACTTGTTACTGGCACATTATTGGGGGGGCAACTATGGGGGGCACTTCTTACTGACACATGATTGGGGGGCATCTTGGGGAGGGGCACTATGGGAGCATCTACTAAGGCCACAAAGAAGAGATATTTTATATGGGGGGCTCTGTATAGGGGAATTTTATACTGGGACACATTATGGTGGGTACTATGGGGAAGGGGGGAGAGGAGAACTATGGAGTCATCTACAGGGGGGCACTAAGAAGGGGTATTTTATACTTGCAAATTATGAGGGACACTGAGGGCATCTACTGGGGCACTATATAGGGGCATTTTATACTGGTACATTATGGGGGGCACTAGGAGGAAGGGAGGAAAGGAGCACTATAGGGGGCATTTACTGGTGGCACTATATAGGGTTATTTTATACTGGTACATTATGGGGGGCACTAGGAGGAAGGGGGGAGAGGAGCAATATGGGGACATTTACTGGGGGCACTAATCGCTAATGGCGATCCCCAGCAAAAATGCATACGGTGGAGGATGCCCGCAGCGGACCACAAGTACCACAATAGATATCCTACACAAGATGGCAATAGTGTGACTGATGTTAGAATTGAGAGGTTAGTCAACATGTCGTACAGTGGAGGACATGTCTTAAGCACAAGCACCGCGCCAAGGTCTCTCAAGTAGCTCAGGACCTAACACTCACCTACCTGTGCCATATGGGCAATACCAGGGGCCAGTGGGCAAAATTACAGGAATGTATTAGGTTGACTTGCAGCAGACTCCTCAGTTACCTCCAGCATGTAGCCATGCCTGCAATGGGAGGGGGGAGAGGGCTGTGAGCCCCACCCAGGACTGGCTGATATTATAATGGGGCATTTTTTGCACAGTCACATTATAAGGAGAATTATTACTACTGAGGGCATTATAGTGGGCTTTATTACTACTGGGGGTCTATGGGGAACATGATTACTAGTATGGGCACTATGGGAGCATTATTACTTCTGGGGCACAGTGGGGACATGTCGGTAGCCCTGTAGGAGCACTATTACTAGCACTGTGTGTTCTAGCAGAGAATTATTACTATTAGTGGAACTTTGGGGAGCACTATTACTGTTGGGGCACCTTGGCACAGGATCCGCTTACCACAGTTATTTTTGGGGGACGTTATGTTTACACTATTAGTGTCATGGGCACTATTTTCTGGGCACAGTTATTTTAGGGTTCTGCGTCACAATAATTATTGAAGGGGGCATTATCTGTGTGGTACTAGTATTATCAGGGGGTCTATCGGTTTCTGCAGTATAATATTAGGCAGCACAGTGGCACAGTATTGGGGGTAGTAGGATGATTTGTCCAGAAGATGGGAGGTTGATGGAAAAGTAGTAAACCAAGATTTTTTTTTGTCATACTGCAGAGACGAGGAATGGCTGAATAATGGTGGTCTGGTCTGAAGATCTGAAAGGAGAAGATGAGGAAAGAGAACATCTACATCAAAAGAGACGTCAAAAGACTAGGTGCACCCCTGCTTGATGTGAAAGAGCCCTTACTAAATATCTTGACCAGGGTATTGTCGACTCGCTACCTTTTACCTTAACCCCCCATCCCTAATAATACGCGACTACATAGATGGATTTTGTTGGCCACAGCAGCCATTTTATTATAAACATACATAACATAAATATTAAATAACATTAAATAACCTTAACTAAGACCACGGGGAGGGTCCTTGGAGCCCCAAAACCAGCTGGGTAACTGCTCTCGCCCTTCCTTCATATTACCTCTAGCCGTTAAACGCCAGCTCAGAGGCAGGACCCGTTAACCATGTGCAACACGAGGGCAGATACCCGCCATATGCCACTCCCATCATCCAATCCCTGGGGAGTCCAGAGCCTCCTTTGGCTCCCTCCCCACCAAGCCAGAGCCACCATAACCACCAACTCCAAGGACCCCCCACCGCCCGCCCAGGCCGCTATGACAGAAAACAAGCCCTCCCTGCCTGGCCAACCCAAGTCCACCCTTCCTATGTATTATTTTTATTTATATAGTTTTTTATATTTTTATTTTTTATAACTAACCCCAAAAGACCCCCAACTCCCAGCACTTCTCTCTTCTCCCACCACAAAGCCTCCTAAGAAAAGAAAATGGGTGGGTGGGTGGGGGCTGTAACGCTATGGCTGTCCACCTGCACTGACCCTTTTCCCGCTCCAGATATTTTAAAACCTTTTAAAACCTACCTCCCACCCCCTGCAGCGCCGCCCCCTCCACCAACTTAACCCTTCCTAACCTACCTTTCCTAACACTCCCTCCAAACCTGGTCATGCCAGGCCTCCCCTTAGGCTCTCAGCCCCAGGTCCAGCCTGTACTTTCCGAATGCTCAAACCTTGTTGAATCCCTATAGGTTTTAATCAAGACGCATCTTTCAGCCCAGTAAACCCCGCCCACTGCACAATTAAGCCACACCCTCTTAAGACATCATCAGATTGGGGGCAGCTTCCTAGATAATCCTTTCAAGATTCCAGTACCTTGGTTCATTAAAGAGGTTACAGATATTGAAGAGCTATCCTCAGGATAGGGTATCAGTATCAGATTAATGGGTCCATCAGCTGTTTCAGGCAGCTGCTGGCGCCAGAAGCTATGCAGTGTATAGAGCTGGAAGGAGACAGCTCCATAGATGGTCTAGTGGCTGTGCTGGGGTACTGCAACTCAGCTTCCATTCAAATGAACAAGACCTGAGCTGCAGAAGACCTTCACCGGAAATTACACAGTGTACAGAGTCCTTTGCTTCCAGCTCCATTCAATGTATAGTTTTTGGCAGCAGCTGCCCAAAACAGCTGATGGTGGAGGGTGCTGAGTGTCGGTCCTTGGTCAATCTGATTTTGATGACCCATCCTGAGGATAGGTCATCAATATCTGTAGCCTGGAGAACCTCTTTATTGAAGCAGGGATAGCCTTCCACCCCTACAGGCCCCATTGCACCAGTGATACTGTACGTCGGCCCCTGACATCTATAGTGCATGATAAATCTCAGTCCGTTCGCTCAAACCTTCTCAAGTTGAAGTTTCTTTACAGATTTATCCAACACTATGAAAATCCCAAGTGATGATGAGCGATGATAAATAAGTCATGAGGTCAGCTGCACGAAATAATTTCTTTTTTAATTTTCCACTTTGTTAATTAAGCAGTCATTCAGCTGTTAAAACGGAATTACTGCGTGATCGCATAAAAGGTCAATGGGAAACGTTCGCATGGTGTAAAAATATATATGCAGATCACTTATTGAACTTGCTTTATTTATCGCAGGGGAACATATTGGAGATGTGCTAAGGTCATATCAAGCACTTTGAGATAATTAATTGCAGATGCATCGGTTTTGTCGCGGAATTTCATTCTGCTACCGTTTATGAGCGCAAAAGAAGTGATAAAAAACAAATAGCTGATGAGCCATAAAAAAGTAACTCGAAAGCTACAGGAGTAGGAAGGGTCTATAACAGATCTGTGGAGCATGGAGAGGCAGTCTCTGATAGAGCAGACAGAACTTCCTGTGAGCACAACATTACGGGTAACTAACAGAATGAATCGGTTCTAAATTTTGGACGTTTTACCCAAATTTTTAAAAAATGTTCCAATCCTAACCAAACCCAAATTTTGTGTGATTCGGGAGAATGAAAATAGGAGAGGGCGAGAGGAAGAAACGTTTCCAGGCAATCAGCGCACTTTTGAATCGGGCTGAATTTATGGGAACAAAATTAAATTTGGGTGAATTGGACCAGGGTCGAATTTTTAAAAGTTTAGTCAATTTTACATTTTCTTAAAGGGGTTATGTCATGACTGATCTAAAAAATGAAAGTCAGATAGTAAATCACATAGTAGATGACAATCTCTTTCTAATAAAGCTAGAACCATCCCTGTGTCTCACATGGATCCAGAGATCTCCCCATTTATTGCTCCAATTGCTCTGCATATATTTATTTCAAGCATGTGGCTCAGGGGGTGTGTCCTGTCTGCTGTAGCTCTTTCCAGGTAGCTGCCAAGTGTGCTAATAGAGGATATGGCTGGTGACAGTTAAAGATTTAAACTGAGCGTGTGCGACCACCAAAGTGAGATGGACAAGGAACAAGGGAAAGAACAAACAGCAGGTGGTGCTCTACAGATACATTTTTTGGAATAACTCACTGGCTATACAACATTTTTAATTACTTGCAATTACAAAAGTATTCAGATTTAGGCGCTGGTTTGAATAATATAAAATATTATTAGTGGCACAGCCCCTTTAAACTGTAACTAAATGAAAAATTGCACTTTAGGCCCCACTCATATATGGCAGAGGAATCCCAAGAAGTTTTACCTACCTGGATGCTATCATTCAGGAGATTGTTGTTTACTGAGCAGCTCTGGCAGGAACCACTTGGCAGACACAGCAGTTGGCAATAGCTCTGCTGACTGCTATCACGGCCTCCCGATTTATCCCCTCTCGTGCCCAGTGTCTTCCTCTTGTCCGCCACTGTTCCCCTGCATTGTGCCGCTTGGCTCTGGAACATCTCTTAAGTGACCAGTGCATGGTTAAAAGGGTTTTTTAAATTTTTTTTTTACTGATGACCTCTTCTCTTCATAGGTGATCAGTATCAGACATTCGGGACCCCACTGATAAGCTGTTTGAGAAGGCAGCGGTGCTCTTGTGAGTGCTGCAGCCTTCTCCCTGCTCACAAAGCACAGCGCCATACATTGCATAGTGGATGTTCTTAGTATTGCAGCTCAGCTGAGCAGCTCCTAAGCCACGTGGAGGAGGAGTGCCGCTGACTTCTCGAACAGCTGATCCACGGGGGTCCTGGGTGTCGGACCCCCACCGATCAGATACTGATGACCTATCCTGTAAGCAATAAGGACCAAAGCAGCAAGGCTGGAGTGGAGTTTTTTTCTTTTTTACTTGGACAACATCTTTAATAGTTTGTTTCAGTGTAAGCAAAATGTATCCATACAGGGGCGTAACTATAGGGGAAGCAGGGGAAGCGGCTGCTTTGGGGCCCTGACCCAGAAGGGGCCCATCCAAGAGGAGGAGAAGTACTAAAAGATTTTGTCAGGGCCCCTCAACATTATTACACAATGAAATTATATACAGTGGCAGTATAGACAGTATAGAAAACGGATGGAACAGCTGCCGGGCCTGGTCTGAGAGAGCGATCTTTACTAGCCACAGGAAAGGGGGCGGCATGAAAGGAAGGGGTCGTGAAAAAATTACTGGGGGGGACGACATTCAAAAATTAGCTGTGGGGCCCAGTCATTTCTAGTTACGCCACTATAACCTTATTGTTAATAATGTTTATTCCAGGATATCTAGATACTGAAAGCTGCATCTTTTTAAAAGAAAGCAACTAGTTCTAGACGAAGGGGTCACCAATTACAAAGACTTATCCCTTATTCACAGGATAGGAGATAAGTGTCTGATCGGCAGGAGTCCAGTCTCCAGGGCCCTTGGCAAGTCACGAGAATGGGGGCCCTGCGTTCCCTTATTTGAATGGAGCAGCAGTCATTCCATTCAATTCTATGAGACTGAGATATACTATAGCAGTTCATATGCTTGATCAACCCCAATTTGTCAGAAGGATCCCCCACTGATAAGCTGATTACATGATTTTCTGCTCCTGGGACCCCCAACAGTTATCTATCATTTGAAAGAAAGCATTCAATTTCCCTGCAGCACCACCTCAGGAGAAATGAGGAATGGCATGCAGCCTATTGAAGACAATGGAACATGCTGACTCTCTGCAGCTGTCCACTTTGGCTAAATGATGGGCTTGTCAATTCCGTATACAGAAAGGCGAATTTGTGGCAGCACTTACGCGTTAAAAATAAAGACAAAAAGTTTTGGCGCCCGCGGTATTGTATATCAGCCTAAATACCCCCGTTATCCAGAATATAGTGAGAGACGGCATCACATTCAAGTCTTCAAGTGCAGAATTTGCCGTTTATTCACCAAGTGCAACGTTACGACCTGAATAGGGCTTGTCAACTAGGAATTTTGCTCTTGAAATGGATTAAAACTGTATCTTAAGGTACTAAATACTAAGGGCTCATGCACACGACCGTATGTACTTTACGGTCCGCAAAACACGGATCCGCAAAAATTGTGGATAACATCCGGGTGCATTCCGTATTTTGTGGAACGGAACAGCTGGCTCCTTATAGAAGAGTCCTATTCTTGTCCGTAATGCGGACAATAATAGGACAAGTTCTATATTTTTGCGGAACGGACATATGGAAACGGAATGCACATGGAGTAACTTCTGTTTTTTTTGGCGGACCCATTGAAATGAATGGTTGCTTATAATGTCCGCAAAAAAAACGGAATGGACACGGAAAGAAAATATTGTCACGTGCATGAGCCCTAATACTAAACCAGTGAACTCCTTTAAATTCAAGGTGGTAGTGGATGAAGTTCTGCAGAGCTGCTCCACTGGTTGGAAGATGAGCTCACGGGATGCAGACTGCTCCTAAATGTATAGGAGTCATTGACATTATGAAACCATTCAGATTTTAGTCCAAGGTCAATTGGAAGCTATTGGCGTCCATTCCCCACAGTTACCCAGTAATATATTTTTTTATGTTAAAAAAAAAGTATTACTAACGTATTTGCCCTCATGATGTGATTGACTTTCTCTCCAGGGTTAGAGGTTAAGACTAGTGTGATAAAAATTGAGTGACTCTGGGGTCACTCTTCACAATCCCTTTGTGTTAGAAGAGTCTGATGATACATTAATCATGTAACATAGTAACATATTAACATAGTATATAAGGCCGAAAAAAGACATTTGTCCATCCAGTTCGACCTGTTTCCTGCAAGTTGATCCAGAGGAAGGCAAAAAAAACCCTGTGAGGTAGAGCCAATTTTCCCCACTTAAGGGGAAAAAATTCCTTCCCGACTCCAATCAGGCAGTCAGAATAACTCCCTGGATCAACGACCCATCTTTAGTAGTTATAGCCTGAAATATTATTACGCTCCAGAAATACATCCAGGCCCCTCTTGAATTCCTTTATTGTACTCACCATCACCACCTCCTCAGGCAGAGAGTTCCATAGTCTTACTGCTCTTACCGTGAAGAACCCTTTTCTATGTTTGTGTACGAACCTTCTTTCCTCCAGACGCAGAGGATGTCCCTCGTCACAGTCACAGTCCTGGGGATAAATAGATGATGGGAGAGATCTTTGTACTGACCCCTGATATATTTATACATAGTTATTAGATCTCCCTCAGTCGTCTTTTTCTAGAGTGAATAACCCTAATTTTGATACCCTTTCGGGGTACTGTAGTTGCCCCATTCCAGTTATTACTTTAGTTGCCCTCCTCTGAACCCTCTCTAGCTCTGCTATGTCTGCCTTGTTCACGGGAGCCCAGAACTGTACACAGTACTCCATGTGTGGTCTGACTAGTGATTTATAAAGTGGTAAGACTATATTTTCATCACGGGCATCTATGCCCCTTTGATGCAACCCATTATCTTATTGGCCTTAGCAGCAGCTGCCTGACACTGGTTTTTACAGCTTAGTTTGTTATTTATTAAAATTCCTAGATCCTTTTCAATGTCAGTGTTACTGAGTGTTTTACCATTTAGTATGTACGGGTGACTTGCATTATTCCTTCCCATGTGCATAACTTTACATTTGTCAGTGTTAAACCTCATCTGCCATTTCTCTGCCCAAGCCCCCAATCTATCCAGATCCCTCTGTAGCAGAAAACAGTCCTCTTTAGTGTTAATTACTTTACACAGTTTAGTGTCATCTGCAAAAATTGATATATTACTGTGCAAGCCTTCTACAAGATCATTAATAAATATATTGAAGAGAATAGGGCCCAATACTGAACCCTGAGGTACCCCACTAGTGACCGTGACCCAATCTGAGTGTGTACCGTTAATAACCACCCTCTGTTTTCTATTACTGAGCCAGTTA
This sequence comes from Bufotes viridis, assembly GCA_033119425.1. NCBI lineage: Eukaryota > Metazoa > Chordata > Amphibia > Anura > Bufonidae > Bufotes > Bufotes viridis. The sequence goes on along the minus strand of CM065593.1, from coordinate 361,069,405 downwards.
CTTACCCACATACAGATATTTTCTCCTAGTCCAAGTGTTCTCATTTTATATACTAACCTTTTATGTGGTACAGCGTCAAATGCTTTGGAGAAGTCCAGATATACGACATCCATTGATTCGCCGCTGTCAAGTCTAGAACTTACCTCCTCATAGAAACTGATTAAATTAGTTTGACATGACCGATCCCTCATGAAGCCATGCTGATATGGTGTAATTTGCTTATTTTCATTGAGATACTCCAAGATAGCATCTCTTACAAAACCTTCAAACAGTTTACCCACAACAGATGTTAAACTTACCGGCCTATAATTTCCAGGCTCTGTTTTTGGACCCTTTTTGAATATTGGCACCACATTTGCTATACGCCAGTCTGGTGGAACATTCCCTGTCAGTATGGAGTCCGTGAATATCAAAAATAAGGGTCTGGCTAGGACATGTAGGGGGATTCATCCTTTCATTTTTCAATGAGAGGTGGAATCTAAGCTAGTTTTCCTTTACACCAGTTTTGATAAATATCCCCCATAGTGTCCAACGGCTAGGACCCCAGTAGGATGACAAGTCCACTGCCTAAGGCAGGCATGTGCAAACTGCAGCCCTCCAGCTGTTGTAAAACTACAACTCCCAGCATGCCTGGATAGCCTACAGCTATTAGGGCATGCTGGGAGATGTAGTTTTGCAACAGCTGGAGGGCTGCAGTTTGGACATGCCTGGCCTAAGGGGTAATGTGCTGTCAGTGTGCATTTTGTATGCCAAAGGATGCCTCTTGGGATTAGGCAGTTAACTAATCCAGCCCCATGACTCCTTTGCTAGGTAGTTGCTAGGTGTGGGCTGGCTCCACCGTAGTTTTTCCAGAAGCTGCCGTGTAGTTACTCAGTGAGCAGAGTTGCAGCAGAGTGATCAGAATCTGCCTGGAATACAGAAGCCTGTGGGCTAAGAACAGTCTTTGACAGAAAGAGATTGAACTTGGCAGAAGGTAGAGAGGCCATTGGAAAGGGAGAGTGCTGAATATATTTGTCAGAAAAGGTAATGCTTGCACTTTGGGCTATTGACTTTTCTGCATATTGGTTGGGGCTCTAAAACTCAGGGCCCCTAGCGTCATTAGGAGACAGCCTGACAATCGGAATGAAAAAAAAACTACACCCCAGCAGTTTGGTGCTTTAATAGTTCTACATTTTGAAGAGAATAGAGAGTAAGAGAGATAAAGCTATATAGAGAAAGAGGCAACCCTTATACCGGACTGGAGAAAGAGAGACTCAGGGGGAACTAATATACTGCCTACCTGCCACAGCCAGTGGACGCGCTCTTCTGCACCGATTCCAGCCAGTGGTTGGTCTCCAGGCCAACAGATGTTGGTGGCATGGCCTCGGGCACGCTCCTCAGTACACAATGCCACCAGTGTTTGGCCCTGATGCTGATGGCTCAGGAAGCACCAGCCAATCACATGTGACAATGATGCGCTGACATCATCAGTCATGTGAAGTCAAACGTGTCCCAAGACCAGGAAATACGGCATATTTAAACAGACAACGTGCTGCCCACAGGTTGCCTGTGGTTGGTGTCTTCTGCATTTCTCATTAGCGTTCTTAACCCCATATTGTTCTGACTCTCCTGGTATTCTGACTCTGCTTGGATCTTGGCTGACGATTTGGATTTTGACACGACCTCCTAGTTCTGACTTCCGGCCGGTTCTGATTCTGGTTTGCTCTGATTGCTATTTTGGTTTTGACTTCTGCATCCGGCATTTTGACTCTTTCTCGTTAGTTCTGATTCGGCTTATATTTGTAACCCTGTTACAACGGAAAACTATAACGTAATTCCTAACGTTGGTGAGAACCCACCCTAATAAGTCATTACCAGCATTTACCATAAGCTGCAAAATGATGATAATTGGCACCAAAATAATCTAGTCACCAGCATCCAAAAAATCGTGGACACTTATTTTTTTTTCACGGACACAGGAAAAAAGTTGCCTATTTTACGGACTGTCCAGAAATTTCAGGATGGTTGGCAAACCTGCCTCATGCACACAACTATATATATTTTGTGTCGCAAAAAACCTGGTTCAGCACAATAGAGATGACGTCTGTGTTGCATGCGTTTTTTTTATCTTTTTTGCGGACCCATTGATGGGTCCGTAGTCTGAATTTTTCTTGCCAAGTATAGGACATGTTCTATTTTTTGCGTAATGGACATAGCGGATCTTTGTGCGTTCTGCCTCTGTATGTCCAGTCTAGAAAAGATAGAACGTGTCCTATACTTGGCGGAAAAATGCAGACTACGGTACAGTAAAGGTACAGTAAAAAAAAGGAGCAACAACAACACTAATGGGTCTGCAAAAAAAAAAAAGGGATGCAACACGGACGTCATCCATATTTTGCAGATCCGAGTTTTGCAGACCGTACAATACCTACGGTCGTGTGCATGAGGCCTAAAGGGGGAGCGTAGAGATCCTTTCAAGCATATGATGTGGTCTAATCTCAAGGAAGGAGGAGCACAAAAAGTGATTATAGTGTTGTTGTTGCTACTTTTTTTACTGTACCTTTAAGCAATACTGCATCAGCACCGCAGACTTGACACATTCTCTCCATAAATTGCCCTGCGCTCCAAAGCCCGGGATCCCCTGCCCTGTCATTATATTAAACACTGCAGACTTTAAGTGTCAGCCCCATCCTTTAATCCTCAGATAACACCTCTTTTTGTGGTTTTCGTCTGTGGCCTGCTCGCTCTGCTTCTGTGTAAGAAATAATAATTGGTATTGATTAATTTGGAGAGAGAAACGCAGATGGGAGATGGACAAAGTGGTTGCATTTCAAAGCTATCTGCTGTAACAATCTCCTTCTCTGGATTACTTGACCTTTGTCTACAATGGGAAAAGGATTGCTTGATAACATTCGCCGCCGCAGATCTCATGTAATACAGGACGACGTGGCCAATGGTTTGGTGTCTGAATAGGAGGAACCGCTTATTTAATGCTCTGGGTCGGTGGAATGGGGTGGCATTGGCGAGTCGCACTCAATTACTGAAGCTCCGACCTGACCTGCTTGCAGGAATTTGCTAGGACCTGCAGTTCAACAAGTCATTGGAATGGACTGAAAAAATGTTAATATTGTGTTGGTCACCTATGTGCACCGAAACATCTCTGACAACGATGAACCGTGCGTTCTGACACCTTGCAGTCATAGCCAGCCGTTTGTAATACAGTAGCTCTTCTGTGGGATCCGGCTAGCCTTTGCTCTCCACACTCAGAAGTGAGACTTGAGCGCCCATGATCCTGACCATGGTACACCAGTTGTCCTTCCTTGGACCACTTTTGGTAGGTACTAACCCCTGGAAACCAGTAACCCCACACGAGGGGTCTCAAACCCACGCCACGCAGGCAGCATGTGGCCCCCAGGCAGTGTTATGCAGCCAGTGATACCTCAAGGATGGCAGAAGTCTCGCTCTAACTAATAAGGGCTTCCATCGTGGAAGTACTCGTTAGTACAGGACAGGAGGCCCAGGGAGTGGTGAGTATGACACGCTCTGATATTACTTACCGCTTCACCGGGTGAAGGTGTTGCTCTATGTCCTGAAAGTGTACAGCTTCAGGACGTAGTACACGCAGGTGTGCTCCCTATGATCTGACGACGTGCGACATCAGGACGCAGTGCAGCGCAGTCGCCAGGACACCGTGTTGTGCTGAAGAGCGTGGTGTGGTGGCGACGCATGGAAAAGAGGAGAGGTGAGAGTTTTTTTTCTTCTCTGAATTAATTTAGGGGCGTATTTAGGGTGCAATCTGGAGTTTGTATAAACATGCAGTCTGAGCTAGGGTCTGCATACATTTTGGGGCTGATTTGGAATGTAATCTGGGGTCGGTCTAAATTGTGAGTTCAGTCTGGGGTCTATATACATTTGGAGGCTGATCTGTGGCCTGTATGAATTTTAGGGTCTGGGGGTCTGTATTAATTTTGGGGTCTCATCTGGGGTCTGTATTAACATTTGCAAATTATTTTTGAAAACTGATTAAAATGTAACAAACAAGTTGTGACGCCCCTCTGACCCCAGTGTTCTCACCACTAGGGGAGCTCTTGGCGTTCTTCCGGGGCATGGTCGGCTGAGGTGAAGCTCAGGAGCGGTGAGTGTGGCACATCTATTGTATCATATTTAAAATGCACAAGGCTCGTTAACTGGAAATTTTTTCTATGTAGGGCCCATATATCTGCCCAAGTTTCAGACTCCTACTTTAATGTGATGGCTGATCGGTGGAAGCTTTTATGACCAGCAGAATGACTAACAGAATAAATTATATCCTAAAACGTGGGTTTAGGAAAGTAAATCAGTGCAGAGAATGGCTAATCCTCCTGGAGGACCTGACCTGTCTGTATATTACATGAACAGCCTATGGGTGCAGTGTAATGTTTCATGTTTCCTGTGGTGGCACTGTGGAGGAATTGAGCCCTTGCTTCCAGGTTCCTGAACAGATCACGCCTGATCCCAAGTAGCCTCAACAGTGGGACAACCTTTAATTAGCTTATGGTTGAGAGACCCCTCCAATGAAAAGGAATTGTCAGGGTGCTGAATCTCCTTAAAGAGACCAGCCCTGTATGGAGACTCGCTGGACGTACTCCCTGGTATGGAAACTTATTGACAGTGCTCCATGGGAAACAAATATGCAAAGAGGTATCTCCTAAGAAAGAGAACCATCTCGCCAGAGCCATCTATTAGAAGTTGCTCCCTAGGAATCAAGATCTTTCCAAGGGAATACAGCCAAGCCAGACATCCATCTGTAGACGCTTGTTTCGGGGTGGCTTGCCCTTCATCAGTACTAGGTAGGATTCTGGTTGGCTCAGTTTAGGCAGGATGCTGAATCTCCTTGAGGAGAATAGTCCTGTATTGAGACTCATTGAAAGTACTGCATGATATGGAGACTTATTGGAAAACGAATATGCAAAGAGGCACCTCCCAAGGAAAAAGAAGCATCTCACCAGAACCCTACTCCATACTGATGGAATGCAAGCACCCCGAAACAGCTGTCTGTGGATGGATATCCGGCCGGTCAAATCCCAAGGCTTGTTGGAAAGTCGGATCTTGACTGATAGGTAGCCACTTCCAATAGGCAGCACCTCTGAGATGGTTCTCTTTCTTGGGAGCTACCTCTTTGCATATAGTAATTGAACTAATGGCCACGAGCATCCCTAATCCTGTCCCCTTTATGGTGGGGGAGGACGGGACTGCGGCTGCTTAAATAAACCTTTCTGCTAGATTTGCAGTTTCCCAGTTGTCTTCCATTGAATTCCTACATTATTTACACCCCATAGATCTGTGCCGGGAGATTTACGGCTCTGCTGCGGCACTGAAAACAAGGACCAAGCTGTTCGTCATCCTGGAAAAAAAAATTACTATGAAAGTACAGTAAACATATACAATGGCTGTGACCTCCTCGGCTCTGCTGCAACTGCTATGTAAGGGGATGTTCAGACATGGCAGAAATTTGTGAAACCAGAAATCAGTTGTGTTCATCTGAAGGTGTTTCTGCAGCTCATGGACTTCATTCAGAGGATTGGGACAGCTGCAGAAATGTATGCCTCAAATCTATGGCGTGTGAATGCATCCTAAGAGTCTCATCCGGCAGTACAGTCAGCATCAGTCAGTGCATGGGGGAAATTCATGCAAATAGTGTGCGGTGCAGCCGGGGAGTCCTCCTAATTAATGCTAGGAGTACTCAGATGTTTACCAGGGACAAATGGAGTCTTCAGGGCTGGGAATTGCTTGGATGCTCCCAGAAGATGATATCTAATATAGACCCTCAGTTATTTGGCACTACACTTAAAAAGCCAGGCATGGACGCCCATATAAAGAGTACCCAAAAATCTTTTCTAGTAATCGTCTTGATTATATAAGCTCAGTGTAAGGACTCACAGCATCAGTCTGTCTTATTCCACCAGCCGCCATCTTTCCCTGCTCCCCCATTAAAGGGGTTATCCCATGATTGATGTCAAATAAGAAAATCAGACATCATATAGTACTTGACAATTTCCTTCTAACAAACCTAGAACCAGCCCTGTACCCCCACATGGATACAATTCATATCAAGCTGGTAGTTCGGGGGAGTTCTTTCTCTTGCAGCTCAGGGGGTGTATCCTTTCTGCTGCAACTCAGGAGGTGTGTTCTTTCTACTGCAGATCAGGGGTGTGTCGTTTCTGCTGCAGCTAAGGGGGTTTAACCTTTCTGCTGCAGCTCAGGAGGTGTGTTCTTTCTGCTGCAGATCAGGGGGGAGCGATGTATCTTTTCTTTTGCAGCTCAGGGTTGTGTCTTTTCTGCTGCAGCTCAGAAGGTGTGTTCGTTCTGCTGCAGATCGGGGGGGGGGGGGCGATGTATCTTTTCTTCTGCAGCTCAGGGTTGTGTTATTTCTGCTGCAGCTAAGGGGGTTTAACCTTTCTGCTGCAGCTCAGGAGGTGTGTTCTTTCTGCTGCAGATCGGGGGCGATGTATCTTTTCTTCTGCAGCTCAGGGTTGTTTTATTTCTGCTGCAGCTAAGGGGGTTTAGCCTTTCTGCTGCAGCTCAGGAGGTGTGTTCTTTCTGCTGCAGATCGGGGGCGATGTATCTTTTCTTCTGCAGCTCAGGGTTGTGTTATTTCTGCTGCAGCTCAGGAGGTGTGTTCTTTCTGCTGCAGATCGGGGGGGGGGGCGATGTATCTTTTCTTCTGCAGCTCAGGGTTGTGTTATTTCTGCTGCAGCTAAGGGGGTTTAACCTTTCTGCTGCAGCTCAGGAGGTGTGTTCTTTCTGCTGCAGCTAAGGGGGTTTAGCCTTTCTGCTGCAGCTCAGGAGGTGTGTTCTTTCTGCTGCAGATTGGGGGGGGGGGGGCGATGTATCTTTTCTTCTGCAGCTCAGGGTTGTGTTATTTCTGCTGCAGCTAAGGGGGTTTAACCTTTCTGCTGCAACTCAGGCTTGTGTTATTTCTGCTGCAGCTACGGGGGTTTAACCTTTCTGCTGCAGCTCAGGAGGTGTTATCTTTCTGCTGCAGATGGGGGCGATGTATCTTTTCTTCTGCAGCTCAGGGTTGTGTTATTTCTGCTGCAGCTAAGGGGGTTTAACCTTTCTGCTGCAGCTCAGGAGGTGTGTTCTTCCTGCTGCAGCAGGGTGTGTGGATCTTTTCTTCTGCATCTCAGGGGTGTGTTGTTTCTGCTTTAGCTCAGGGGGTGTATTCTTTCTGCTGCAGCTCTCTTCCTGTAACTGCCACAGCTTTTAACAGCAGATCCAGCTGGTGGCAGTGGCAGGACAGAACTGAGCATGTGCGACCACCTCAGCGTGATGGAGAGAGAAGTAAGAAAAAAACTAACAGCAGGTGGCGCTATAGGGATACATTTTATTGAATAACTCAGCGTCTATACCAAATTCAGATCCAGGTGCTGGTTTGAAAAATGTAGTTAAATAATTTTCATGACAACCCTTTCAATAAATAATCTCTTATATGATCCCTGGAACTGCAGGAAGGTGGAGATTGCTTCCTATCCACTGGCTGAGGATAACTCCTAAATTAGGCATTTTTCTGGCGTAGACTGCAATCTGCGACTTTTTCCCGCTCACGGCAGGTCTCAAAAAAGTGGGTATGATGGGGAAGGGGACAGGGGGCACGCCCGTCTCATTCATCATTTTCTATGACTGGTTTAGGCATAGAAAATGGTCTGACGCTGGGTTCACACCTGAGCGTTTCTGAGACGCGCGTTTTCCGCACGTTTTTGTCGCGCGTTTTAGTGCGCGTTTTTGGCAATAGTTTGTGTGATTGACTGCAGTGTTGGCTTCTCTCCAAACTGTGCCTAGCACCCAGGGTTTGGCCTTTCCAGCATGTTGCAAATTCATAAACGCGCGTTCAAACGCGCGTTTTCAGTGTCAAAAACGCGCAAAATACAAGCGTTGCGCGTTCCCATTTAAGTCTATGGGCCAAAACGCGCGACAAACGCCCCAAAAAAAGCTTAAGTACTTGTTTATGCGTCGGGCGTTTTTCAGCGCGTTCGAACGCGCTGTAAATCGCGAAAATGTGAACCAGTCCCATAGGGAAGCATTGGTTTGCATCGGTTATGCGTTTTACAGCGCGTTCGAACGCGCTGTAAAACGCGCAAGTGTGAACTGAGGGTAAGGCCCTATTAACACGTCCGCAATGTTCGTCCGCACCCGTTCCGCAAATCTGCAGAACGGGTGCGGACCCATTCATTTTGAATGGGGACGTGATAGATGCAGAGAGCACACCGATCTTCCAGCTGGCGGCTCGGCAATAATATATAGAGCATGTCCTATTCTTGCCTGCAATTGCGGACAAGTATAGGCATCTCTTTAGTGCTGGTGGCAAGGTGTGTTGTGGATCCGCAAACTTGCGGATCCGCAACACACTACGGACATGTGAATAGGGCCTAAATGTAAGTTAGCAAGGAAGCCGTCTTACATTTAGAAGTGGCGGTGGATCCGCCGAAGTAATGTAGAGACCGACGGTCGATCCACCGCCAGTTATAGGTGATATTAAGAGCAGCGTCTAAATGTGCCCCCTATCCTATCTATATAGAAAAGGGCCTAGAAATGCATACACTCCCTTTATCACACACGCAGTGGCTCTTGAGATTAAAGCCTGGGGCCCAAAACTGAACCCAGTGATCGCTTTATATGGGCCTGGTTATAAAAGGAATATTTCTAGAATAAAAGGAGACCTGGAGCTATTATTATTACTAATAAATTATATTATTATTTCTTGTATATTAATATTTATATTTTGCTATACTATTACTGTTATATTATTATTAGGGCTCATTCACATCACCGTTTCTGCTTTCCGTTCTCCGGCTCCGTTAAGGAGCAGGAGAACGGAAAGGACGGATGCTGTACATAACTGACACCTAACTGACACCGACGGAGCCTAAAGACCCCATAGACTTTAATGGGGTCCGTTTGGTGTCCTGCATGCAGGACTTTCGTCTCCGCTCAAAAATCATGTTCTGAGTGGACACCAAACGGACCCCATTAAAGTCTATGGGGTCTTTCGGCTCCGTTGGTGTCAGTTAGGTGTCAGTTATGTACAGCATCCGTCCTTTCCGTTCTCCTGCTCCTTAACGGAGCCAGAGAACGGAAAGTAGAAACGGTGATGTGAACGAGCCCTTATTATTATTATTTATTGTTTATTAACATTTATATTTTACTGCTTTATTATGATGATGATTTATTATTATTATTTTGTGCACATTAATATTTATATTTTACTATACTATTACTGTTGTTATATTATTATTATTTCTTGTATATTAACATTTATATTTTACTGTTTTATTATTATGATGATGATTTTTTTGTGTATATTACTGTAATATTGATATTTTACTATACTATTACTGTTATATTATTATTATATATTTTTTTTTTTTTTTTTACATCATACCCATTAGATATTGCACTGTAGTGTGTTACAAAAATAAATAAAAAAATGTGTTCTTTTCTGTGGATTGATCCCAGGTTCCTATTCTTTTATATGCTATTTAGGGCTGAATTGATCAATGCTGTAGCCAGCTGGGATGCTGCTGTTGCTGTTTCTGCCTACTGCTTAATACTGAGCAAGGGCTGGAGCTGGCAGGTAGCAGAGAGGCAGAGACAGAGAGAGGAGAGGTGGGGGTGGAGGATGGAACCAGTCACAAAGCCCCAGCATAGCGACACAGAGACACAGAGTAGATGGAGCCATGCAGACACACTGAAAGTTAACACAGCGAATGAGTGGCATTCTGTGGGCACAGGATTAAAATGAGGCTTCTTCTCCTCCTCTAGCCTGGTTGTGCAGAGCCCCATCTCTGCTGCCACCACTACACCAGGACTGACTGCTGCTGAATGAGGCTGCTGGAGCCTTCAGCTTCTGTGTAGATTGGGAAAGAATGAAGGGATTGCCTTGAAATTCCAGAAGAGAGAGGTGCATGTGTGTCTATCCTGGATGGACTTGCTTGCCCAGGAATCACTGGATGTGCTGGGATCACATTGCAAGCAGGGAGGAAGAAGCAGCAGCAGCAGCAGCATCATCTCATGGGTGACAGCTGAAGCTTGATCTGTCACTTAGATTTTGGATTGTGCCAGTGCTAAACTAGGATTAGCAATACTGTGTGCTGCCCAGGTGGGAAGTGTGAAGCCTCACATCATCATCATCATCACCCTCCACACAAGGGTTGCCTTCTAGCTTCTCCTGCCCATGGCTGACTTCCTTCAGTCCAAAATCTGAGCACTGGATGAAAGGGCTTCACGCACTTCTAGCTAACCTGGCACCTATATGCCCCATATAGCCACATATGGGAGACCGTGGCGGAACGTATGGCGTGCTACTACCTTGTCATTAGCTCCACTCATCTCAGCAATGGGCACTTTCGTAGTATTAAAGGAGTTTTCAGGGGGCCTCTCCATAAGACTGGAACCGCCTTACCGGTAACGCTACTTTTTCAATTAATTACCTATTTTTATTTTATTTTTTGCTTTTTTTTTTTTTTACGTGTTGTTCTATTGCTGTTGTATTGCTGGATACCCAATTGCAAAAAAAAAAAAAAGTTGTCTGTAGTGATGATAGCTCGAAAAAAAAAATTGGCATTAATTGTTTATGAGCCCGTCTTGATACCTGGGTAATGTTGGCATCAAGATGCCGTGTTGATTGGACCGAGATTAGACGATATTACGCTGTCCTGCCCCTGGCCAGACCTGGGTGAGGAAGCCTGCCGTCTGCCAGGACGCTCTCTGTCCAGCAATCAATAGACATTGATATTACCGCTGTATTGATCTGCATTGCAAGGTACCTGGCTATCATTATTAATAGATGGGGGCTTGCACCCACTAGGACAAGATTTAACCATTGCATGTGCCATACCGTATGTGCACGCATTCAGTCCCAAAGGGACAGAACTTTGGTCCTTCAGGCTTTCAATGCCCTCCTGTAGACTATAGTGGGCATGCTCAAAATCAGGGCATCATACATATTTTGACTTACAACGGCCTACAGCGTCTTCCAGATAACCTGAGATTAACCTAAATTTACAGATGTCTGCGGTTTTAAGCGGTGCATTCTCAGTAAAAGGATACATTTTTGGGGTCGTTTCCTAAATTTGACGTTAGAGCTTTTCAATACAATGTAACAAAATGACTGTGGGGAATGATTTGATGTATCCACGCGGTACTGACTGATGTCTTGTTGGATTCCGCTGCCGGTTTGGGCTTCATCGGTGCACCGGGTCACATGACCAGAGCTACCGTGTACGAGGTGAAAGGTCTGGCGTGAATGTTTCCGTTGAAACCATTGAAATTAAAATTGCCTAGAAAATTGTATTTGTCCATAAGTAAAGTGCCCATTTTCGAGTGGAGCGAAACTTGATTCGTATCTAATATTATGGCGGCAGTTTGCACCCAGTTCATCATTCTCGATTATTTTTGGACCATTTAGCGTAGTTCAGACTTAAACTTTCGCCTTGGTCTGCGCCGAGCCTTCTCGTAACAAGCCTGCGGTTTGTTTGCATGTGGTTTTCTTGTAATGTCACCACTTATAACTAATTGGGCCGGCGTTTGCGCGTTCCAAGTGGCAATCTCAAAGCCACTTCTCCTTTACCGCAAGTCCCCCTTAAAGCTACTTACTACCCGACCTACACATTAGGAGCCAACTGGTATATAAACACTACACCTCGCTGGTAAATCGCTTGCCATTCTGTGCACAGATCTATCATGTGTCAGATGTAGCAGAGTTGAGTCTGTCATTTGACCTCCTAACGTACTGTTTCAGATTTTCCATAGGAATGCTCAAAGAGCACCCAAAGAGGTGAAAGACAAATACAGCTCTGCTACATACAATGGGTAGTTTATTGTGTGCTGGAATATGTGTGTGGGGGGGATGATGCCAATCCACATGGCACGGTGTAGTCAATGTATTCCCCAAGTCCCGCTATGTGGACGTAAGTAAATAAGTACATCCCGCCGTCTCCAAGATATGGGTATAAGGGTTAAATGGCAGGACACAATATAGGTGCCCTGCACTGAAGTGTAGCCAATGAATGGACTTTTTCATGGCATTAATATAAGTACAGACCCATAACCCCTATTCTCCCCATCTCCCCCTAAAATTCTGCAAGAACTGAACTTACAGAACACTAGGGCAAAAGCATAGTGGTGCCATAGCTTCTTCCATAGCTGCCTTCCTGACTGGGAAGCCAAAATATCTTCAAAGGTAGAAGGTATCTCAAACTACTTTGGGACTTTAAGAATTTGGCTTCACTGAAAAGTGGCTCTGCCATTTATTTATTTATTTTATTTATTTATTTACTTTATAATTATTTTATTTATTTACTTTATAATTATTTTATTTATTTATTTACTTTATACATTACTTAGGAAATTCCATTTGAACCTAAGCTACTATTGTAAATGGTTCTTCGGCTTTTACATAACTACAACTCCCAGCAGGCACTGAGAGCAGTGGGTAAATGCAAATTTGGGGAAGGCAGGTGCTGTTGGTAGCCACCTGAGGTAGGTCTATGGGGCGGTAAGGCTTGGAGGATGCCTCTCAGTACAATGCGCCAATGAAGAGAGGCTGCCAAGAGAAGCGTCTGCCAGTCTGTAGAGTATATTGGGAAATCCGGTTCCCATTTAAAGGGTTATTATGTCTCCAGCAAATGAAGTTTATATGCTCGGTATCCATTCCTTATGGTTTTCAAGATCTCTGCTTGCTGTCATGGGAGGATAAAAAAAATCAATCCACTTGTCATGTGATAGACACACAAGTGCGTGTCTTCTTGCAGCACGGCTACGTCTTGAATACCTACCTGTGTGTCCGTCACATGGCCAGAACGGAACTTTATCACTAGAGTAACTAATGAGGGATCCGATTAAGTGACAGCAAGCAGAGATCTTAGGGCTGTTTCACACTAAGGCTAGGTCTACACAATGAAATTTGTCGCATTAATGTCGCGCGACAATTTTTATAATGGTAGTCTATGGTGTCGCATTGTGACATGCGACATGACAGTCGCAAAAAATCCATTCAAAATGGCTTTTTCTGTGACTGTCGCATCGCAGTCGCAGCATGTCGCATGTCGCAGTGCGACACCATAGACTACCATTATAAAAATTGTCGCGAGACATTGGTGCAACAAAATGTCGCACGACACATGTTGCAGTGTAGACTTAGCCTAACGGTAAAACAGATCCGGTAGGCCATTCCGGCGGAGATCCAACCGCAACCCGCCAAACATGGCGAGGAGCGGCCGGATGGAAACTGCTGTGTGCAGCGGTATTTGTCCGGCCGCTCCTCACAGTGCTGACGGTATATTGGGAAATTGCTTAACTTTTCATTATACAAGAGATAAACTTTACTTGCTGAAACAAGAATAGCCCTTTAAAGACACCACTGAAACAATATCCCTTTAAATGCAAGTGCTGGAAAGTAACAGAAAGAGTTAAATGCATGTTCCCACTGTTTACTGAGAAATATCCATAAAATGTTATCATTAATCAGGGAAATGTTACATATTGCAACGGAGAATACAATTTCAATCAATTCATAATTACTGTGTTCATGAAGGGCAGGGGAGGGTGGACCGCCACCGCTCACGTTCCTGGGAGCTCCCCAGTAAAACAGGTGATTATTACCGGAAAAACATTCCCCCAGTCATGTTAAAATCTACACCACTATTTGTGTAATCAATGAGGACGTGGGTTTGTGCGGGAGAGGCTGCGCCTGGTGACATTACAGCGCCAAAGATTTTCTGCTTAGTTAAAGGTTAATAAATTGCCAAGTAAGAAGAGGAGAATATTTAACCCCAGCAGCGCCGCAGGCTTAGAGCAAAAAAATCCTGACTCGTAACTAGTTCCAAGGGCTTGTAATTACTGCGTGAGATCTACGCTCACTAACGAACGATATGTATATACTGTATACAGGCACGTCATCAGAAAGACGCCATTTACAAAAGGAACGCCTCAACTTAATTGTTCAAAACTTCTTGTAGAAGTGTGCTCTGTGGTGTACAAATATCTATTATCTATCTATCTATCTATCTATCTATCTATCTATCTATCTATCTCCTATCTATCTCATTATCTATCTATCTATCTCATATCTATTATCTATCTATCTATCTCATTATCTATCTATCTATCTATCTCATATCTATTATCTATCTATCTATCTCATTATCTATCTATCTATCTATCTCATATCTATTATCTATCTATCTATCTCACGATCTATCTCTTTCTATATCTGTCTGTCTGTCTATTTCAAAGTCAGTCTATCTATCTATCTATCTATCTATCTATCTATCTATCTATCTGTCTGTCTGTCTATTCTATCGGTCTATCTATCTATCTATGTATCTATCTATCTATCTATCTATCTATCTATCTCACTATCTATCACTTTCTATATCTATCTGTCTGTCTATTTCAAAGTCTATCTATCTATCTATCTATCTATCTATCTAATCTATCTGTCTGTCTGTCTGTCTATTCTATCGGACTATCTATCTATCTATCTATCTACAAAAACAATTTTGCAGCACCACAGAAATCAGCAGTGAGCAGCGGCTGTAGGGTCGATCCAATGTCCCAATGCTAGATACAAAAGAGAAAGGGTCCACGGCACCTCCAGTGACAAGTGTCTTTTATTTACACCAGATCTATCTATCTATCTCATATCTATCTATCTATCTATCTATCTATCTATCTCATATCTATCTATCTATCTATCTATCTATCTATCTATCTATCTATCTAGCTACATATTAACTATCTGCAGCATCGGTCACCTGAAGGAATTGGAGTTCCCACTTGAAGTCACATTGTATCTATCATCTATCTAATGTACAGTATTTGTCTATCTAAAACTAAAAGGAATAAACAGCAATGTCTGAATGGAAGGACCATGAGTCCACGCAATAAGAAAGCAGTGCGCCAAATGAATAAAGTGAATAAGTGATGGAAACTTTATTCACGCTTTATCTATCTATCTATGTATCTATAAAAAAAAAAAACTTTATGGTCAGAACTAAAACCATTAGGCATCATCAAAGCACACACATACAATCATGCAGGGTATATATAAGAACCTACAGTACCTGCTGTTAGATTCAAATCCCATGTGATGCTATTTTAGTTGTCACCACTAGGTGACACTGCAGAGCCCCTATATTCTGCCTACCTCTTGGGCAGTATGATGCTGACATGAAGTCCTCTGCCACCCGCCTGGCCTTCTCCAGGTCAGTAGAAAGGTTTGTGTCACTGCTGCTAATGCTTACCGCACATCTGACATGAGTGAGGGAACAAAGGGGCAGGATGTCACTTTAAATTGCCCCTTGTCTTTAGCTTCATTCCTGAACCCAAATGTCCCAAAAGTCATTTTAATTATACAGTTTGTTGCAACAGTTCTGTCTTTAGTTTTGTACAGTTAGTAAAGTTTTTTTTGTGCTGTAATATCATCTATCTATCTATCTATCTATCTATCTATCTATCTCATATCTATCTATCTATCTATCTATCTATCTCATATCTATCTATCTTTCTATCTATCTATATATCTATTTATTTATCTATCTATGTCATATCTATTTATCTATCTATCTCCTATCTATCTATCTATCTATCTATCTCATATCTATCTATCTATCTATCTATTTATCTATCTATCTATCTATCTATCTATTTATCTATCTATCTCATACCTATCTATCTATCTATCTATCTATCTATCTATCTCATACTTATCTATCTATCTCATATCTATCTATCTATCTATCTATCTATCTATCTATCTATCTATTTCAATAATTATTGATATATATGACTACCTCTAGATGTTGTGTGTAATGAATGGTGTTTTGTTATATTTTGATTTATAGTGTACAGATCTAAAATAAATGATGTAGCAGTGCTGAGTTTGTCATGTGTAATATTAATAGGCATGTAAGTGCTCTTCAGTTTTCCTTAGGACTGTTGGAAATTTACTGCGTAAGGTTTTCCCATCATCGGCATTACCGGCATGTCATTAGGCTTACTTGGCTATTCGTGTATGTATCATTTACTATTAAATAGAGCGATGGTCACTGGGACTGGACGAGCCCTTATTCCAGATCTTTCCGACCACCAAACTGATCGGATTTTAATGGTATTTCCGGTACTTTGTCTGTAATCTTGGTGGGGACCTATTTACAAGGTACAATTTCCCTGCAGCGCCTCCACAGGAAGAATGCAGAATTGCACAGTTCTGATTGAAATCGATGGGATGAGTATGTAACGTGTGGATACGCCGGGTCCTCCAGAGACTCTGCCTGTACAGGCTGGACATTCCAGCAGGGTCCAGGACGAGGGCTCAACCCTCTACTGGACTATATACATTGGAATGGTAAGGCTTCCTTCACACATTTGTTCTTGTAAAATTTTTGGACTTGTGAAAAGTCCCATGAAATTCATGCTTTCTCTTAGGCCTCTTGCAGACGAACGTATTTTTTTTCAGTGTTTTGCTGTCCGTTTATAACGGATCAGTTTTTCCGCTTTTTGCTTCCGTTTTGTTTCCGTTCCGTTTTTCCGTTTGGCATATACAGTATACATTAATTCCATAATGAAAATTGGGCTGGACTTTAAATTTTCAATAGATTGTTCAGCAAAAACGGAACGGATACGGAAGACATACGGATGCCTTTCCGTATTCGTTCCGTTTTTTTTGCGGACCCATTGACTTGAATGGAGCCACTGAACGTGATTTGCGGACAAGAATAGGACATGGTCTATATTTTAACGGAACAGATAACGGAACAGAAAAAATGGAAAAACGGAAACGGAAGGCATACGGAGACACTTCAGTATTTTTTGCAGACCCATTGAAGTGAATGGTTCAGTATACTGTCAGTATACTGAACTGAAAAAACTGCCAGTATACGGTCCGCAAAATACTGTCGTGTGCAAGGGGCCTTATGTTGTTTTTGGGTCGCACATTTTTGTGATGCATTTTTTATTCCTATAGAGATTTCTGTTGGAAAAAGCTAAAGAAAATGCCATAACCTGAGGGGGGAAATAATGAAAAATTTCCCATGAAATGGAAAAAAACTGTTTGTAGCATCTTTGATAACGCCCTCTTGGCCTTTAGCAAATATCCGTTCAATAACATTTTTATTTAAAACACTATCGGAGGCATGTACGAAGTATGTACAGCAGTTTTCTGGTGTACAAAGGCTGTATATTGTGGCTTAAGTTGCATTTTGCGTCAAAACTTGCAATTTTTTGTCATTTTATGCCAGAGTGGGTCGGAATGGGTGTGGTCAGGTATGTTAATTAACACCAGATTTATCACTGTGATTAAAAAAAAAATGAAAAAAACTTCCAAAACCACTCCAGTAACGGAGGGGGGGGGGGGGGGGGTTGGTTAGTTGGTTGTTGATAAACCATGGTGGCATTTCTAGACAAAAATATTAGCTTTAAAGATGTGCCAGATTTATCAACGTGCAGTTTTTGATAAATTTGGCGCATCTTTCACCAACACCGCCAAAGTAGCATCATGATGCATTCCTCTCTACATGTGACACCCCCCTAAACTAGACAACCCCCTTAAAGGGGTTATGCCATCACCAATGTAAAAAATTAAAATCAGGCATCCTATAATACAGGGATGGCCAACCTGTGGCTCTCCAGCTGTTGCTACAACTCCCAGCATGCCCACACTGCCTAGAGCTTTCAGCCTACAGCAGGGCATGGTGGGAGTTGTAGTTTTACTAACAGCTGGAGAGCCGCAGGTTGGCCATCCCTGCTTTAGTACAAAACAATCTCTTTCTAACAAAGCTAGAACCAGCCCTGCACCTCACATGGGTCCAGAGATGTCACCATTCATTGCTCCAATTGTTCTGATTTATTCAGACTGGCACCTCAGGGGCGTGTCCTTTCTCAGGAGTCGAGTCCTTTCAGCTGCAGCTCTCTCCCTCTCACAGCTCAGGGGATGAATCCTTTCTTTCCTTCTACCTGTGAGAGTTTCTAACAGAAGATATGACGGGTGACAGTTGAAGATTTTAAACTGAGCACGTGCGACCACCTCAGTGAGGTGGACAAGAAATAAGGGACAGACCAAACGGCAGGTGGCGCTATACAGATATATTTCATTGAATAACTTACTGGCTGTACTAAATTTTTAATTGTATGCAATTACAAATGTATTCAGATCCCGATTTAGTAACTTTTTTTTTTACCAAAAGAAGCAGACATGACCAACCATTGCTGCATGGATGGCCCTTTAATTTACAAATTAAAATTCCTCCTCCATTTCTATTACTTCAGTCCATGCTAATCTTCCCCACCCTCGTTGTTTACACTTCTTTGCTGCATCAAATATCAAAAATGATCACATTTATAATATAACAATCCCCGTTGCCGTCGGTGACCATTTACTGTACATAATGTGGCGGTCAGTTTTATTAAGCGCACTGAGTAATGCCAATTAAGTCGGTTCCATTCTCTCCTGACAGGTGACAGTGGGATAATCACCAAATTGTCTATTTCTCGGGGAAGAATTCTAATGAAATGGATCATCGCGGCTTTAATAAGAAACCCCAAACTATTGACTGGTTCATTATTATAAATCCCAGTTAAAAGCAGAGTCGCTCAGGAGAAAGAACTGAGCAAATAAACCATTATTGCTACTTTGTAACATAGCTGTATACCGCTATATACTGTGTATACCGCTATATACTGTGCATACCGCTATATACTGCGTGTACCGCTATATACTGCGTATACCGCTATATACTGCGTATACCGCTATATATTGTGTATACTGCTATATACTGTGTATACCGCTATATATTGTGTATACCGCTATATACTGTGTATACCGCTGTATACTGTGTATACCACTATATACTGTGTATACCGCTATATACTATGTATACCACTATATACTGTGTATACCGCTATATACTGTGTATACCGCTATATACTGTGTATACCGCTATATACTGTGTATACCACTATATACTGTGTATACCGCTATATACTATGTATACCACTATATACTGTGTATACCGCTATATACTGTGTATACCACTATATACTGTGTATACCGCTATATACTGTGTATAGGCGCTATATACTGTGTATACCGCTATATACTGTGTATACCGCTATATTATGTGCATACTGCTGTGCGCTTTACTATGTGTAATGCCAGGAGTGATGTTATTGAAAACAAAGTCCTGGGCAACCTGCAATATATCTCCCCCCCCCCCAACTGTACTCATAATTTTTATGAAATTATACTGCCATACAATGTAAAATAACTCTGCCATACAGCATCCAAATTATAATGCCATACAGTAGCCAAGTGATACTGCTACTACTATATAGGTGCCTCATAAAATTGCAATATAATCGTCACGCAGTGCCGCCATTCATCAGCCAAATAATACTGCAATACTGTGCCCTAATAATACTGCTATAAATACACATTATAATACACACCTCCGCTGCTGCAGAGCCTCATAATACACACCTCAGCTGCTGCAGAACCTCATAATACACACCTCAGCTGCTGCAGAACATCATAATACACACCTCAGCTGCTGCAGAACCTCATAATACACACCTCAGCTGCGGCAGAACATCATAATACACATAATACTGTACCCTAACTCATAATAATGCCATAACTTCTAATACCATACAGTAGCCAAGTGACTACTTTATAGGTGCCTTATAAAATCACCATACAGTGCCACAAAGTGGCTGCCATTCAACAGCCAAATAATGCTGCAATACTGCCATAAAGACCAGTGCATAATATGCCATAATATTTACCCCTATAGCACCTTTGATATATATTTTCGAGGGTTTTAAACAAAATATTTTATGTTAAAATATTATTTTGTAGCATTTTTCTTGAAAGGAGTTTTCCGGGATTTTCATGTTGATGGACTATCCTCAGGATAGGTCATCCATAGGAGATCAGCGCGGGTCCGACTCTTCAGCTGTTTGAGGAAGCTGCAGCGCTCGGGAGATTGCTGGTGAGTGCCATGGCCTCCTTGTAGCTTACAAAGCACAGCGCCGTCCATTGGATAGTGGCTGTGCTTGGTATTGCAGCTCAGTCCCATTCACTTGAATGAGGCTGAGCTGCTACTAGGCCACGAGACCGTTGAACATGACGTCACATGGCCAAAGAAGAGGCCTACACACTCATGGAGCACTGCCACCTCCTCATACAGCTGATCAGCGGTGGTGCTGGGAGTCAGACCACCGCTGATCTCATATTGATGACCTATCCTGAGGATATCCATCAGTATGAAAAGCCAAAAAAAAACCAACCCTTTAAATGTATCATATACAGTATATATCTACTAGCAGAAGGACCCGGCTTCGCACGGGTATATTTCATCTATTTCCTTTAATGTTTGTGTGTGTCATTAAAAGATACAGACAGTATGCACTATAAC
Organism: Bufotes viridis; assembly: GCA_033119425.1. Lineage (NCBI taxonomy): Eukaryota > Metazoa > Chordata > Amphibia > Anura > Bufonidae > Bufotes > Bufotes viridis. The sequence goes on along the minus strand of CM065593.1, from coordinate 361,048,973 downwards.
AGTGACCTCTACAGCACCCCGCCCCTTTAACAGTGAACTCCACAGTCCCCCACCCCTTAACACTGACTCCCCCCCACAGTCCCCCACCCCTTAACACTGACCCCCTCCCCCCCCTCAGTGCCCCACCACTTTAAAATGGGACCTCCACAGCGGCCCATCACCTTAACTTTGACCTTCACAGCAGCCTGCCCCTTTAACAGTGAGTTTCACAGTACCCCGCTCCCTTAACAGTGACCTCAACAGCAGTTGCCACTTTAATAGTGGCCACCTACCCCCTTAACAGTGACCTCCACAGTGTCCGCCCCTTTAATAGTTACTTCCACAGCGGCCTACCCCCTTAACAGTAACATCCACAGTGAACTCCTCTTTAACAGTGACCTCCACAGCGCCCTGCCCCTTTAATGCTAGGGCTACTTATGTCGCGAGACATTTTGTTTCAACAATTTTTTTTAGAATGATAGGCTATGGTGTGCACTGCCACATGTGACATGCTTCGACTGCGACATGAAAGTCGCAAAAAATGCATCCAAGATGGATTTATCTGCGACTGACGTGTCCCAGTCGCAGCATGTCACATGTCGCAGTGCAACAGCATAACCTATCATTATAAAAATTGTTGCGCGACATCAATCTCGCGCGACACATGTAGCAGTGTAGTTGTGCTTTATGTGTAGCGCGACACATGTCGTCGTGTAGCCCTAGCCTAAAGCTGACCAACAGCAGTGAAAAAAAATGGCTGGGTTGTTATGGAAACCTGGAGTAAAACTGTGCGTATGTGGAAACTAAGGGCCTGCGAGCTTCTATTGGCTGATAAGGGACATGTGACTGTGTGTATGGCAGTTGGGATATGAAGAGAAAGACTTGCAGCCTTGTATTGGCTAATGCAGGTAATTTTTGGGGAATATCTCAGGAACTCTATGTCCTAGAGAGCTGAGACCTGGTCTAAAACCTTCCCGGGCACCTGATGTACCTGTGTTCCGAATTTGGTGAACATCGGTCCATTCGTTTGGTCACTCATAAAGAACAGACAGACATCGGGACAGATCGAAACTCATTGTGTATCGGCATGTTACCTCCACAGTATTCTTTCACAGATAGTGAGCGATATGTATCAAGTTTAGTAGAAATTGATCGATGAGTTTTTGAGTTACAGAGCAAGATGTGTGTAGAAAAAAAAGTTGGAGCATACAAACTCCATGCAGCTGCTGTGTAGGGCGGATGACCCCCACAGGATTTCTTTTCACGTGGTCCGCGGTTGTGAGGTCGGTTGGATGTACGGCCAAATTCTCTGAAACGCCTTTGGAGACGGCTTATGGTAGAGAAATGAACATTCATTGGACGGGCAACAGCTCTGGTAGACATTCCTGCAGTCAGCATGCCAGTTGCACGCTCCCTCAAACGTTGCGCCATCTGTGGCATTGTGCTGTGTGATCAAACTGCACATTTCAGAGTGGACTTTTATTGTGGGCAGTCTAAGGCACACCTGTGCAATATTCCTGCTGTCTAATCAGCACCTTGATATGCCACACCTGTAAGGGGGGATGGATTATCTCCGCAAAAGAGAAGTGCTCACTAACACAGATTTAGACAGATTTGTGACCAATATTTGAGGGTAATGGGTCTTTTGTCTATGTAGAAAATGTTTCAGATGTTTGAGTTCAGCTCATGCAAAATGGGAGCAAAACCGAAAGTGTTGTGTTTATTATTTTGTTCAGTGTAGATAGATAGAAAAAAGTCAATACGGCTGGGCAGCACTGCAGACAATAGTTGAAAAAAAGTTGAAAAAATTGGGAATTTCCTTTTTCATAAATAGATAGATATATAGATATGAGATAGATAGATAGATAAATAGATAGATAGATTAGATAGATATTAGATGGATAGATAGATAGATAGATAGATAGATAGATAGATAGATAGATATTAGATAGATAGATAGATAGATAGATAGATAGATAGATAGATAGATAGATATGAGCTAGATATGAAATAGCTAGATAGATAGATAGATAGATAGATAGATAGATAGATAGATAGATCGATCTTGGGCTGTCTCCATGGTGATGCCAGCTCCATCAATCATGTCACCTGGCAGCGTGGTTGCTCCTGGGTACAGAGGCTGATTGCACTTGGCGCTGTGTATTACAGTTGCTCCCTCTGATGACGTATGTACGTAGTGAGAATACTGTTGTCCTGGGGCGTAGCTATAAGTGTCGCCAGGGTACAGCTCCAGTCGCTCTGTGGCCCTCATGATTGAAGGAGCCCAAACGCCTTGATGGAACTGGGTGTATGTCCAGGGGCCCGGACTATTCTCAGGTCCTTGACGTACTATTATGAGAAGATATTTGTGTCCTGGTCCGTCCTAATAAGCAGAGGTTTCCTATCACTGAAGCCTCAGCTCTGCATTATGTTTCGTGTCACCCTGTGTCTTTGGCCAGGAGATGACCCCACAAAAAGAAGTGACCCGTCCACCAGACGCCTGAGATCAATCTGACTCGGAAGTACATTAACAGATTGACTTGAGATGAGAAGAGCTCTGCGTCTCTACCACAACCCACTGCTCTCTGCTACATCAGCACTTTCTCCACAGTCAAGTCTATGTGAAAAGACGTATGAAAGAAAGAACTGCCAAAGGGCTGCATGGATATCTATCTATCTCATATCTATCTATCTATCTATCTATCTATCTATCTATCTATCTATCTCATATCTATCTATCTAATATCTATCTACCTATCTCATATCTAATTATCTATCTATCTATCTATCTATCTATCTATCTATCTCATATCTATCTATCTAATATCTATCTACCTATCTCATATCTAATTATCTATCTATCTATCTATCTACCTATCTCATATCTAATTATCTATCTATCTATCTATCTATCTATCTCATATCTATCTATTATCTATCTATCTATCTATCTATCTATCTATCTATCTATCTATTTATCTATCAGAAGAAGAAGAAAATCAGCTGCACTGTCAAAGTCTATCTATCTATCTATCTATCTATCTATCCATCCATCTATCTATCTGTCTATCTATATATCTATCTATCCATCTATCATCTGTCTATCCATCTCATATCTATCTATCTATCTATCTATCTATCTATCTATCATCTGTCCATCTATATATCTATCTATCATCTGTCTATCTTTATATCTATCTATCTATCTATCTATCTATCTATTATCTATCTATCTATTATCTATCTATCTATCTATCTACCTATCTCATATGTAATTATCTATCTATCAGTGCCAAATTTCTGCCAGAAACTAGAACTCCCTGTGACCGTCCCCTTAGTCCCACAATCTCATCGGTCCTCTTGGTAACTTCTCCAGTTAATAGTCCACATTTCCTTCCGTCTCATAAATCTCAGTTTCCATTTCAGGCTTTTAGAAATAAGTTATGATGAGAATATCTGGGAATATTTTTTTTAAATAATCTCCGATGTGTAAAATTGGGTTTATTCCCGAGTTTCTCTAATTGCTTTGGCAGGATTCACACACTTTTTAATAGCGTCTCCATTTCCTAGAATTGCAGCAGTTTGAGGCGCGAGGCGCTGGTGATGAATCGGAGGAGATAGATTGGCCTCAGCTTCATTCTATGCATTTCATTTGTGGACTCACTCTGGACGAGGTGACAGATAATTGTGGATCATCACGTGGCTCCCGGGCCTGAGCGAGGGGCTCCGAGCTCTTCCGCTGCCTCCCGATTATTATGCATTACGGTGGGCTGCCGCCGGATATGAATACGCTCTGCGGTGCGTCAGGAGGTGCTCCATTATTAAGAGCATGAAATGTCAGTAAACTTCAGGCTTTTTTATCTGAAATTACTGAGGCATTAAGTCATCTTGATCAAATGTCATGTGAGTGGAGGCCCAGGTACGAGGAGGCGCTGCCTTCATGGTGACTTTCAGACGTCTTTCATGTCTGTGTTGGGAGGCAGAAAGCAGAAGCCACTTGACATTAAGATATGATCATATGACACGTCGAGGGGAACTCCGCATCGACATGTCTGTAAGTAATATGTGCATAAACATTTACAAGGACAGGTGCGCTCTGCGGTCGGACTAAACCCTCATACTGGTGGTAAAATCGAGAGTTTAGCCGATATATCCTCATGTTTAAGGACATATCGGAGCCCGAGCACCGCGCCAAGGTATCTCAAGTAGCTCGGGACCTAACGCTGACCTACCTGTGCCGTATGGGCAATACCATAAAATAAAAATACATAAAAGTCACATTCTGATAACGGAATCTGAGAGATCAGCGGCGCTCCTTAGGCGCTACTTGTCTCCTCCTGTACATCCAGTCTGACACAGATCCTGGGGATCCTGCCGAACACTGATTGGTTGGTAAACAGTGATCTCTCGTTAAAAAAAATGATTGTGTGAAAGTATTCTTCACTTCCAGGACTCAGATGTTGCAAAGCATCATAATACACACCTCAGCTGCTGCAGAACATCATAATACACACCTCACCTGCCCCAGAACATCATAATACACACCTCACCTTCCCCAGAACATCATATTACACACCTCACCTGCCCCAGAACCTCATAATACACACCTCAGCTGCTGCAGAACATCATAATACACACCTCACCTGCCCCAGAACATCATAATACACACCTCAGCTGCTGCAGAACATCATAATACACACATCAGCTGCTGCAGGACATCATAATACACACCTCAGCTGCCCCAAAACATCATAATACAAACCTCAGCTGCTGCAGAACCTCACAATACACACCTCAGCTGCCCCAGAACTTCATAATACACACCTCACCTGCCCCAGAAGGTCATTATACACAACTCAGCTGCTGCAGAACCTCGCAATACACACCTCACCTGCCCCAGAACATCCTAATACACACCTCAGCTGCTGCAGAACCTCATAATACACACCTCAACTGCCCCAAAACGTCATTATACACAACTCAGCTGCTGTAGAACCTCATAATACACACCTCACCTGCTGAAGAGCCTCATAATACACACCTCAGCTGCTGCAGAACCTCATAATACACACCTCACCTGCCCCAGAACTTCATAATACACACCTCAACTGTCCCAAAACGTCATTATACACAACTCAGCTGCTGCAGAACCTCATAATACACACCTCACCTGCTGAAGAGCCTCATAATACACACCTCAGCTGCTGCAGAACCTCATAATACACACCTCAGCTGCTGTAGAACCTCATTATACACACCTCCGCTGCTGCAGAACCTCATAATACAATCCTCAGCTGCTGTAGAACCTCATAATACACACCTCAGCTGCTGCAGAACCTCATAAAACGAACCTCAGCTGCTGGAGAACATCATTATACACACCTCAGCTGCTGCAGAACCTCATAATACAAGCCTCAGCTGTTGCAGAACCTCATAGAACGAACCTCAGCTGCTGCAGAACCTCATAATACAAACCTCAGCTGCTGCAGAACCTCATAAAACAAACTTCAGCTGCTGCAGAACATCATAATACACACCTCAACTTCTGCAGAGTGTCATACACACATGCAGAACCTCATAATAACCACATCAGATTTAATAAATGAATATTATTAAACATATGTATGAAAGATAGACAAATAGATACGAGATAGATAGATAGATAGATAGATAGATAGTTAGATAGTTAGATAGATAATTATGAGAGATAGATATGAGATAGATAGATAGATATAAGATAAATAGATATTAGATAGATAGATATGAGGTAGATAGATAGATAGATAGATAGATAGATAGATAGATAGATTGATATATAGATAGATAGATAGATAGATAGATAGATAGATGTGAGGTAGATAGATAATTATGTAGATAAGTAGATACTGTTCACCTCTGATCTATAGATATTTTACATGCTATAGATTTCTCCAGTTTCCAGGGTTCATTTATTTTTCATGCTTAGAAAACCCTAAATCCTCACAGATATTTTTTTCTAATGCCTAATTTTTTTTTTTTTTTTTTACCAATTGTATCAAAGAACGCGTCAAGTTCTGGAATTTGCCCTTTGATATATGTTCTGTCAGGAGTGGAGCAAACTGTCAGAAGATATTAGAAGAATTGGGGCTGCTGAATCTCACACAGATGTTTCCCTGAGGACAATTTAACTAGCAGAAAATTTAGAAATCTCTTTGGATGAATGTAAATGAAGAGCCATTATGGCTGCCAGAAAGCTGATTTGTGGATGCGTGGCCTTGCAGTACGGACTTATGGGGGGTTTAAGTCAGTCTAGATGGAACCTATCGTGCCAACACTGCTTCATTTTTCAGATTTGATGGAGGAAATCTGACCTGGTTACGATGGGGATTACAATTGAAAGGAGCTCTCTAACGATTGATAATAGCACAGGACCATAGCTTAGACTGATCAAACTGTCTCATTGAGGTCAATACTTGCGGTATGAGTTCTCCTGCAGTTAGCTCCCCCTAGTGGTGGCTGCATCCAGACAGAAGTTCAGTATTTCATTCACCAAGTCAGAAATACCTAGCCTCCTATAGAGACGGATGAGCTGTTCTGCTCAGGCTCCGGCCCCAGAACTATCTCTTGAATGGAGCCAATAAGCACAGCTCCGTTCAAAGCGTAGTGGCCACGGCGTGGTACTGCAGCTCAGCTCCCAATTACTTCAATGAATTTTACTTCAATTTCTCATGAAACAAATTTAATACAATGTTGCAGCATTCTAACAAAACCCTTGACAGACTGCAATTCACATAACGACCACTGGGTGGTCGCACGTAGACATACATAGGATAGACATCTTGTGACACAGTATCGCAGTGTCATGTTTTTTTTTTTAAAGAAAGCTGGTGGTCAAATCCCTTACTGAAGGTTAGAAATAGGAGTTTTATATGAAGCCATATTCTTTTTAGCTCTTATTATTCTCTTATGCGTAGATGCAATACACTATCCGGAACGGTAAATGTTATATTGAATGTCACATTGTATGATAATAAGACCACATTACAGCTCACATTATCGGTGTCATATTCTTCTGTAATGCAGCCCTCAGCAAGTTTACTACTTAGATCCAAACCTAATCTGAAGACGCAGGGAATGACATGCAATATCCGTTAATGCAGCACCCCCCACATTATACACTATATAAAGGCGTCCTACTATTAGTATCTATAGTATAGTAGTATAATAGAATCACAATACTTCCTTAATTATAAAAGCAGGATTGAATTATGATATAAAAGCTATCATTACCCAAAACCGGGGATGCTCAACCTGCAGCCCTCCAGCTGTTGTAAAACTACAGCTCTTCTGTAGGATGATAGATGTAGGCTGTCAGGGAATGATGGGAGTTGTAGTTTTGCAACAGCTGGAGGTTGAGCATGCCTGCCCCAAACCATCAAAAGATTATAAATTCGGTGGAGAATATGGGGACACTTATGGGGATTTTCTAGTACCTGGAAAGCCGTCTGAGCCTTCAAGCCCCTTAATTACAGGACTGAAAGGGCATTTAAGGGGTTATCCAAGATTTTGGTTTGATGGCCCATCTTTAGGATAGGTCATCGATATCTGATCGGCGGGGGTCCGACTCCCAACACCCCCACTGATCGGCTGTTTGAAGAGTCTGTGGCGCTCCAGTGAGTCACGTTCATTGGTCAGGTGAATGGGGCTGAGCTGAAACACCAAGCACATCTGCTATCCAATGGACTGCACTGTGCTTGGTAAGCGGGGGGCTTACCCAGTGGGGGTCCGACACTCTACTCCATCACCCAGAAAACTTTTAGTGGCTATTTTTTGTGCATTTGATGATTTAAAGGCCCTTTTCTATTTGTTTGGTTACCAAAGTGATTTTTGCTTTTTTTTCATGACACAGAGGGATGTTTATTATTTATGCTTTACATTTTTATTTAAATATTTATATTTTTTTTTTGTTTGTTTCATTTGGGATAATGTGTACAAAAAGTAATAAGCCCTGCTGTGTGCTGATGTTGCCGGGGAAGGCAGAATATGCGCTGGATCTGGAGATCCCGCCCTTCGTCATGTACATTTCTATTGATACTTTGAATCATTTTAAAGATTGGAGGATTGAGGTGTCTTGTCATTTACCAGATTATATCACATTAAATGTTGCGCCTCTACTAGATTAGGCGAATTCTAATTTTAGGTCGTTTGATTTGGGAGAATGATGAGGGAGAAAGAGAGAGGTTTTTTTTTAGAAATTCAAATCAATTTGGGTAAAATTTATTCAGCTTGAATCAAATTGCATGGGCGATCTAGCCAATTTTGCCAGAATCAAATTTGGAGAAATTTGCTCATATCTATAAGGAATAAATTACAGGGCCGATCTCTGTAGGTGAGACAGATACAGTAACTGCCACTGCGCTAAAGATGTCTATCATATAGCCTTAGCTATTGTTTGTTTTACATCAGGCTCTTATCAAGATTCTGGATACAATTTTCAAATTCTTGGAAGGTATGCTTTGTGATTTTCTTTTGGGAGTAAGCAGCCCAGGCTTTGGGCGGGTTATCCCAGAATTTTAACATATTACAAACTAACTTTTTTGATAGTGCAACTTCAACACTTAATAGGGTGGAGTGTAGAATTTATAGAACACTTACGTAGGATTCAAAAGTTAGTGTTAGGACATTTTTTTCTTTCTTGGAAGGGGGATTAGTATTGAGTCCCTTAAAGGGGTTATCCAAAGTTTAAAACATTCCCTCCAATGCCCAGGCTCCCTTATATAGATTATACTTAGGGCTCTTTCACACTAGCATTTTTGTTTTCCGGCATAGAGATCCGTCGTCGGGGCATCAGGATGTCTTCAGTTCAGGACCGGAACGTTGTTTGGCCGGAGAAAATACCGCAGCATGCTGTGCTTTTTGCTCCGGCCAAAAATCCTGAACACTTGCCGCAAGGCCGGATCCGGAATTAATGCCCATTGAAAGGCATTAATCCGGATCGGGCCTTAAGCTAAACGTCGTTTCGGCGCATCGCCGGATCCGACGTTTAGCTTTTTCCCAATGGTTACTATGGCAGCCATGACGCTAAAGTCCTGGTTGCCATGGTAAAGTGTAGTGGGGAGCAGGGGAGCAGTATACTTACCATCCGTGCGGCTCCCGGGGCGCTCCAGAGTGACATCAGGGCGCCCTACACGCATGGATCACGTGATCGCATGGATCACGTGATCCATGCGCATGGGGCGCTCTGACGTCATTCTGGAGCGCCCCCGGAGCCGCACGGACTGTAAGTATACCGCTCCCCCGCTCCCCACTACTACTATGGCAACCAGGACTTTATTAGCGTCCTGGCTGCCATAGTAACCTAAAAGCATTTCGAAGACCGATCAGGATACTGATCAGTCTTCTAATGCTTTCAGGCGACTTGCGTTCTGACGGATCCGGCGGGACGGAAGTGCCTGCCGGATCCTCAGAACGCAAGTGTGAAAGAGGCCTTACCCCCCCGGCCCGGCATCCATGTCGTTCCAGATCCCCGCATGGCCACCGGGTGACGTGATGCTAGGGAGATGCAGCGGTGGCCATCTGGCCATCCGGAGCGACGAGCGGGCCGGCGAGCGGGGTAAATATAATCTATATGAGGGGCCCGGGCATTGGGGGCATGTTTTAAACTTTGGATAACCCCTTCAAATATTGTGCAACAGGCGAGGGATTTCACAAACAAGAGATTGGGTTTGGCAGGTTTTTCTTTTTGCTAGAATCAAGTCAACGTAAGAAATTGTCTTGCAGATAATTTTGATGATAAAATGGATTATAGTTCAATAAGTAATGTTTAAAACGTAGTTTTTTTTTTTTGTAGTCCAACTTCAACACTTCATAATGTGGGGTATAGAATTTATAGTGCGCTTACGTAGTATTCAAAAGCTAAGTGGGGGGATTATTAATGAGTCCTTAAATATTGTACAACAGGTGTGGGATTTTATAAAGAAGGGACTGGATTTGGTTTTTCTCTCTCTTTCTCGAGGGAATCACCTTAGGAAATTGTATCGCAGAAACTTTTGGTGATAAAAAGGACAGTAGTTTACTATGCAGGGTTTAGAGGGAATAGAAATGAAGCCGTTTGCACAGTTAAGAGAGAAATTGTCACTTAGCACTAAGGATCTTTTTGTTATTTTCTGATGCTATAACTGCACAGTTTAAATCACTAGGGATTAAGTTGGAAAATTCGTGATTATTTTTTTTTAGGTATTAAATGGAATAAAAGGATAAAAAGGTGCAAATGCCTAAAATGCATTACATCTTGTTCACACAGAACCTTGAAAGGTTTTGGATGAATAGTGATAGGAGGACATGTTGAAATTGAAAATTTCTCTATGAATAGATGGTCCACAGTACTTCATTTATTCCCTAGAATTTTAAAGGAGGGTGTCCCGAAAAAAAAAAAAAGCACCTGAATCTCAATACGTTTGTAATTGCATGAAATTAAAAATGTCATATAGATACTGAGTTACTCAACAATGTGTATCTGTATAGCGCCACCTGCTGTTCTTTTCTTTATTTCTCTGTCCACGTCAGTGACATTGCTGAGGTGGTCGCATATTCTGAGTTCCATACTTTAACTACCACCATTAGAACCTATGACAGTTAAAGAGTTACAGTTACAAAAGCTGCATCTGAAAGGATTCCCCCCCCCCCCCCACCTCCGAGCTGTGATAGAGAGAGCTGCAGCAGAAAGAGCGCACCTTCAGAGCTATGATAGAGAGAGCAGCAGCTGAAAGTACATGCCCCCTTAGGTGCAAACCTGAAAGAAATCTAGCAGAACAGTGACTGTGGAGATCTCTGGATCCTTGTGAGGTACACGGCTGGTTCAAGTTTTGTTAGATACTATATGATGTAGGACCCCCCCCCCCCTTCCCCAAGCTGTGATAGGGAGAGAACAGCAACAGGAAGGACACAGCCCGAAATAAATGTAGCAGAACAATTGCAGCAATGAATGGGGAGATCCCTCGATCCATGTGAGGTACAGGGCTGGTTCTAGCTTTGTTAGAAAGAGATTGTTCTAGACCAGTGCTGGGCAAACTTATTAGTCAACTGAGCCAAATATCAACAAAACAGCGATAAAATTTTTTCTAAGAGCCAAATTTTTTAAACGTAAACTATATAGGAAGGTACATTGTTATTAACTTAATAAGGTATTCCTAACCATCTGAACACACTAAATATGCCACTCCACAACGTTTCACCCTATAAGGGCTCGTTCACATCACCGTTTGTCTTTTCCGTTCTCCGACTCCGTTAAGGAGCAGAAGAATGGAAAGGACGGATGCTGCACATAACTGACACCTGACACCAACGGAGCCTAAAGACCCCATAGATTATAATGGGGTCCGTTTGGTGTCCGCTCAGAACATGATTTTTGAGCGGAGACGAAAGTAGTGCATGCACTACGGAAAAGACAAACGGTGATGTGAACGAGCCCTTAGACGCACCTAGGTTTTAGAGGAGGACAATATGAAAAAAAAAATTTTTTCATTACACCTCAGGTCAAACCCCTAATCAGACCCCCAATGTTAATAAGACCTCCCTCAGATCAGACGTCAGCTCAGACTCTAAAGTAAATGACCCCCAATCAGACCTCAGATAAGAGCCCCATGCCTCTCATCATCCCCATTATCATCCATGATGCCTCTTATCAACCCTGTTATTATCCATGATACCTCTCATATCCCTATTATCATCAATGATGCCTCTCATCATCCATGATGCCTCTCATATCCCCCAATATGATTCTCATCATCCCCTTTATTATCCATGATGCCTCTTATCATGCATGATGCCTCTCATATCCCCCATTATGATTCTCATCATCCCCTTTATCATCAATGATGCCTCTCATCATCCATGATACCTCTCATATCCCCCATTATGATTCTCATCACCCCATTGCCTCAGATCAGCCCCAAGTTTTATAAAATAAAAAAGCACTTACCTCTCCTGCTCCTGGACGCTGCTGCTCCTCACCACCCTCGCTCTGTGTTCCTCCTGCTGTTGGCTGTGCTGTGAACTGGCGTGCACAGCGTGACGTCACAGAGCGCCTCACACTGTGCGCAGCCCTGCACAGCCTACAGCCGAGGACCACGAAGCGGCGAGTACAGAGCCTTCACCGCTTCCTGGTCCTCCCCCTCCTGCCGATTTTTGCCACGGGCAACGATAATGCGATCGCACTGTACATGTGAGCCCGCACCTGGAAGAGCCAATATCAAGGGGCTAAAGAGCCACATGTGTCTCTAGAGCCGCAGTTTGCTGACCACTGTTCTATACTATACTAAAAACTTTCATCCTTCAGGATTATTTTTTGATGCTGTCCAAAATTAGTGCGATACTGGGAGGATATATAAATCCTATTCTTCAACATAATTGCTAAATACTGTGTTCTTTAGATACGCCTGCTTGTGTCTTATGGGAAGATCTGAAGATTCAGGGTTGCGGCAACATTAAATGCATTTAGTTGAAAGCCTTATTTCTTACTAAAAGAGTTATTTCCTATAATTAGAAAAAAAACTGCTCCTCCAACCACTCTAGCTTGGGCCCTACTAATGACAAGGGAAGCTATTATGGGAAAAATAAAATGTAAAGGGTTCGGCATGGAAATAGTATTTTTTTTTTTTTTTTCAAAGCTGGTTCCAGAAATATTGTAGGAAAACTGAGAAGGTTTATTAAGTTTATTACATTTTTTAATTTTCATTTATTTTTCTTCTGTCTCCTCCGAGGTGGTGGGTTTGGTATAACTGTAACCGCTTACATAATATAAGATATGCTGTGATTTTATCTCAAACTCTGTTATAATAATTCTGTAATAAGAAAAAAGATTCATTAAACAAAATTGACATCAGTGACATCAGTCGTTTTGGATTTGATATCAAATAGATATAATCTCTGAAGGGGCGGCTATGGTGAAATTTGGAGTTAGCGTAGGCATGTATATTTTATATATATTTATATAAATATATATATGTATAATTATAATTTTTTTTTTATGTATATATTTTGCCAAATAGATTCCACCAAATGAAAGAAGATGTTCCAAATAATTAAAAATCTTGGACATACTCACCCAATTTAACTAAAATTAGTTTTTACAGTGATCCCTCATACAATGGCCTCAGGATAGAGTATTTTCAACATACAATGCCTCAGACTCCGATCCAACCAATCAAAGTCACTTCTCTGGTAAAATATCTGGATTAGTAGCTAGTTAGCAGTAATTCTTGACTATTATATGTAAGGACTTGTCTTATCTGTACTAGTTATCTGCTTATTTTTCTTAAATCTTAATTTTCTCTCATCTTAGATGACATTTTGGGGCTTTGGAACCGATTACTCAACTTACAATAGTTTCAACATACAATGGTCATTCTGGAACCAATTAATATTGTAACTTGAAGGAGCACTGCATTTTAGACTTTTGGGACGCTTGTCCGGGATTAATTATCTCCAGCAACCATTTCTAAAGGCTTCTGAGAGGAAATTTATAATTTGTATTTTTTCTTTACTATGCACTTTTCCACTGTAATAGGGGCATCTAGGAGTCTCAGTTATAGGGGAGCCTCCTGTGTGACCATAACCAATAGCAGAGCTGATCTGGGTCTGCTAAGAACCTATAGCTCTGCTCTGCTGGGAGATACCTGACGATCATGTGATGTGTGGGACCGATAGAGGCAGATCCATTGGTGCTTTATCTATCTATCTATCTATCTATCTATCTATCCCTTTATATATCTATCTTTCTGTCTATTTCGAAGTCAATCTATCTATCTATCTATCTATCTATTCTATCTGTCTATCTCATATCTATCTATCTATCTATCTATCTATCTATCTATATGTTTGCCTGTCTATATTGTGTTCATTTTATATGTATATTTTATCTATCTATCAATCATCTATCTATCTAGCTATATATCTTCTATCTGTATTCATTTTATATGTATATTTTATCTATCTATCTATCTATCTATCTACCATATCTGTCTATCTATCTATAATCTATCTGTCTATCTATCTATCTATCTCATATCTATCTATCTCATATCTATCTATCTATCTATCTATCTATCTATCCCATTATCTATCTATCTATCTCATATCTATCTATTATATATTTCCTATCTATCTATCTATCTATCTATCTATCTATCTATCTATATATCCCATTATCTATCTATCTATCTATCTATCTCATATCTATCTATTTCCTATCTATCTATCTATCTATCTATCTATCTATCTACCTACCATGTCTATCTATCTATCTATCTATCTATCTCATCTCTCTCTTCTAAAAGTATCAACAAAAGTAAAAAAAGAGAAATGCCGCGCCGCTTCTATATAACATCTATTATTGGGTCACCTGGCGTAGGATAAGAACATTGGCGGCTGTAAGTGACAGAACAGTTTATTCTAAAATGCTGTTGAGATATTCTGTATAAAATCCCATTACAGGAATAAGAGTGTAAAAAAAAAACTTTTTTGAAAATGCAGCCGCAGCACTTATTCTAATTGGGGATTGTATAAATTCTGCTGAGAAGGCAGATTAGTGTCAGAGGCCTAAAAATATAATATTGTGAGATATAGGTGACATTACCGGAAAAAACGTGTTAATGTCTTCAGTTCTTTGCTGTTAAGGGAATCCAAAGGTTGAGTGCGGCTGTACAGAGTGCCGCCGTGCGGGCGCAGTCACTGCTGCCAGGGCTGGGCTTATACATTTTGAAGTCTGATCATGAGATGTAATTAAACCTACAGTAATCCTCCTATCTTAAATTGCTTGGCAGATGGCAATTTGGTGGCCAGATGGACCTGGGTTGCATCCTCATTCGCTGCTCGCCTGTAACTGATATGCGATGAGGGCATCAGGAATTTGCAAGCCTGTCAATATGATTTTCATTTCAAATTGCAATGAAACAGAAAAGGAAAACGGAATGATTTTATTGATTCTCTCTAAGAATAAGGAACCGGCTGCATGCGAAAATAAGTGATGGAGTCGGATCGGACTGGAGCCTCCGCGGCTCTCAGATCTGCCAATTTTTTCAGGCTCGATAATATCCAATTACCTCTGCGAGGAATACTTTAAAATTATGTAGAACACATTAAGCTTTTATCAGATGTCATTCATCGGCTACGAGGCACTTTCGTTGAGAGTGGCAGGGCGATTTCGTTTCCAAACACGACCCGGCCCCCCCCCCCAAAAAAAACATTCTAAATTCGCTGTCTAGCTGTACAGGTGGAGTAGTCTTTTTTTAACGTGGACGGGATGATTATGCCGAGATCACGTGGATGCTAAATCTTTCCAGAAGGTAATAACTTTGGTCATAGTTGGCCATCAGCCAGGGCAAATTTGGCATTTCTGGGGCCCCCAAGCAAAGTTGTTTGGGGGGCCATTTCAAACTGCTATTTGACCCTTTGACACCGGTCAGCAGGGGTGGATTGGCCATAGACCTTCCAGGGAAACTTCCCGGTGGGACGATACCCAGGGGGCTGACTGGGCTCCCCTCACGGCTGGCCAGTGGAAGTTTTTGCGGATGTATTTTGTGATAGACTATGGTTGTTGGCTCTGTTGGGGTGGTATAATGCGTCACAATATGGTATTGCTGGTCCTGCCTTCCATCAATTTGGACCCGACTACAAAACAGGGTCACTTTTGGTATTTTTTCCAGGGCCACTTTAAGTTCCCAGTCCGCCCCTGTGGAGCTCAATTGGCTGCACAGTTGGGATGTCCACCCCTGGTTTAATTATTTATTTTTTTTCTCTCCATTTTTTTATCCAGGCACATGGCTTGCATAGTAGTAATGTAATGGAAAGCCTTATGAATGTGCGAGTAGTGTATGAATACATGTCGGTATTGAAGGAAGGGTTGGAGGGGGGGCACTTATCCTTATGACCTGGACATCCAGAGAATGCACCATGGGCTGCCGAATCCACTGGAAGACTGATGTATGGATCCAGCTACATTCCCTAGTTTATTTATAGGGCAATGTTATTCGGGTGCTACATGGATGGGGGCAATCCCCGGGGCACCACTTGACTTAAGGCCATCTCCCGGCACTGAGCAAATCAATCTGTCCATCTTAAACTCTATAAAATTACAAATTTATTAAAGATCTATTTTTTATTAGTAAAGGTGTCAACCCCACCTAGAAGCCAAGACCAGAGAAAAGTTTCAAATGAATCAAACCCCTTTAATTTTATCTTTCGGACACTGCCAAGACCAGGGGCGTCTCCCTTTCCTGTTACTCTCAATCAGGACCCTGCAGTTTGTGTAGAAATCTCCCGGACCATGGTGCATAATTTCTCGTTCTGGGGGAGGATTATTAAGGTTGGAGATCACTGAAGACTCCACCCACCTCTAGGTCATGAAGATAATTAAAGAAACATTCCACTGAAAACAGCTTTGGGGAGAATTTTTCCAACCTTGAATTCTGGATCCTCCAGAAGTTCCTTCGATAATAGTCCAAATTTTGGGAGGAAGTTGACAATCACTAGAAAGTTCCCCTAAAGTTTAAGTATATAAAGCCTTTCCCTTATATAACAAAAAGGTTTACAGACTTTTTTATACAGTATATATTCTGTGTTTCAGAAAAGTAATGTTTTTCGGATTCATGCTTGTCAGTGGATGGTTACATTCAGAATTTGGAAAAATAGTCCGATTAACGGCTCGCTAAAGGGTTGTCAACTCATTGTCAATGAACTTGTGACCAGGGACATAATGCATCTACAGAGGTTTTAGAGAAAGCCGTCATACCTGGGTCCCATCTAAAGATAGGCATACAGATTTGGCCATGCACATCGTTTGGCTGACGGCTATCTCTCCCGGCTACTTCCCTACATATCCAAGGTTGGAGATGAGACACTGTTGATACTTCTGGAGATGGCTTATCTCCTGGGAGAACAAAACGATGGGGCGAGTGAAAAGCCTAAAAAATTCACTTCTCCCTAACCTTCTCTCTCTTGCCATCATCTATCAGTGGAGAGTCGGGAGCTCCTCTCACACATTAGATGGTCGGTGAAACTGACATTGTGGGGGCCTTGAAGGGGTTGTGCAAGAATGGGAGGGTTTTTGGCAACCCTCCCTTTCTGCGGAACCTACAAAGGGAAGTTCATCGGTGGGGTTCCGACACCCTGGTCCCCTGCTAATCAGCTGTTTGAGAAGGCACAGGCGCTCTTGAAAGTGCCGTGGCCTTCTCACTGCTTTTCCTAGGCCAGTGATGACACGTTTATCGGTCACATGGGCTAGATGCAGCTCAGCTCCATAGAAGTGAATGGGACTGTGTGCGATACCAAGCACATCCGTTATGCTCTCTATGGCGCTATGTCTGGTAAGCTGCGAGAAGGCTACGGCGCTTACTGGAGTGCTGATGCCTTCTCAAACATATAATTGGCAAGGGTCCCAGGAGTCAGACCCCACCGATCAGATACTGATGACCTATCCTGAGGATAGGTTATCAGTGGTAAATTCTCGGAAAACCTTTTTAATAGAGTGCCAAGAACCCATTAAAAAAAAATTAGCTTATTCTTCGGTTTGACAGCGCTTGGACCCCCACCATTCATGTATCCTGTGGGGAAGCAATCAGTTTTGTAGACCTGGACAACCCAATTAGACTTAAAATTTAACAGATGGAACCAAACTTCTGTTTCACCTCTTTATGCTGGTGTGAGACATTGCTGTAAAAAACAAAACAAAAAAAAAACTCTGTCCCCTGGATAACAAGGAAAAAAAACCTGGGTCTAATTCATGAGTCTCTCATTGATTCTTTGCCAAGAACATTTTAATAATCTCCCCGTAAAGATACATCACGCTGCTTTATTTGACACCGCACTAGAGATGGTACAAAGTGGGACAGGTTTAAGTAAACTATTAAATCAAATCTCAATTATGTAATTAAATGGAATATTTAATCCATAAAAACGCTTCTTAAGGTGACAGCTCGCACACTAAAGGGGATCAAATGATGTTTCAAGATGATAAAATTTACTTTATAAGGCAGAGCAATCATTTCTGCTGCTAATTGCCGTATTCCAGGAGTGTGCAGAGCCCATCGCCTTTACTTAAAACATAAACCGAAGAATGGAGATTAATTATTTCTAATATTTCAGTGCCGAAAAAAATACTTTAAAATGTTGCTAGTTTGATAGCAGCAGTGTTTCGCTTTACAGCTATGTTGCAAAATGCTAAAAATGTAATTTTTTGGCATTACTTTCACCATTTTTATAGAATGTACCATATTTGTCGCTGTATAAGACAATCCTTGGTTTTAGAGGAGGCAAATAAGAAAATAATATTTTTCATCAGACCTCCCAATCAGACCTCGCCAGTCAGACCTCCAATCTTCATCAAACTTCCGATTAGACCCCCAATCGCTATCAGACCTCAGATCAGACTCCCCAATCTATATCAGAACTCAGATCTGACTCCCCAATCAGACCTCACATCAAACCCGCCAGTCAGACCCCCAATCTCTATCAGACCTCAGATCAGACTCCCCAATCTATATCAGAACTCATATCAGACTTCCCAATTAGACCTCACATCGAACCCGCCAGTCAGACCCCCAATCTTCATCAAACTTCCGATTAGACCCCCAATCTCTATCAGACCTCAGATCAGACTCCCCAATCTATATCAGACCTCCCAATCAGACCTCACATCAAACCCGCCAGTCAGACCCCCAATCTTCATCAAACTTCCGATTAGACCCCCAATCTCTATCAGACCTCAGATCAGACTCCCCAATCTATATCAGAACTCAGATCAGACTCCCCAATCAGACTTTACATCAAACCCGCCAGTCAGACCCCCAATCTCTATCAGACCTCAGATCAGACTCCCCAATCTATATCAGATCAGAACCCCTTAATCTTCATCAGACTTCAAATTAGACCCCCATCTTTGTCACGCCTCAGATCAGAACCCCCAATCAGACCCCAAGTCATCGTCTGTCAGTGGCCAGACGAAGCGCAAGTTAGTGCGAAATGGCCGTCGCCACTTACTTTTTGTTGTTTAGAGCGCTATTATATGCTCCCGTCCTGATTTTTACTCGGATGAATAAAGAAGTCTTTTTTATCAGCAGTATTGAGTGCCGCTCTTTACTATTTTTCTACGATATTTTGCTATTCGCATCTTTTTGAGCTGAGCACCACATGTACTCGCTTAAAGGGACAGTGTGCATTGGGACCAAGTGCACTCCAAACAGACACACGGTGGTGCTGCCCGCTACTTCCTCTTTGTTATATTTTATCAGAACTCTGATCAAACCCCCAATCTTTATCAGACCTCAAATTAGACCTCCATCTTTATCAGACCTCAGATTAGACAGTAAATAAAATATCTTACCTCTGCTGCTCCAGATGGCGCCGTCACTCTGCAAATCCAGTGAGCTCCCCCTGTACTCACCGCTCCACTGTTGCAAAGCGTCAGGTCATAGTACATGCCTACGTGCACCATGTCCTAACGGTATATGGAATAATGACACAGCACAGCGTGAGTGGAAACAAACCAAAGAGCAGTGAGTACAGCCAGTGACAGCAGCTCCCTGCACCTCCTGCATTCTACTGAGCGCTTCCATATAGGTATTTCCATATTAGTATTCACATTATAAGACTCACTTATAAGTGCGTCTTATAAAGAGAAAAATACAGTACTACATAGCACTGGAGGCATCTTGCTACAGTTTAGTGGAGGTTGCATTCCTGTCACTATACCATTATATATTATATCGTTATCTGTATTAAAATTAAAACACTTTCTGAAAACTAGCAGTGTCAAATAATACTTCACTAGTGTGTCCACACGAACAACTATTCAGTGTCCAAATAATACTGCCATATAGCATCGAAATAATACTAATACATAGCACTGCCATTTATTGCCTACAAAATGTTGCCATTGAAAGTTTACCTATTAAATGGTTCTAGAAATTGATGACGGATCCTCAGGATAGGTCATCAGTAGCAGAACGGTGCAGGTTCAGCACTCGGCACCTCCGCCGATCATCTGTTTCGGAAGCTGGCAATGCCAGAAATCATACAGTCGGTGGAGCTGGACGCATAAGGCTTCATCCACTGTGATGTGGTATACTGCAGCTCAGCTCCTGTTCACTTGAATGGGATAGAGATGATAGGTGGGGGTTCCTGGGTGTCGGTTCCTGAGGATAGGTCATCAATATTAAAGTCCCATAATACCACCTTAACTGTTTATTGTTGCTTCTGGAAGCCCATAGGTAAATAGGGCCCCTGGGAAAATGCCTGGTTTGCCATCCTTTGAAGGTAACCCTATAAACAAAGGAAAAAAGAGGCAGCTTTACTCCCATACCATCCCCCTCTGGGAGCACGGACAAGACTCCTTGGGTGAGTCGAGAAATATCCAAAATAAAGATGAGAACGTCCAGCTCACCAGTCAGGCGTGATACTTTATTGTAGATTGGATATAAAAACTTCCATAACACCAGGACACCAGTACAATGTTACGCGTTTCAGACCTTTACAAATCCAGGTCCTTCATCATGACATGATGAAGGACCTGGATTTGTAAAGGTCTGAAACGCGTAACATTGTACTGGTGTCCTGGTGTTATGGAAGTTTTTATATCCAATCTACAATAAAGTATCACGCCTGACTGGTGAGCTGGACGTTCTCATCTTTATTTTGGATATGACTAGTATGTGTAATGACCCAGAGTGCCATTACCACTCCACATCCCGCTACTATGGGCTAACACAGTGTCTTCTTATGCATTTATTGCAGGTCCTTTACAATGTGCATTGTTATTTCTATGCAACTGTTATTGTTCATGTGCCTGGTCCACCAGAAGGTGGCAGCAAGCATGGCTGTCCTTTATTTGCAGAGAATGGAACCTTCTTTCCATTCTAATTATCTCGCTAAGAAGGGGAGGGTTCTAGTTAGAAGTCAGTGGAGAGTACCCCGTGCTGGGGGAAGGAAGCAGGTCCACGTCTTTGCTGGACATGTCCTGCCTAAGCCAGCTAGAGCACCTTCAGCTTTGCTGGACACAGAGGCCAAAGCATGAAGCCTCTGAAGCCAGGAGGTATGGTTTCCCTGGTATTAATCTAGAGACAGACTACAGAGAGAAGTTTCAGCATAAAGAAAGAAGCAAAGTTATACAGTCAGCTTGTCAGCACAGGAGAGCCAGAGAGCAACAGATGTAGTAGGGTTGAGTTTGTTTGCCTGCCAGAGTTAATGCTAACTCCTGCTGGGAACCAAGACAAAGCCTGAAAGAGGAGAAATGGTTATTCAAGTAAAGCTGTTATTGAACTTCATCACAAGGTCCCTCGATTATTCGCCCTATTTGCTCTGCTTCGGACGACAACGCCTGAGTTTCAGCGTATCCAGGTAGGAGCACCGTGACACGTGCACCAACATTAAGGGACATTTAGGCCACCCTACACCTCTCTGGCATTCCTACACCTAGGTATCATCTACTACATCACTAAAAGGGGCCCTGTGCCCTTGTTGGTTCACTGCAACTGGCGTCACGAAAACAATTTGCTTTAAGGGACCCATGGCCGTTGCTGTGCGTCGCATATGACTAACATTCTTCTGTGGCCACTGTAACTGGCACTGATAAAAAATTACTGCAAATCCATTGTTATGGGGGCACTGTGGCGAAGACTACTATTATAAAGGCACTATGTATGGCACGATAGGAGATTTAGGTGACCGGCACTACACTCAAAATACATTTTCTGTCCTAGTAATGGCTACATAATACTGCTAAACACTACGGCCGCACTCACAGTACCTAGGAAATCATACAGTACCCGTACTGAATAGGACTTACTCGCCTCTCATGGATTATTATATATACACAGCCAATAATGACAGTCATTGAGTGCACATTAATGTTGAGATAGCATTCACACAGGCGGATCACTTCCATTGGAAGATAAATACTATTTTGGGGCAGGAGAATCAATGTAACTACTGTTTCTTTTCTTAGCCAGAGATAAATCCCAGAGTCAAACAGTATCTGTGAAGAAAACGGAGAACTAATCCATGTGTAATGCTGGATTAGTTTCCCAATGTGAACATAACAAGTTGGAAAACTAGGTGATCTAATCCAGAATTCAATACTGGATTACTTACTAAGAGATGAAACGCGTCGTGTGCAAAACCAGTTCCGCAACCACGGCAGCACAGGGAGAGAGATGGGTATCCTGGGTTAGACACATACATTCTGTGCATTCTTAATTTCCTACAAACATTAGGCTTTCTGATGATGGATTACAACTGGATGGATTTGCAAATCTCCCTGGTGCCTTACTATGCGACATACATATGATGGAGTCACAGCTTGCACTTGTTAAAAGCCCCCCCCCCCCCTCCTCCGCCACATTGGTATAGGCCAGATGCAGCCACTCATCACAAGTGTTGGACTGAGGTACTTAGGGCCCACCAGTGTAACTCATTCATAGATGTGGCTGTCATGGCCCATAACAGGTAGGATTTAGCGTTAGGACCACTCATAGAGGCGGCCTTGGCGTGGCGAGTGGCTTATGTACACTAACGACCTCTTATAGCTTCTAGCATAGAGGCAGGGCAGATTGCTGGTTGGAGAGTGCTGTTGCATTTCTGTGTTTGTGGATTTTGCCCTAGCTTTGTGCACCTGCATACAGGGACGTGCTGACTGACCCCCCCCTTGTATTTTTTTCCATGTCCGTACCGTTCCCTTCACTTCAATGGGGCTGCAAAAAAAAAAAATTAGTCCGTGTCCGTGTGCATTCTGTGTCTGTATGTCCGCATGGCCGTTCTGCAAAATGATAGAACTTGTCCTATTATTGTCTGCATTCGGATAGGACTGTTCTATTAGGGGCCAACCATTCCATCCCGCAAAATACGGAATGCACATGGACGTTATCCATGTTTTGCGGATCCGCAATTTGCAGACTGCTAAACATCCAACGGTCGTGTTCATGAGCCCTTACAGTGACAACAGAAATATTAAAGATGAAGTATGATGGCAGACACTCACAGCAAAATGCACAGACATACAGGTGGCAGAATTTACACATATATGGATATCCTGCACATTACGTCAGTCAGAAACAAGACACATGCAGCGCACACCAATCACTCATTGGACACATGTGGCACACAAGACACTTATACGTGGCTCACATGCCACTGATGCATATGTCACATACTGCACATACACCACTGATACATAGAACATAGATAGCACACACTAATCACACATAGGAAACACGCAATGCACACACCAAGACATTTATGCCTAACCCTATTAAGTGTACCTTTAAAAGGGTTAAAGGGGTTGTCTCAGATCTGCAATTAGCATTTATTATGTAGAGGAAGTTAATACAAGGCACTTACTAATGTATTGTGATTGTCCATATTGCCTCCTTTCCATCACATTATACACAGCACGTATCCGTGGTTATTACCGCCATGTAATCCAGCAGCGGTGGCAGCGCTTACACACTATAGGTAAAGGTGTTGGCCTATGCGCACTTCCAGCCTTTCCTTATAGTGTGTAAGCGCGGCCACTGCTGCTGGATTACACTGGTAATAACCACGGATACGTGCTGTGAATAATGTGATGGAATGAAGGCAATATGGAGAATCACAATACATTTGTAAGTGCTTTGTATTAACTGCATGATAACTACCATTTACTGAAGTGAGACAAACCCTTTAACCCCTTTAAGCATAAATGTCTGGCATGAAATTTACCAAATCGTAACCCCCTCATATATCAGATTGCTGGGGTCTGACTGCTGGAACACCCACTGATCATGAAAAAAAGGGTCCTGAGACATTCAATTACATTACCACCAATCTATGTACACAAGGGTCTTAAGACCACGTTCCCTTGATCATGGAGGTCCCAGCGGTCAGACCCCCATCTATCAGACACTTATCACCTGTCATGGCATAGCTGTTGGACCTTTTCACATTCCCTATTCTTAACCCCTTAAGGACGAAGGGCGTACATGTACACCCTTCGTCCGCACTTTAAAGATGGCGCCCGCTCCCGCACGGAGCGGGCGCATGAGCTGCGGGTAAACGCTTGATTCATCAAGCTGACACCCGCAGCTCATGTCCGCGACCGGCAGCGATGCCGATCGCGGACATTTAACCCCTCAGATGCCGTGGTCAATCCTGACCACGGCATCTGATCGCGCAAAAACCGAAAGTTTCACTGGTTTGTGCTCTGGCTCCTGATGGCCACAAGGGGGAGCCGAGCATGCGTAGTAGCCTAGGTTTCTGTGAATGAAACCTAGGTTACTACATAGTATTCCTATGGAGCCTATGACTGTAATAGGCTCCATAGGAAATATGCGATTTTCTCATATATTCCAATGCTATTGCATTGGAATATATGAGAATATCAATCTGATGATTGCATCTTATAGTTCCCTGTGGGAACTATAAGAAAGGGGTAAAAAAAAAAAAAAAAAGTTTAAAAAATAAAAATAAAATAAAAAAAATATAAAAATTCAAATCACCCCCCTTTCCCCAAAATGAAAATAAAATAAATAAAAAAATAAAAAAATTACACATAATGGGTGTCGCAATGTGCGAAAACGCCCATACTATAATAATATTGAAAAATATTCACCATACGGTAAACATAAAAACGAAAAAAAAGCGTCCAAATGGCTAATTCGCCATTTTTGGACGCTTCATTTCCTAAAACCCCATAATGGTATCAATTAAAAGTTCAGATTGCCCCGCAAAAAATGAGCCCCTACACTGCTCCGTACGCATAATTACAAAAAGTTATAGGGGTCAAAACATGGCGACAAAAAAATAAAATAAAAAAATTCCCACTTTAATTTTTTTTTCACTATCAAAACGCAAGAAAAACTATACATATTAGGTATTGCCGGATTCGTACTGACCTGAAGAATAAAATTAACCAGTCAGTTTTATCGCAAATCGAACGTTGTAATTTAAAAACCCGTAAAACTGTGGTGAAATAGCTTTTTTTTTGCAATTTCACCCCATTTGGAATTTTTTTCCCGTTTTCCACTACATCACATGCAAAAATAAATGGTAGCGTTAAAAAGTACAACTTGTCCCGCAAAAAACAAGCCGTCACATGGCTATGTGAGCGGAAATATAAAAATGTTATGGCTTTTGGAAGGCAGGGAGCGCAAAACAAAAATGCAAAAATCCCAAAACCCCCGGTCCTTAAGGGGTTAAAGGTTTTCTTTAGGTGCAAAAAAAGAATAAATAAAATAAAAATTAAAAATCTGGCCCAAAATATGTGTCAAAACATCCCCCACTGATCCCCCTTCTTGATTGAGTGGCAGGTGGAGCATATACCCTGCCTCTCCATCCATACTCTATGGGGTCGGCGGAGTACAGCGCTGGCTATTTCCAGTGGTCCCAAAGAGAATAAATGGAGCAGCAGGGCGTATGGTTGGCCTGCCACACCATCAAAAAGGGGGAACAGGACCCGTTCCTGGAATCAGTGGGGGGTCGCAGAATAAGACCCTACTAATCATATAGTTACACCCTAGAGAAGATAACTTGAAAACCTGGATAACCCCTTTAAATCCTCCACCACCAGTATCTCTTTACATGGCAGCAGTGATGCCTGTAAATACGGAATATCATCTCTGCCGCCATGTAAATCATACGTGTCAATACTGGAGAATATGACGCACTGTGCAGAATTTTGCGGGTATAAGTCCAACCCCATTTGCCGTCATAACCTTTAGCAGAGCCCAAGCAAAGGTGGTAGAGGATCAACGTGAGCAAAGCAACGTGAGCAAAGGGCACAAACGGAGGGTCATAACTGGCATTAGGGTGGCCTGAGGCAGGTAATATTAGGGGTGCATTTAGAGTGGGGGCATTAGGGGGCATACAGCTCTGGCACTAATGGGGGTGCAGCTAAAGCAGAGGCATTGGGGGGACCTAGGGCAGAGTCCCCCCAATGCCACTCTGAACTCTGCAGAGAGCAGCACACATACACCAATCTGTGTATACTATAAACAAATCCCATATTTCCCCCTTACAGTCTCCTACAGCTCACTGCTGTCACACACCTGAGAAATCAGCCCAGCACCGCAGAGGAGTCCTTCTCTCCAGCAGCCAGTTTTCTGACATCAGGGAGGGCAGGAGGATGGCCAGACATGTTCTCTCCTCCTTCACTGCCAGCAGCCGGGAAGTTTAGAAGATACTGCGGGGCCTCCTGTACAATGTACACCAGTAGGAGGCTGCATCACTATGCGATACTGCCACCTAGTGGCTACAATAATTATCTCTCCTGAGAAACAAGAGAAATAATTACTCCTCCGTCTTATCTCCGGGCGCAGGAGACTGGGGGCCCACCGAGGAATCCTCCAGCTCCCCGGTGGGCCAGTTTGAGCCTGCTCATCACCGTCATTAACTGGTCAAGTAGGTGATAAAAATGAGATTCTTTAGTGCTTGATTGATACTGTTTAATTGCAAGCTTTTGAGACTACTTGGGTCTCTTCTTCAGGCATGTCATCATGTTATTCTAACAACATACCTGCTGAAGAGACCTGAGTAGTCTGGAAAACTTGCAAATTTGTCATTATCTTTTCAGTTCTCCATTAAAAGTTATCATCAACCACTTAGGAATCTCATTTTTATACCTCTGATTTACTGGCTAATAGGGTACTATAATATTTATTAATTTACCAAATGGGCATCATTTACGGACCTTACATTAAACCTCTCTTTAGGCATTTCTATAAGAAGTTGACATCTCTGGGTAACCATAGCCCATGTCTACCTTTTCAACTAATTCTTAAAGAGGACCTTTTACCAGTCCTGACATTACCATGTAAATAGCTGGCAGGGTGGGGCGTACTGATAGCATGTGATATGGCTTATTATTTTTTCTATGGGCTGCTCCGTTCCCACGTTGGTTTCCAATTGGGCATCTCACAGCCAGAGAGAAGGAGACGCTCCTTGAGAAACACGGCTGTCTCCTCCTCCCTGTACCGATTGTATGGATTTACATACCTGGCGTTAACCAGAACGGGGGGCACAACGGGGGAACGGAGCCACGCATGGAGAAAATAATCAGGGATTTCACAAGCTATTAGTATGCCCTACCCTTCCAGCTATATGCTAATGTAAGTAAAAGGACCGGCACTCGCAATTGCAGAAGATCTTCAATCTCTTTTATTGCCATATAGAGGAGCAAAAACAACGCGTTTCGACTCACATACTGCTTGAGAAAGACTCAGTAGGTGAGTCGAAACACGTTGTTTTTGCTCCTCTGTGTGGCAATAAAAGAGATTGAAGATTATCCTTTTACTTACATTGTCTCTTGGGACGCCGACCCTGGACGCGAGCACCGCAAGGCTGATCGGAGTGTCGGCTGTGTTCATTTATCACTTCATTTAGCTATATGGTAACGTCAGGGCCGGTGAAAGGTCCTCTTTAATCCAATAAAGTTAAAATAATATAGCAGCTTTGTTAAGAATCATGATTAAAACTGTGTTTTTGTTGGCAGCTACTATGCAGATCTATGTGACTCCATGGCAACAGACTACAAAAAATACCCTGTGTAGTCTGATCCTGCAGTGTCAAGGCCTTCCCTCATTTATTTTGGTCTACAAATGGTAGGGAAGGTCACTGAAAGATCAGACTACACAGAGTATTTGGTAGTCTGTTACCATGGAGACACTTAAATCTGCACAGTAGCTGCTGACAAGTTTTAATAAAGACTCTTCACAGAATTGATGTATTTTTTCATTGTAGGTACATTGGACTAATTAGGAACTGGTTGCAAAAGTAAACATGGGCTTTGGTTGTGCAGAGACATCAACATGGAAACTTATAAAGCTGCATAGGACCTGCAGACAAAAAACGGTAGATTTTTGAAAATCAAGATTATTTGCAGAGTTACTTTTTTCATCTATTAGGGTCCATTCACACTTTTGGGTCCGCATCCGTTCCGCAATTTCAGGACCCATTCACTTTCAATAGGGCTGGAACGAATGTGGATCTGCATTTTCAGGATCCGCATCCACATTTCCAGGATCCTCATCTGCATTTCCGGGATCCGTATTCTCGGGATCCGCAATTCCGTTCCCGAATAAAAATAGAACATGTCCTATTCTTGTGCGTAATTGTGGACCAGAAAAGGCATTTTTTATTATAGTGTCGGCAATGTGCGGCCCGCAAATTGCGGATCGAACATTGCCGGTGTCGGTGTTTTTTGCGGATCCGCAAAACACTTACGGACGTGCCGTGTGAATGGACCCTTAGCCAGAGTAGAGAGTAGTTTCAAAGCTTTGGAGGACCTAACATGTTTATACAAAAACATGGACAGCCCACTAATTTCAAAAAGCGCCATGCAATGCTTTATTTGTCCTGTGTTGGCGCAGCAGGGGAATCGAACACTCTGATAACAGCTGATTGTGGGGGGTCACTGTAGCAGAACAACCTGTGATTGACTCATAGACAAGTGGCCATTCTACAAAAGATGGTTGTCAGAAGTGGACAACCCATATAATTATTCTACTTCTAGATATCGATGTTCCAGATAAACAGCTCCAGTGATGTGACGCTGATATTTTTGTATTTAGCAATAAATACTGTTTCCGTACAGAATATATTCTCAGCTATGTGACAAATTGAGCCAGCAGGCTGCATGGATTTCTTGTGGTACATCCAGCTGGCTTAATCTGTCAGGCCAGGCTGCCGAGTCAGGCAGCTGAACTGTGCATTGGTCAGGGGAGGTGAAAATCCTGTTAGATATAATTGTTAGGAGAGAACTGCAGGAAAGCATGTTGTGATGGTTGTGACAGAAGAGAATATAACTGCCTAAAATGACTGGCGATGCTCGGTAACATAAAACGAGTGTTCGTGTATACAGAGTATACACATTGGGTCACTGATAAAGAGTTCATTTTGCAACGTATAACTGCTAAAGCTACTTTCACACTAGTGTTAATATTTTCCGGTATTGAAATCCGTCATAGGGTCTCAATACCGGAAAAAAGCGCTTTCGTTTTTTCCCCATTCATTGTCAATGGGGACAAAACGTAACTTAACAGAACAGAATGCTCCGAAAAGCTTTCCGTTCCGTTCTCATAACGAGCAAAC
Organism: Bufotes viridis; assembly: GCA_033119425.1. Taxonomy (NCBI): domain Eukaryota; kingdom Metazoa; phylum Chordata; class Amphibia; order Anura; family Bufonidae; genus Bufotes; species Bufotes viridis. The sequence goes on along the minus strand of CM065593.1, from coordinate 361,019,903 downwards.
CGCAGCAGGTAGTTTTCTTTCCGTCATGGGATGTGGAGCAAGACGGATCCGTCATGACCCCCAATGCAAGTCAATGGGGACTGATGGATCCGTCCCCCATTGACTTTTAATAGAGTTCAGGATGGATCTGTTTTGGCTATGTTAAAGATAATACAACCCGATCCGTTCAAAACAGATGCAGAAGCGTTTTTGCTAATCCCTGCCTGATCTAGCAAAAACGCTAGTTTGAAAGTAGCCTGACGATTTATTGTTTTCATTTATTGCCAACGTCTTTTTCTGGTGCGCTGTGTATGGCAGCAAATAGTAAATTGGCAGCATTTTTAGTGCAGTTGCCAGGGTGTTGGGCTGGCCCCACCCCTTGGTAAGGAGTCTTTGCTGAACAGACATAGAGTGTGGATGTGTGTGTGTAAGCTGCTTACAACTAGGCCTAGTCCAGGTAACCTTCATCTCTGAGACTGAAAACTGCCAGGAAAAGAATTGAATTGAGAGATCAACTCCTGAGTGAAAGAGAACAGATATTCACTTTCTAGGCCATGCTGGACAGACAGTAAGGTAAAATCTTGTTTATGGCAACAGACTTTACTGCATATGGAAAGGGTAAGGCCAGTTTCACAATGGCGTTAAGCCTTTCCGGCAGGCTGTTTCGGTGTCTGCCTTGCTCCGTTCACTATAATGGGGACTGGCCGGAAATCTGGCTGCAGCACAGCTAATATGCTGAGAGGCGGCTGGACATTTGCCATGCTGCGGCCAGTTCTCCGGCCGGTCCCTATTATAGTGAATGGGAGCAGTTGGACTTCCGGCAGTACACGTGTGCAAACAGTAGTACGGATCAGGCAGGCTGTTCCGCTGCCAGAAAAGCCTGCCTATGAAGCTTAACGCTAATGATAAACCAGCCTTAATTGCTTACTGCACATTTGAGTCTGAACTGATTCTACCAGAATTCAAAAATGCTCCAGTTAGCCTGAAAATTTGTGTATGACACTCTGAGATATCCTGGAACTTTGTAAATTCTTCTTATGTTTTCCCCTCTCCCCCCAAAATAAATAAATAAATAACTAAATAAATAAATAGATTACCAAAATTAAATCACAAAAAATTAGAATACAGATACCTAGAACTTTTACAAAGCTTGGGGTGAATCCTATTAATTTAGAATTGATTTCTTCATCTCTAATTACAATCGGAGTCTCCCCGCCAAGACACACGGTAGGTAGGGGTTCTTGTTATAGATTTTGCATTAAAGGGGTTTTCCCATCTCAGACAATGGGGGCATATTGCTGGGACTCGCACCTACAATGAGAACGGAGAGGGGAAATGAACAGAGGGCGCACTGCGCATGCGAAGCCGCCCTCCATTCTTTTTCTATGGGTCCGCCGAAAATAGCCGACCGCTGGCTCGGCTATTTCTGTATGCCCCATAGAAATTAATGGGAGCATGGGCCGCGCATGCGCTGTGCGCTCCCATTCACTTCTATAGGAGCAGCGCTTGGTGGTGGACGGACCCTGGGAAATCCGGGGTCCTCCAGCCACAGTGCTCCCCGCTTCGTTCTCGTTGTAGGTGAGGATCCCAGCGGTGGGAACCGCACCTTTCAGACAGTGGGGGCCTATCCTAGCGATATGCCCCCATTGTCTGAGATGAGAATACTCCTTTAATGCAGTTTTAAGTTTCCCTTCTTATCAAAGAGTTTTCTGTTGGTTCCCATAAATAGTGCAGGCTACATCTCTTCTCTATTATTCCTACTAGAAATTTATGACTGAATTGAAACAGTCTGCAATAAAGGTCAATTTAAGGTGTTACTTGTTGTCTCTGCACAGTCTGACACTAAAAGCACTGATTCGATAGTGTCAAACTGTCCACACCCCCAACTGGTAACACCCAGATTGACCTTCATTGCAAACTATTAATAATTCATTCTTAACTTCTAGTAAGAATAATAGAGAGGAATGACGCAACACCTAGGTATTAGGAGGATAGATGCTCCAGAATTGTTATTACATGGGGATTGCAAGTAGTTACTGTAGCAGACATGTCAGGAGAGGTCGTCTTTACGGTGCAGGGTGTAGCCACCCCAGGCAGAAGACTCAGTGACGCTGGCATGGCGGCTTTAAAAGGCGAGTACGAGCTAATTTGTTATTTTATAGGCCGCTAGATTATTTTTGTACAGCTGGACACCTATTTTTATTTTAAAAAAATAGCACTTTGGCTTGAAAATTAGGCATTGATCCTCTGTCACTGAGGATGGTAAGATTGTGACAGAAGCTCTCTGTAGATTGGCAGCCCCTTATGCCACTTCCATTAATTAGCGTGATTGCTGCTCCTCAGCCTAATTATGTAAACTCCACTAACAACTACGTACGTAACTTAGTATTTGGACAAACAAACTGAAAGAGAGTGATCATACTGAAAAAATAAATGGAGTGTGCCAGATTAGGTGCTTACTATCTGGACGTGGAATGACACGTCAGGCTGCTTCTGGGTATTTTTTATTTTTTTGCACAATTCAAATTTTGTTAATTCAGTTGAAAAAAAAAAAAGAATTCAGCAAATTTGTTAAATACACATCTGGGGCTATAGCATTAGCATTGTCCACCTTGCTCAATATTTACCAATGGGATTATGTATACTGGGAGGAGAGAAGATACAGTGGAGGAAATTTATAAACCTCCCCCGTGCCAGAAAAGTGAAGCCAAAAAGTTGCAAATAGTTGCTCCAACCACTTTTGTAAAGTTTTAGTGTTGTTTTTTTTTTTTTTGCAAAAGTGGTTTGAACAACTATTTGCAACTTTTCGTGGGCAGGAATGTTTAAAGATTTTAGCCTATCTCACACATATTGCTAGGATATGCCACCAATGTCCGATAGGTGTAACCTGCACATGAAATCTACGCCTCCTAGGAGCTAGTGTAGTCTTCCCTATGTGATCTAAAGGGGTTGGTCCATCTCACAAATTGGTGGCATATCGCTAGGATATGCCACCAATGTCTGATAAGTGTGGGTTCAACCTCTAGGACCCGCAGCTATCTCGACAATCGGGCCCCCAAAGTAAACAAGGGTGCACGGCGCAAGTGGGGCCACCCTCCATTCACTTCTGTGGGAGTGTCAAAAATGTCTATTTCCAGAGCTCCCATAGAGGTAAATTAAGAGGTAGCCCCACTTGAATTCTCTATTCACTTCTATGGGAGATCCAGAAATAGCCAAGCGCAGTGAATGGAGAGCACTCTGTGCATGCACGGAGCATTCTCCTTCGCTTTGGAGGTCCCATTCTAGACATAGGTTTGGGTCCCACCTCTGGGACCCGCACCTATCGGATATTGGTGGCATATTTAAGCGATATGTCACCAATGTGTGAGATGGGACAACTCCTTTAACATCACATACGGCAGACTAGGTCCAAGGTGACAAAGAGTTTAGGTTCTGTCACACAGACCCCTCAACATGTGCCAAAATTATTTAGGGACATACACCTCTTACACCAGCATATTTTATTTTTTTGCTAAGGCTGGTGTAAGAAATACCTTAATAAATTCCCCCTGTGTCTTTTTGAAGGTCATGTTTCTACTCCTTTTATAGTCCAACAAAAAGTGGAAGACCAAGAATATTTTTGACTTTTAGATATCATGTCCCTTAGTGAAAAGCAGCTATAAAGGGTCAAGGACGACCTAGGATGTCCATATGTTACATAGACAGATATTGGTTTCAGTGAGTAGAGTGTAATGCTTCATTTCTCCTGTGGTAGCGCTGCAGGGAAGTGGAATACTCACAGTCAGGTTTCTATAGAGTTTACAGCTGATCACTGTGATTCCCAGTAGTATAAAATCGTATGCTTAGCTGATCATCTGGAAATTGTTTTAACAAAATGGAATTGACAAAGACAATTGGCCCTGTTAAGCTTGCCAGCCAAATTATGAGCTGTTCATGAAAAATGTCTAATGTTCACTTTTTGGTAGACTCATTCAGGTAGGTCTCCATAAGTCAATTTAAATAGTTATGTCTATATATTACCCAATCAATGTGAGCTAGGAGACAATTCCCTAATGCCCAGTTTATGTCTACATTTTTGGGGGTGACATGTATGGGGGGAAATTGCGTTGTTGAAGAACCATGGACCCATCTATGAGGAATAATTGAACACTAAATTGGAAATTACAATGGCTGTAGTTTATTTCAGAGAGGTTCTGAGAAATGTGCACATCTTGGAGGCATTTTGAACTTGTAGTAAGAGGGCTTGTAGTTTCCTAAAAAAAAAAAAGTGATCCATCAATATGTTGCTGTAGGCTACCTTGTGTGTTAGATTGTAAATTTTACTTATAGTGAGTGGTTTTATGTTCACATGAAGTTCTTCTCTATAGATTATTAGGCTATAAATGGGAGGAACTTTAGGCAAGGGCAACACATCCCCTGAGTCACCCTTTGGTAGAGGTGAATGGCTTGGTCAACCAGCTGCATCCTCAACATGAAGTAGTGCTTTGGTCGCACTGATTAACAGCATTTCTTTGCGGAACTCTCGACAGAAATGTAACAGCTGTGATTTCCCCATCTTTCCTCTCATAATATGTTAATTGAAAGTGACCATGCTGTACACAGACAGTTTATCGGAAAATTACTCTTAAGTAAGCAAAATAGGATTGATTAGATAAAGGTCATGAGAGATTAAGTTTGAAATGGAGATTAATAACATTGGAAAAGGATTTTCCGCTTTGTTGGGAATGGAAAGCTCGAATGTGCCTAGTGTAGGGCCTGTGGTAAACTTACCTGGTCCTGTAATAACCTGTAGGTCCTGGCCTATCAACTATTCTGCCATGCCAAGCAGCTAATGCTATTTAGTGACAACTGTGGCACCAGTACAACATCAGATATGACCTATTTTTGTTATTTCATCACTTTTTTTTAAGCAGACCTTCAGTCCAACCTTCAGTCTTCTACCATTAACCCCTTGTTGCCCATGGTCTTGTATCTTCATATACTGAAGTCTATTAAGTAAAGTGATAGTTTTAGGAAAACAAACCTTGTCTATATGTCCTATGAGGACGAATGGCCTATATAGGTGAAAGTCACCCACTTAAATCCCCCTGCCACTCAGTAAGGTGCTTGGACGGGTCCATTGTGTCTATATTTAGATGAGGCTTTCCTCTGCACTAGCATATCAGGAAAGAAGTCAGACCCACGGTGAACAGCTGATTGCCACATCAGTTTCTCTTTATGAGATGATCTCTCACCTGTTACAACTGATAGTTTTAGGAAATCCAAGAAATAGACCTGAAATAAACCACCTTAAACAAAAGAAGTGGAGCCAACCGAGCATTTGTATTACTATGAATTCAGAGACCCAGGAATAAATAGGCTTAACACGACTTAGGTGAATAAAATTTTTTACAATCAGCAAAGCCATGAACAAATGAGCAAGATCCTCATCGACCAGATCTCAATGTGGCATCTGGCCAATGCCCATATTATACAAAGAGCGGTGGTAGTAGCAAGAGACATCTTACACCGATAATGTCCTCAATAGAGCTGAGCTCTTTGTTAAATGCCTAGATGTTTTCTAGCTTCCTGGCCCCTCCTAAAGGTCTTCATTGTGCAGTACACATGTACAGATACTTCAGACTGCAGGAATGTGACCTGGCACCTGGTACTAATCAACTACATTACAAGGAATTAAAGGGAAAGAACTAGAAAAAGATAAACCTTGTTATACAGTAGTTATCACATAAGCCATCTTACAAAAATTTCTGATGCTAGTCGTGAATTTTTCTGCTTCCCTTTGTGTTCATTTAGAAAAAGAAATTGCTGTAATGTAAGTTAACTGCCGGGTATGTGTTATTCCGTCCTCCAGAGGCCCTCGTGGATTATTCATGCAAGAACAAAAAAATGTATATTTGCATAAATATAAAACACATGTTTATTTTACTCCACACAGATAATGATGATACAGCTTTGGTCTCTCTTTGCAATACAAAGATGTCCGTCTCATTCTTAAGGGCTCACCTGTCTTTATAGATTGCTCTGATTAGCAAGCGATCAATAAATGACCTCTTCTGTATGCAAAGCCAGTTCCAGTAGTCACAAGACACATTCAGAGACATTTATAGAAAGAAGAAAAAAATCATTGCTGAAAATGTGCAGTTACTCAATCTGTGCAATCTGTATAAATAAGGATAAGGTCAGATGTATTTTTTTTGTGGGGGGCACTTTTTTTTTCAAAAAAATACAAATCCTTTGAAAAAAAAATACAAAACAATCATGCATTTCCTCCTTTATATATAGAGATCTTTACTTTTTCACTTTAAATCCATCATGCCACTGAGGACAATCTATATGCGTGATTATGGTAAATTCACATGGGATGGAAATGCTACGCATTTATACTGCAAATTTTCCCTAGTGATTTCAACAGGGAAGTTAAAATCCTCAATAAATCCACATAAAGAGTATATTTATTCACATGGTTACGTTAGCACACTGAAATCCAGGTACAGAATGCCCATCAGTTCCATATGTTTTCCGCTTGACACTGATTTTGGTGTGGCGTTTAGGCTTCTAATTGATTTTAATGGGAATTTTCATGCTCGAGTGACCATTTTCTCTTTTTTTTGGATTATCAATCAACGTGGCTCTATATGTGCTACACCATTTTTTTTTAAATTGAAAACGAAGAGTTAGATCAAGAGTGGATTTTTCATGGGTTTTGGTAAGGAATTCACACCAAAATCCACATGGTACATCCACCGTGTGAAAATGGCCTAAGGTTTATTATTGTGCTTTGTTAAACCATGCATTTTTCAAAAACACTCTTCAGAATAATCTGCAGGAAAATCTGAGGTGGCAAATCCACAACAAATCTGCACCAAAATCTGCATGATTTTGGTGCAGACGTTTATCACAAATCTTCCTTGTGGAACAGCTGTGCACTTATCAAATGAGGGTTCTCTACTTGGGACCACCCCAGCACACTTTTAGCTAAAAAGCAGAGCTGCTTGACTCTCTGATGGATTTGGTATGACCATTGCTTACATATTGCTAACATATTTTTTGGTGCCATACAGAGGTTGTCACTAGTGATGAGCGGCAGGGTCAATATTCAAATTTGCAAACTTTTGCGAATATTTGGGCGAATATTCTTCATAAATTTGAGAATTCGCGATTATTTTCTTCATTGTGAAATTCGGCAATGTAATATTCAAGCTGCTAGAAGTTTCCTGAGACTGGAGAAAATGGTTTGCACGGCAGAACAATATATCAGCGATTGTGCAAATTGGCAATTAGTGATGCGCATATTTTTGCGCAATACGTGCAACTTCACATTTTAGCAGCTCTGACTGCATATTACTGATTGGTGCACTAAGTATTGTTGTGAACTTGTGACATCACAGCACTATGTATGTATGGACAGCAGAACCTATCACACTATCTAACACCCTGCACTGGAACCAATCAGCTACACTATATCACAATCTAACCTACACTGACTATCTCCCACTAACTATCTGTATTATATATATATAAACTAACTAACTAACTATCTAATGTAATGACACAGGAAAGCACAGAGCACAGCAATGACACTGCTGTCTCTCAGAACTGCAAAAAACTGCAGAAAATGGCTGCTGGGCAGGTTCTTATATAGTAAGGGGTAGGCAACTTTCCTGTTAGTTGCTAGGGATGTTGCTAAGTTCAGACAAAGACATTGCAGCCTTCTCATTGGCCCACAAGCAAGAAGCAGGGAGGGATCAAAGGTTCAGAGGGAAAAAAAAATCTAGAATATTCGCGAATACGAATATATAGCACTACATTCTAAATCTTTGCAATTCTCGAAGTGGCGATATTAGCGATTAAAATTCGCAATTCGAATATTCACACCCAACACTAGTTGTCACTTGTCATCATTCACATTTCGCATGCCCAATGAGTCTAACAATGTAATTTCTTTATCTCAGTCACAGACTAGGGCAAATTTTCTAAGAAGCCAATTAGCCTATCAGTATTTTTGGTGTGTAGGAGAAAATCGGAGAACCAGAAGAAACCAGCAAGTACACGTGGAGGACATACAGGCTCCACGCTGATGTGTTCATTGCAACCTCACTGGGTGGACTTTCATTTCTATTTTATGAACTACATCTAAAGTCTTGTGTTTCTCATCTCCGGTACAGATACGGAGTGCAGCACAGTATTTTTTTTTATAGGGGGTAAATAATTAGGACATTAGATAGCAGAGCAGCGCAGTGGATGAAGCAGTACGGCTTCTGTAAACAGAGATGAATTATTAAGGCTCTAGTGCCCTTTAGGGGACCCATTATAGATGATAAAAGATAGCATTATACTTTTCCCTAGTGATCTATTCTTGATCTTCTAAACAAAGTCGCTTTTTTTCTCTTTCTTTCTTTTCTAAATCAGAAATTCCTCCCCAAATCATCCTTTACAATTTATTACAATACATTCAGCAAATGTAATAGAATATATCTTAAAGGGGCTGTGCCATAATTAAATGTTTTTATTTTTTGTTTTTTAAATATAATTCTGCATTAAAAGTATGTACTTTAGTCATTTGCCTTCTGTTACAAAAAGTCTTCAGTTTAGCTTGGAGTTCTTTGGATTCTAAGTTCTCTGCTTGGGGAATTTTGGGAGGGGGGGTTGATCAATATAATGCCCAAAATAACAATGCTATACAGAGCTCCCTCATGCAGAGGAGTCCTTCCTTACCCTTCTTCTTGGCTGGACATGTCCTGATATGTGTGTCACGAGATGGCCTTTTCATAACAACAAGATTTTGCAATATTATGTCACAAGATTGCCTATCCTATATGGGTGCATTTGAAGCCATCCAGTGGTTGTGATGTGTGTTTTATCACATATTTTTTCAGTTTTTGATGATTTTTGTGTTCATTTTCCATGTCACTATTTCGCACTAACCACTAAGCCCATTTTTAATATGGCAAGACTTCTTGTTCCTATTGACTGTAGAGGGATCTGGCAGGGAAGTGGCCCTTTGCCAGTAATACCCTGCCGATAAAACCGGCGGTGAATGGCAGTATCTGGCTAGGCAGGATCTGGTGAACTCCAGTAGCCGCGCAAGTGTGAACGTGCCTTCAGTCGGCATACAGTGCCACAATCGGCAGTTTATCTACTGCCGCTAGTATGCGCCCCTCTCATTGGATGTGCCAACTCATGGGGCAAATGAGGTGATAGATGCCCCCAGGCTATAACCCGGTTCTAGCTAGCATGAAAAGAGGGTTATCCATGAGTAATTCTGAATTCCAACACTCTGTTTCCAATCCAGAATGTACAGACTTTCAGAGTAATGTAATTTAGAGAGCCTAATGCAATTTAGCTTGCGTTGCAAACATCAGCACTTTCCGTCTATATTAACGCATATTTTAGCATATTTAACCTAAACCGTGGGTATTTTGTGCTAATTATAAAGGTGTTCGTAAAATTTTCAGGGAAATTTAGAGTTGTTTTCTCTGAAGGCACGCAACCATCGTTTAAACTTTCTTTATATACGTAGGTCTAAGTTATTAACTGTTCCAATGTATTCCTCTAAATACCGACAGTTTCCGTAAAGCCGGTGAAGGTTATCTGAACGTGATCCTCTGTTAACTGTCATTCAATCCATGGCAGCTAATGCTAGATCAGGGACAGATAGATACCCCTCAGGAGTAGGTAATCCTGATGCTGCCTTTGTGTTTCAGTATCGTCGGATTTCAAGTAATGGAATTTGGAGATAAGCAACAAAGAGCTTGCTTTACTCCCGAGTCACTTTATTTTCAGAGAAATCAAGACTATCATTATACAATCTTTTTTTAGGATAAAGTTTTTTATGATGTCATTGCTTTATCAAAATCAATCGCAGAAAACAAAGTTATACGAAGGACTTCCTCACCAGATTGTGACTGTTACTGCAACTCAGCTGCATTAAAATGAAAAGGGATGACGTGCAGTACAATATACAATCTGTGGACAAGTGTGATGCAGTTTTTTCATGAAAGCAGATATATTTTTCTAGTTGTAATAAGTCGGAGCTACTGGACTTATGGAAATCTCTGGGATTAAATACTGGTGACTCATGCTTCAGTCTTGGAGCTTAGATGTTGATTGTATTTGCATGACTGTAGCTATTTGGTGTGATTAAACTGCCTTGGGATCGGTGTTAGAGCAACATTGTAAGTGCCAGACAATAGATGTGGCACCCCTTTGGATTTTCCAATTTAACATAAATGGCTTCTTTTATACCTCTTTTGAAACAGTCCTACTCTGGGTCTAAGATGCAGACTTTTGTCTTTAAGAAGTAGGGTCCTGACTGTAGGTACATTGCTGTTCTAACACCTCTCCCGAGGCAAATTAATCACACCTAATAGCTTCAGTCATGACTCTATAACTGAAGCATGAGTCACCAGTATTTAATGCCTGAGATTTCTTGAACTACACATTCTAATGATGACTAGTAAAATGTTTTCAGGGGGAAAAAATTACAAGTGCATTTGCTCTGACTTATTACTACTGACATACCATGACCTGGATGAATGAGAACCTTCACAGACAATCCTGGATAACCCCTTTATATTACAGCCCTATGTGATACATCTGTGGACCTTATCAGCCTGCAGGCCTAAATATGACATCAGGGCAGTTACTTGTCCCAAAATGCCTTTTTTATGGTACCAAATTGATGGAATGGTCACTGTTTTCAAACGTCCTTAATGTAGGTGTGTCTTCTTCATTAGTAGAGCATATTCTCCAGTAGAGCATTTTTCGTTTGGAAGCCACTAGTGTGAGTGCTCAAGGCACAGTTGATTGTGAGGGCTTCAGGGAAACTGTTACATTTTTTACAGCTCATGAAATCTATGAGTATTGATTTCAATGAATGATAGTGTAGTCCAAAATTAGATAAATGCACTTCTTAGAATTATTGGTTAAAGCACACCTCCAGTGCTTCGCTTAAAAGCCTCTTAGCACCTTAGTGTATAAATTCAAGTTTCTAATTTAGAATTGAAAAATGAGTTCTCTGCCATTTATGATCTTCATTCACTTGGTGGCTGTACACTACTCATTTTCATGTGGGGAGGAGACTTGAATTATTGCACCCATTTACTTCCTCCCTGCAGAGAGATAGAAAAATAGATATAGATTGATAGATACATATATAGAGGGGGAGAAGCACATCTAAACTAACTTGAATATATCACCTGAAGAGAAGATTACAAGCCGTCTGTCTGTCTGTAGAGGGAACTTGATAGTTAATTAAAGTCATGTGATCACAGCAGTATTGGCACTGATTCAAACAAGCAAACTTTATAAGTATACAATATACATATTGTGAGCCAGTATGCTTGTGAAAATATGACCCAGTCCAGGTTGCAATTTCACTGTATCTGTAAATTGGCAGACAGCGAGTTACTTTTTATCGATAAGGGAGACACTTGGGCACTTATCTTAATGTAATTGGCTTGGCTGTTCCTTGATTTAGATTTAGCAGTATGCAGACTCACAAATGTTCTAATAGACTCAATCACCAGTGGCATACCTAGAAATGACTGGACCCCACAGCAAATTGTTCACTCCCCCTCCCAGAAACTTCTTTGCAACCCCCTCCCCCAGAAACTTTGTTCTTTCAGACCAGGCCCAATAGCTGCTCCGTCCGTTTCCTACAGTGTCACTATATGTATCGCCATTGTATAATACTGTAAAGGGGACCCTGACAATAAAATATATTAGTCTTCCTCCTGGGTGGGTCCCTTCTGAGTTGGGTCCGCAAAGCAGCCGCTTCCCCTGCTTCCCCTATAGCTTCGCCCCTGTTAATCACACATGAAGAGGCATATGGGTATATGACGACAGAAGGCACATGATATGGGCATTTCACATGTCAGATGTGTTATGAAATTATAAGGACCCTGTAACATCTAACCAAAGTTATGCTCTAAAGGGGTCTTCTAAAAAATTCTGATTTTGGGGATTGCAGCTTAAAGTCTCAAAAGCGCAAACTGTTTGAGAGTTCTTGTGATTGGTGCTGCTAATTAGGCAGGTGAACCCTCTGTGGTAGTGTTCTTTGCATTGTGCATATACTGAAGTTTGACAGGAACTTTTTACTTTTGCAGTATATTTTGTGGAGTTATGTAATAATCCTAAAATAAATCCTAGGCAGGTCACATCTTTGCAAGGCAACAGATAAAACATATATTTATTAGTAAATGTCCTATTTCTCTTTTGCTTAAGACAGAAGCCGCTCCTTTTAAGTCTGCACTGTCGTCACCTATAGCATGCCTCTTTGTAAGACTGGAGTTCTAATTAGCTGATGACAAAGACAGTCACATTGTTTGCTCATTCCACGTAGTTATTTTGCTTTTTTAGTCTAGCATAATTTAATGAAACCAATTTTTCTCATGTGTTTGGATTTTAATGCGTCTGCATTCTGAATAATTTGTTGTTTTACACATTTTTTTTTGTTGCCACTGAAACAATTATTGTACTTTTATAGTAACAGCACCATAGATTATAATTAATTCACAGTAATAAGGCTTCCACTGGAGGAAGCAGCGGCTTTTGTTACTAGCGGTACAAAGGTGCAAAAGGTCCATGTTCACTGTAATACAAAAGTGACAATTTGAAAACTTCAGGCAATTAGATGAATTTGTACAAGTCTGCACTTCTCCTCCTCCTAATAAAATGTGCATTAGAGAATTTCAATTTGAACTTTTCCAAAGAGCAAGGCAAGAATAATAAATGCATATGGAACATTCACTGAGCTATATCACTCGGTAAAGAAAAATGTTCCAAAACTATCATTAAAGTGCTTCCCTGCCTTATTAATAAGTCCCACATGCTTATGACTGCTCCTCTGTTATTCTTACAGTATTTCACTTGTTAGAGCAGCAGTTTGTGCTGTAGAGCTGCGCTTCCTACTATAAGGGGTAGGATCACAGGGAATTTTTGGAGCAGATTTTGAGGCATATTTTCCTGTAGGTTTTTAAGCCGAAGTCAAAGGTGCATTTCAATAGAATGGAAAATATAAAGGAGGGACTTATATGTCTTCTCCTTGCCGGATCCACTTCTGGCTCGAAAACCTATAGTAGAATTTGCCTCAAAATCTGCTCCAAACAAGCCCATGGGAAGCTACCCTTAACTGGACAGAAAGTTGCAAGCATAAGGAATTGACTACCCTTACCATCCCATACATTTCGTTAAAAGGGGTTATTCAACCCATTACAAGTGAAGGTCTATCCTCACGATAGGCCATCATTATATGATTGGCGGGGTCCGATACCCCGCATCCCCGCCAATCAGCTAGACTACTGTATTTATCCAATGATCACAGCACTCGGGCTGATTAGAACTGGTTTGGGTGCACGTCACAGTTGTTCCAAACTCCACCTTGTGGAACTCAATTGATACAGGATAGATGAGACAGCACTCCAGATTTCTTGTAGCTGGACATGGTGGTCCAATTCAATATTACAACGTTTCGGGCATCAGGTATGAGCACGCTTGTGGAAGCAGGCAGCCAGCTAGACCACTGCTACTGCAGCACTGCTCCACCCTACAATTACTTCCCAAGGATTGGACAACCTCTTTAAGGACTCCGATTTCTTTCCATGTAAATTCAAAGCTTTATAGTGACATGGTGGCAAAGCCCTTGACCGACTGCAATACACACCATAACCACTGGGAGGCCACATATAGACACTTGTAGAATAAACAACTCCCAACAGAGTATCACAAAATCAATTTGTTTTTTAAATCTGATCATCTCATGCCACTCATTGCAAAATCAGAAATCATGGACAAACTATTACCCACCATATACAAGTATGTTCACCCATCCAGTCACCAAGTAACATACAAGTATACTTATGCATCCGTTCACCCACCCACTTATGTACATGTATTCTCAGACATCCAGTCAGTCGGCCACATTTCCTTCCTTTTGTTTTAATGCTGTACGGAGAACGGTCTCCGTACAGCATTGCAATGGATGGGCTCACGAGAGTTATCACCGAAGTCTCGCAAAGTCGGCATTTTAAACTTAAAAATTATTTTAAAACAGTAATCCGAAGTCGGCCTCGGTATCGGCTGGTACCTCGGTACCAAAGCCAAATTCGGATCCCTGTTTTAAAATAGTTTTACGGTTGAAAAATCAGATCACGAAGGATAATTTCCCTTGTCAGTGCCCATACATTACAGTTTTGAGCAAATTGACTTCAGATCTTGGATCCAAAGGTCGATTCGCTCAACGCTACTGGGGACCACTAAGGGGGCATTATTAATACTGGGGGCACAATGGGGGACATTATGTAAAATTATGTGTATGGAAGGCACTGCAGGGGTTGTTTTTTTTTTTAATAAGCCAATTGAATAAATTGATTTTTAATGGGCTTTTTGATGGCCATTAAAATGAATACAGAATTGCTGTTAAAATTTGCAGACAGACAGAAAATGGATGCAAAAAATGATTTTAAAAATTGCCATGAAAAACCGACAGTGTGTTTGTTTTTAATAGCCATTTTTGTTTTCGCTGTCGTGTGAATGTGGCCTAAACACATCATCTGCTTGACTGAATCCTGCATGCTTGAACTTGCCAAAGGTCTGGATTATCATAGTTTCCACACCATTGGATATCTTAAACGGTAGCCCTATCATGACAAATCACCTTAATTCTGTTCATAAAACATGGTTCCTACAATTTCCATTGCGGAGTTCAGGCTACTGGACCACAGACCCTGACGTTTGCCATTGCTTACTTATCCTTTACTATTATTAAAGGGGCACTAAACCTGGAAATAAAGAAGACTTTAATTTCCCCCTGAACCTTTCTGTTTTCATCTGACAGATGAATAACTTGCCAAGAGGTAAGGCTCCTACAGAAGCCAGTTGCCTTACAATTAGACAAAAGATTGTGAGAAGAAGAATGAGATGTGGAAGATTTCTTGGGACAAAAACTATTAATATATTTATCACAGTTTTTATTGCCATTGTTAGGGCAGTGGGTGTGGAACCTCTGTGGCAGCCAACAGATTTGGCTTTGAACTAATCCTAAGGGTGTTATCCTAGCAATCTCTTGGTTTTCACCCTTTACAGGGGTACAGGGATCTGAACTTCGCTGCAGGGGAACCACCAGGCTGCTACATCCTGAAGTATTCTCTGTGTGATTGACAGCTAACCTACAGGGGTCAGACACAGCAGTATAGGGCACCAAGGGGTCACACAGAATGATAGTCAGGGACTGGCCAAGGTCAGGGCTGGGAGAGTATCTGCAATACGAGAATTGATCTGAGGTCAGGGCTGGAACCAAAGGATCAATACGGAGATCAAGCACAGGTCAGGCAATGGAGGGTCAAAATACAGTAAACAGGCAGAAAGTCAGTACACTTGCAGACAACAGGATACAGCACACAAAAGCTAAGGAAGGTGCCTGAAGCATCCTAGGGTTGCCAACAATTGGCTGGTGAATATTAGGGTGACCCATTAAGAGTCGGACAGAGAGCATGCATGCACCCTACAAAAGGGGTGAGGCATTGTCAACAAGCCAGCGTGGAGGGACAGACCAGACTTGGTGGCCGGACTGGCCAGGAAGAAGGCAGTGGTAGACTGGTCTGGACCACCGGCCAAGGTGAGTGGGGCAAAAAAGTGAGGACTAATAAAAGGGCTTTTCTGCATTTGAAAAATATGATAGTTTTTTTTTTTCTTCAAAAAACAGTTCCACGCCTGTTCATTGGTTATGTCTGGTTTTACAGCTTAATCCCAAACACTTAAGTGACCAGCAATACCACACAATACCTATGGACAGGTTTGGCACAAGGCCATTTGTTGTTCTAATCCTGGACTACCCCTCTAAGAGAGGATTTCCTGGAGTTTTTGTACTTTTTGTGGATTTTTTTTCAGTAACTTAAGCTCATGTAACACAATCAAAACGTCTCTCATCGAAGTCTGCAAGAAAAGCATTATGATTGTGATTGAATCCGTGAATGAAGGATCATTAAAACTCATTATTTTCTATAATTGAATAGGTCTAATTATTTAGTTAATGTCTGTTTTATTTTCCACATAATAATAAGATGGCAATTCCTCTGCATTTTTTTATGTCATTATGACCGTAGACTCAGGGAAGCGTGCTGTGCTGGGCATACGATCAGGTAATTTTAAAATTAGGGTTCTGTACAGCGAGTTAATAAAACTGATAATGTTATTTAATTATCATCATACAGAGCAACTGGGGATAAATATGTTTGAAGAATACATGTAGGAGATTAGGAGATTAGTTTGCATGAATAAGCAGTCAAAATAGCAAATGTATAATTATAAGAAGCCGAGCCTTTCCTATCAGCGTCTTAATAGGCTATAGAATTGTTTCCTAGTTAGTTAGCGACTACTTATTATACCTTTTTGTGTTTTTATTACGCCACACTTTCTTCTTTTTCCATATTTTAATCTCATTTCATACTACCGTCCTCGATAGAACATATTCGGCTTTAATTATCCACACTATTTTCTTTTGTCGTGAACTGAATCATTGGATTAGAATAAGTGAGAAACGGGAAAAAAGAAGATAATGAAGCTCGGAAGATCATTTAATGGTGTGTGGGTATTGAGAATGTAAAAAGGGGTTGTCCCACAAAAAATATTCGACTTTATTCAAACCAGCACCTGGATCCAAATACTTTTGGTATTGCAAGTAATTAAAATGTAGTACAGCCACTGAGTTATTCAATAAAATGTATCTGTACAGCGCCACCTGCTGTTTGTCCTTTTCCTTATTTCTCTGTCCGGCTAGTTGAGGTGGTCGCACATGCTCTGTTCCATTGGCCAACGTTTCGGTCATTTCCAGGACCTTGTTCACAGCCTAGAGAAGATGAACGTTGATATATGAGTGTCACGTGGTGTTTTAAGACATTGTACACAGGATACGTCCCTACTTTCTCACTGAGCACCAGTAAGATATTGGAACATCGGAGTGCCAGCCATTTTCTTCTTCTCTTAGAAGCTGTGACAGTTACAAAACTAGAGCTGCAGCAGAAAGGACATTCCACTGAGCTGTGATGGGGAGAGAGCTGGAGCAGAAAGGACATACCACTGAGCTGTGATGGGGAGAGAGCTAGAGCAGAAAGGACATACCACTGAGCTGTGATGGGGAGAGAGCTGCAGCACAAAAGACATACCCCTGAGCTGTTAGGGATAGAGATGCAGCAGAAAGAATACTCATCCTGAGCTGTGATAGCGAGACAGCTGCAGCAAAAAGGACATGCCCCCTGAGAAAGGACATCATCCTGAGCTCCCAGCTTGAAATATACCTAGCCGAGCAACTGGAGCAATGAATGGGGAGATCTCTGGACCCATGGAAGGTACAGGGCTGGTTCTAGCTTTGTTAGAAAGAGATTGTCATGTACTGTGTGATGTCTGATTAATTCTTTACATTAATCATGGATAATCCCCTTTAAAAGGCTTATCTGTGATATTTTTACTGATGACCTATCCTCAGGATACTGCATGTAATTGGCGTGGTGTGGCGTGGTTTGGGAACCCTTGTTTGTTGCCCAGGGCTTCATTTTCAATTATTCTGGACCTAATTACATAAGAAAATTTTTTTGATAAAAGATTACATTAAAAAAGTGGGGAGATAGATAAGCCAGAAAATATTAAAAATTAAGACAGAAGTATTAATCACCTTCTGCAATTCCACCAACTGCCATTGGAGGGAGATGTTCGGAAAGGCCTGCTCAGCCGATCACTGGTCCTAGTGATAACCCATCTCAGCCAGTGATTGGCTGAGCAGCCCCTTTCCTGGCATTTTTGTCAATTCAAGCCGAGACTAGGAAATGGAGACTATCAGGGACTGGAGTACCATCCAAACGGCAGAGGTGAGGGATGGGTGGAGGGGAGTAATAATTTTCTTTTTCTTTTTTTTTTTTACTTTTAGCGCCTTTTGACTTTTTTTTTTTAAATTAACTCTAAATTAATTGCAAAACACCTCTTCAATGCAACTACTGCATAAAATACTTTATTCTTTAAATGGAAAATTCTGTTGATTAAATAAAATTTCCAGTAGAGTTATCAGTATAGAAAATTCTAGGCATCATTCTACTCTGTTACTCTGTATTTCCCACAGATTCTTTGGTAAAGGGAGCATTATACCAAATAAAATAAGTATCTTCAAAATAAAACAATACAATTGCTCAGTGTTTGAACAAATCCCCATCCACAGATCAGTCAACTGTAGTGTGAGAATTTTACCCATAGAATGTTCTGTATGGGGAATTCCTCTCTCTGTATAGAAAATTCGGAATTCTGCCCATGAAACGTTCAGTCTGAGGAGAATTCCACCCATTAAATCTTCAACAAAGTGAATCCAACTGTAATTAGCTTTACAATGTTCTTTCATTATGAGCCGAATCATTGGAATATACTCAAGGAGAAAGTAATGGTGAGGCTCGGGTGAGAAGGTAATGGCGTGTGGGTATGGAGAATGCAATTTAAGTTTTTTAGACTTTTTGTATAATTAACGTTTTGGAGTTAGAATAATAGACCATCATCTTTTTACTTGTTTTATGCTTATAAGGTTCTAGATTTCTACCCCTAGAATGTTCTGTGGGAACTAAAGTTTCACTTCCAGAATATTCTTCGTAAGGGCTCATGCATGAGAATATATTTTTTTTTCAGTGTCCGTTCCGTATTTTTTTGCGGACCGTATGCAGAATGATTCATTTTAATGGGTCGTCAAAAAAAAAAACGGAAGTTACTCCATGTGCATTCCATTTCCGTATGTCTGTAAGTCCGTTCCACAAAAAAATAGAGCATGTCCTATTATTGTCCGCATTACGGACAAGTATAGTGCTGTTTTATTAGAGGCCAGCTGTTCTGTTCCGCAAAATACGGAATGCACATGGACGTCATTTTTTTTGCATATCCATGTTTCGCGGACCGCAAAATACATACAGTCGTGTGCATGAGCCCTTGGGAGAATTTCCTTAAAAGGATACTTTCACACTTTCGTTATTCTTTTCCGGTATTGAGTTCCGTCCTAGGGGCTCAATACCGGAAAAGAACTGATCAGTTGTATCCTAATGAATTCTGAATGGAGAGAAATCCGTTCAGGATGCATCAGGATGTCTTCAGTTCAGTCACTGTACGGTTTTTGGACGGAGAAAATACCGCAACATGCTGCGGTATTTTCTCCGTCCAAAATTCCTGAACACTTGCCGGATCCAGCATTATTTTCCATTAAAATGCATTAATGCCGGATCCGGACCCAAGTGTTTCAAATAAACGGATCCGGTTTTGCGGTCAGCGCATGCGCAGACCTGCCTGCCGGAATCCAGCAATGCAAGTGTGAAAGTACCCTCATGGATCACTTTTCTCATACAGCAATGCCAAATAAATTCTAATTGGGAACTTCAGATCGGTTGCATATGTTTTTTCTTTTTATTCTGGAACAAGGTACGGCACTGGACCATAGAATGGACTGATGCCCAGCGCTTGTTCACGCCCGATGCTCTGCTGTTCCTGTCACTCCGAAAAAGTTCTAATACTTGTCTATGGGGCCAAATAACAGTTCAGTTTTTTTCTGTTATGCATGTCGGAAAAAATAGTCCTGTCGACAGGACTATTTTTTCCGTCATGTATAACGGAAACAAACAGAAACATTATTTGGCCCCATAGACAAGTATTAGGACGGAGCAAAACGGAATGCCTCTTAAAGGCTTCCGTTTTGCATTCCGTCCTAGAATTCCATTGTATTCCGTTATAACTCTGTTATAATGGAACCTATAACTGAATTCCCTAACTATGACTAACTATGTCAGGGGTACCTTAAAATTCTGATGAAAGTCAAAATAGAAAAAAAAATACAAAAAGTTTTGCACTGTAGTTCAGTTGACCTGTGCCATTCCCTGGATGTAATGAACTGTTATGAGGTCACACAACGACTGTGGCAGCCATGTGATTGCCCATCAGTCATATAAGGTAGCCGCCACTCTGTATTCTGTTAGTAAACTACGTAATCACTTAATATGGAATAATAATAATAATAATAATAATAATAATAAATCCTATTACATTTCTGGGTTTTAACAAATTAAAAAAAAATAAAATAAAAGCATCACATATTTCAGACTATCCAGGATTTCGAAACTATATCTTCTTGACACTGAATTGCTGTGCTCCAGCTTTATTGTTTAAATGCTGGCTCTTACAGACCTTGTTTCCGAGCATGAGCAATTCCTGGCCTGACAGCTGTGGATATCTGCGGCTCTGAAAAGAATTGGATGCTCAGAGCTGCACTGGGCCTTGATTTACCTTTTACAGCTTCACTTCCAGAGCGGATATTCACTCATCCCTAGCCTTGTACAATTCACCCAGCAAACCCATTCACATACCGAAAACCTCAGCTTTTTTGTGTCTATATGCTGTTGAGCTCCTTACGTGCTTGAAAAAAAAAGAGGAAAATAATATAAAAAAATAAATAAATAAAAAAAATCTACAATTCTCCTAGAGATGTCAGTGTTTGCGCCTGCTGGCGATTTTGTCTCTACTTGTAAGCACAACCCATATGCTGTTGAGCTTCCTACATGCTAAAAAATGCAACCACCACCCCCGAAATTTTTTTTGCAAAGTATTTTGTACACAATTCTCCTACAGATGTCAGGGCTTGCACCTGCTGGCGATTTTATAACTAAGTGGAAGCACATCACATATGTTGTTGAGCTTCCTACCTGCTTGAGTTAAAAAAAAAATGGAAATAAAATACGAACGTTTTTTTTTTTTTACTCAAGCAGGTAGGAAGCGCAACAACATATTTGTTTGCAAGGTCTATTGCTCACACGGTTCTCCTAGAAATGTCAATGCATGTGCCTGCTGGCGATTATAGAACAAATATGTTTTTGAGCTTCCTATCTGCTTGAGTAAAAAAATGGAAATAAAATAAAATGCAAAAAAAAATTAAAAATTAACATTGCAAGGTATTCTGCTCACAGTTCTCCTACAGATGTCAATGTTGGCGCCTGCTGGCGATTTTAACACTAAGTGGAAGCACAACACATATGTTTTTGAACTCCTTAAAAATAAAAATGAAATGAAAAAAATGAAAAAATTTGCAGGGTATTTTGTTTACAATTCTCCTATAGATGTCGGTGCTTTGCGCCTGCTGGCGACATTTTCACTATGTGGAAGTACAAAACATAACCTGTCAATCTGCGTTTTCACTGGGCTAAGCTGACAGAAATATAGGTTGTATTGTGGACATTTGGGGTCAAATGTGACCACAGCCTCTGAGTGGTGGAAATGCGGGAGCCGCGCGCGCCTGCTCCAATAACAGCTTCCCCACGGCTGAGATCAGGGAAGCTGTTACCTCGTAGCGATAGGCTGGAGCCTGCTTGAGTTGGCATCACTGCACTGGAATATACTGAATGCTATATTCTGTAATGGATAAAATACCATTACATAATACAAATGGCAATCTAATGATTGATTGCTATAGTCACCGAGGGTGACGTGAAATAAAGTTTTTAAAATTTTTAAAAATATTTTAAAAATAAAATTCAAATCACCTCCCTTTCCCCAAAATAAAAATAAACTATCAATAAAATTAAACGTCATAGGACATGCTCTATATTTTTTGCAGGGCCGTGGAATGGAACCACGAATGCAGACAGAGCACGGTGTGCTGTCCGCATCTTTTCTGGCCCCATTGAAATGAATGGGTCCGCACCCGTTCCGCAAAATTGCAGAACAGATGCTGACCCAGAACTATGGATGTCTGAATGGACCCTTATTCTGTATCACTTGATTTAAAAAAAAAATTCCTTCCTTTGGTAAATCATGCGGCCAACTGTTCAAGTCGCACACGGCTGGACTGTTTCACACATGACTCTCGTGACTAACATGACATTAACATTTTTGACATGTTTGCATTGCTTAGGTCAGGAGAGCCATCCCGCGCATCCCGGCTGCTGCCAAATACCGACAAATAAATCTTCCCACTCATTATTCTGTAAAGTTTTAGGGGCATTTCGTCGATAGTAGGCCGGAGAGCGAAATGGGGATTTTTTTTTTTTCAAAGCAAATCTTGTCCTGACCTTGGAAAACTGAGAAATACAAGAGCCCTTGACTTGACAGCTGGAATGTGACTTTCCGTTCATAGTGTAATACAGGGAAACCAGGCTGAGATGTTTCATACCCAGTAATAGCTCAGAGTCAGCGAGGAAGGTGAAGAGAGTCTCATTACAATAAATATTCGCTGTCATTTAAGGATAGGAAAGACGGTTGTATTTAAGAAGGATATTGAAGATTTTATGAGAAAGCACTACTAAAAACATGCAAAGAAAAGAAACTGCAGTACCACCAATGACCACCAGGTTTACCAAAGAGCCTCCCTTCACAAGGCCAGCAGGTGGCGCACTGATGTAATACTGCTACATGAATTGGAATAAACTGTACGGTGTAACCATGCTCATTTAGCGGTATATTCATGTTCCTGTCAGACCCCAGAAGTAAGTGAGCGCTGAAATGTCACTCTGTGGCCCCGTGTGTCAGTAAATGGATTTCTGTTAGCAGAGGTCAGCGGTAATAGTAAAACAGGGGATTGTGATGGAAATGTAAATGCTTCATCCTGTGATCATCTATCGGTGAGTGACTTATTAAACGAGCAGACTAGACGGCCGATCAATACCCTTCAGCCAGATTCACTACAGCAATCTGAAGACCGGGAGATATCACAAATGACATAGCAATATTACTGAGGGAAAAACTGGCCCAATGTCCAGTCTATTTTATCTATCTACCGTATTTTCCGCCCTATAAGATGCACCTAGGTTTTTGAGGAGGAAAATAAGAAAAAAATATTTTTAACCAAATGGTGTGCTTTTGGTGGGTTTTTAACTAATGGTGGCCTGTGCATGACACACTGTTATGGGGGATCTGTGGATGACACTGTTATGGGGGATCTGTGGATGACACTGTTATGGAGGATCTGTGAATGACACACTGTTATGGGGGATCTGTGGATGACACTGTTATGGGGGATCTGTGGAGGACACACTGTTATGGGGATCTCTGGGTGGCACTGTTATGGGAGCATCTATGGGTGACACTGTTATGGGGGGATCTGTGGATGACACTGTTATGGGGGATCTGTGGATGGCACTGTTATGGGGGATCTGTGGATGACACTATTATGGGGGATCTGTGGATGACACTGTTATGGGGGATCTGTGGATGACACTGTTATGGAGGATCTGTGGATGACACTGTTATGGGGGATCTGTGGATGACACTGTTATGGGGGATCTGTGGATGTCACTGTTATGGGGGATCTGTGGATGACACTGTTATGGGAGCATTTATGGGTGACACTGTTATGGGGGATCTGTGGATGACACTGTTATGGAGGATCTGTGGATGACACTGTTATGGGGGATCTGTGGATGGCACTGTTATGGGGGATCTGTGGATGACACTATTATGGGGGATCTGTGGATGACACTGTTATGGGGGATCTGTGGATGACACTGTTATGGAGGATCTGTGGATGACACTGTTATGGGGGATCTGTGGATGGCACTGTTATGGGGGATCTGTGGATGGCACTGTTATGGGGGATCTGTGGATGACACTGTTATGGGAGCATCTATGGGTGACACTGTTATGGAGGATCTGTGGATGACACTGTTATGGGGGATCTGTGGATGGCACTGTTATGGGGGATCTGTGGATGACACTGTTATGGGAGCATCTATGGGTGACACTGTTATGGGGGATCTGTGGCGCCCCTCCTCCCTCCCTGTTGATAAATCGCAGCCTGCGATGTATCAGTGTTAGCGATGTAAAAATGGCTGCATTCGCACCATAAGACGCACTGCCATTTCCCCCCCACACACACTTTTTTTGGGGGAAAGTGCATCTTATGGGGCGAAAAATACGGTATTTCTTTATCTGTAAAGATCTACATATAGCACTCTATATATTTAATAATCAATCCTAACGACTCCCCCATGTCGCTCTCATTTAAGATATCTCATGAAGACAGCCCTGATCCAGATGTCCTATTAGTCCATATAAACAGCACAGAGAGGTGTCCCCTTCTCAGTTTCCCTTTTATAAGCCAGGGGGCTGCGTTCTGGAGGAATAAACTATCTATCTGGAAATGGTCAACGTGTAATACTTAATCTCCCCAGCAGTGGCCGCTGCAGTAGAAATGCCCGGTTGGCCACAACGTCACCAGATGAAGTCATCAGTTATTTCCACTATGATCATCCATCCATGGCTTGAAACGCTTAGACTAGGTTCACATCACTTGAGGACACCACATTCAGCGGGACCATTCAAAGCACCTAACTATACTGCGTGCCTATACAGATGCATAGAAACTCCAATAAAGGGGTTTTCGTAGGCTTTAATACTGATGACCTATCCTCTGGATTGCTGGTGGTCTGACACCTGGGACCCCCCACCAATGAGCTGTTTGAGAAGGCAGCGGCTGTTTTCCCTAGGCCATATGACGTCACGTTCATCGGTCACGTGACCTAAGTGCAGCTCAGCCCCATAGAAGTGAATGGACCAGGGCTGCAATACCAAGCACAGAAAGGGACTTTGTGATGTTGTTTTCTGTATGTGTCTGTGTGGCCGCTCAGTGGTTCTGATACAATTTGCAGCCTTTCAAGGGTTTTAGGGGGTCATTTATTAAACAGAAATATGCCTAAAGTAGGCATATTTCTGGTGCAGATTGCGGCGCAAAAGTATTTTGCACCGCAGTCTGCGACTTCTCCCCGCTCGCGCCAGGTCTGAAAAAGTGGGCGTGTCACGGGCAGGGAAGGGTTTGGGCGTAGAAAAGGGACTAAATGCAAGACAACTAGGAAGCTGTTTCACGTTTAGAATCAGCAGTGGATCTGCCGAAGTTATGTAGAGGCCGGCGCCACTACGTAACTCCGGCGGATCTACCGTCATCTGTGAGGCCGAGTGCAATACCAAGCACAGCCACTATACAATGTACGGCGCTGTGCTTGGTGAGCACGAAGAAAGCCATGACGCTCACAGGAACGGCGCTGCCTTCTCAAACAGCTGATCGGCGGGGCTACCGGGTGTCGGACCCCCACCGATCAGATACTGATGACCAATCCAGAGGATAGGTCATCAGTATATAAGTCTTGTAAAACCCTTCGAAGTGTGCTGACAAAACCTTTGCCAAAAAGCAGTCGTTTGGCTGATGATAGTCCATGGGCTCTAGTGATGAGCGGCATAGGCAATATTCGAATTCGCGATCTCCAGTCATTATTGAGTTGATTGCGAAAATCGGCAATGTAATATATTCATGATAAAAATTCGCGATTAGAATATTCGCGATCAACACTAAGAGGTAGGCAATTTTCCTATTTGTTGCCAGGGATGTTCTTAAGTGCCGATACTCGCGATAAATTCATGAATCGTGATACATTCGAATATTAGAATATTCGCGATCAACACTATTCGCGAATACGAATATATAGCACTATCTTCTAAATATTCGCAAATTCTTGAAGTGGCAATATTTGCGACTAAAATTCGCGATTCCAATATTCAACACTAATGGGCTCTAGGGCGCTGGATGCTCATGGATTGCTTGGACGCGGAATGTACTGAATCAGTATGTCTGTGCGCTACTTCAATATTTCCGTCCTCAGTTTTATATGCATTATGTTTCGCTGGATACTTTGCTGTAATCTACAGAATGCACTTTATTCTGCTGTTGTTGCTTCCATCATGCAATACTCACGTGTGATCAGTGCGCACGCCCGCACTGCCATTGTAGTGAGGTCCAGATTCACACTAGATTCAATGGAGCGGAGAAAAATGGCATCGTGGACGCATTTATTACAAGTGTATCCTGTCCCATAGTGGAATCTGAGAAGTCATTGTCCTTGTGTCACCACAGTTAATGCAGCGAGGACGCGGTGCGAGGAGATAATAGAGCAGATCGGCCATAAACTGCGGACCAGGACTCTGGCTGGGTCAGGTCACCACGCTTTTCAGTGGCCGAGCTCCTGATACTTGTTTCATTATTCCAAGCCTCCAGTATATTCCAGTGATTATTAAAAGCTGAAAAGTGAATGAAAAATATCCTTGATGCAGCAGAGTTAAAAAGGTTTGCTGGCTTTAGCTTGTAACCATTTTCAAGATCTCTGCATGCTGGCAGTGACGGGTAACATTACTGATTCTTAACAATGTTCTGTGAGTGAGACATCCAGGAGTCTAGACTGACACAATTTACCTGCGATAATATATAGTAGCAAACTAACAGGATGAGAGAGGGATTTAAAGGGGCCGTGTCACTTCAGCAAATGGCCTTTATTATGTAGATGCTGTTAATACAAGGAATTTACTAATGTATTGTGATTCTCCATATTGCCTCCTTTGCTGGCTGGATTCATTTTTCTCATATCTATCTATCTATCTATCTATCTATCTATCTATCTATCTGATATCTATCTATCTAATATCTATCTATCTATCTATCTAATATCTATCTATCTATCTATCTATCTATCTGTCTATCTATCTATCTATCTAATATCTATCTATCTATCTATCTATCTAATTATCTATCTATCTAATATCTATCTATCTATCTCATTATCTATCTTTCTCATATCTAGATTAAAATAGACAAATCGCCTAAGGGAATTAAGTGATGTCATAGCCAGACTCTTATTTCTGATATTTACGGACTCTATAATAACAGGGAATGTTCCACCAGACTGGCGCATAGCAAATGTGGTGCCAATATTTAAAAAGGGTCCAAAAACAGAGCCTGGAAATTATAGGCCGGTAAGTGTAACATCTATTGTTGGTAAACTGTTTGAAGGTTTTGTAAGAGATGCTATCTTGGAGTACGTCAATGAAAATAAGCAACTAACGCCATATCAGCATGGCTTCATGAGGGATCGGTCATGTCAAACTAATTTAATCCGTTTCTATGAGGAGGTAAGTTCTAGACTTGACAGTGGAGAATCAATGGATGTCGTATATCTGGACTTCTCCAAAGCATTTGACACCGTACATCATAAAAGGTTAGTATATAAAATGAGGATGCTCAGACTGGGAGAAAATGTCTGTAAGTGGGTAAGTAACCGGCTGAGTGACAGATAGATACTCAAGTCTGGTAGATACTCAGATTGGGTCACTGTAACTAGTGGGGTACCTCAGGGGTCAGCATTGGGCCCTATTCTCTTCAATATATTTATTAATGATCTTGTAGAAGGCTTGCACAGTAAAATATCTATTTTTGCAGATGACACTAAACTGTGTAAAGTAATTAACACTGAAGAGGACAGTTTTCTGCTACAGAGGGATCTGGATAGATTGGGGGCTTGGGCAGAGAAATGGCAGATGAGGTTTAACACTGACAAATGTAAAGTTATGCAGATGGGAAGGAATAATGCAAGTCACCCGTACATACTAAATGGTAAAACACTGACATGGAAAAGGATCTAGGAATTTTAATAAACAGCAAACTAAGCTGTAAAAACCAGTGTCAGGCAGCTACTGCTAAGGCCAATAAGATAATGGGTTGCATCAAAAGGGGCATAGATGCCTGTGATGAGAACATAGTCCTACCACTTTACAAATCGCTAGTCAGACCACACATGGAGGACTGTGTACAGTTCTGGGCTCCTGTGAACAAGGCAGACATAGCAGAGCTGGAGAGGGTTCAGAGGAGGGCAACTAAAGTAATAACTGGAATGAGGGATCTACAGTACCCTGAAAGGTTATCAAAATTAGGATTATTTACTTTAGAAAAAGACGACTGAGGGGAGATCTAATAACTATGTATAAATATATCAGGGGTCAGTACAGAGATCTCTCCCATCATCTATTTATCCCCAGGACTGTGACTGTGACAAGGGGGCATCCTCTGCATCTGGAGGAAAGAAGGTTTGTACACAAACATAGAAAAGGATTCTTCACTGTAAGAGCAGTGAGACTATGGAACTCTCTGCCTGAGGAGGTGGTGATGGTGAGTACAATAAAGGAATTCAAGAGGGGCCTGGATGTATTTCTGGAGTGTAATAATATTACAGGCTACAGCTACTAGAGAGGGGTCGTAGATCCAGGGAGTTATTCTGATTGCTGATTGGAGTCGGTAAGGAATTTTTTTCCCCTAAAGTGAGGAAAATTGGCTTCTACCTCACAGGGGTTTTTTGCCTTCCTCTGGATCAACTTGTAGGAAACAGGCCGAACTGGATGGACAAATGTCTTTTTTCGGTCTTATATACTATGTTATTATCTATCTATCTATCTATCTATCTATCTACAGATTCGGAAAACGCAGACAGCACTCCAATAACAAAGTGGTTTATTAACTTTGTTATTGGAGTGCTGCCTGCGTTTTCCAAATCTGTATCTAGTGGACCGTGTTGGGGACCAGTGCGGGAGTTGCAACCAGGAATACAGTGTGCTGTTTCTCAATTTTCCAATTTTTTTATCTATCTATCTATCTATCTATCTATCTATCTCATATCTATCTATCTATCTATCTATCGATCACTATTCTGCTGCAGATCTGTTATGTTACTCCCTAGATTGGAAACAACTGAAAGCAAGGATCCTAGGATGTTCCAGTTTGAAAATAATGAGGAATCGACATGAATAATCTTACACGGTTTATAAATAATATGAATAGGGCTCTGTTCACAGTTTTGCTGTAACTTCCATTCATAACGATGAACACCAAAGGCACCGACAACTAGTAAGTTCTGTGTGGAGTCGATGGGAAGAGCAGGCGGGGTGGAGACCCTCTAAGTTGTGAGCTTGTGGAGGCTCGGGGGCATGTCCCTTGTGCTGTCCCTATAATTCCTCCCTGTGTAGCCCTGATGCCAGGGTGCGGGGCTTGGTTGCTGCTTTGCCTTCATTTATCTGCTTACTCAGACCTCGCTGTGGAGAAATGTGCCTCTAGTTATAACTGCAGAAGAGAAAGGTTAATCATCAGTTGATCTGAGGATCATGCTGGCAGACCTTTCTGGGTATTCCTGTACATGCCCACCGGCATCGTGTGAAGCATCGAGTCTCTGATCATCTGCCACCGCCATTATAAATTAACAATATGACATTACAAGAACAATAGGGCAGAATATGATCCCACTCGGTGTATTGAGCAGATTTATAAGATACACGATGCTCAGCTATGTCATACAAGGAGTCAGGAGGGTCTCAATGGTGATCTTCTACATTGGGGAAGGTGCTCCAGGAGGTCAGAAACCACGGGACAGACAGACATAGAGGCCCACATTGACTAATCCTGTCTGATCTGAGCCCAAACCGCCTTAAAATGTGCCAAACTGATTATAGTGACTGATGCTGGATGATAAATCTGGTGCACTGTCTAGTCTTGTTCACACCACCTGTTGGGGGGCTTAGCTTATGCCGAAAATGTGTCCACATGCCCTTAAAATCTGCCCCAATGGGCCAAAATTCTGACCCTGAGCCAAAAATGTGTCCCAATATGCCAAAAAGTATATTCTCTAAAAACTTTAGATCAAAGTTGGTCCAATCTGTTCCACTTTGAAGCAACAGAATTGTGGATTTCAGCTTCATGAATGTATCTAGGAGGTAGATACAAGCTGGCCACAACCAGGTTTTAGTTTAAAACCCGGAAATGCTGAGGAAGTAGAAAAAAGTTATTCTTGGAGTAATAAATGAGTAATAAATGTGTCTGACATGAGGTGCTCCATTATTCTGATGCAAACAATGCCAGGAAAATGTCACACTCAGCTTGGTAAATGTGGGCTACAGTATGAATTTTATATTTATTAAATTATTTGTATACTGTATATACAGATATGGCACACATAATTTGGTCTTTTATCTATTTAGGTGGCACAGAGGTTTCCTTCATTACCTTCCCTCTTGTCTGGACAGGTCCTGATATGTGTGTCACGAGATGACCAGCTTTTCAAAAAGTGACTTTGTGATATTGTATCACAAGATGTCTGTGCTGTATGTGTCTGTGTAGCTGCCCAGTGGATGTGTTACGAATTGCAGCCTTTCAAGGGTTTTAGTCTTCAACCAAACTAGAGCTAAGGTGTGGGTGGGCACAGCTGTAGGAAGTTCAGTAGAAAGTTGGATCTATCTATCTATCTATCTATCTATCTATCTCTCTCTCTCTCTATCTATCTATCTATCTATCTATCTATCTATGTCAATGTAAACCTTATTTCTTGTATCTTCCTTTCTACTTCCCTTGCTTTCTCTTATGGAACAGCTCTCATCTTTTTCCCTTCCTGTCTTTCTTTTCCATCCTTCCATCCTTCCTTTCCTCTTTTCTTCCTCTCTCTTACAAAGCAGCTCTCAACTCTTTCATTCCTTCCTTCCTTCCTTCTTTTCCTCTTCCCTTCCTCTCTCTTACAAAACAGCTCTCAACTCTTTCCTTCCTTCTTTCCTTCCTTCCTTTCTTCCTTTCCTCTTTCCTTCCTCTCTCTTACAAGTCAGCTCTCAACTCCTTGCTTTCATTCCTTCCATTCCTCTTTTCTTCCTCGATCTTACAAAGCAGCTCTCAACTCTTTCATTCCTTCCTTCCTTTCGTTCCATCCTTCCTTCGTTCCGTTTATTCCTCTTTCCTTCCTCTCTCTTACAAAGCAGCTCTCAACGCCTTCCTTCCTTCCTTTCATTCCTTCCTTCTTACCTTCCTTCCTCGCTTTCCTCTTTTCTTCCTCTCTCTTACAAAGCAGCTCTCAACCCTTTTATTCCTTCCTTCCTTTCGGTCCTTCCTTCCTTCCTTTCCTCTTTCCTTTCTCTCTCTTACAAAGCATCTCTCAACGCCTTATTTCTTTCCTTCCTTCTTACCTTCCTTCCCTGCTTTCCTCTTTTTTTCCTCTCTCTTACAAAGCAGCTCTCAACTCTTTCATTCCTTCCTTCCTTTCATTCCTTCCTTTCTTCCTTTCCTCTTTTATTTTCTCTCTCTTACAAAGCAGCTCTCAACGCCTTACTTACTTCTTTCCTTCCTTCTTACCTTCCTTCCTTCCTTTCCTCTTTCCTTCCTCTCTCTTACAAAGCAGCTCTCAACTCTTCCCTTCCTTCCTTCCTTCCTTCCTTCCTTCCTCTCTGGTTGAAGGTGTTGGAGAAGGTAAAGGAAATATGATCGAAATGAATGATAAAATGTATTTGGGCTTCCAATAACGCCTTTTCCTGTTCTATAACCCAAAATGTTAAATTCCCTTTTTGCTGCTTGAAAGTAACTTTGATAGACGTCCGTCTCCTTTCCCAGAATTGCATTGAATTACTGAGAAGCCATGCCACTAAACTTCCCATTTAACTCATCCCAGGGGGAGCCGGGGGCCGGCAGAGTATGACGATAAATGCAATCATTTTTTTTTTTTCTTTCTGATGTGTAAGGGAAAAAAGAGCCTTCGAATCCCCATTCTGCAGCCATTCAATATAATCCTGCCCTCGCCTACTTTGCATGGAAATCTAAAGGTTGAATTAAACCTGGGAGGCTGAAAATTGCGCATTATGGATTCATTACAGTAATATATTCCTCTGATATTTATATTTTGCCGACTCTGCGTTTTCTTCCATTTGCTTTTGCTCGCCGTCCCTGCCTTCTGCATTGGTTACAGATCTGCCTGTAATGTATATGGATTAAGGCGCGTGGCGGCTTTAAACAAATCTCAACAAATACGGATGGGAAGAAGTGGCCGGTTGGATTGCCGCATTCTGCGTCATGTAGATTAGAGGCGGCGAGACGTGATATTCTGGGAACTATGGCCGTATGTTTTACAACTTCTGCACTGGAAAAAAAACAAAAAAAAAACCCTATGTATCAAAGAGGCTGAATGTAACAAAAAGTAATCACGGCCCTTAAAGGAAGAATCCATTCTCTTGGAATGAATCATTTCTTGTGTGCGCGTGTGGGCAGATGACAAGCTGCTACTAGTTGCCAGACATTTTATATTCATGCAGCTGATTAAACAGGGACGACTTTAATGCCTGGGAATCTATAATATTGCGCTCGGAGGCATTGTTTATTCAACATTTTTCCCATCCATTATTAATTTAATTTCTCCACTCCCCGTGCTGAGTTAGCGCAAATATAGGACAAGGAGGTTATATCGGCGGAAAAGACAGAAAAAAAAATAAATTATAGTCATGGTTTATAAAGGGACAGCAGGTGGTTATTATGGTACGGTAATAATCCGGAGTAAATCAAATCTGCCAAAAACGCGCCAGTGGATTATGGGCGACTAAAGGATTTTAAAGGTACAGTACACAGATCAAATGTATCACCAACATATATATTTATCTTTACTGATTTAAAGAGTTTTCCGAGATTTTTTAACAGATGTCATCAGTATATGATCGGCAGGGGTCGGACACCCAGGACCTGGGTGGGGAGGCACCGGCGCTCGCAGTAGCATCGCGGCCATCTTGCATCTTTCCCTAGGCCAGGGATCAGCAACCTTCGGCACTCCAGGTGCTGTGAAACTACAACTCCCAGCATGCAAAGTGCCGGAGGTTGCTGATCCCTGCCCTAGGCCATGTGACGTCATAGTAAGTGAATGAGGCTGGGCGCAATACCAAGCACGGCCACTATACAGTGTACGGCGCTGTGCTTGGTGCTTTCTCCAACAGCTGATCGGCGGGGGTCGCAGGTGTCGGACACCTACCGCTCAGATACTGATGACCTATCCAGAGAATAGTAATATTGTAGAAAAGACCGGCACTCACACGTAGTAGCTTTATGATGTTTGATTTATTGGTCACATATTAACAGCATAGTGACGCGTTTCAGCACTGGTGTGCTTTCATCAAAAAGCACACCAGTGCTGAAACGCGTCACTATGCTGTTAATATGTGGCCAATAAATCAAGCATCATAAAGCTAGTACGTGCGAGTGATGGTCTTTTCTACAATATTACTTCCTGGGACGCCAGCCCGTAGACACGTGCACCGCCGCACCATTACAGCAGTGCCGACCAATAATCTATCGTATCCAGAGGATAGGTCATCAGTATAAAAATTTTGGAAAACCCCTTTAAAGCCAGAAAGTGACACATACTTTTTTTTTTTACCAATCCTTTATGTTATATCCCAATTGTAATTATTCTTTTTTTTATGATATATTTTCTACCTTGCCTGAGCTGTTTCTTGTAGCAGTTCAGAGATATACTTTACACAAGCCACGTGGACAATAGGAAATGTTCATTGACCTGCATGAAAAAGTGTTGTGGGCATGCTCAGTGACCTGTGCAGAGGTCACTGCACAGGGAGGGGCAGGCGATGAGCTGTGGCCATACCTTATTGTGAATGGAGGATCCTCTGCTATCTTAGGTGGGTGTTATCTTTCATTGTAATCCTGTCTGGGATGATAATAAAATGACTGCAGGCAAGTGATCTCTACAGCACAGGAAGTGTCAGAATATTATGAGGCTCAATGGTCAGTGTGAAAAGTGCAAGACTTTATATTTTTTTTATTTTGTATGTACATAATGACATGGAAAATGATAAAGAAACCACAAGGGTAAGGTTAAAATTCTGTTTACAGGGGGTTTTCAGGACTTAGCTATTGATGGCCTATCCTTATGATAGGTCATCAATATCAGATTAATGGTGGTCCGACATCCTGCACCCCTATCAATCAGCTGTTTCGGGAGATGCTGGTGCTGGAAGCTATATAGTGAATGGAAGGAGATGGCGCCATCCACCGTGCTGTGGCTGTGCCCGGTACTACAGCACTCCAGTACCGGAAACTACACAAGAGATGGAGCCTTCCGCCGCTGTATAGTTTCTAACGCCGAAACAACTGATCGGTAGGGGTGCTGGATGTCAGACCCCCAATAATCTGATATTGATAACTTATCATGAGTATCTAAGAAGGGGTGCACCTAGCCTTTCTGCTGCCTGAGGCGAAAACCCCCCAATGCCAATTTCTTAACCTAACCCCTTTCCCACAAAGAAAGCGCTCATTGCCCGTGGCCCTTCCGCTGCCCCCCCTCTTGCCCCTACCTGGCCTCACCTGGCCTCATTGGTGGTGCACCCCGGTATCTAAGTCCTAATCAGCCTATTTAATGGAAAAATGTTAAATAATAGGTCATTTTCTGATAGTACATTTCATTTAAGAAGGGTTCGGAGTGCACAGATGTTAGTGACGCACTGAGGTCTGCGCAGATGTCAACTCAATTATATAAAATACCATAGAATATTCTACAGAGGAGGAAGAATTACCGCAGCCCGTGGGTGCCCGGGGGGGAGATCTGGTTTGATTATTCATACGTATGTTGCAGCGAGTCCTCATAAAATGCAAGAACAAAAATAGACACTATACATTATACTACAGTAAATCAGTATAATATACAGTATAATTGAGCTAGACAACCTCTAAAGCTTTCCGTTTTTAGACTATGGTCATATATTGCGCAGAGCGGTTTATCGTTAGCCACCGCTCCTTATCCCCATTGGGGCTCAATTCCAAATGATCCTATTAGTAACTTTAGGGGAGAACATACAAAGGCCATGTAGATGTCGTTGGTCTTGGCTGAATTTGAACACAGGACTTCAAAATTCGATTCGACTGCTTTATCGAATTTTTTGAAAAAAATCGATTCGTCACAAAGCGCATTTTTTTTTTGTAGGTAGCGGGTGCACTGACATGGAGGATCCCATCATTGTACCCCTCAGAGTTACTGTAGATTTATTTCAAGTTGGCAGCTTAGGGGGTGTGCCCTTGCTGTACAGTAGTCGGCGTCCTCTCCTATCCAGCAGTGCTGCTAGCGCTTCTGCTGACCTTCTCAAAGAAGAAGTGATACAGCTTCCCTTATTTGTCATCTAGCCTCCAGGTTCTTTTGGAGGACTGCTAAGGAAGTGGCCACCTTCTCCTCAAGACTCGATAAAGGGGTCTGTGCCCCGAAACGCGTCATCCACTCTAAATAAAGCTTATCAATATTCATCTACCGAGTGTCCGAGTGCGCCCCTGGCTGTCCTGCGTCCGATCAGTTCGATCCGACGCCCTTCTCTCTCTATCACAGACTAGGAGGTGTGATCTTTCTACTGCTGCTCTTTTACCTGTAACTATAGCAGCTTTTACCAGAAAATAGGGCTGTGGCAGTTAAAGGGCGGCACTGAGCATGTGTGACCACCTCAATGGGTGGACAGAGAAATAGGGAAAAGTACAAACAGCAGGTGGCGCTATACAGTCAGATTTTTATTATTATTTTTTACAAAATCAGAGGATACAGTAAATTTTCAATGACATGTAATGACAAAAGTATTCAGATTCAGGTGCTGGTTTGAAAAATGCAGAAGGGACAATCCCTTTAAAGAGGTTTTTCGAAAGTTACATAATCCTTAGGACAGGTCATTAGTATATTATTAGTGGAGGTCTGACTCCTGGCCTGCTGATCAGCTGTTAAAAGGGGTCATGGCGCTCCGAGGAGTGCTGCAGCCTCTCCCTTAGCCAGTGATGTCCCATTCATTGGTCACATGGCCTTTGTGCTGCTCAGTCCCATCCGAGTGAATGGGATAGAGCTGCGATACCAAGGGCGGCCACTATACCATGTATGGTGCTGTGCTTGGTATACTGTGGTATACTTGATATATGGGAACTGTCCAATCGATTACTCTATGGTCCTCTTGTGTGACCCCCATTGTTAACTCATTGCGCCCTCATACTGGATACGCCTTCACCTTCGTGTATATCCACGCAGCCCATATACGACGCTTCTTCTTATTACTATATGAAAGATATCATTTACTTTGCACCTCCAAAAACATTTTTCAGGATAATTAAATCAAAGCTGATAGTCTGAAAATGTCAGGGATAAGTCAGTGGCAACGCAGACGGTGATAAATTACCGCAACTACCGTAAAAATGACACAAAAAAACAAAAAGAAAAACAAATGAGGCGCGATGCGGAAGATCATAGCATTTCCAGAAGCCTCGAGTAACACAGAAGAATGATCTCTAACATGGATTAGACAGAGCGATTTCTCGGCCCTCATTCATCCTGCCGCCTCCTATTACTGTTATTTGCTTTCCACTCCGGCTTCACAACATCTTATTCTTTACGATTAAAGGGGAATTATCCATGCCAATCGGCTGCTACGTAAATGCAAGGTACCTTTAATTCTACTTGACAGCTGGCACGCACACAAGCCCGTAATAAGAATTGAGCTGCGCTCCGAATGGATTTTTCGGCGCTGGGCTCCATTTTTTATTGTGTGAAGTGAGTGGCAGCGTGATTATGGTGTGGATCAAGTAGGTATTTATAGAGTACAAAGGAAAGTACTCTGTTTGGTTCTCAGGTACCTCTGATGTTAGTTCCTCAGGTTCTGGGTTCTTTACACGGTCAATGGCCATTAAAGGGATTGTCTCATCTCAGTCCTTGATGGCGTATCGCTAGGATATGCCGTCAATGTCGGATAGGTGCGGGTCCCAACTCTGAGACCCATTCCTGTCTTCAGAACTGGGCCCCGAAACTGAACGAAGATCTTCAGCTGCCTGCCAAGCTCAGGAATTAGCATCTGATTCACTGCGCAAGTGCCAAGGAGCTGAAATTTGGCGCTGGCCATCTCATTTCAGTCCTTGATGGCGTATCACTAGGATATGCTGTCAATGTCAGATAGCTACGGGTCCCAACTCTGAGACCCATTCCTGTCTTCAGAACTTGGCCCACAAAGTGAACGAAGATCTTCTGCTGCTTCCCAAGCTCAGGAAGTAGCATTAGATTCACTGAGCAAGTGCCAAGGAGCTGAAATTTGGTGCTGGCCATTAAAGGGGTTGTCTCATCTCAGTCCCTGATGGCGTATCGTTAGGATATGCCGTCAATGTCGGATAGGTGCGGGTCCCAACTCTGAGACCCATTCCTGTCTTCAGAACTTGGCCCACAAAGTGAACGAAGAACTTCTGCTGCTTCCCAAGCTCAGCAATTAGCATCTGATTCACTGCGCAAGTGCCAAGGCGCTGAAATTTGGCGCTGGCCATTAAAGGGGTTGTCTCATCTCAGTCCCTGATGGCGTATCGCTAGGATATGCCGTCAATGTCGGATAGGTGCGGGTCCTAACTCTGAGACCCATTCCTGTCTTCAGAACTGGGCCCCGATAGTAAACGAAGATCTTCTGCTGGTTTTCGAGCTCAGGAAGTAGCATCGGATTCACTGAGCAAGTGCCAAGGCGCTGAACTTTGGCACTGGCACAAGGACATGGGGCTAGACGAGATGTCCAGCACTGTCATTGAAATGGAAGGGGGAGTGCAGAGAGCACAGGAGGTGTCGTGCTAGTGGTGCTCCTAGCACTATGGCCAGACCCCTGGCGCTCCAACTGTAGTTAAGTTACATAGATATACAAAAATAATATATGTGTATCTTAGCAACTATTAACCCTATAAAGAAAATAAATATTTTATTTAGCATGATCAACCCTCCCAGGCAATATGCCTGGTTTGATAGGACTGATCATGCTGATAGATGCGCTTTAAAGGAGTTTTCCAAGCTTTCTTTGCTCTGGATAGGTCATCAGTTTCTGATCAGTGGGGGTCCTACACCTGGGACTCTCACCGATCAGCTGTTTGAGAAGGCACCGGTTACAGCAGTAAAGTGCAATACGAAGCACAGTGATAATACAAAGTACAGCGCTCTGCTTGATGAGAAGAGAGAAGGCAGCAGCGCTATTGTGAGCATTCTCAAATGACTGTTTAGCGGTGAGTCCCGGGTGTTGGACCACCACCGAACAGATACTGATGACCTATCCAGAGGATAGGTCATAAGTGTAAAGATCTCAGAAGACCCTTTTAAGTAATGAGTATTTGGTTATCTCTATTCAGTCTCATAGTCATATTCCAGATCAAAGGACATGTTCTGTACACCTTCTGTCTTTTAAGGGTAATTTTTGTTTGCCATGAAGTATCTAGTAATGGTAATTTTTGAGAGTATGTGACCTTCACCATTACTATAAGTGAGGCAGAACTTGGTGGATTTCAGGACTGGTTGGATATTTCGGGGCATACATTGTCCAGTGTTATGGATCCAGTCGATAATGTACTGTAGGTCCCGGGGGGCACAGATCCTCCTCAACCATTGTAGCCTACATCCTTATACAAGTGTTATTTTTTACGATAAAGGTACGTAAAGCCATGAAAAGTTGAAGGGACATTCATGGGATGATTAAAGATGATATCTTACATGTTCTCCTTAGATATTAGCCATTGCATCTTCACCAGTGTGGAGTGATTGATCGATATTGATCTCTCTGCCGTCTTTGTAGCAATTGATAAATCTCTTTCTCCTTCCCGATCTGCAGTCTCTTTGTCTCTGTGACACAGCTGTGTCATGACTTTCCTCTTATCCAGCTACTCTTATGGCATTACTGTCCCCAGGGCCCGGTCTTCTGTCCTCTGTTACTTGACCCTACCATTATCAGGCATCTT
The DNA here is from genome assembly GCA_033119425.1 of Bufotes viridis. Taxonomy (NCBI): domain Eukaryota; kingdom Metazoa; phylum Chordata; class Amphibia; order Anura; family Bufonidae; genus Bufotes; species Bufotes viridis. The sequence continues at coordinate 360,981,541 of CM065593.1, read as the reverse complement.
CATTAGTTTTCAGTGACGTCTGTATGCACACACACATCCGTGCTGTTCTGTTGGGCCATCCATCTACATAATATGCGAAACAAAGGATAAAGGGCCAAACCAAAGTATTCTGTAGATGCACTCAGGGGTGCACCACCAATGAGGCCAGGTGAGGCGATCGCCTCTGGCAGCACCAGGTACGGGCAAGAGGGGGGCAGCGGAAGGGCAATGGGCAATGAGCGTTTTCATTGTGGCAAAGGGGTTAGGTTAAGAAATTGGCATCCTAACTTTTAATAATGCCCATTCGGCTCCTGGGCTCAAAGTCTTCTGAGGACAGTAGGTCCATAATATATGGACCTTTAAACTCTCCTCTGATGCTGCATAGCAAAGGCGTATGTACACGCCATGCTCATAAGTAACGATCCTGAAGTCCGTGGTCCACAGTAGTTGTGTTGGTCCTGGTATGGGACCTACAGGTGTGTACATATGCATAGTATACTACCATATGTGGAAAGAGAGATTAAAGGGTTTTTATATTGATGTCTACCCTTAGGGTAGCCAACATGCAAACAAGGGGACAGCACAACCTATGGTCAATACCTTGTAATAGTGCGGCGGTGCAAGTGGTGTTTTCCACAGCACTCTTGTAGTTGATCTTTTAAATCTTCTTTATTTTCCCAGTGTGCAACGTTTCAACCTCTCTGAGTCTTTTTCAAGCATAACATTTCTTATGCTTGAAAAAGACTCAGAGAAGTCGAAACGTTGCACACTGGGAAAATAAATAAGATTTAAAAGATCAACTACAAGACTGCTGTGGAAAAGTTTCTTTTGATTACCCTTAGGGTAGGCCATCAATATCTGATCGGTGGGGATCCCACACTCAGCACCACTGCCGTTCAGCTGTACAGCAGTATCTTCCGTCCCAAATATCCATCCATTGTGCCGCTCACATTCAAATCACAGCTGACCAGCAAAGATGCCGACTGTTGGACGCCGCTGACCAGACCTTGATGACTATCCTAAAATTGGCCATAAAAAAAAAAGAACTGGAAAACCCCTTTAAATCCCTATATATGATGAGAGAATTGTATCTATGCCAAAGTACCAGGTAATTTCCCTGATAATCCATCAAGAAATTTGCAAAGTTAGCAGATTTACCACCAGAAGACGCCCAATTATTGGCATCTTACTGTAGTATACCCCATTATTCCTCCATATATAATGCAACATACGTGTCCCTTAGGTTTCCAGAAGAAGGAGACCATTTACAGATATGTGGTACCTTTCCTCTAGGATGACCATGTTCCGATATGTGTGTCACAGGATGACCAGCTTTTCAAAGCAATATGATTTTGCAATATTATATCACATGATGCCTATCCTATGTGTGTTGATAGGTGGCCACCCAGTGGTTGTCTTGTGTACTGCAGCCCGTCAAGGATTTTCATAGCATCGTATTGCATTGAATTGGTTTCTTGCTGAATTTGATCTGTTTAGAACCAACTAGCTTATCTCTACCCTCTACCACCTACCCATTCAATCGGGAGAATATGGAAACCCCTTTCTCAATATTGGTTGGGTCCCCAGTCCTATGCTATGGATAATAGGGTGTTGTTTGTGGGAAGGGGTTGTCCACAGACAATTGCTTTTTGTTAAAAGGGTCCCTTAAAAATAATCAAACTGAAGGTTTTCCTATTCCTTCCTTCTGCTCTATACCATTTGTATATATACCAATAAGTATGGTAACTGTTTTTCTAACTGTGTGACTGGTACTTTCACTTTCACCTTATGCCGGTCATCTAATAACCCATTTCTCTAAACTACTAAGAGGTCATAAACACTTATTTAAGCCACATTATTATCAGTAAGGTAAGAACTGAGCTATGAGTGTTAATGTCAGAGAGCAGAGATAAGGAGTCTGTCAGCTCCCCAACTGATGGAAAAGAGAGAAAATCCAGAGGCTGCTACTAGAGAATCTCAGCTCTGTACAGAAAAAAGGGCTCCATATTTTTAATAAAATATCAATTGGAAAAATTATTTACAATGCAATGATAAAAAATTTGCCCGCAGAGGTGTACATAGCCTTTAAGTACAGATGTAGCAATCCTGAATTTGATTCTTAACTCGTTAATGAGGTTTTCCGGTAATAATGTTTTTTTAGCCAGTGCCTACAGCCTGCTTCCTGAAACAGAAGGCTCAAACATACCTCTTCCCCTCCGCTTCGGTCATTGACTCTGCCTCCGCTGTGTCCATCTTCTAGTCCCCCCGCTTTTTATATCCGTCTGGCTATGGTCATGTGCACCACCGCAACCATTGACAATGATCTACTGCTTGTGCTCATGCCCATGCACCACCAACTGTAACCAGTCCAAGGACTGGAAAATGGAGGCAGCGTAGACGATCGAAGAGGCAGTATGCAGGTAAGTACTGTATGAGTCTACTGTTTTAGGGTTGAGTGAATCGCGCTTCGGATCCAAGAACCAAAGTCGATTCGTTCCCCAACTTCGTTCAAATGGTGTACGATCTCCGCACAGTATTAAAATGAAGTTGGTGAACGAATTGACTTCGGATCTTGAATCCAAAACGTGATACGCTCATCCTTAAAAATAATCATTACTGGAAAACAATGGCAAGAAACCTTTAATTGACCTTTTCAATGGCTCTCAGTGCCTTTTGAGCTGTAATATCACACTCAAGTTTACAACTGCTACATCTGTATATTTCGCTTCCCTTCTGATCTGCACACAGTTAATCCGGTTATTGCCCTTCATCCCCCAGAAAAATTGAATTCAAGTGTACGCCACCTGCCATGGCTGATATTAATATCCCACTCTATAAAGAACGGCTTTAATTTAAAATCAAAACGTTGACGATGGAAAGCGGCCCAAAGTCTTCATTTCTTGATGTAATAAGAGGCAAGACTAATGTAATAAGCAGGGAAGCGGTTCTTAATTTTTAAGAAGAAGCACCTGCAGCACTTTCTTCTCACTTTATCATATTTGTTGTAATGAACTTCCCAATTTTTTTTGCATTTTACAATATGAAATATGCAAATTGGTTTATTACAGGGCCTTTCGGAAGAAGTAGACGGACAATTTAGCGCCATTCTTCCAGTGTATAACGGCCCTGCTAATTCCTTATTATAGCATGCAGTACAATTATAGACTGGGCACAGAAGCACTGTCATAAAACCTATAGACATGATCCTGAAAAAATGACTGACTTGATTGTTATAGAAGGTTTTATCGCAGGCAATAATTTCCCGGCGGCTGAGACGCAATTAGAGCGTGAGATCTGCTAAACATGGGACTGGTGGTGACAACTGTCCCGTACATTGTAGGGCTCCCATTGCTTAACACGTTCAGGCTCCACTTCCGGCCCTGTAAATTTGCTCATGCGACAAGGTTACACTATCAGCGCATGCGCACTAGATCTGCTTCCGATTCCCCAGCATGACATGACTACTGCGCATGCGCCAATGATGTCGTCCTCTATCTGGAAGCGGAGATGCTCAGCTTCGTTTTGCTGGTGGGTGACGTCCTCATGCGCAGTAGTCACCTGCAGTGCTAGGGGAGCAGGAGCAGATCTATGGAGCAAAAGATCTGCACAACTGAGGTATTGGTTTACTCAGCAGGATCAACCCTACCAGCAAAGTTACTTATACAGACTACCTTATGTTGGACTAGATAACAGCGAAGAAAAAAGGGCAAATATTCTGGACCCTCTGTCATCTAGAAACCTCACGCCTTCTCATTATGGTTTACGGCAACTAAAAAGTGGGTGATATCTAGCTGAAAAAACTGAAATACCTAGAAACTGAGCTCAGTTATCAGGGCATCAGCACTATATGGCGGTTTTATTAGGGTATTGTATACGGGCACTGTGTTGTTCTGTTATAGTGATGTTATAGTATCAGTATTCAGCGCATTGGATGGCAGTATTATTTGTAGTACTTCTCTTTTTTGTGTGTGTGTGGCTTTTTTTAATGTTTTTTTTTCCTATGGAGACGCCTATGTGAAACAGTTGGGAAAAAAATGCCATCCAGAGCATGCTGGGTTTTGAAAAACCCTAAAAAGACTAAAAATGCAACTCAAGTATAGAAAAAACACTGCAAAAAAACACTGCACTTCATAATCTCATTCATTTACAGCCAACATCTGACCACTACGTTGTTTGCCATTAAAAAAAAGTGGCAAAAGTGAAGGTGACATTTATCAAGGCTTTTTTGCCAGTTTTAAAAAAAGTTTAAAAAAAGACACAAATTATGGAAAACCCGCTTGAGGGCAAAAATTTTTAACTTTTTGTTTCTTTACATGCCCTTCCCCCTTTTTCTAAAAAGTGGGTGGGAGGAGGTGAGGTGACCCATCATGGCCCTACAGATACATTATTTACACCTGCAAACGGCGTACAGTACCCCTAAAATATATTGTACGCCAGCTCCTAGATGGTGGACCCAGACATCGCGAGATACGCCAAAATGACTAAAACGCATACTGCTCTTAATACATTGGGCGCACGTTACGGCAGCAGAACATCTGATTAAGACTAGTGTACTACATGCCTGTCTTAATAAATCAGCCCATATGTTTGAAACTACCCTTTAAAGGGGGTCATTCCATGAAAATAAATAATAATATCAGACATCATACAGTACATGACAATCTCTTTCTAACAAAGCTAGAACCAGCCCTGCACCTCACATGGATCCAGAGATCTCCCCATTCATTGCTCCAGTTGCTCTACTGAATTCTCTTCAAGCTGGTAACTCGGAGGGCGTGTCCTTTCTCAAGGGAGCATATCCATTTGTTGTAGTTCTCTCCCTATGACAGCTCAGCAGAGTTTCCTTTCTGCTGCAGCTCTCTCTGCATCTGTCACAGGTTTCGACAGTAGACCAGGCTGGTGGCAGTTGAAGGATGGAACTGAGCATGTGCGACCACCTTCCTGAGGTGGATGGAGACATAATAATGAACAAATAGGTTGTTTTAAATATTTTATTCATTTCAGTGAACATTGAATTGCAAAAGGAATTAGATCCAGGAGCTGGTTTGAAAAATGTAGAATATTTTTGGGTTGGACAACCCCTTTAAACATCATTTTTCCCTTTAAGCTCTGAATAATTGGACAGCTTGTCAATGGTTCTAGTATGTGTAGGAGACGGGGACGGCTTTTCCCAGTAGATCCAACACAATGAACAGTATTCTAGTTTTTGAATAATATGTTCTTTGGTTAAAGGGACCTTGACTGTTACATTTTTATCTGTGTCTTCTTTATTCTCTATAGAATTAATTCTTATGTAGATTAGGTTTCTGTATTATTCATAATGCAACGGTCCTTCCATCACCCATCTCGCGGCAGTGTAATTATACAGCAGCAGGTAGCAGTTCCTGCAGTTGAAATAAAATATTCATTTATTACAATGACAGAATTTTAATTAAACAGACATAAGTCATGAAATATTGGGCGACCTCCACCTCTGGCGTCACCGGTAGTTGACACTTCGTAGAATATTATTCTTTTCTGGAAATGCGATTGAAATGAGAACATTGGGAAGTTATTCAGAACTCTTTGAAGGGGTTTAGGAGGACTTGGGAGGTCCTTACATTACATTGATTTCAGCGGGTGCTCTATTCTGGATCGTTTCTCTTGAGGCCTGGAACCCACCAATGGTCTCACCAACGAAACCCTTTGACTAGCTTGTTTTTTTGGGATATGTGCAATGTGATCAAGCTTTATTAAAAGAAGGTTATGAATTAAAGGGGTCATTTCATTTTGAAATCCCATTTTCATATACAGTACCTTATTGGAGACCTCAGAGTTAATTTTGGGGTATCCTCTGTTCAGGGTTCTCATCTCTTGACCAAAGTGGAGAGCACTTACAAAGAGTGTTGTCTCTCTCTGGAGGACCTGTCCTGTCCTGCATCACGAAGACAATCCATTGGTTTTAATGGTCTCTGTTCAATGCTTAAAGGGGTTTATACTGATGACCTATCCTCTGCATAGGTCATCCGTATCTGATCGGTGGGGGTCCGACACCCAGGACCTTCACCAATCAGCTGTTGGAAAAGGCACCGGTTCTCACCGGCCTTCTCGCAACTCACCCTTGGTCATGTGATGTCACGCTCATCAGTCACATGACTAGGCGCATTGAAGGGAATGGGGCTGAGCTGTGATACCAAGCACATCCACTATCCAATGTACGGCGTTGTGCCTGTTGAGCTAAGATAAGGTCGCAGCGCTACTCCGGTGCCTTCTCAAACAGCTGATCGGCAGGGGTCCCGAGTGGCAGACCCCACTGATCAGATACTGATGCCCTATGCAGAGGATAGGTCATCAGTATCAAATTCTCAGAAAACCCCTTTAATTTCCCCTGTGGTGGGTCTGCAGAGAGATTGAACACTAATGACCAGATTTACTAACAGATTAAAATTGATTTCTGGAAGACCCAATAGGGGGTAGTCCAAAACAAAGGGTTTTTGTAATGTGGCATTGCTGCTATGAAAGAAAAAGAAAAAATGGCAATGCACTGCACAAGCTGTGACTTTGGGCATCCCAGGGGCCAATCTTGAAATTTTGGCAAATATATGTAAGAGGCAAATGGTTATTGTGGCAAATTCACCACGTTTAGTTGTATCAGATCTGATACCTTTATATTAGGCTCAAACTGTCAAAAAACCTTCCAAATAAGAACCACCAAAAACTAACAAACTGCCTAACAGAATCAAATGTTTTTGGTGCCCCTAACAACCAATTATAGCGTAGCTTTTATATTTCAAGAGCAGAATACAAAATGAAAGCAGTGCTGTGATTGGTTGCTATGGGCGGCAGACACTGTTTACTTTAAGACAGTTTCATACATCGCCTCCAAATAGCTTTATTAGTAAGTAACAATGGACACAATATGTAACAGTCGCACTTTCCTCCGAGGTAATTGAGCATCAGCTCCTCAGACACCTTCTAGAAACATAAGTGTGAACACAGATCCAACGGCAGCATGTCACACATCGTAAACAAGGCGAAATAACATCCAATAACTAATCCGCAATAAGATCGTCCTCACAGCACACAGTACCCATAGGAGTGTACTGCAGTGAAAACTCAACCTGCCAAATGGTGCAAAATACGCTACCACTGTAAGGAAATAAGCCAACGGCATTTCACCATGACTACAGCTTTGTCAGGGGGCGATTAAATGAAAACTTGGGGGGAGGGGCGGTGTTTAAAGGAATTTTCCAGATTTAAAAACATATCTCTTCTTTCTTTGAAAAACAGTGCCACCCCTGTCCACAGGTTGTGTTTTGTACTGCAGCTCATTCTCATTCCAGTGGAGCTGCAATACCAGATACAACCCATGGTCAGTAGTAATGCAGTTTCTGGCCAAAAGCAGCCTTTTTTATATGAAAATTCTTTTAAAGTGTACCTGACTTTCCAAAAAAAATAAAAAGTAATGGCTGTGCTTTTTTTGTGCAATCATAACTGTGAAGGTGTAGTTATATTCGGACTTCCCTAAAGACTATTTAAACCATATTGTTCCCTGTTTCGGCTGCACAGCTAGATGCATTTCTCTCAGAAGCAGGAGGTTGCAGTGACCTCATTTCCCTTACATCCCACTATCTTTATTTTCTTCTGGGGAGCTTAGAAAGTTGATTAGGAGGGAGAAATCACACTTACAGAAAGGCAGGAGGTTCCCGTGATGTTTAGAAGCTGTGTAGAAGCAGTTCTTTTATCAGGCTCAGGATGTCAGCTAGCTCTGACACGCCCCCACTTCCTGTGATCGGTCCTCTGAGTCTCTGTTTTTAAGGACGGATCAGTCAGTGCACTGCAACTTAGGTGGATGTGAGACCCCTAGTGGCCATGCCTTTACAGCTTTTTTTAGGTAGAAGCAGGCAGATTTTTTTAATGAAGTGATTTAGAAATTTGCGAGTGAAAGCACAGTGACCACAGTGACCCTTTAAGTACTGTATATTGTCAGAATGTGTGGATCGTTCAGTGTTATATCCATGTCCCGCGCCCAGGGTACAAGTGACAAGAATTGGCAAACCCAAGCACAGGGCGTGACCACATCGATGGAATGAGGTGACTTCGTCTGCACCGGACTGAGACTTTTTGATGCATTCATGACTTTTATAGTCGCAATCTGCATTTTACGCCACTCTCGCCAAGTCTACGAAAAAAGGGGTGTGGCGGGGGCAGGGTCATCAACCCCAGTTAAGCGATCATTGTTGATGCCAGAAACTGTCGTAAATAATGACTGAAATCTTCTGCAACTCCGAGCTGCAGTAGATTTCGTTCCAACGCATGGAGAGCCGGAGGAGAAGTGTCATCCTCCAGTGGCGCAGGCCCGATCAGGGCCAGCATGGCACACCCCAACCCGTAATAAATCAGAGCTTTAGTTTACACTGTGGTTCTGGGATTTTATTCATGAAGTTTCAGGAATGATCAAAACCCAGTCAGTACACGTTTTTGTACTACACGGCAAGACGTGACGCATCTGAAGTAAATGTAGTACGATGAGTTATTTTTTTCCTCTCTATACAACATGTTATTATCATCATCAGTATGTTATTATCATCAGTAGGCAGCGATGCAACTGCAATCTGTAGGGTGTCCCGGAATAGCTGCATGGAACGGGTTTCAAAAATCAGCCAGAATGTACCTTTAGACTGGATTCATACTGGGCAGTTTAGGCAGGAAACCAGTGCTCAGAACAAGCAGAAAGCCAGAATCTCATAAAGTGTAGTGATCAGACCAGTATAAGGGGGTAGTAGATGAGACATCGACCTACCCTCTTTCGGGATCGCTCATCACCCTAAGGACACATTGATCTTGTCATTCAAGTTGAAGATTGGGATAAGGAATGTAGCTATAGGGGGTGCAGAGGTGGCAGTCACGACCGGACCCAGGAGCCTGAGGGGTCCAAAGACCCATGTACCACATTAGAAGACACCGGTATTATAGAAAGTGCATGCCGGTCAGGGTATACCTCTGGCTGGAGGGAAGGGGTTAGGTCAAAAATTTGCCATGGGAGAGGTGTTTCAATTTTTGCCTCAGGCAGCACCAAGGCTATGTGCTTCCCTGGCCCCTGGTCACAAAGCACTGATGGAAGGGGACCCAAGCTGAACTTTAACTATGCTCCTGTGGGGATCCAAAGGATAGAACCTTAGTGGTCCATAAACAGTCCTCCAAAGGCACGATAAATCAAAGGTATATCAAAGGCTTAGTAAGATAAAAAGTCCTTGTAACGGGTTCCCATCACCGCTAAATATTTCTATTGTTCTGCTCTGGACAAAAAGTCCTGCTTGGAGGACTTTTTTATCTGATCTTTTTCATGGAATCGGCGACTGAGGTGTGAACCTGGTAAAATAAAAGGTCCTTGAAACAAGTTTCAGGGGGGTAAAGGACTCCCCACTTCATTAGACTTGTCTGATGAGAGGGAGGAGTCCTTTACCTTCCCAAAACGCATTACAAGGACTTTTTATCTTACTGAGTATTGTATCCAATAAATACACCTTTGAAGTACTATAGTGCATTTGAAGGACTGTTTATGGACCACTAAAGTTCTATCCATTGGATCACCATCTTCAACTTGGATGACAAAAGGAACATACCCTGAGGGCTATAAGCGATCGAGGAAGAGGGCAAGTCGGTAGGTGGAAGGAGGCTGTTGGTAGTTCAGGGATGGGATTGAGCATATGCAACGCACCAGCCCCCCAGGGCCGATCGTGTCCCAGGTTTATAGGAATGCCGAGTGGTGTGGTGCGACCCTTAGTCTCTGTGTGTCACGGTGCTCCCATCTGGATACTTTCACTCCCCATGATTAGGCTCCGAAGCAATAAAGAGGATCAGTAATGGTGGAGGTGGAGAATAATGTCCAGGCCTTTATAAAGTTCAACAGCTTTACAGGGTGCCACTCCAGAATGGTGACAGTCATACAGATGCGGGCAATCCTCTTGTGGTTTGTCATTTCAAGCTGACCTTGGACCCATAGATCAGCCAAGGTGCTTGTTGGCTGCTGTGCATGGAAGATCCGTCGCCCCATCCAGTCCCAGACCCTCTTGATGGGGGAGAGATCTGTTGATGGAGCTGGCCTGGGGAAGTGCTAGATGCCCCAAAAAGCGCATTGTGTAGTGTGGGCAGTGCATGGGCAGATGTTATCTTGTTGGACCACCACATCTCCTGTGTAAAAAAAGCAGTAGGACTGTTTCCACCATGTCCGGAACATACTGAAGGCTGTTCAATGTTCCCTCCATGAATACCAGACTGGAGAGGCCATGGTGACTAATGGCGCCCCACACCGTGAGGTGTTTGTCCTGTGTGTCTCCACACTATGCACAATGGCAGTAGGTTCTCTCCAGATCAGTAGTACGCTTCCTTTACTGAACATTAATGTTTGCCATTGCATCAAGGCTGGTTTTGAGATCATTGACCAAGCGACACTTGGAGTTTATACTTTGTCAATCTCAGCTCAATTGCATTAAGCTTTCCAGGTGATTTTTTTTTTTCATTTTCCAGTAGTATAAATCGAAGCCATCACTGTCATGGGCAGCTTGGGGACACGTCACCACTGAGGTCATTGGCTGCAGCAGTGCACCTGACGCTGGCCATGTCAGAAGTTTACATGCAGGTTTTGGAGGACAGCTTAAGAGAGCGAGGGATCCACAGAGCTGCAACCAAGCGTCGGGGAGCAGGTCTGGTGGGGTGGTGGTGGTATTTTAAAATCATGTCAGGTGTAGACTAGACAACCCCTCTAACCAAATTAGAGCTGGGGTAAGATTGGGAACGTCTATGTGTCACAACGTACTTTTCAATAAGGTGGAAATGGCTTAGTCCTTGAGGCTAGGACAGCAGATCTGACTGTATTTGTAAGTTTGTTCCACTAAACGGTATATCACGTCAGCATGAAATACCTCTGCGTACCTCCCGAGTCTCTTGGCACAGAACTTTTCTGTTGCTGTTCCCATGCGCCAAGGTATGCCCAGTGGAAGCAGTCAAGATAATTAATTGATTGCCTTCAGGTGCCTCTGAATTATTCAACAGAATCATTTAAGGCTCCAGACATCATGCTCAGCGTTGCCTGAGATTTTGTGTTTTACCTGTCTATAGAAAAGTGCCACCAGAAGCCTCAAGCCGACATTCTCCTCCACTCAAGTCTTACTTCACAATCTTCCGCTGATTTATAATTACCCGGAATCTCTCTCGCTTCTAATCAATATGCCATTTGGAGGCACAATTGAAATGGCTTGGCTGAACTCTGGAGTGCCGGGCTGTCAATCATAGGGAGATTTATAGACATCCACAGAAAGTTCCCAGTTTTTTAATTGCAGGACGGGGACAATAAATAGACGGCAGCTTATCATTCACATAAATTAGAGGAAGAACAAGGTTTAATATACTCTTAGATAAGTGTGATTATTACTAATTATTGTCATGGGTGAGCGGAGATTCTAGAATGGACTTGTCCAGTTCATCAGGTCATAAAAATATATACCGTATATATGTTCAATATGATATAATGTATGTAATGACATTCAAAAACGGAAAGCAAGTGAAAAAATTATCATTCTAATCTATCTATCTATCTATCTATCTATCTATCTATCTATTATCTATCTCTTTATTTATGCGTTATCGATCTACCTATCTCTATTATCTATCGATCTACCTATCTCTATTATCTATTATCTATCTATCTATCTATCTATCTATCTCCTATCTATCTATCTATCTATCTATCTATCTATCTCATATCTATCTATCTATCTATCTATCTATCTATCATCTATCACAAAGAAAACAGCAACACTTGTCAAAATGCATGTATGTCGGGTGCAGTCTCTCCAGGCCTTGGGTTGTGAGCCAATGGATAGACAATAGAAGAATGAGGCATCTCTCCAGAATAAGGTGAACGGGTGCTGGATCGGCGTTATTCACCCCTGAACACAATGTTTCAATCCAACACAATGAAGCTTCTTTGTGTTGGGCTGAAACATTGTGTTCAGGGGTGAATAACGCCGATCCAGCACCCGTTCACCTTATTCTGGAGAGATGCCTCATTCTTCTATTGTCTGTCTATCTATCTATCTATCTCCTATCTATCTATCTATCTATCTATCTATCTATCTATCTATCTTCCTTCTATCTATCTATCTATCTATCTATCTTTTATCTATCTATCATTTATCTATCTATCTATCTATCTATCTATCTAATATGTATCTATCTATATCCTATCTATCTATCTATCTATCTATCTATCTATCTATCTATCTTCTATCTATCTATCTATCTATCTATCTATCTATCATTTATCTATCTATCATTTATCTATCTATCATTTATCTATCTATCATTTATCTATCTATCATTTATCTATCTATCATTTATCTATCTATCTATCTAATATGTATCTATCTATATCCTATCTATCTATCTATCTATCTATCTATCTATCTATCTCCTATCTATCTGTCTATCTTTCTATCTATCTATCTATCTATCTATTATCTATCTATCTATCTATCTATCTATCTATCTATCTATGTATCTATCTTTGCCGTTCTATCTACTGTATCTTAATTCTTAAAGAATGATGTTAATGCTTAGGTCTGTGTAGGACAATGTCTTAATATTTATGTAGGTTGAAACAAATGTTGATTGGATTTAAGATTTTTCACGTAGAAGGTTTCAGGTTATCGAATGTCCTCTATTGCAGAACAGCCATAGAACAGGTCGTTCCCTGGGACTCCTTTTCTCTAACCCTCTACACCTTATCATGATTAATTAAAGGGATTTTAAATGATCTGCTTTAAAATTAAAAACATCCTGTCCTCCCTGAGCACCGCTGGGAGTAGACGTTATAGCTACAGGCCGATCTGTACATGCCCCTCTTGTTTGGGGCACATATACATTGCATTGCCCAGTGTCCCTGCTGTGGCCATGTCCCATTGTCCCTTGGTATATTGTGCAGAACCGTAATACGGCCCTGTAACATTCCCATACATGCAGTACCATACGGTGTGCCGCCCCTACGGGCTTCATGCACAGCACATTGCTGTGTGCATCCATCCATGGAAGGCTATAGAGATATAGTTACTCTGCTGGGCAATGCGTAGCTTCCTTTTTGTGTAATAGTAGAATGCATAAGACGCCAGAAGGGTCTGTTCAGCTTCTTGTAATCGCTGCTATTGCTGGAGACCTGTGAGTGACACATCAGCGGCGGCCGCGCAGTGACATGCGCAGCATTTAGACCAGGCTTCATATCACCATCGCCTTCCAAGGAATTTAAATCCCATTTCATTCTTCCCTTAACGTGGCAGCCCCGGCACGGTCACTCGCCCGCCTCATCCTCAGCCAGTGCCTTTTCTTCCTGTCCATTTTACATTTAACCAGGTACAAAATGGAAATCCATATTCCCTTTCAATTTACGACCTGTTTCTCCTCTCTCCCGGTGAAATCGCGCTGACAGAGCAACGAGACAGAATTGCTTTAAACTCCCTGTTTTATATCAATTGCTGAGTAAAAAACATGAAATAATAAAGGGGGGAGATAAATAGCCATGAAGAGATCCGGACGCGATACATCCCGATACACAGACAAGCCTTTGTTCCTGCTTTGTCATACTCTGCTGTCGATGGTGGTAAACACCATTTCATTCTCGGCTTTTGTTGTTTTGTTATCTGTAAATAGGAATTGCTTTTTCGCTGTAATAATTGAGTCTCAGGTTGCAAAGCTTGGCATCGTGCAAAAATACAATAGCGTAACAGAGATTTGGGTCCTAAGAGTCGGATTTTATACTGAGCCACTAAGTAAGGTCGGGGCTAGAACTTTGGCTTCCAGGAGCCAACACTAGGGGGAGCTCACTGTATACAGGTTATTACAGCTGGGATTCATCTCAATAATAAACCTGACTTCAGAAAGCTCCCCCTAGTGGTGGCTGTTGACAGACAGAATTGTAGCATTTAAAGGGGAAATTTTAATATTCTCAGGATACATATGTGAGTATTATACAGTGTACGGTGCTGTGTTTGGCATGCTGTGAGGAGGTTGCAGCACTCAGTAGAGCTCTGCAGTCCCTTTAAAACAGCTGATTGGTGGTAGTGCCGGGAGTCAGACCCCCACTGATCAGACATTGATGATCCTGAGGATAGGTCATCAATATGTTACTCCAAGAAAACCCCTTTAATGGGCATCTGTCCTATGAAACTGGCTGACCTCTTACATGTGCATTTGGCAGCTGAAGACATCCGTGTTGGTCCCATGTACATATGTGCCCGCATTAATGAGAAAAATGATGTTTTAATGAGCCTCTAGGAGCAACGGGGGCGTTGCCGTTACACCTAGAGGCTCAGCTCTCTCTGCAACTGCCGTCCCCTCTGCACTTTGATTGACAGAGCCAGGCAGTGTAAAAGTGATCACATCTGCCTGGCCCTGTCAATAAACGTAGAGAGGGCACAGCAGTTGCAGAGAGAGCAGAGCCTTTAAAGGGGTTAATATTGATGGCCTATCCTCATCGTTGGGTGTCTGGCTTCTGCCGATCAGCAGTTTGAAGAGGTTGAGATGCTGCGGCCTCCTTAAAGGCCAGTGACATCGCATTTATTGGTCACATATCCTAGGCACAGATCAGCCACATAAGTGAATGAGTCTGAGATGCAATACCAAGTACAGCCATTATACAACCTATGGCGCTGTGCTTGGCATGCGTGAGGAAGTTGCAGCACTCACTGGACCTCCGTGGTCCCTTCAAACAGCTGATTGGTGGGAGAGCCGGGAGTCGGACCCCCACTGATCAGATATTGATGACCCATCCTGAGGATAGGTCATCAATACTCTACTCCCGGAAAACCCCTTTAAGAACAGAAGTGGGTTTATTGAAGACTAATTGGAATCGAATGTTCAGACGAGATGTTGCGCTAACGTTTTAGTACGGGAAGAGTCCGTGTCGGCAGAAAGGAACGTCAGCAGAGGCTCTGAATTATTGAAGTCATTTGGGTGTGAATAGAGGAACTTAGATAATTAGACGAGCCGCTGCCTGTACAATAAGATTAAGCGGATAAAGGCTGTTTAATAGTTTTCCTAAAGGAAGGCAGTAAAACAACTGCTTAGAAAAAAGCCAGAGCACAAGTAAACTGTTCAGGAGGCCGAACCTTTGCAATGCAAGTCTAATTACTCAAAGCTAAGCTTATGACAGTGCCAAGAACCCTCGGATCCCGCGTCCTGCTGCTAAAGCTTCCATAGGTGTTTCATTATGTCCCTCAGATCATTAATTACGGATTAAAGGAGCTGCAGCAGAAAGGACCTCGTCTAATGCACAGGTAGCGGTCATTTTTTGCTGTGACTTTGTTAAAAAATGCACAATATTAGAGTAGAGTGAATTTCTTAAAATTCATTTTGGGATTTGTCCAAACGACCTTCGGATTCGATTCAGATGCAAATTTTTAGAAAAATTTGGGGCGAATTTTGATTCTAAAGAATCGATTCGCTCATCTCTACCCAATATGTGAATGAGCCATATGGCGAAAATAATCAACCCAGACCCATTGGTCACAACTAGTGTTGAGCGAATTTCTTGAAAATGCCAAATTTTAGAAACAAAAAAACACTTTGTGACGAAGCGAGTTTCTTTGTAAGTAGTGGGTGCAGTGACAGAGAAGGCGATTGTGCCACCCCCTGTCATTGTACCCCTAAGATGCTGCATTCATTGCCGATCGCGGTATCTGACATTTACATTAAAGGGCTTGTCTGGGTTCAGAGCTGAACCCGGACATACCCATAATTTCACCCAGGCAGCCCCACTAATTTTAGCATCGGAGCATTACAATAACACACTGCCGGGTGGAGGCTTCCGCCCAGCAGTGAGCTCTGATGGGCGGGCTTTAGCGCTGCCCTAGCCATTTTACAGGTTAGGGCAATGCTAAAGCCCGCCCATCAGTGTCGGTGACGTCACCGGGCTCACTGCTGGGTGGAAGCCTCCGCCTGGCAACCCTATGGAGAGCGTGGTTCGTCACAACTCCAGAAAATGCTTTTGCCCTGCGCGATTCAGCGCAGGGCAAACGAGAGCAACGGAGCATGAGCTGCTCCAATGCTCAAGTCAGGGGGGCTGCCTGGGTGAAAATGGGGGTTATGTCCGGGTTCAGAGCCTCTGAACCTGGACAACCCCTTTAAGGTCTATAATAATAAATAAAATATAAAAAAAAAATCATACTTACCTGATCCATTTGATTGTAAAGAGCCTTCTGCAGCCATCTTGATTAAAGATCCAGAGCGAAATCTCGTGCAGCGCATCATGATGTCATCATGTCGGCAGGCGTGGTGACATCATACTTCACCTCGCACAAGATTTTGAGCGGGATCTTTAATGAAGATGGCGATGGCAGGCTCTTCTCGCTCAAACAGATGAGATAAGTATATTTTTTTTTAACCCATTTCTGGGAAAATTGATTCATTACCACAAAACACAAGGAAATTCGGCTTTGCAGTGAATAGAATTTTCCCTGAACTAGTGCTCAGCTATTTTCAGAACTCCCATAGAGTTCTATGCACTCTCATTCACTTTCGGGCCTCCATTCAAGAGATAGGTGCAGGTCTCAGAGGTGGGACCTGCACCTTTCTGACATTGGTGAGATATCCTAGCAATATGCCATCAATGACTGAAGTGAAACACCCCCTTTAAGAAGGGGTCCTGTGAGACTGGGAACCCCTTTTGGTATGTGCAGAGTGGGCGCAAGGGTAAAAAAAAAAAAAGACTCACCAGTCACTGACACTCTGGTTCCATAGCTTGTCATCTACACGCAAGTCACTGCTGCTGGCCAGTCAGTGGCTTCACTGGTGGCAGTGGTCATGGGCCATGCCTGCACACATCACCACTGAGATCACTGGTTGGCCAGCAGTGGTCAGGTGCGTGTAGATGGCCAGTCACACATCCAGTCTAGTGGGGACGAGAATCGGAGAAGAAGGGAGCTCAGCGGTGAAACTGGAGCGCCAGTTACAGACGAGTCTTCGTTTTTAAATCCTAGCACCCTGCCTGGCCAAATCAAAAGAGGTCCCTGTCTCGGAGAACCCCTTTAACACAGTAATTCAACTTCTAAGACGGGGTTTTAGAGGAGAATTTGCCTATCCTATACCAGTCAAATAGCAATCCAAGCAATAATAATGAACTGTCTATAAATGGTGCCATAACGTGACCTCCTGAAGGACTGCTCCGTGCATAACAAAATAATGCATAATGCAATCGAAAAGTCTAATATATGAAGAAAATGGAAACAAGCAAAAGCGCATTGCACTCACTGATGTATGTCAGTTTACCGTAGGAAGAGACTACATTTTGTATTACATTCACATAGACACACACATAGGCATCATTTCAAGATCACTTTCGGTCGCCTGACTCTTTGCCACGAAGAAATGAATGTTCAAAATACTGTAACCTTCCTGATGTATGTGCCATAATTTGTTTTTGATTTATAGACCTCTGGGTCTTTCAATTTGTGCAAAATGTTTTACTCAAGTGCTGGCCAAAATACCAACCGCAGATAAATCTTATAAATAAGTGTAATCAGGAGTTCTGCAAAATGGTATCAAATACTCTCCGTTCTTATTGTATAAAAAAAAGCAATACAGGAGAGCGCAGGATATTGTTCAGCGCTGAAGGCAACCCAGTCTTTAAAGGGACAGACGGTAGATAAAGACTTGTCCGACTTCCAGGCAGTCGAAAGTCACAGTGTTGACGGACAGAGAAGAACTTAGCACAAGAAGTATCAATTAGTTGAATATATATTCATACATGAATGTCTGAAGCAATGAAGCATTAAAGGGAATGTAGCAACTACAATTTTATTTCTATTTAATATCAAATTGTGATACATATTCCTTTTTTTCTAATCTGTTTTTATTTTCTCCTGGTATCATTTTTTATTTTACTTTCTGTGCAAGATTATGGAGGTGGCCATCTTGCCTGAGCTGCTTAGAGATATGCTTTACACCAACCACATGGGCACAATAGACAGAAGATGCTGATTGATTTCTATAGGAGAATATTGTGAGCATGCTTTGTGGCTTATGTACAGGAGAGGTCATTGTGTAGGGAGTGGGAGTAGATAAGTTGTGACATTGGATTTTGTGTATTAATACCCAACCGGCCACTCCATTGATTTTGGGGGCTGCATGGAGTACGGGGTCCTCATTCTTCTGATTGGTGAGAGTATCAGCTTTGGTGGTGAAATGGAAGAAGAAAGCTCTAATAACAAAAAAAAACAAAAAAATGAATATGCTTTGTGTTGTCTGTCCTAAGACTGGAGGCATAGATCCTGGACGGCAGTGCAGATCTGTAACAGAGGATCCCACCCAACCTATACCATAATACAACTGCTATCTTCCAATATGGCAGAAACATCAGCACAACCTTATGAACCATGGCCAGGATTAGGGGTGAGCGAATCGACTTCTTATAAAACATCCGAAGTCGATGGGCATAAAACTTTGCTTCAATACTGTACGGAGCGAGCGCTCCGTACAGTATTAGAATGTATTGGCTCCGATGAGCCGAAGTTATTACTTTGCAAAGTCTCGCAAGACTTCACATAATAACTTCAGAAATTGATTTATACTGTAGAAAACCATTTCCCGAACTCAGGTTCGGTTCCAATTGGTACCTTGGAACCGAACCTGAGTTTGGGAAATGTTTTTTTTTACAGTATAAATTAATTTCTGAAGTTATTTTGCGAAGTCTTGCGAGACTTTGCAAAGTAATAACTTCGGCTCATCGGCGCCAATACATTCTAATACTGTATTGAAGCAAAGTTTTATGCAAATAGACTTCGGATGTTTCATCCGAAGTCGATTCGCTCATCCTTAGCCAGGATGCAACTGCTACCTCTACACCCCTATAGTTACGTCCATGCCAGAAGAATGATGGGAGTGACAGTCAAAATTAAAGGTGTATGTAATGCACAGGTATTTAGCAGTCTTAACTCTACTTGACATTTGAAGCTTTTAGGACATGAAATGACAGATAAGCACCTCTACTTGTCATGTGATTACCAAAATGTTAACAAATTTCATCCAAAGAGGGTCCTAAAGCAGGCCTGATTTGCATAGGTAATGAACAAGTACACATCACTTTTATAGATCTATTACGGGTGGCCACATACATTAGATAAATATCAGTTCTACCCTGTGATTTCGGAGGCACCAGGCCAACCATCCTATGTGTATGGAGGCCTCCTGACTTTTCCCCAAGGGAAGATGTCATGGAGATAAACATCTGCCAGAAGTATTCCTTCTCCTGATTCACAACGCGTGCACACTCAACCAAGCCGAGCGTGAATGTGTATAGGGGGATTGAGAGAGATAGCTATCAGAAAAATGAGTTCACGGACAACCGGTACCTCATGTGTTTGGCAAACATTAGAAACTAGACAAAGATGAAGAACATTGACTAAATTGCTTGAATACTCCCCTGTTTATTCCATAGTGAGTAATGGTGATATGTTCCCTTTAATCACTAACTATTTACAGTAGCTCCACAAGCCATGCCCCACCCCCAAGGTTCTGTCCTGAACTAATACATTGTATTACAAAGGAAAATAGGGGTGGAGAACTTGGGGACCATGTGTGCAGGCTCGGACTGGCCCACAGGGGTACAGCAAGGTGGGCCCCTAGTCTCCCACCCCCTGCACAAGTGGCACATAACAGTAGATTTACTGCACTACATACATATATTTAATATATAGCAGCTCAACCAGCTTATGTTCATATAAAAAACTTGTTAAATTATTTATTATATTTAAATGTATCTGTACGGTGGGCCCCCAAAATTAATTTTACTGGTGGGCCCCTGGGTACCCCAGTCCGACACTGCATGTGTGTCTATGTTACTCTAATGAACTACATTGCATTGACTAATTTTCTTCTTTGGAGGAATATACAGCTGTAGTAGGGTTAACACTCAAACTCTTAACTCAAATTTCTTAATTTATGTGTTATCTTGAAACAAAAGCCATTGAAAAGCAATTGAAGGTGTTTGCTTAACGTATTTAGTTTGGATAACAGGTCTCATAAAGCATGTGTGTTAGCTCTACTACATCTGTATAATTTGCTTGTTATTTCTGAGAGATAACATTAATGCTGAACCACTTGACTGACATCATGTTCGGAGGTTTTTGTAGCTAGAAGAATAGATTTGGAGTTCAAGTCACCTCTGAGGCCACATACAAGGACTACAGCAATAATGAGTTGAAAAACAGAGGACGACGAAGCCGTAACCATGACTCAGAACTGATTTGTTGTTTTCCTACCTCTCCATGAATTGTCTTTGTGCATCGAGACTGCAGGAATTTAATCGTAGGCTGTTTTATTACTCATGGTTTCTTTTTTTTTATCTTGGGGTTTCAAACTGGTAATGCTTTTTCTTCTATAGACAGAATGTAGTTTCTGCTATAATGGGAATTATTGGCAGCTAGAGAGGTGGGAATGCCTCATGTTGGCTGTTGCAAAGGAAAGCACGACCGGCACGTTGAGTCCATATCGTGAATCGAGCATTTTTTGAAACCTAATTAAGGCCCATAAAAAGTGAAAAAAAATTCTGTCAGCAATGCAGAATTTCCCCTGCTGATTCTCCATAGTGCTCTCTTGTGAACCATCCTTTAGGAAGAGAACAAAATCAGCAAAATGTACCTACAGATCAATGCTCTAACTCTGAGACTTCCTACCATCCTCCATTCTTAGCCACTAGATCAGTGATGGGCAAAGTGCGGCTCTCCAGCTGTTGCAGAACTACAACTCCCAGCATGCAAACACTGTCTACAGCTATAAGCCTACTGCAGGGCATGGTGGGAGTTGTAGTTTTGCAACAGCTGGAGAGCCGCATTTTGGCCATCACTGCACTAGATCCTTTAGTGCCACATGATCTTCTGTAGGATGCTCAGTGGAACCACTGGTCTCCACACAAGGCTGGATATCTGGCCAATTTCTGAGTGGCCTTTTGCTAAGCAACAACCTAAATGTTTGAATAACTCCCTAATGAAAATTACAATCATGTTTTACCTTTGACCAAAGGATTACTAAGACTCGTCAATGGGTGGACGACCAACAGCACTTCTTTATGATTTATTGGTATAAGTCTTTTAGGAAAAGTAAAACTGACAACATCCAATCTTCTCCAAAGTTTTATTCTTTATTGAAGACATGTTCCAACATCCCCCCCAAAATGCAACATTTCAACCCCTAAGGGTCTTTGTCAAGCATGTTTCATGGCACATATCCTTAGGGGTCGAAACATTGCTTGTGTGTGTGTTGGAAGATGTTTTGAATAAACAAGAAAACTTTTGAGAAGATTGGATGCTGTCAGCTTGACTTTTCCTACTATAAGTCCAGGTGTGGGCTTTTGTGGTTTTTGGACTTCCAGCAGTTAGTACACTGCTCCAGGAGGGTGCTCTTGGATTTTACAGTGTTTGTTCGTATGACCCTGCTGCTGTCCTTCCAAGTAGAGATAAGCAAATCAATCCTAAACTAATTGGATTCTACACAAATTTTGTAAAAATTTGAGGTGAATCTGAATCAGAATTTTGGTAATTTGATTTGGGTGAATCTTGCAGAAAGAGAGAGAAAGACAGCGAGAGAAACAAAATATATTCTTTTTTAAACATGAGAGACGAGAGAGAATAAATCCACTATCACATAATACCAAATATATAGAAATTTCCCAAGAAATCCGATTTGACTAAAATTTTCAAAAGATTCAAGATGGATCAGAATCCAAATCTTTTGTGACTCGATTTGGGTAAATTTTGGGAGAGAGAATATAAAATAATATTAAAAATATATAAAATATTTTTAAAAAGTGAGAAACAAGAAAGAAAGAAATATGAGTCCTAGCAGTCGCAGACATGAAAGTGTCATCCACAATTGTAGCTGAGTTTGCAAAAAACTTTGCATAATGTCTGTGCTTTATTGTGAAGTTGTGAAGGAACAGATATTTACTAATGTCTTTTTCAGCCTAATTTCAGCTGCTCAGCTAGATGCATCTTTCCTAGAAGCAGGGGACATCTTTCTTCTGTGGAGTTTGTCAGGACTATACTGCTGTGACGTCCTTTTCCTTACTTCCCAATATGTTTGCTTTCAGCTCACAAAGGAGGTAGGGAGGGGAAATCAGACTTACAGACATACAGGAGGCTCCTGTGATGGCAGTATAGAAGCAGTTCTTTTATCAGGCTCAGGATCTCAGACTCCCCCCACTTCCTGTGAACCAACCTCTGGGTCTATGTTACTAGGGGTAGATCTTACCTGCCAACAGGCAGTAGACTGTAAATTAGGTGGAAGTGCCCCCCAAGCAGCCATGACATTAAATGACTTTTCACATGAAGTGATTGAAAAAATTGTTATTTACACCATTCTCTGTTAAAGGGGTTGTCCGGGTTCGGAGCTGAACCCGCACATACCCATAATTTCACCCAGGCAGCGCACCTGACAAGAGCATCGGAGCATTTCATGCTCCGATACTCTCCTTTTGCACTGCGCTGGATAGTGTGGGGTGAGGGCTCTTTTATTTACAATAACACACTGCCGGGCGTAGGCTTGAAAAATATAGAATATGCTTCGTGACACAACTCCTTGAATGTGTCCGCAGATTAATATTTTCTGCTATTTCGACATTTCTGGGCTCCCTCTAAGCTTCTTATACAAGTATTTCAAATTGTTCCTACAAAATTGTCAGATTAAGGTCTTGTTTTTGTCAAAGCCTTTTTGTGTATTTAAATAAGTTTTGCCATTTTCGGCTATGCCGTGATCATTTTTTATTTTTTTTGTTCCATAAGAGAGCTCAGAATTCAATTGTGTAAGCTAATCCTTAACACCAAATGTCATCAACTGTCTTTCTTAAGGAGGGAGGATTCCTGCTGTTAGACTGATAGGGTGATTTTCTCTGTGCCGGAGAGAAGCAAGTTCAATTGGTCTTATTTTGTAAAATATGATTATAAGCAGAGGATAAATCCTATTCTGTGTAAGAAAAGCAATGAAATTAGTTTGATTGAAAAGAGGAAATATATTCTGTTCCAAATAGTTCAGACGTCATTGTGTAACACTCGGCTTGCAAAGAATAAATCCGCCAGCCTACGGTAAGAGCCGATGCCGTTAGCAGTCATAGAAGGCTTTTCCATTTTGTAGGGGAGACCAATCTTCTGTTCTAGACCTGAATGTTTGCCGTAGACTTCGTTTCCTGAAGTTGTGTGTATTGCCACTTAGGGACCTGGTCACATGACACGCCTGTTCTAAAAATCCTGCTGATATCACATCCTTTACCAGAGGTTTCCAGCCTGGTCTGTGAATGGAACGTCATTTTCACTGTGTATGGGGCCTAAACTATTCCTCTCTCTGGCGCAGTAGTTGTAGTTTATCCCTACTTGTTAGCATCACGGTCTAATGGTTGCGAACAGGGTTGCACCACCAATGAGGCCAGGTGAGGCAATCGCCTCGGGCAGCATCAAGTAGGGGCAAGCAGCGGAAGGGCCATGGGCAATGAGCGCTTTCATTAAGGCAAAGGGGTTAGGTTAAGAGACTGGCATTGGGGGGGCACCGTTTCAGTTTTCGCCTCAGGCAGCAGAAAGGCTAGGTGCACCCCTGGTTGTGAAGCTGGTGAAAGAGGTACAAAGGATATTTATTGGTGTTAAGCAAATCGAAGTATCCAAAGGGGACTTCGATCCAAATTTCAGGGAAAATTTAGTTTGCCGCCAAGACAAATTTCCTCGTGCTTCGTGGTAACGAATCAATTTTTCCTGAAATGGTGGTAAAATAAAAAATCATACTCATCTCATCCGTTTGAGCGCGAAGAGACTCATCAATTCTTCGTGCCCAAATGGATAATGTGAGTAGTTTTTTATTTTTACCGATTAACCCCTGAAAGCCCAAATTGTTTATCTCAGATGCCGCGA
Source organism: Bufotes viridis (assembly GCA_033119425.1). NCBI lineage: Eukaryota > Metazoa > Chordata > Amphibia > Anura > Bufonidae > Bufotes > Bufotes viridis. The sequence goes on along the minus strand of CM065593.1, from coordinate 360,957,644 downwards.
TTAGCAATGAACGTGGCATCTAAGGGGTTCAGTGACAAGGGGGCGCCGCAATCACCATGCATCGTCATTGCACCCGCTACTTACAAAGAAATGCGCTTTGTGACTAAGTAATTCATCACCAATCGAATTTCTTTGTGAAATTCGCCGAAGCAGCCGGAACAAAGTTTGTAAAACTTCGCTCATCTCTAATATCTATGAATGTAGGTTATATTATCTATGGTTGGTTCTGGATAAAGTTGAGGAGTATAATGATAAATTAATAGATATTACTATTATTATATTATTATATTAAATACTTCAGGACAAAGTCCCCGCATTTCTTTGTTCTTTGGTATCCCTTGTTGAAGGTTGTAAAAAATGTAAATGATAATTTCAGTTGTGCCATGTAATCTATTAGTCAATTCTAGTCAATGAAGTCCATTTTGTAAGGGGCACTCAGTGATGGACAATTCCTACTTATTGAAAGGTCACCTTGACAATAAGCCGTTCACAACACGTTCTCCACACCTCTAATCTTTGAAGAGTCTTGGAAGTGTTCCTTCAGCGCCACCACAGGAGAAATTAAGCATTACACAGTGTCCGTGCAAGTCGATGTGTTATGATGGACAGGACAAGTCTTTCAAGGTGAGAGACCTTCTTGCTCGCTACAACCAAGAGATGGGGATTGTGAACAGGGGACCCCCTCTTTTAACTCTCTGTTCCTTAACAGAATATATAAAAATCGCTTTTTAAATGATACAACCTTTTCAATGTTGATTTTTGGAATGGGCTATTGCAGAAACCTTATATGTTGGTGACCATCTTAGAATCCTTGAAGGGGTTGTCTCCTTTCAGCGAATGAAATTCATCATGTGGAGAAAGTTAATACAAGCCACTTACTAATGTATTATTATCCATATTGCCTCCTTTATGGGCTTGACTAATTTTTCCAACACATTATACATTGTTGCTTTCCATGGTTACAACCACCCTGAAATTCATCAGTGGTAGTCGTGCTTGGACACTATAGGAAAAAGCACCGGCCTCTTTGGTAGCCGGGACTGTGGGAATGGACACATTCACCTTCAGACAACAGCCAGTGAACCCAAAATCTGCGACAAGCCTCCTGAAATTTCTCTAGGTAGTACAAAACTAAGACCACCACTAGGTATTCACCAGAGCCCGTCGCCAGGCAGGATGGACTTGGCCGCTAGGGACCCAGGGTACAGTACATCTCTGGAGCTTGGTAAAAGAAAACTGGTGTGGGCAAACTAGTAGAAGACCTTTTAGAATGACCATGGAGGTAAAGAGGAGACATCAAGCAGATTCAAAAACAAGGAGAAGCAAATAAAATGAATGCAGACCACAAGAGGTTAAATCCATATACTAACCAGAGTCGATACCAGGAGAGTAGAAAAAAGAAGAATCAGCAGCTACAAGGGTAATCCAAAAAAGAAGCCAGAAGTAAAAAAAAAAAAAAGAGAATTCTGGCGTAAGTAGCAGAACACATATCCTTGGAAAGACAAACGCAATACCAGGCAATGATGATAGGAAACAGCTGACCTAAATCCCCCCACCTAGTTCTAGGACTGGACACAGAGACAGAAACCTGATTTGCTCGGTTTCCAGTCACATTGACAGGTCTAGCATCCGTGGCTTGTCTGGTTGGCAAAGCCACCCTCCCAGTACAGCCCTTCATAATAGTGCAAGGTGAACTCCTGACAGGACCTTTGTTGTAGACTGCTGCCAATTCATTCCTAAACTTCTAGCATGAATAACTGAGGGATAGCACAGCACAGAGTTGTTAGAATAGATGTCCCAAAATTGTTATTACATGAATAATGATAATTACTAAAGCATACATGTCAAGAGAGGTTACACCTCCTATTTAAAGGGGTTGTCCCACGGAAAACATTCTACAGTTTACATACCGGCACCGGGATCTGAATACTTTTGTAATTGTATGTAATTAAAAATTATGTATAGTCACTGAGTTATTCAATAAAATGTATCTGTACAGCGCCACCTGCTGTTTGTTCTTTTTCTTATTTCTATGACCTGCTCACTGAGATGGCCGCACATGCTCAGTTTCATCTTTCAACTGCCTCCTAAGCTGTGCTATGCAAAACAAATGTGGAGCACCAGTTATGGGTCTACAACACAACGAAAGCCAGATATCCCTCAAAGGAAGGAAAACCGAGCATAGGGGTGTCTCCATTACAGAGATCACCAAATCCACCATATTAAGTGGCCCCTATGTCAAGATCCCACTTTTTTTCAAGCTTTAAGGATGTGACAGGGAAAACCTAAGCCAGTTATCCATCCACAGACAGCTGTTTCAGGGTGTTGCCCCTCATCAGTGTGGAGTAGGATTCTGGCTAACCGGGAGCAATGCCTCGGAGACTACTCAAACACAACAATAGCTGATCTCAGGAGACCAGCTACAAAAAACACCGCGGAGCCTCACTTAAGAGTCTCAACACAGCAATCCGAAGTGCAAAGTTCCCTGGGAAACAGGAATATACAAAACAAATGTGGAGCCCCAGTTATGGGTCTACAACACAATGAAAGCCAGATATCCCTCAAAGGAAGGAAAACCAAGCAAAGGGTGTCTCCATTACAGAGATCACCAAATCCACCATATTAAGTGGCCCCTATGTCAAGATCCCGCTTTTTACAAGCTTTAAGGATGTGACAGGGAAAACCTAAGCTAGGTATCCATCCACAGACAGCTGTTTCAGGTGTTACCCTCATCAGTGTGGAGTAGGATTCTGGCTAACCGGGAGCAATGCCTCGGAGACTACTCAAACACAACAATAGCTGACCTCAGGGAGACCAGCTACAAAAATGCCAGAATCCTACTCCACACTGATGAGGGGCAACACCCTGAAACAGCAGTCTGTGGATGGATACCTAGCTTAGGTTTTCCCTGTCACATCCTTAAAGCTTGTAAAAAAGCGGGATCTTGACATAGGGGCCACTTAATATGGTGGATTTGGTGATCTCTGTAATGGAGACACCCCTTTGCACCGGTTTTCCTTCCTTTGAGGGATATCTGGCTTTCATTGTGTTGTAGACCCATAACTGGGGCTCCACATTTGTTTTGCATATTCCTGTTTCCCAGGGAACTTTGCACTTCGGATTGCTGTGTTGAGACTCTTAAGTGAGGCTCCGCGGTGTTTTTTGTAGCTGGTCACCCTGAGATCAGCTATTGTTGTGTTTAAGCTGTGATAGGGAGAGTATGGACACGCCCCCTGAGCTGTGATAGGGAGAGCATGGGCACGCCCCCTTAGCTGCAGCAGAAAAGACACTCCCCTTGAGCCTTCAGCTTAATATAAATCTAGCAGAACAATGAATGGGGAGATCTCTGGATCCATGTGGGGTACAGGGCTGGTTCTAGCTTTTTTAGAAAGAGATTGTCATGTACTGTATAATAATTTAATTTTTTTAAATTTAATTGTGGGAAAACGCCCTTAAGGTACTATAGAAGGGTAGGGTATGTATTGTATTTTTCAGGGATGCTCAACCAGCGGCCCTCCAGCTGTTGTAAAACTACAACTCCCACCATGCTCTGCTGCAGGCTGATAGCAGTAGGCTGTCTAGGAATGCTTGGAGTTTGAGTTTTGCAACAGCTGGAGGGCCGCAGGTTGGGCATCCCCGGTGTAGTTGATCTGTGTTTGTTATGGAGTTCTAATATACAGTATGTGCTTATTTACTTACAAAGTGTATTCCTGCTCAGTCATACCAAGGACAAACAGTAAATGATAAAGCTTTGGATTGTAAAGCCAAGCAAATGTCAGCAAAGCTCAATGTCAGGCGGCAGCTATAAAGCAAGGGAAAATATTGGTGAAATACTGGACAAATCAGACAATTTAGACAAAGTGAATAAAGACAAGATCAATATAACAATATACAGGTTCCCCATGGGAATGTTAAGTACTGAGACTATCCATATTACACAAGGACATCCTCACCGGGGGAGTAGAAGTGAACGATGATGACAGATGTCCTAAATGCACTTAACAGGAGGGGGCTTAAAGCACGATACAATATGCTGATGTAAGCTGAAAATCTCATGAAATGTGTGAAGAGTAACTGTGTTTGTTGATTGAAGCTGAATAACTTGACCATAATTTAGTCTTGAAACGCGTTGTTACATTTATCGCTTTACAGTCTTTCTGCAATGTAATATCCAGCCGTGTCACAGACTAAATATTGTATCTTTATCATATATAAGCTCCTAACCTGTAAGGTTATAAAGTGCGCCATATATTATGTATATATTAAAGTAAAGTGGCTGTGTCTGAATAATGCAGCGACTGCGTTAATCATAATGATAAAGCTGCGGTCTCTTGTCTGTAATGAAAACTAGGAATATGTGCTGTACTGTGTATGTGTAGTTATAGTGATAGGAGTTAGGTGCGGGCTAATACAAGATGAACGTAATGTACTGAAAAGTACTATATTAATAGCCTGTCCTTAAAGGGAATGAGTCCTTAGAAAATGCCCTAATGTTTAAATCACAATTTTATGTTAGGCCTCTTTCACACTTGCGTTCTGAGGATCCGGCGGGCACTTCCGTCCCGCCGGATCCGTCAGAACGCAAGTGGACGGACAGCATTTGAAGACTGATCAGTATCCTGATCAGTCTTCAATATGCTTTCACTGTTACCATGGCAGCCAGGACGCTACTGGAGTCCTGGCTGCCATGGTACTCAGCAGCAGTGTACTCACCTGAGCTGCGGCAGCCGGGCGCTCCTTAATGACGTCACAGGTCCGGGCGGCGCATAGATTAATGCGCCGCCCGGACCTGTGATGTCATAATGGAGCGCCCGGCGGCCGCAGCGCAGGTAAGTACACTGCTGGGTTGTACTTACCATGGCAGCCAGGACTCCAGTAGCGTCCTGGCTGCCATGGTAACCGATCGGAGCCCCAGCTTACACTGGGGCCACGATCGGAACGGCTGCTGCGCATGCGCTGAATCAACGTTTAGCTTAATGCCGGATCCGGAATAATGCTCTTCAATGGGCATTCATTCTGGATCCGGCATTGCGGCATGTCTTCCGGCTTTTTGGACGGAGACAAATCCGCAGCATGCTACGGTTTTGTCAACGTCCAAAAAACGTTGACATACTGAACGGATGACATCCTGATGCATCCTGAATGGATTTCTCTCCATTCAGAATGCATTAGGATTATCCTGATCAGTTTCTTTCCGTCCTAGAGCCCCGACGACGTAACTCTAGGACGGAAAGAAACATCGCTAGTGTGAAAGGGGCCTTAAACATGCATTTGAAGAATTTTCAGTCATTTTTTTTCATGTGAATATCTACAGTATATTAAACAAAGACCATAAAATTCCACAGTTTTCACACTGAGCCTTACAATAGGTGCCACTTCTTGTTCTGTACAGGTCACTTTACTGCAGTTATCTGAGTATCATTACAGGCAGGATTAGAATGACAGATATCACCTCTATAGAGAGATAACACAGGATCCTCCATTCACAAGAGTTGATCTCACATTTTATCTACCGACTCCTTGTACAATGACCTCCGCTCAGGTCACAGCACATGCCTAGAAAACTCTCCCAATAGAAGTCAATGATGTTACCTCCTGAACATTGTGTCTATGGCCCTTGTGGCTGCTGTAAAGGAAATAGAAGTTAAAAAATCTGCAATCAGAAAATAAAAACAGATTAGAAAAAAAATAAGGATACGGGGCTGCTATCTGGTTTTAACTGGCAGAACAAAACTTTCAGTGACACATTCCCTTTAAGGTCCCAGCACCCCCACGATTAGCACTGTCGGGTGCTTTGTTGATCAGGCACAGCTCCGTACATTTTGTAGTGGTCCTACCTGGTCCTGCATATCATGTAAGTGCGCCTAAGCCATAATACCAGCCATGGCTACTACATAATTTATGGCGCTGGTAAGCAAGGAAGTGGATGGGGTGCTCACCAGAATGCAGCGCCCCTTTCGATTATTTGACTTTCCGGAGGGTGCAGAAAATCCTAACGTCACTGATTTGATATTGCTAGCTTATCCTAACGCCTATCCTTAAAGGGAACCTGTCACCATGAAAATGCAACATAAGCTGGGGAACTGTTTTTGAAAGACAGCAGCCACGTTTTTGCAATCCTAGACAACCTGTTAAAAAAAATATATATATTGAAACGCGTCGAGTGTCTGTTTTCATTTATAACGCAACCCCGTTGCTTTCTAATCTCCCTGGTAATATATAGCAGCCTAGCAAGTGCTGTCATTCAAAAGGCATATTTAAAAGCAGGCCGAATGTTTGAGTAGTTTTTCTTGTCAGGCAATTATCTTATGAACAACTCGCATTAAAAAAACAAAAAAAACAACATAAATTGATTGACTCCGAGGTGGACCTTATCCAAGAAACACTTTAATATGCGACAATTCAATCAGAGTTTCCCTCTGTAGTCAGACCGATGATACGGCTGTACAATAAATGGAGAGAGCTCTGCATTAGTAATCATGTAACTGTCACAAAATCAGAAGTGTGCCGGGGCGCCCGCGCGTTCTGACATAATCTAGTGTGTTGTTTGCTCGGAGGTTAAGCAAGGTATGAAATATTCTCGGGTTCTGTAGAAAAAATGAATCTCCCGGCGCCGCGTGTAACATCTCCGCCGTGCTCACCAGACGACAGAATTTCATTTTCCCTACATTATTTCAATATTCTTTTGCTTCTCAAGGAAAGGATCCTCTCGTTGACCTTCCCTACGACTTCGCCTTCTGCACCTACTCCACGTAGAGATGGTTTGCCATAGGTTTAATTAGCTGTGGAAACCAAGCAAGCGAGTCTTATATATATATATTTATTTATTTTTAGTGTAGATGAAAAGAAGGTGGCTCAGTGGTTAGGAGTAGTGATGAGCGGCAGGGGCACTATTCGAATTTGCGATATTTGGGCGAATATTCGCCATATATTCGAAAATTCGTAATCTCCATTCATTATTTTCTGATTGTGAAAATTCGCATTGAAAATTTGCATAAATTTGCATAAAAAATTGCATACAAATTGCATAAAAATTCGCATAAACTGGCATTTAAAAGATAAATACCAGTTCATGCGAATTTTTTTGCAATTTGTATGCAAAATTTTATGCAAATTTATGCGAATTTTCGCAATCAGAAAATAATGACTGGAGATTACGAATGACATTATTTTCTTGCTTGGGAAAATTTGCATATAAACCATTCGCATAAAACTAATATTCGCAATTGCGAATATATTTTGCGATATTCTAAATATTCGCGAATTCTCAAAGTGCCGATATTCGCGATTAAAATTCGCAATTCGAAAATTCGTGATCAACACTAGTTAGGAGCACCAAAAGAATTCCAGTCATCGGGCGCCATTTGTCAAAGTTGGCCTCATTGCTCATAGAAGGCAATCAGATTTCAGGTTATATTGTTTAAACTGTCGGGGAACTACAAAAACAAGGTCATTTTTATACAAAAGGCTGAATCCTGTGGTCACTCTTAACCACTGAGTCAGTTCAGCTGCATGATCATAAATGGCAGTAGGTTTAATTTATGTGTTTACAGCAATGTTAGGGTAGGTTTGGATGCAGCACTTCGACTTCACAACTTAGCACAGACTCTATTAAATGAAGAGCTATTACAGCATTTAAAGGGGTGAGGCCATGATTGATGTGAGAGATGGAAACCAGACATCATACAGCACATGACGATCTATTTCTAACAAATCTAGAACCAGCTCTGTACCTCCCATGGATCCAGAGATCTCCACATTCAATTTCTCTGCCAGATTCTCTGCAGGCTGGCATCTCAGGAGGTGTGTCTTTTCTTAGGGGGTATGTCCTTTCCCAGAGGGTGTGTCCTTTCTCAAAGGGTGTGTCCTATTTTCTGCAGCTCTCTCCATATCACACCTCAGGAGGCCTGCCCTTTCTGCTGCATCTCTCTATCTTTGAACAGTAGATATGGCTGGTGGAAGTGGAAGGACAGAACTGATCATGTACGACCACCTAAATAGGTGGACGTGCACATTACTATCCATTATAATGCAGTAAAGAAAGTATCTCACGACTGGAGCGCTTAAATTGTAACAACAGCAAGTAAATCACAAAAATGCTGCTGAATTATAATAAAATAACATTTAAAGGGTTTCTGTCACCAGAATTAACCCCATTAAACTAGCTGACATTAGCGATGTGCTAATGTCAGCTGAACCTAACTAGTCTATTCCTACTTTTATCTAGTCCCACGTTACTCCAGAAATATAACTTTTCTAATGTGCTAATTAGCCTCTAGGTGCAGGGGGGCGTTGCCCCTGCTCCTAGAGGCTCCGTTCTCCCACCTCTGGCCACGCCCTGCTACACTAGATTGACAGGGCCAGGCAGCCTTCACCTCCAACTGCCCCCCCGTGCGCTGTGGAAATGTCGCGCCGTTCAGTATTCGGCGCAGGTGCACTGAGGAAGCCGGCAGCTGGCGAGCTCCCTTCACTCACAGCGCCTGCGCCGAATACTGAACGGTGCAGCGCAGGCGCGAGATTTACATGGCAGACAGGAGGAGACCAACGCCGCCTGGCCCTGTCAATCTAATGTAGCAGGGCGTGGCCAGAGGTGGGAGAACGGAGCCTCTAGGAGCAGCCTGCATATTATAAAATTTCGATTTCTGGAGTAACGTGGGCCTAGATAAAAGTAGGAATAGACTAGTTAGGTTCAGCTGACATTAGCACATGGCTATTATCAGCTAGTTTAATATGGTTAATTCTGGTGACAGAAACCCTTTAATGGGGGCACAGTCCCTCTCGTTATATTGTTTTTTTACCTGCGGTAACTAGGACAGTTTTGATAGATGAGGAACATTGACCCAAGTTCTGTTGATGCTCCTAACCACTGCAGCACTTCTGTTAGATAGCTTAGCTGTATCCATATGGTAGGTCTGGGTGATAACATATGATGCCATAATTGTGAAGGCTCTGCACCACTTTTCCCGTCAGGTTTGAATATCTCGGAGAAAGGTGGGCCTTCATTTAGATGCCATGATCTGTATGGATCTCTGCACCTATAAGGAACTAACAAAGGGAAGGACCTAAGATTAACCACCAGAAAACGTATGTGTGACATGTTAGAATTTAGGATCGGTCTGGGTGCTGAGACCCCCACTCATAGCAGAAATGAGGGGGCAGCAGTGGGCATTGTGCCCTTGTGGCTGTGTTCAGCTGAACCTCAGAGAAGTTGGGTTAGTGGTCTTTGGGGGCAGAGAAAGTATATGAGTCTGTAAACCGCTCCACCTGTGTCAGCTGAGCAGAACCCAACCCAGACAAAGAGGCACAACGCTTAACTGAGACCTTCTGCCCCTTCATGTCTGAAGACCAAGACCCTCACCAATCTAAACTTCTGACATGTCAGACGTCTTCATGTAAAGACGAGAGATAATAACCAAACTATTCAGTAAACACATAGAAAACAGAGGGATAGCGGTCGTACCAACCAGGCCCTGATGCTTGAGCAGGTCCAAAGGCCCCTTTTGCGGACCAGAAGACAGCAGTGGTAAGTGGATTGCCAGGTACAGATTATTGGACCTCTTTCATGCGTCCGTGATAACATCCTTAACAAAATGGTCAATGGTTCATCTGTGACGGATCTGAGTGTCCATTTTTTGGCCTCAGATTGTCATCCGTATTCCATAGATGCCACTAGGCTGAAAATTTATTTCCAGCTGATGTTCTAGCAACAATCTGTGAGAACCATGGACCATACATAGAGGGAATCCATGTTGTGTCCTTGGTTTTCACTGACCTATTGACTATACTGTGCATGAGGGATCCGTAATCACAGACAAAAATAGGGCGTGCCTTCCTGGTGTCGCCACCGACCCATAGTCCGTAGAGAACCTCTAATGTCTGAATATACACATTAAAGCCAATGGATATGTGAGCTGTTAGTGGAGCCTATGGGCAGCACATGTTCATGATTCACTGATGCATGAAAGCGGCCTTGGTTGCTCTCCTTCCTGACTAGAATCAGAGATTTGTCACGTTTTGGAAGGCTTTCCTTCATTTTTTTTATTTACATTTTCAGCCAATACTTTCAGCTGCAGTACCGCTTTTTACCACTGTGCACGGAGAATACTTCCCATAGACATCAATGCAACAGCGCCCCCCAGTTTTATCATTTCACATCTCTGGAAATCACGCTACGACTAGTGTTGAGCAAACTTGCGGTTTTAAAGTTCGGCGTTCGGGTTCTCTAAGAATTCCATAATGGACTTCTATCATGACGGATTGCCATACGGAATGCCTCCTATAGGCTTCCGTGGTGCATGCTGTCATAGAATGGTAACGGAAACCATTACGGAATTCTTAGATAACCCGAACACCGAACTTGCAAACCGCAAGTTCGCTCAAAACTAGCTGCGACATGTCCATTTTACATTCCGCAAATTATGCATCTGCAAAATCCGTGTAGTATCCGCATTTGTTTTTCGGGCCCATTTCACTTCAATGCGTCCGTGGTCGGCCATGTGCAGAAATCTTTTAGTAGAACGGACATACGGATGATCATTGTGCGTTTCGTATCTGTATAGTACATGTCCTATACTTGGCTGCAACATGCGGCCCATGGATCCATTGGTGTCAATGGATCCGAAAAAAAAATAAGGAGGCAAAACAGACGATACCCGTATTTTGCGGAACGAACTGCGATTGGCGTGGGCGTGAGGCATTAAACAGGACAGAATGCAACTCGTTGCAGCGTAAATGCCGAATGCAACAGAGACGAGGTAGAGGGAGTTTTATTTTCGCTCACTGCATGCTCCATTAAACCTCACATACGCAGCCCGGAGTCTGTGATGCAGCTACTGATGGCGGCACATATTACTGCCAAGCGGTCGTTTTAAGTAATAATGTCCTTACCGGATCCATAAATCACCATATTTAGACTTTATTTTTCTATTAACCACCCTTTTCCAGCATTCCTGTGTGTTCACGGTAATTTCCTAATGTGTTTTTAAAAAATATCCAATTATATTTTAATGAAAGAAGACCTCGCGTAATTTCCAATAATTTCTTTTTATCATCGTAGTTTAAACGGTTTATGTGTTTTGCTATCAATGCGACGGCTGCCGTTAAGATTAGTGGTAATAGATAGACAACTCGCTTTTATGGTGGCGAGAAATTGAGCTGCATATTAAAATGTCCGCCCAGAGCTCGTTCCATTAGCGTTAATTCCCTGGCGCTAAGTGAACGTCGCTGTTGTGTTAAAGCAAAATCAATAAAGCCAATAAAGATCATTTAGTGATATCTGTGCTGCTACGGCGTTCCAACCTAGAACTGGAGCGCCTGACCGGGCAGAATAATGTCGTAAACAACTTCGTCATCCGGTGGGAAGGTCAATGAGGTCACGTCGTAAAGGAGGATATTGACACGTGTGAGGCTATAGGGTGGAACCACAGGGTCCGGCTGCCAAGGCCCAGACCTGAACGGCGGCCAGTGGCTGCACAATTATAGCAAAATCATCTGTCCGCTTCCCGCTGCTTGTGGGCACCATTTTTTACAATGGTCAACCATATATAGCACGAACATATGCAGCAGCACTGTAAAGAAACGGTCTCCATTCATATCAGCCCCTGCCCCCGATACAGGTACAAGTTAATGGGCATCTGTCAGCAGATCTGTTCCTATGACACCGGCTGACCTGTTCCATGTGCGCTTGGCAGCTGAAGACATCTGTGTTGGTCCCATGTCCATATGTGCCCGCATTGCTGAGAAAAAGGATGTTTTATTATATGCAAATGAGCATCTAGGAGCAACGGGGGCGTTACCATTACACCTACAGGCTCTGCTCTCTCTGCAACTGCTGCGCTCTCTCCAGTTGTTTCCAATTTAGGCAGTAGCATAACAGATCTGCCGCAGAATACTGATATATGATGATGATAGATAGATAGATAGATAGATAGATAGATAGATATGAGATAGATAGATAGAATAGATAGACAGACAGACAGACAGACAGATAGATAGATAGATAGATAGATAAATAGATAAATGGAATAGATAGATAGATAGATAGATAGATAGATAATAGATAGATAGATAGATAGATAGATAGATAGATAATAGATAGATAGATAGATAGATAGATAGATAGGAGATAGATAGATAGATAGATAGATAGATAGATAATAGATAGATAGGCTTCTGTTGGCCTATTTCCCTTACTACGATGGTTGCGGTCCCCATGGCTCCTCGTTATTAGCACATACAATGTATCGGACACTATTTCCTATGAGTATACCGGACCGCAGCTTTTTGCCTTCTCAGTGGTTTATGTCCATCCTGCAGAGACAATGCTTTTTGTTTGCAGCTTAATGACATCTAGGTGTCACCGTCCCTAAAAATAGGTCAGAATAAAGGCTATCTTGCATGAATGATGGCAGACAGGTGGTAAAGGGAAAGGCTAGATAACTCTTCAGGGCAAAAATGCATCAATCATATAACTCAACAATTCTCTTTTCTGTCAGTGCATCCGCTGAGAGGTTTCTACACATTACAAAGCAATTGATTGAATCTATGAAAAAAAGGGAAAAATGCAGTAGGCAGTTGTAATAATAATGCTAAAACTAATAACAGTAATAATATAATAGTGATACTATAAAATAATTGTATTATTATTATTATTATTATTATTATTATTATTATTAATTAATATTAGTAATAATAATAACGATAAGAATATGTGTCTTTGTTTAAGGCTGTGTTTACAATGTATTAAAGCCCCCTCCCCCATCAGGAGGGTATGTTTAATACCTGAGAAAGGCAATCCAACCTATACCGTGACTAGTGGGTCATCTTTGGACTCCTTTTTACGTCATTTCTGTTTGGTTCTGGCTTTTATGCTGGACAGTATAGTCAGGGGTGCTATTCAAACATATATCCCCAGCAGGGGTCTTTAAAGCAGTGTGAACCCAGCCTTAAAGGGGTTGTTCCATCTGGGACACATTTCTGGCATTTTGATAGGATACAACTTAAATGTCTGATCAAGGAATCGCCCTTTAAACTGTTATTTAAAAAAAAAAAAAAGGACTTCTATTATTATGATGATAATGAGGATGATTAATTTTAGATATTGAATACTTTGGCCCTGATTTGTCCTACCTTCATTATGGCATCAAAATGTGGCAACAATATGGCTTTCATGCGCAGACCGGAAGGACGAATCCGTCCTACAGTTGTTTCGCAATGCCGCATCCGGCACTAATGCAAGTCAATGGGAATTAATACCGGATCCGGCATTCCGGCGACTGATCAGGCATTTTGGACGGACATAATACCGCAGCATGCTGCGGTATTATGTCCGGCCAAAACGCCTGACAGTGACTGAACGGAAGGCATACTTTTTTTTTTTGTCGTAATCTCACTCCAGGAGGAGGGTGGAGCAGGAAAACTGGAGGAGCTTCTCTACACAAAAGTGTTTGGTCTTAGGATAAGACAAAATTATCAAGTAACATTAGACAGTGGCGTTGCTAGGGCTGGTGTCACCCCGCGCGGTAGAAAATGGTGTCACCCCCCCATCGGCAATCTGTCTGCTTAGCCCCCCCACGTCAGCTGTCTGTTTACTATCCAAACCCCCATCCATGTTATCGCTTGGGTTCAAATTATAGCACCTGCAACAGGCCCCCCCGCCACCTCACCCGGGCGATCTGTCTTCTGTCTGCTTAGCGCCCCCCCCCTCCCACATATTTGCATACATATTATACTCTGTGCTATCCAGAATACAGCACCACCCACCTTACATCCAGTAACTTCTCTGATGCAGACCTTCTCTTTCCTCATCTTCTCCTTTCTTACCAGACCAGACCGCCATGATGATTTTTCACCCATCTCTCGACCCATCTGCCACCTTCAATAATTAAATAATAATAATGTGCACTAATTCAAAAGTGCTCCCGTTCTGTGTGTCAGGGCAAAAAAACTCCCTCAGTGCCGCCAGTTGAGCTAATGTCAACATAATGTGTGCAAGTATAAAATACCCCTATATAATGCCCCTAGTAAATGCCCACATAGTGCTCCTCTCCTCTTCCCCATAGTGCCCCCAGAATGTGCCAGTATTAAATGCCCTTTCTTAGTGCCCCCATAGTGTTCCTATATAATATACCCCCATAGTATTCTTCTCCCCTCCAATCCTATAGTGTCCCCATAATGTGCCAGCAATGCCCCCTGTAGATTCCCCCATAGTGTCCCCCATGTGCCAGCAATGCCCCCATAGTGTCCCCCATGTGCCAGCAATGCCCCCAAAGTGTCCCCCATGTGCCAGTAGATGCCCCCATAGTGTCCCCCATGTGCCAGGCATTGCTCCATAGTGTCCCCTATGTGCCAGGCAATGCCCCATAGTGTCCCTCATGTGTCAGCAATGCCCCCATAGTGTCCCCCATGTGCCAGTAGATGCCCCCATAGTGTCCCCATGTGCCAGGCATTGCCCCATAGTGTCCCCATGTGCCAGGCAATGCTCCATAGTGTCCCCCATGTGCCAGGCATTGCTCCATAGTGTCCCCTATGTGCCAGCAATAATGTCCCAAAATGTCCCCTTTATGCCAGCAATGACCCCCCAGCACAGCCCAGCCCAGCGTGTCACAGAAAAAAATAAAAAAAAACACTTATACTTACCTCCATGGCAGCGATGCGATGCAGGCCTCTTCTGGCCTGTGTCCCGAGCAGTACGGCTCAGGCGGCGTGATGACGTCATCGCGACGCCTGCGCCGGCCTCTGATAGGCTGCTGGCCTTGTGCCGGCAGCCTATCAGAGGAACAGGGAAGGGAGACGCCTCTCCCTTGCCCTGCTGCATTGTTCATCTGTATCGCCATCCTGAGGACGGCAATACAGATAAATGTAGGGAGATGAGCACTTCCATAATGCAAGCGCTCATCTCCTGGTGGTGTCACCCCATCAGTGGTGTCGCACCCGCCGAACCCCCCTTGCAATGCCACTGACATGAGACATCTGATAAATGTGGCATAAAGTACTGCAACGCAGACTCAAGCAAAACTGACTTCAAATTTTCTCCACATGATAATCCCCCCCTTTTATTTTTCTTACAATTATTATTATAACTGCTATAATCTAACCTCTACTAAGGCTATAACGTTGTAGCAATTTGTATTAGAAGAGAAATGACTTTGCGAAGCGTTTGGCTCCCGTTTCCTCTGTGGGCTCTGTGCGGTACATCTCCATTCGCCTGTACAGATGTGCGATGATAATATGACTAGCACCTGCTATATTTCTTCTGGAAGCTGAAATACCTTCAGATAACGCCAGCGCAGTGTCACTGCTGGAGAAATGGATGTGGAATAAATTATAGAACGCTCGCAGCGATTCACCAGACAATTCTTTCACACTGTTGTAAGCCGTGTACCGGGGTGGGCTCCCTAGGATACAGCGAAGTCACGAACGAGGAAAACAACTCCACCACCAGCTTTTGCCAAAAAAGAATTTTACTTAAATGTGGTAATGAACACAACCACAAATGCTGGGAACATACAATACATTTACATACACCCGGCCCGAAGGCTGAGTCCCTTGTGCTGCACAGCGCAGCGCCCTCCGATGGATGCCGGTAATTTACCTACTGGCAAACACAACTAAACTGCCACACTTTACCTGTTATTACCCTAAAAAAAATAATAATAACTGTATGGGTGTGTGGTACGGGCTAGCATGCGGTGCAGCACAACAGCTTGCAATCTTACAAAGCTCTACAGTATTCCCCCTCACATAACTGGTCCCGTAGCACGTGCCCGAGTATTTCTCCTAAGCAAAACGTCAGCCTGGCTTGAGTTTGTGGGAAGTTTATCAGCTCTCCAGTGTGAAATGTCCCTTTAAAGAGGACCTTTCACCGGTCACTGCTGCTAATTTTGCTGTGGGAGGAGACGTCTCCTTCTCCCAGGCTGGAGCGCTGGCCAATCACAGCGCTCAGCTCATATCCTGAAGTTGGAGAAAAGAAAATAAACGCCCCTTTCTCTAGATTTTAGCATAAAACATAGAAAAAAATTATAAAAAAACACACAAATTAGGTATCACCGCGTCCATAACGACCGGATCTATAAATATATCTCATGATACACCCGGTCCGATAAACACCATAAAAAAAAAAAAAAAACCTGTGTCAAAAAAAGCCAATTTTTTTCACCTTACATCATAGAAAGTGCAACACCAAGCGATCAAAAAGGCATATGTACCACAAAAGGATACCAATAAAACCGTCACCTCATCCCACAAAAAATGAGCCCCTAAATAAGAAAATCACTCAAAAAATAAAAAAGCTATAGCTCTCAAAACATGGAGATATTAAAACATCATTTTTTTAGTTTCAAATCAATTTAAAAAAGTCATCTCCATTTTACTTTAATTCTTGTGAAACACCTAAAGGGTTAATAAAGTTTGTAAAATCAGTTTTGAGTAACTCATGGCGTGTAGTTTCTACAATGGGGTCATTTATGGGGGGTTTTCACTATGTAAGCTGCACAAAATGACTTCCGACCTTAACTGGTCCTTAAAAAGTGGGTTTGGGAAATTTGCTTAAAATTTTTTAAGAATGGCTTCTAAATTTCTAAGCCTTGTAACGTCCTAAAAAAATAAAATGACATTTACAAGATGATGCCAACATAAAGCAGACATATGGGGAATGTTAAGTAATAAATATTTCACGAGGAATCACTTTCTGCTTCAAAAGCAGAGAAATTGATATTTTGAAAATTGCGAATTTTTCTAAATTTTTGGTAAATTTGGGATTTTTTCATAAATAAAGGTGAAACATATTGACTCAAATGTATGATTGTTATGAAGTACATTACAACGTGTCACGAGAAAACAGTCTCAGAACGGCTTGGATAAGTAAAAGTGTTCCAAAGCTTTTACCACATAAAGTGACACATGTCAGATTTGCAAAAAATGGCCTGGGCAGGAGGGCGAAAACTGGTGTGAAATCTCTCCTAGGGCAAATTCCGAGTCTGTTTTGGGCCCTTTATTAACCCCTTCCTCTAGCGTGGGCTATCTCTGAGAAGAGCGACACTGTAAGGCTGGTTTACACATATAACTGCAATTACACGGAGTCCCGACCGGTCAGGACTATCTGCCGCGAAGGTTAATTTTTCTCTTTCATGCAGCGCTATTTATTATCGAGCGTCTGTGATTTATGAAAGATGACGTTTTGTTACAAAACATAACACTTATTACAGCGCGGAGCGGTACATCAAATACTTCTTCCCGAAATAGAGATTGCACCGCACAGAAGCCGATTCTTTTGTCTTCCTTTTGAGAAACATATACTTAGGAGGCGCGATCAATGGCGGCTGCTGGGAAGAAGCCGCCTGAAGTTTCTTTAATGGGCTTTTGATTCAGGCCATAGATTCGCACACACGACGAAAGGGATAAACTGGTTGTAATGAAGCTATCCTCGACTTAAGGTGTAGCAGAGCTGATATGATCAGATGTAGCAGGGCCGAGCGCATATGATGGCACGCTAAGGGTGTTTGGGGTACTTCTGTTGCCCTGGTGATTTGTCCAACTTCAGACCGTTTGTTACAGCAGCCTGTGATCATGAGTCGCAGGGGCAATATTCGAATTTGCAATATTTTGCGAATATTCGTCATATATTCACAAATATTCGTATTCAAGATTATTTTACTTGATTGCGAAAAATCGGCAATGTAAAAATCACATATGCCAAATTCGTAACGCGAAATACAGGCGTGGGTAATTTTAGCTACATTTTTCAAGCTGTGAGAATTTTCCTGAGTTTATCCTGACTGAATTAGAATATTCTTCATTATTTAATTTATTTTAGCTTATGCGAAAAGTCGACCATGTAATCTGCGCGTTAATCGAGTAAGGGCGGGTTATAGGCAACTTTCCTATTGGGTTGGCTTTCTAGAATTCGCGAATATATAGAATATAGTATTTTCTTTTTTTTTTTCATCTAAACCCATTACATTTACTACTCTAATGGGTTCAGATGAAAAAAAAGCTGAATATTTGAAATTACAAATTTATAGCAGTATATTCTAAATATTCGCGAGTTGCGATTCGAAGTTGTGATATTCGCGATTAAAATTCGCTATTCGAATATTCGCGCTCAACACTACCGTTGATCAACACCAAATTTATGTCCATACGACCGTTGTTTTAGTCCACATCCGATCAGATGCGGACCCATTTATCTCAATAGGGCAGTGAAAGATGCAGAGAGCACATCACGTCCATTCCGGGGCCTTGCAAAAAAAAATAGAACATTCCCTTTTCTTGTCCATTTTATAGATAAGGATAGGACATTTATGAAGGGGTGAAACAAATGGCGCCAGGCTCTTGGCCAATATCCGTGTTTTGATGTACGGCAAAAACAGCAATGGCTGTGTGCATAAGCCCTTTGGCTAGGTTCACACCACCATTTTGTTTTCCATTCTCATGATCCATCAGAAGAAGAGAAAACAAAAACAAAACAAAAAAAAAACGGATCCTGTATTTTAAGCATCTGTATTTGTATTTTTGGTCAGTTATGCACATTTTGTATCAGTTTTAGGCTACTTTCACGTATGCGCTTTCTTTTCCGGTTTTGAGATCCTCTGCTGGAGGAAAATGCTTCAGTTTGATTTACAAACGTTCTGTTCGGATGCGGTTGTATTCAATAGAGAATGAACAAACAATGTAATCATTAGGCACCGTATCCGTTTTTTTCCTGTGTGAAAAAAATGCATCCGGCACCATTGACTTAGGGCGAGCTCACATCACCGTTACGGATTCCGTTTTTATTTACCGTTATGACATGGTTATAATGGAAAATAACGAAATCCATGAAACGGAAGTCAAAACGGAAGACTTTAAGAGGCATTCCGTTTTACATTCCGTCATAATACAAGTCTATGGGCAGTATAACGGATCGTCCTGGTTTCCGTTATGCAGGACTGGACTCCTGCATAATGGAAACCAGGACGGATCCGTTCTGCTGCCCATAGACTTGTATTATGACGGAATGCCTCTTAAAGTCTTCCATTTTGACTTCCGTCTCATGGTTTCCGTTATTTTCCGTTCTAACCACGGTGATGTGAACCCGCCCTTACATTGTTTTTAGGACCAGATGCAGCTTATTCAGTTTCGCAAACGGGACACAAAACCGCAGTTTGCAGAGGCTTTTTGTCCGGTCACAGAACGCAACCAACCAGAACGGAAAACGCATATATGAAAGTAGCCTTAGCCATTTGCATTTGAGATCCGTTATTTTAGACGGAAAAAAAAAACCTCCACAAAGTACTTTTTCTTTCCATCTAAAATAGTAGATCTCAGACGGAAATGGCTAAAACGGATGCAAAATGTGCATAACTGAACATAATCGATGCTTAAAATATCAGATCTGTTTATTTGTTGTTTTTTTGCTTTCTGTTCTCCTGACGGATCAGAATAACGGAAGACGAGACGGTGATTCTAACCTAGCCTTAGAGGCACTGTCTCACAAGTCCTCTATTTTACCGCTGACTTTAAAGGGGTTTTCCCATCACATTCAATGGGGGCATATAGCTAGGATATGCCCCTATTGTCTGATAGGTGTGGGTCCACACCTACAACGAGAACGGAGCGAGGAAATTAATGGAGCGCAGCCGCCCTCCATTAATTTCAATGGGGCCGCCAAAAATAGGCGAGCGCTGGCTCGGCTATTTCCATCTGCCCCATAGAAATGAATATGAGCAGGGGCCACGCGTGCGATATGCCCGCATTGTATGTGATGGGAATACCCCTTTAAAGTAGAAAAATCAGGTAGCAAGTTAATCCAACTTTTCTTTTTTACTCCATTGACTTAAATTAGCCATATTTTTATTGTTAGTGTATTTTTCCCATATTCTTTAAATGATAGCTAAATTAAGAGCTAAAGTTTCTTACAAAAAATTTCTAAATTGCAAAACGTAGACAAAATGTATATATATTTACAATATTTAGAGTATGTTTCTATCTATGTTATATTTATGGCATTTTTATGTGTTTACTTGTATTATGTTTTTTCATTTGTGCTCAGATTCTCCATCTACTCTTTAATAATGCAGGAGATTTCCGACAATCCTTAGCAAAAACTTTACGATGGCGAACACAATGGTTCCTTCTCTGTGCTCTCCAACTGCCCCTTAAAGATTTATTCTGCAGTGATTTTCAAACATCTTATGTCTTGGTGGAAAAAGTCGAGAAGGAAGAAACTTTTTTGAAATAACACAGCTTTATGAATAGTGAATGGAGAGTGATAGATCTTTGTGCCAGCTATGATCACATTAACACTGCCAGGTCCTGTCAAAGTGCAGAGGGTGCGGCAGTTGCAGAGAGAGCAGAGCCTCTAGGTGTAATGGTAACGCCCCTGTTGCTCCTAGAGGCTCATTTGCATATATTAAAACATCATCTTTCTCAGCAATGCGGGCACATATGAACATGGGACCAACGCACTGTGGTTGTGGCGATGGTTGTGGCGCCCTGTATAATTTTGGCTATTTGTAGTATGCATATTAATGTATTTCTGTGTGAACTGTAACTCCCTACGACAGGCTGGTATTTGCATTACAACCATTCACCCCTAGGTGGTGCTGGCATCATATATATCTATATCTTATATCTTAGGGTGTGCCAAGGCAAGGGAGAAGGAAGGAAGTTAGCTGAGGAGTAAGGAGAGCGGTAGTGATGTGTGAGGAGCAGGAGAAGCAAAGTCCAATATGTAACTACTATCTTAGCCCCTTGGCCCTGGCCAAGCTGAGGGAGTATGGAGAACATCCTTACAGCACAGACCAGAGTGAACTGTGGATATAGAGAAAGTCTAGTGGAGATAGAAGCATTAGCTTATGGACTCCACAGCACCAGTGACCGGGAGAAGCCTAAAGGCACCTGGACACAGCCGGACGACTAGGCACAAGGTTGTCCATTACCACATACCTCTACAGACATTGTGGACCAGTGTTTCTGAAAGCAACCAGTGCAAACAATGGAGCAGGGGATTCATGCCTGCCGTTAGGGAAACCGCCCTGTGAGTTGCCAAACACAAGTAAGAGCCATTATTATATCCAGTATCTGGCGGCTAGAGTGTGGACCTAGTGAGGACAGTTAGAAAGGAACTCTCTCATACCAGCCAAAGGAAAATCTCAATGCACCTATTGTCAAGCCTGTTACTAGGATTGCAGCTAAGCCAATCGTGTATGCTTCATACGGGTTGTCACCCTTGCAATGTAAATGTACTGCACTAACTACCTCAAGGCAATTGATTAAGTAAAAAGTTCAGTTGTTTATAACCATTGATTCCTCATCCTCTCTACCACCTTCCTTTGCACCGAACGGTGCTGGCGTCACGAACACCAGGGACCCTGCCTCCGCGGCACCTTAAACCCATCCACCAAGGGCACCTCGACCACCATTAAGCGGGAGTCCCTGGACAACAGAGTGCCCCGAAGGAACTGGTGCTGTCCTTCATTCACTGCACATCGACCCAGGGAGCTCTACAGAACATTGAGTAAACAACTACTACCCCCATCGGCCTGCCAACACTGGTATATTGCCCCTGCCACCCGGTCACTGCACCTTCAGCTGCCAAACGCACATGTAACAGGTCAGCCAGTGTCATAGGGACAAATCTGCTGACAGATGGCCTTTAAAATCCTGGACAACCCCTTTAACCGCTTGCCGACCGCCGAACGCACGGATGCGTCCAGGCGGCGGCAAGTTTGTTCCTCCTGGACGCATCCGTGCGTCATCTCGCGAGAGCCGAGATCTGCTGTGAACGCGCGCACGCGCGCGCTCGCGTTCACAGCAGAGCGCGGCTCTGCAGTTGTACTACAGCCTGCCAGCGATGATCAATCGCTGGCAGGCTGTAAATGTAAAATAAATGAGATCAGGTGGTATATCAGACGCTGTGTTGCTAACAGCGTCTGATATATTTAATACCTGGTCCTCTGGTGGTCCCATTTACTGGGATCGACCACCAGAGGACCAGGTAACAATGTAAAGTTGCACCAAACACTACACTAACCCCACCCCCCACTCCCCTCACTTTATAACCACTATTAACCCCTTGTTAACCCCTGATCACCCCATATAGACTCCCTGATCACCCCCTGTCACTGATCACCCCCTGTAAGGCTCTATTCACATGTCCATATGTGTTTTGCGGTTCCGCTGATCCACAGATCCGTGCCACGGATCCGCGGCGCGGATCCGCAAAACACGGACACCGTCAATGTGCTTTCCGCATTTTGCAGATCCGCACATTGCCAGAACTATATAGAAAATGCTTTTTCTTGTCCGCAATTGCGGACAAGAAAAGGGCATGTTCTATATTTTTGCGGAACGGAAATGCAGACTCAGTAGCGCGGATCCGTAATTCGATCCGAGCGGGACAAAGTCTGTCCCCATAGAAATGAATGGGTCCGCAATTCCGCCCGCAAACAGAATTTCGGACGTGTGAATGGGGCATAAGGGTCCCTTATCACCGCCAGTTAGTTAGCTACTTGTTAGGTAGCTAGCGCCCAGCCCACCGCACCGCAGTCACTGATTTGGCAGAGATTTTTCATCCACATTGATCGATGCGAATGAAAAATCTGTGCCGTTCATTTTTTATTTATTTTTTCAGCCCAGAGGCTGAACGGAAAAAATCTCATTACCCGTATGCTCAATATACGGAGAATCGCAGAAACTCCTAATGCTGGCCATACGTGTAATGATTATGGAGACCCTCAAATGCCAGGGCAGTACAAACACCCCACATGTGACCCCATTTTGGAAAGAAGACACCCCAAGGTATTCCGTGAGGGGTATGGGGAGTTCATGGAAAATTTTATTTTTTGTCACAAGTTAGTGGAATATGAGACTTTGTAAAAAAAAATCAATTTCCGCTAACTTGTGCCAAAAATTTTTTTCTGTGAACTCACCATGCCCCTCACGGAATACCTTGGAGTGTCTTCTTTCCACAATGGGGTCACTTGTGGGGTATTTATACTGCCCTGGCATTTTAGGGGTCCTAAAGCGTGAAATCCAAATGCGTAAAAATGCCCTGTGAAATCCTAAAGGTACTCTTTGGTTTTAGGGCCCCTTTGCGCATCTTGGCTGCAAAAAGTGGCACACATGTGGTATCGCCGTACTCAGGAGAAGTAGGGCAATGTGTTTGGGGTGTATTTTTACATATACCCATGCTGGTGAGAGAAATATCTCTGTAAATGACAACTTTTTAAATTTTTTTATACAATGTTGTCAATTTACAGCGATATTTCTCACACAAAGTATGGGTATATGTAAAAATACACCCCAAAACACATTGCCCTACTTCTCCTGAGTACGGCGATACCACATGAGTGACACTTTTTCGCAGCCTAGGTGCTAAAGGGGCCCAAATTCCAACGAGTACCTTTAGGTTTTATATGGCTGCTCACAATTTAGCCCCGCCCAAAATGCCAGAACAGTACAAACACCCCACATGTGACCCCATTTTGGAAAGAAGACACCCCAAGGTATTCGCTGAGGGGCATAGTGAGTCCATGAAAAATTTAACTTTTTGTCAAAAGTTAGCAGAAATGGAGACTTTTTGAGAAAAACAATAAAAATCAATTTCCGCTAACTTGTGCCAAAAAAAAATCTTCTGTGAACTCGCCATGCCCCTCATGGAATACCTTGGGGTGTCTTCTTTCCAAAATGGGGTCACATGTGGGTATTTATACTGCCCTGGCAATTTAGGGGACCTAAAGCGTGAGAAGAAAAATGCATAAAAATGCTCTCCTAGAAGGTACTCATTGGTTTAGGCCCTTTGCACATCTTGGCTGCAAAAGTGTCACTATGAGTATCGCCGTACTCAGGAGAGTAGGGCAATGTGTTTGGGGTGTATTTTACATATACCCATACTGGTGAGAGAAATATCTCTGTAAACTGACAACTTTGTATAATTTTTTTTAAAAGTTGTCATTTACAGCGATATTTCTCACACAAAGTATGGGTATATATAAAAATACACCCCAAAACACATTGCCCTACTTCTCCTGAGTACGGCGATACCACATGAGTGACACTTTTTTGCAGCCAAGATGCGCAAAGGGGCCCTAAAACCAATGAGTACCTTTAGGATTTCACAGGGCATTTTTACGCATTTGGATTCTCACACTTTAGGGCCCCTAAAATGCCAGGGCAGTATAAATACCCCACAAGTGACCCCATTTTGGAAAGAAGACACCCCAAGGTATTCTGTGAGGGGCATGGCAAGTTCACAGAATTTTTTTTTTTTTTGGCACAAGTTAGCGGAAATTGATATATTTTTTATTTTTTTTACAAAGTCTCATATTTCACTAACTTGTGACAAAAAATAAAATTTTACATAAACTCACCATACCCCTCACAGAATACCTTGGGGTGTCTTCTTTCTAAAATGGGGTCACATGTGGGGTATTTATACTGTCCTGGCATTTTAGGGGCCCCTAAAGCGTGAGAAGAAGTCTGGAATCCAAATGCGTAAAAATGCCCTGTGAAATTCTAAAGGTACTCATTGGAATTTGGGCCTTTGTGCACTCAGGCTGCAAAAAGTCACTCATGTGGTCGCCGTATCAGGAGAAGTAGGGCAATGTGGTTTGGGGTGTATTTTTATATATACCCATACTTTGTGTGAGAAATATCGCTGTAATCGACAACTTTTTAAATTTTTTAAACAAAGTTGTCAGTTTACAGAGATATTTCTCTCACCCAACATGGGTATATGTAAAAATACACCCTAAAACACATTGCCCTACTTCTCCTGAGTACGGCAATACCACATGAGTGACACTTTTTGCAGCCTGGGTGCAAAGGGCCCAAATTCCAACGAGTACCTTTAGCTTTTACATGGCTGCTCACAATTTAGCCTCGCTCAAAATGCCAGAACAGTAAACACACCCCACAAGTGACCCCATTTCGGAAAGTAGACACCCCAAGGTATTCACTGAGGGGCATAGTGAGTCCGTCTGAGATTTTTTTTTTTTTTGCTAGAAGTTAGCAGAAATGGAAACTTTATTATTTTTTATTTTTTCCTCAGAAAGTGTCATTTTCCGCTAACTTGTGAAAAAAAATGAAATGATACATGAACTCACCATGCCCCTCCATGAATACTTTGGGGTGTCTTCTTTCTAAAATGGTGTCATTTGGGGGGTATTTATACTTTCCTGGCATTGTAGCACCTGAAGAAACATGACAGGCGCTCAGAAAGTTAGAGCTGCTTCAAAATGCAGAAATTCACTTTTTTGCACTATAGTTTGTAAGCGCTATAACTTTTACCCAAACCAATAAATATACACTTATTGTATTTTTTTTTATCAAAGACATGTAGAACAATAAATTTTGCGAAAAATTAATATAGAAATGTAGTTTTAAAAAAAAAAAATTACAACAGAAAGTGAAAAATGTCATTTTTTTGCAAAAATTTCGGTAATTTTTGATTAATAGCAAAAAAAGTAAAAACGTCAGCAACAATGAAATACCACCAAATGAAAGCTCTATTAGTGAGAAGAAAAGGAGGTAAAATTCATTTGGGTGGTAAGTTGCATGACGGAGCAATAAACGGTGAAAGTAGTGTAGTGCGGAATTGTAAAAAGTGGCCTGGTCATTAAGGGTGTTTAAGCTAGGGGGGCTGAAGTGGTTAATCTATTAGTATGCTTTTTGTACAAAGGACAACATTAGCTGCATTTTTTAAAGGTTAAAGCCATATGATAAATATATTATAAATGCCTGACATGTTACCACCAATGTTAAAACGTGTTTCGGCTCTGATCCAATGCTGAAATGCGTAGCCTCCGTTTTATACCTCCATGTAGTTTTTTTATTCCATAAAAACAATTTACATCACAGCATCATTTTAATCTGATATGGAAAATACATATGGGCAGAGTTCTGAAAGAGAAGTTTTTTCCACTGATGGTAACATTTTGTTGAGACCCCATAGAAGAAGAAGTTTAGAAGTTGTTTGTTTCTGGAGGTGGCAGCTGTTACCCTCTCAGAGCCCAGTTAACTTTATAAAGGCTACATGCACGCTTAAAAACGGATAAACTGTTAATTTTCAACAGATTTTTTTTTTCCACTAATGCCTTTCTGCAAAATGGATGTTAAAAATGGACCCATTCAATTGTATGGGGGCAGTCAGTCAGTAAAAAAACAGACAAGATAAAACATGTTCTATTTTTTAAATGTACGTTTTTCACTGACAGTCAAAAAAATTGACGTGTGAATAACCCCATTGGTCGTAAAACGGACACGTGAGGGCCATTAAAAAAAGTCCATCGCATGTCCGTTTTTCGTACGTAGCCTTAGAGTTGTGCCAAATAAGACAACCCAGCTGAGTGAGCAGCGTTCCTATATGTGAGTCCGGCCGTCTCCTCAGCACCATAACTATACTACCGCAGAGTTCCCATCTTGTTTTCTTACTTCCCCTTGTTATTCCTTCATTTTTCATAAGTACCCGATAAATGGGGGTCCTTTCTGCTGCGCCTCTCACAGATATAGCTGGTGGCAGCTAAAAACGTCAACTGAGCTTGTGCGACCACCTCAGTGAGGTGGACGTAAAAAAGGAAAAGAAAAAAAAACAGCAGGTGGCGCTATACAGATACATTTTATTGAGTAGCTCAGTGGCTATACCAAATTTTTAATGACATGCAAATGCAAAAGTATTCAGACCCGGATGCTGGTTTGAAAAATGTAGAATATTTTTCATGGCACAACCCCTTTAAGAGAGTTTATGACAGTATTGAAACCTTCAGTAATGTCACCTCCTCGACTCTTCTGCTTTATTCACAACTCCTCGCAGTTTAATTGACTTCTTCTTAGGAGAAGCTTAGAGAGCGGGGGCAACGACAACAGTCGGCGGCAGCGTAACAGCAGAATGTGTACAAAAGGATTAAATCCATTTAAGTAAAAACATGACAGCAACCAAATTGGAAAACTGTCCTTTCAATAAAGTATTTGCCCCCTGCCTCAAGTAACCATATCAGATTAATTTCCAGTAATCTGGAGCACAATTTTCTCATCAATTTTAATCTGATTTCCCGCGGCTTGGCCTATTTTCTAGATTTGCTGTTGAGTTGATTGATTTATGATTCTGAGAAAAGTGCAGAAAGATGAAAGCATAATACATATTTTGAGAGCGATCATTTGCAGTTTGTCATATATCACAGAGAGATGCCGGCAAATATTTACATAGACATCCAGACAGACGTTGTTGTTTTTTTAACTTGATTTTTTGGATGTTGAAATTTAAAGGTATATTACGCTTAAAATACTGGATGCCTCATAAAAAGGTACTGCTGTTAACATTTCTGAAGTATAAGATTCTCATGGGCACTAAAGGGGTTGTCTCATTACTAAGGCAAAATGAGACTAAGTCCTGACCACCAGGTGGCCGGCAATGGAATGGGCGCTGCCGAAACAGTGGAGCGCCAGGTCGCTCTGTAGTTTCCCAGCCAACTGGTGGTGGGGACTTATTCTCATCTCGCCTTAGAGACGAGACAACCCCTTTAAGACAACTCCACAGACATTTTGTTCATCTGTAGGGATGAGCGGACCCGCGGATGTTCGGGTTTGCCGGGATCAGCCGAACTTCAGGTCAAAGTTCGGGTTCGGGACCCGAACTTGACCCGAACCTTATTGAAGTCAATGGGGACCTGAACTTTGGTGCACTAAAATGGCTGTAAAATAGACGTAGCAAGAGCTAGAGGTCTGCAAAAGGAAGCAAAATGGGGGTAAGAGCATGACAATTGCCCTGTAAACAAATTTGGATAGGTAAATGACCTAAAATAACAGAATATAAAAAAAATAATCTATAATCTTGAACTAGGAGGCGGAGGTGAAAGTGGAGTAGGAGGTTGAGGAGGCGGTGGATGTGGCGTGTAGGTGGAAGCGGCGGTGGAGGAGGAGGTAGCCAACAATGTTTTTGTTGTTTTTTTTTTTGTTTGTTTCTTTTCATTTATTTTATTTTATTTTTTATAAATTTGGGAAGACCCCAAAACATTGGGAAATAGAAAAGAGAATGAAAAGAGAAAGTGCGCTGGAGTATAACATTGTCTGGCAGAGGCCGGTATAATTGTAAACTCAGCACAGGGCACAGACAAGTCCTGTGGGATCCATGCCTGGTTCATTTTAATGAATGTGAGCTTGTCCACGTTGGCTGTGGACAGGCGGCTGCGCTTGTCTGTGATAACGCCCCCTGCCATGCTAAACACACGTTTGGACAATACACTGGCCGCAGGGCAGGCCAGCACCTCCAAGGCGTAAACGGAAAGCTCAAGCCATGTGCCCAATTTGGGGACCAAAAAGTTTAATGGGGCAGACCCATCAGTCAGTACGTGTAGGCATGTGCACACATACTGTTCCTCCGAACTGCACACGTTACTCGCATGACCTTGATTCCATGTGGGTTCTAGGACCATGCCTGGTTCATTTTCCACCCACTGTTCACCCCTGCCCTCCAGAAAGCCACAGCAGTTGGCATCTGTGTTTCATCATCATCATCAGAGACATGCTGCAGAGGTCCTCCCATGTCCACATCCTGACTCATAAGTGGTTGGGCATCAGTGCACTCAATCTCTTCCACTTCTGGGGCGGGGCTAGGTGAATGGCCGACGGAAACCCCGCCAGCAGAGTCATCAAAAAGCATAAGAGACTGCTGCATGACTTGGGGCTCAGACTGCTTGCCTGATTTGCAAGCGGGTGACGTGAAAGACAGATGCCCATGGGCTGCAGGTGCCAACTCTGTGGTTTCAGCAGGGGACTGGGTGGAAGACAATGTGAAGGAACTGGAGGCACTGTCAGCCATCCAGTCTATACTGTCTACTTGTTCTGGCCTAACCATTCGTACAGCGGTATTCGGGCCTACAAAATTACGCTGAACGTCTTGTCGCCTGCGTGCACCTGAGAAAGGTGATTCATTTGGGCGTGTAGCTGGCACCGGTCGACCATGGCCTCTCCCTGCAACAGGAGCTCCACCAGCAGCACCACGACCGGGGCCATGTCCCTTATTTGATGCTCTCCTCTTTCTTTGAGATCACACACTGAACTAACAGACGGATTAACTAGATTAATTTCCCTGTCACATATGCAGTGCAGGTGTACCTCACACCATAAATGTTACCGGACGAACTAACAGCCAGATTAGCTATATTAATTTTCCAGTCATGTATAAAGTGCACATGTATCTCACGCCAAAAATGGGAATATGTCACCAACCGAACTAACAGACAGATTAACTATATTAATTTCCCTGTCATATATGCAATGCATGTGTGTTTCACACCAAAAATGGGAAGTACAGCAGTTTATATAGACATCAGAGAGGCATTCCCCCTGGGGCAATGTGACATTGTTACATTGGCTGGAATATGAAAATATGAAAAGAGATAACACTTAGCATCTGCGCAGTGTGCATTGTTTTACTAACTCTGGTATGTAAACATCCAGCTATGTCGGCCATCTTGTAATGGAGTCTATACTAACAGCAGAGAAGCATATATGACGTAGTAAGGAGGCGTGGTTTCTTTGGTAGGATGGAACCTTTGCTTTCTGGAGGAGATAAGATTTTGTCTGAGAGCTGGAGTACATGGGAGCTTTCTTAGCTGAATCTAAGAATGATTTCCACATCTCTATAATCATTGGCTGAACTAACAGTCAGATTAACTATTTTAATTTCCCTGTCACATATGCAGTGCACGTGTCTCACACCAAAAATGGGTATATGTCACCGGCCGAACTAACAGTCAGATTTACAATATTAATTTCCCTGTCACGTATAAAGTGCATGTGTATCTCACACCAAAAATGGTTATAGGTCACCCTCCGAACTAACAGACGGATTAACTATATTCATTTCCCTGTCACGTATATAGTGCAGGTATGCCTCACACCAAAAATGGGCACATGTCATCCATCGAACTAACAGACTGATTAACTATTATATTTTTGTGTCAGGGGTACAAAAATGGTGCATTGCATCCACAAAATATCACTATAGGTCACCCACAGAATTAACAGCCAGATTAATTATTATATTTCTGTGTCAGGGGTACAAAGATGGTGCATTGCACTACTCAGAGCTGATAGGTGGTGCTACACGTGATCCAGCTTGTATAGAGGCTGGGTAACAGGATGAACTGGCCAATCATAGCCATGCTATTACTAAAAGCTTGTTAATTGGCTGCCGTGCAGCCTTTCAAAAGCTTTATTAAATGCCCGGACAGCGAACTCAAGCCCGAACTTTTCCGGCAAAGTTCAGGTTTGGTCCGGGTTTGGGTACCCGAACTCCCAAAGTTCGGTACGGACCCAAACTTTACAGTTCGGGTTCGCTCAACACTATTCATCTGTAGAAGTTCTGTATACAATGTGCAGTACACAAAAGCTGACACTAGGGGAACGATTTATTTCATGCAGTTTCTTGTTGCATTCACAATGTTGCTGTTTAGAACCTTTGGTGGCACTTTTTTGATACATTTTAGCATGTAATGGAAAGGTGCTTAAGCATGAGATTCAAGTTTGCTACTATCTTGCTAAGGTGTGCTGTTCTATGTTCGTTTACCATGTACCGACTTCTGCCTATTTCCCAGATTTTGACCTTTCACTGCCTGACCTGACCTCTACCTGATATCTGTACTGATCATCTGCTACCCGCCCTGACCTAGGACTGTTTGTGGGATTGCCTGCCCTGACCTTACCTTGTCCATGACTAAAGTTTTGCCTGATCCCTCAGTTTTCTGCACCAGTATCACTTAACCCTCATCGGTCAGCTGTCACGTGAATAGAGGCTGTTCCAAGAGGTAGCAGACTGTTGATCTGGTAGTTCCCCTGCAGTCAAGTCTAGATCCCTGTACAGGGGTTAAAGGGTGGATACCGGGGGCTACTTAGATAACATTAGGTAGATAGATAGATGGATAGATAGATAGATAGATATGAGATAGATAGATAGATAGATAGATAGATAGATAGATAGATGCAAAATATTTAGACAGTTTCTTTTTCCTTATCATAGAATATTACTTTGGACTTGTATTTGCTAAAACTCTCCTGAAATACTCTGTGCTGCATTAAGGGGTTGTCCACTCCTTTAAATCTTTTTTGCCTCTCCGAAAAGTTGTGCCCTTGTTTGAAGTCCTTCTGTGCCATTGTCATGTTTGATTCATTCCTAAATGAACAGTGAGGATACTTTGCTCTGTCCTAGTTACATATCCTCCTGCTTTCCCCAGATGGCCCAGCAGAATGATGTGAATCTGATCAAACTGCATATCAGAGGAGCGTTCTTTATTAAATTATACAGTGGGTGTTTGTAGAGAGGTAGTGTATATGTTTGGATATGGATATGTGCTTGCACGCTTGGTGGTAGGGGGTGCTTTCCCTGTTTCCCAGTTCTATTGTAGCTGCTTAATGCACTATATGTCTAGTGGTGGCCGCAGGCACCCAGAGCGGTATATATGGAGCTGACTGGGGAGATTAATCAGTGTACTTATGGTATTTTTATAGCATGAAAACATTGAAAAATATAACTTTTGGGATGAAGGCCACACTTTTCTTAAGTGATATCAATCTCTGTCATGACAATAATCAATAACATTTAGCACTTTTTAGTTTTTTTCTCATTTGTTTCTTTTTCAAGAGCAGCATGCTCTTGATTTAATAAATAATAACTGTGAAGGAAGGATTAGAAAAGTGTCTGAAATCAACTCCAGGTCCAACTCCACCCCATTAACAGACACTAATTTGGTGGTGGGGGTTCAAAATTTTGCCCTATGATTTCTATATATGCTCCCGCTCACACACCTGATAGAATAACTAAATATGATGTCATTATACTGTGCACTAAGATCAGTGCCTGTTAATACCAACTTACTGCACTAGTGAATAATACTGCTATAAAGCACACAAAATATTTCAAAGGCTAGGTCGTCCTCATTAATAGGATCGTCAGCTAGCAGAATTACCCCCTATAAATAATTACTAACAGCAGTGTGCCCCTGAAAACTACCCAACCTGGAAATGTCTACACATGTCAACATTCGGCCCTTTTGAAGTATAACTCGCTGGAGTTACACTGCAAAATATAGACTGTTACAAATATCCACTAGGGGGAGCTCACTGCATACAGATTTATGATGTATGTCAATTGGAAATGTAGAAATAGATATGCGTTCAGTTGCCCTAGGTCAGGGATGGGCAACCTGCGGCTCTCCAGCTGTTGTAAAACTACAATTCCCACCATGCCCTGCTGTAGACTGATAGCTGTAAGCAGTCTTTGCATGCTGGGAGTTGTAGTTTTGCAACAGCTGGAGAGCCGCAGTTTGTCCATCCCTGCTCTAGTGGAAGGGATTGAAGCCAGGGTTATGGGTTGACCCTGTAACCTTATACCATTGTTTATGTTTTAATCACAGTTCATCAACCTCCAGCACTCCAGCTGTTGTAAAACTACAACTCCAAGCATGCAACAATAGCCAAGCAAGCATGCATGCTGGAAATCATAGTTTCACCACAGTTGGAGTGCTGGAGGTTGATGATCTCTGGTCTAAATTCTGTGCTAATTCATTGTAGAATATTTGTTTAAATGGGTCATATCTCACTCAAAATGCCTTTGTCCCTTCTCATAGCTAAAGGTAAATGTCTAATTGTTGCTGCCACTAGAGGGAGCTCATTGCAAACAGATTTATAAAGTATTCACTGAACTAATAGGAACTGTATAAACAGACTGATGGACAGCTCCTCCTAGTGGTGGCTACTGGCAGACGCTTTCTGTCAGGTTAGACCCACAGGAAATAGAAAAGCTGCAGATGTTACCTTGCAAAAAAAAAATCACATCCACATCCGGTGGAGTTTTTCTACATGGACATTGACTTGGGGTGTGGATTAAAAAAATCTGCAGCATGTCAACATTGCAGATTTTATCCTTTTTAATGTAGCAAAGGTAAAAACCATGGTGAATCTGCATATTACACAGCCAGATTTTGCTGCAGGAAAAATCTGCTGTGGATGGGTCCAGATGCTGGATTTACACTGCACAATTGTCAGACAGATTGTTTCTGCTCCCCAGAAACAATGACTCTTTATGAGGATGAGCTACGGCAGTAGTGATCGCTCGTCCCCATACAGTGAAGGTGACGCTGCATGTAAATGCAGCTCTTCACCTTCACTGATGAGCAGGCAATTATCGGGAAGGAATGCTTTCTTTCTGATAATTGCCTGCCAGGTCGGGCCATCTAAGTCCAGCTTAAGAGTTCAGCAAAACAGTAAGGCTAGGGCTACATGACGACATTTGTGGCGCAACATTTTGTCACACCAATGTTGCGCAACAATTTTTATAATGATAGTCTATGGTGTCGCACTGCGACATGCGAAATGCTGCGACTGCGACACGACAGTCGCAAAAAACCCATCCAAAATTGATTTTTCTGCGACTGTCTCATCGCAGTCGCAGCATTTCGCATGTCACAGTGCGGCACCATAGACTACCATTATAAAATATGTCACGCAACATGTGCGACACATGTTGCAGTGTAGTTGTGCCCTATGTGTCGCGCAACTTATTGTCACGCGACACATGTCGTCGTGTAGCCCTAGCCTAAGGCCTCTTTCACACAAGCGTGGTGGATTGGCTCCGGATGCGTTCAGGGTACGTTCAGTGAAACTCGCACCATTTTGCAAGCAAGTTCAGTAAGTTTTGTCTGCGATTGCGTTCAGTTGTTCAGTTTTTTCCGTGTGGGTTGAATGCGTTTTGATGCGTTTTTCACGTGTGTGATAAAAAACTGAAGGTTTCCAAACAACATCTCTTAGCAACCATCAGTGAAAAGCGCATCGCACCCGCACTTGCTTGCGGATGCGATGCATTTTTCACTGAAGCCCCATTCACTTTTATGGGGCCAGGGCTGCGTGAAAAACGCAGAATATAAAGCATGCTGCGTTTTTCACGCAAAGCAGAACTGGTGTGTGAAAAATATGGGTCAGGATTAAAATAAATGGGTCAGGGTTCAGTGCGGGCGCAATGCGTTCACATCACGCATTGCACCCGCGCGGAAAAGTCGCTCTTGTGAAAGGGGCCTAAAGGAGACATTTCTGTAAAGGTTCTCATTTCATCCAGGTCATGGTATATAGGACCTCATGGAGGTAAGATGTTGATTGCATTTGTATGACTTACGCTGTGAGGTGTGATTAAACTGCCTCAGAAGTAGTGTGAGAACAGCATTGTTAGTGGCAGACAATAGATCAAGACATGTTGCTAGTCAACTGACTGGCTATCTCAGAATAATTTGTACAAAGAGTCTCTGGCATTAAATACTGGTGACTCATGCTTCAGTCAACCTCATCTGTTAACAATAATCAACACAAAGTCAAGGACCTTGTGGAGGTAAGATGTCAATTTAATTTGCATGACTTAAAGAGGTTGTCCATGCTTTTAATATTGATGTCCTTTCCTCAGGATAGTTCATCAATATCAAATTGGTAGGGGTCCGACACCCGTTACCCCCACCGATTAACTGTGTGAGGAGATGGTGTGCACAGTGCATGTGCCGTCTCGCTTCTCTCTTCCTGTTTGCTGCTGTATGTCTATGGGACTACAGCGCTGAACAGTAAGAGAGAAGGGAGACGGCACGTGCACACTGCGCGCACCGTCTCCTCATACAGCTGATCGGCGAGGGTGCTGGGTGTCGGACCCCCGCCATCTGATATGGATGGCCTAACCTGTGGATAGGTCATCAATAGAAAAAGCCCGGACAAACATTTATTTTGTGAGGTGTGATTAAACTGCCTTGGAAGAGGTGTTAGAGCAGCATTGTAAGTGGCAGAAAATAGATGTCACACCCCTTCTCCTCTGTCACGGGAACGAAGATCCCATGCCTCTTATTTCAAGGCAGTGGAGAATGCACATTTCCACTATATTTAAACTGGATGAAACTGCCAGAGATAGCTGAGCTCTGTACTCAGCTACCTCCGGCAGTCCCATAGAGTTTAATGGGGCATTTGCATACATAATCGACCATTATAGGATACAGAGAGGTCACAACAGTCGGACTTCAATGGGTCTGATAGTTATTGAATGGATAGGGTATAACTTGTTGTTATTGGAATACCCCTATAACATAGGTTTAAATCACTTACTTCAGTAAAAGCTGAAAAAAAAACTAAAATTACAACTCTGCAATCCACACGGTGATTCACAGTCATACGGAAAAAATATTCTCTGCATAGCGCACATTATTAATAACAGCAAGTTCTTTTGTGTTAAAAATACCACCGCTGCAATATTTAAATTCCATTTCTTTTGATATTTCGCCGGCCTGATGACAATTCATAAAGCGTTATGTGATAAGACGTTGTTTGTGATACATCAAACAAGCAAATTGTATTTTTCTTTTTTTTTTTCAAAAACAAATTACCATTTTTTTTTAGGTTTATCAGTGTTTGCCTTGCTTTTGAAATGTATGAAATATTCGGATGGTTCTAAAGCGTGTTTAATTTTTTCCGTAGAAAGCAAAAAGCCATCTTCTCAATCCAAATGTATCTGCAGTGGAAAGAGTAATCGGACGTGTATAGAGGCTGTATTCCACTTACACGGGGAATAGATCTTCCGAACGCTGCTCTTCCTTGCAAAATGTTATTAATCCTCGGTAATGAGGTTATTTTTAATTTTTTTTTTCACAGAAAATGAAAAGGTTTCTGGGAATCGATTATTTAAAAATTGTACTTTTACATTTATGGTTATTGTGATTACATTTTCCTCATATAATTTAATTAAAAAAGAATATGCGTTCCGAGACACGGGTATTGCCATAGTTCCTTAGGTGTCCACTGTTAAAGGGGTAGGCCCATCTGGACCATTGATAGCATATCTCTAGCATAGGATATCATAGACTATAATTGGATCCGGCAGGAATACAGCCACTCCCCAGCATTTACGTCTGGATTCTGATGGACAAATAATGCCGTGCGCAACAGATTTGTCTGTCCGAGTCCAGGCATTTCCGGCGGTTCCCATTCCAGTCAAGTGGCTCCGGCAGTGAATAGCAGTACCTGTCTAGGCCGGACCCGGAGAACTCGGGCAGGTTGTTCCGCCGCTGGATTGCTCTGCCGCTTCTGTGAAACTAGTTCTAGAAAAAAAACGTATCTTTATTGATTCAGGGAATAACAAACAATTCGGCGGCCGCCCGCTAATGATGTTACATGGTGTCAAAATGAATAAATTTTGTTTAACAATGGCAATCTGTTGTTTGCAGAAGGGATTTGCAGAATTATGAGAGCTGGGACTTCGCACATTCCTTCAGCTGTAAATTGATAAAACACATTGTGCGTGGCTCACAGACCTAACCAGATTATGTAGATTTGAAGGCGGTTTATGTAACAGCCTCTCTATCGTTAGGAAAATACCAGGAAAATTCTACCTAATGTGTATATGCGGCTGACTCACCAGTATGGGGTGACGCCCACCATGCTGGAGACCGTAAAGAAGAGCTCTCCCCTCTCCCGACATGCCTGTTCTAGTAACTACTTGAATTTCTCATCTAATAAAAAGCATCTAATATATAAACGTGTATCATAAATAAATAAATAAATAATAAAATCTTTTCTTATGACTCTATGTTGTGCCATTCCTTTATTATTCCTACTAAAAGTTTATGAATGAATTGCTAGCAGTCTGCAGTAAAGGTACAGAGGGGTGTTACCAGTTGGGGGTGTGCCTCTGAACAGTCTGACTATATTCAATCAGTTCTGCCATTGTCAGACTGTGTAGGGACACCCCCCCCCCCAACTGGTAACACTCATTTGTACCTTTACTGTAGACTGCTAGCAATTCATTCATACATTTTTAGCAGGAATGATAGAGGAATGGCATAATATAGAGTCATAAGAGTAGATGCTTCAAGATTGTTATTACATGGGGAACGCAAGTAGTTTCTAAAGCAGACATGTCGGGAGAGGGGAGAGGTCCTCTTTAAAGAGGTTCTCCTCTTTGGACAAACTGTAGTGGGATGTAAACATGGCGGATTTTGAGTGCGGAATTTGTCATGGGTCACGCCGTAAAAAGCTGCCGGCCGCCTTGTGGAATCTGTCTCCCGGTGTTTTTAATGGGAGACCACGCTGCTGTACACGTGGCTGCAGTTTACTGCCGTGAGCGGTGCACACAAAGAACTGACGTGACCTATCTTGGCACGGCCACAGCCATAACCCACGACCTCCCATTCAAAACCATGAGTGGTGAATTTGGCACAGCTATCTGATGGCTTTTTGGAGGGGAATCTGCCCCCAAATTTTTACCGCAAAAGACAGCATGTGAACCCCTTCTTGGATCTCCAGCGAACAGCTGGGATCTGCGGGGAAGCCTGGTAATAAGTGTGCAAATTCCTGGCAATGTAGGATACGCTACGATATGCCATTAATGTCAGAAAGGTTCAGTTCCCACCTCTGGGACCCACTCCTATCTCCAGAACGGGCACCCCAAGGTGAAGGGAGAGCAGTTGAGCATGCATGGCCTCCCTATGTTCACCATTATGGGAGTTCAGAAAATAATCGCGTCCCCAGTCCCATTGCAGAGAAAGGCACAGTGGCTGCACTTGCACGGTGCGCTCATCACTGCTACAGGACTTCTCACGCTCGACTATTTTTGGAAATCCTATGAAGTGAATAGAAGGTGGCCAATCATGCACAACCTGATATCCTTTGTTTCGGGAGCCCCGAATGGTGCCCCTGAAGTGAACGGAGAGCGGCTGACTTTCAAAATTAGCCGAGTGTCGGCTCACCTATTTTCGCCTGTCCCATAGGAGTGAATAGCCCGGCGGCTGTGCTTGCACGGTGCGCTCTTCACCAATACGAGACTTCTGGAAACAGCCGAGCACTCTTGCCTGACCATTTTCGGAACTCCCATAGAAGTGAATGGAAGGTGGCCGCTCATGCACGGCCGGATCTCTTTTATTCTGGAGGGATGGGCCCTGCACCGATGTGACATTAAAGACATATCCTAGCGATGTGCCATCAGTGTCTGAGAGGGCAATACCTCTTTAAAACCGGAGAATCCCTTTCTTCTCATATTTATAATTTCGTTGCGATGCGGATCTCATGCCGGGCTTTACCTTGAACTGTAGGAGTGAATGGGAAATGCATGTTTTATTAGCGAGGCTGCTCTTGTATGTACACATAATGTGGGGAAGATTTCCCGCCTCCCTTGAGCACGCTGGGCCCCTGCTCTACAGCGCAGAACATTCAGAAATCCTGATCTCAACAATTGATCATTTAGAGAATTCAAGGATAGGTTGAAGGTCATTATCACGCCTATCAGACACTAATGGTCCTGACAAGTGATGGGAATGCACCGCGCCTTCATTCCTGCTCCTGCTGAATCGCTGCTTATACTGTATCTGCCTTTCATGTTTGTGCACTAGAGATATGTTTATACTGAAAGCACCTGCATATTAGGAACCAAAATAGTCGGGGAGGCCTTACAGGCGTACAGTGCCGGAATGGTCTTTACATTTGTGCCAACGGTGTGGCTGCACCCTGGCATCGTAGCAT
The DNA here is from genome assembly GCA_033119425.1 of Bufotes viridis. NCBI lineage: Eukaryota > Metazoa > Chordata > Amphibia > Anura > Bufonidae > Bufotes > Bufotes viridis. Next base: position 360,919,133 of record CM065593.1, on the reverse strand, counting down.
CGTGACCACCTTAAAACATTGTCTATCACTGTTCGGGCTCATGCATACGGTCGTGATCGGCCCGGGAAGTGCAGTCCCTATGTCAGCCGATTGTAGCTGCCCCAACCCAAACTCACTGTATATTATAGTGATTTATGATACAGTCAGTTCATATTTGATTGCGGGTCTATTGCTGTGCGTGATGATGTGAGCTGACATGCGGAACGTGTTTGCCGGGCCAATCACGGTCATGTCCATAAGCCCTTATTAGCCTACTTTATTTATAGAGCTGTGATATGTAGGTATTAGTTGAGCACTATATATCAGTATTTTTGGAGCGTTATATGTCTGTTTTATTTGCCAGCGATATGTCAGTATTATTTCAGCATTATTTGTCGGTAGAAGTTGTGCATTATATGCCAGTGTAATTTGAGCAGTATATGTCTGTAGTATTTTTATCCCTGTGAGTTAGTGCTATAAGTTAGTGCTATTTGGGCATTATATGTCGGTAATATTTGAGGACTGTATGTTAGTATTACTTAAGGACTATTTATCAATATTATTCGAGCACTATTTGTCAGTATTATTTGTGCATCATATCTCCGTATTATTTGAACACTATTTGTCGGTAGTATTTGTGCATCATATGCCAGTGTTATTTGAGCAGTATATGTCTGTATTATTTTATCACTGTAAGTTTGTGCTATATGGGCCTTATATGTTGGTATTATTTGAGCACTGTATGTCAGTATTAGTTGAGCACTATATGTATTATTTGAGCAGTATATGACTGTATCATTTGAACATTATATGTTGGTTTTATTTAAGCATTATATTTCAGTATTGTTTGAGCTTTAGTTTAGTATTTTTTGAGCATTACATGTAAGTATTATTTGAGCACTATATATTGGTATTATTTCAACAGTATATGTCGATATTATTTGGGCACTATATGCCAGTGTTATTTGAGCAGTAGAAGGAATACCAGAGGAACAGCATAAGAGAAGGGGAATGCAGTTATTTAATAAAACATACATGCCAGGAATGCAGACAGATCCGTTTTAAAGGAGCACTTCCATCAATTTTTCACATATTAACAATCTATACATAATTGTTAGTGTTGGGCAAACGTGCTCGACTGAACACCAGTTCGCTCGAGCATCGCTATGCTCGGCCGAACACCTCGTGTGCTCGAGTGCGATGCTTGAATCAGTGTATTTAAATGTAATTTAGCATCTATTTCTGAAAAGTTTCTGTCGGGATTTAAAATCTCAACCCTGTACATTAGGGGCAAGGGCCTGTTTCACTCAGCTATAAAGCTGAATGCTAAACTGTGTTAGAAAAACCTCATAATAGTTTCTGATGTAGTGAGTATTCCTATTCATCAGAAGATTTATTTCATATTTCTGTGCAGGTTAACATGTAGCTCTATAGTGTAGAGGTTAATGTCCTTTACTCTAATGGTTGGGAGTTCAAATCCTGGCAGAAACAGAAACAGAAGATTTTAGCAACAATATGTTTACATATATTATTATATATTTAGAATATGTAATATATTATAATATATGTAAATATATGATGGCTAAAAACATCAGTAGTAGTTTCCCACATATTATGCACAAAATAAATGTGTAATTACTAAAAAATATATATATATATCTAGATATCTGTCTATTGATCTAGATAGATAGATTTTTTTTTTTAGTAATTACACATTTATTTTGTGCCATACATTTTTTACAATTACAAAAAAATATATAAATTTAATCTCTATTTCTGAAATGTTTCTGCCGGGATTTTAACTCCCAATGTTGTACACTAGAGGCGAGGATGTTAACCACTGCACTATAGAGCTGTATGTTAAAATAAGTCTTCTGCTAAATAGGAATACTCACTCCATCAGACACTACTATGAGGTTTTTCTGACACAGTTTAGCTTTCAGCTTTATAGCTTAATGGATAAGATCCTTGCCTCTTATGTACAAGGTTGGGAGTTCAAATCCCAGCAGAAACTTATAAGTTATAAGAAATTATATTTAAATACACTGGGTTGTCCCCTAGCACTAACTCCATATATGGATATAGCTATGTATGGAGTCAGAGCAGGGACTCCAAAGCCAAACTAGAGTCCCGACACCCTCCCCTCTTCAGAGCAGGGGGTGCCTGGTTTAATGCTCGGGGACGTCCATTGTGCTCGGGTGCTCGATAGAGTACCCGAGTACACGAGCACTTTTGTGCTCGACCAACACTAGTAAACATTTTTTATTCTTATGGGGGAAAAAATGATGGATGTTTTTCTGGTGTCCTGGCTCTTTAACTTCCTCCTTTGTTTGGACTTTTAGCACAGCAGACAGTCTAGCTTAACTCTCTCAGTCAGACCATTACTCTGACCAGGGAGAGCCCCCTCTGTAATGACTCTATTAGATCATCACACACTGCACTAATGAATGCAGTGCTCTTCTGTGAACATCTTTATCTAGACCTATCAAGGAACAATAGAGCTGTCGTATTGCTATCCAAATTCTACACCCACTATTACCATGGGGATAACCTTGCAGGTAACACCTTCTTCTCACAGAAGCAGTAACCTGATAATGGATTGCATATCTATATGGGAGGTCTTATCATTTCTCGCTGGCTGTTTTGAAGGACAATTTTGTAATTTTCTATAGCATAGAAATGAAAAGAAAAACGGACAAAAATTCTAAAAAAATCTTATCTATCAATATTGAGTTAAAAAATACACCTTTAACAATTGTAATGACTGTAGATAACTCGTAGACGTATTTTCTTTTAGTCATTACAGAACCATTTCTGCAGACCATTGTAAAAAAAAATACTAATTAACTCCAATGCAACTAAAATCTGTTATCCGGTAGAAACGTGAAAACCTCCTGAGGAAAGGGGGGAGGGTGAAGACGTTTTGTAGTTGCTGTAAAGATATGGGGAAATGAAAAGCAGTATCAGATCTGGCAGATTAGCTGCAAAATGTCTTTAGGGTTAGAGCAGACTTTTTTGCGAGGCCAGAACAGCAGATCTGATAGGCGATGACTTTGAAGGGAACATTGTTGCATCCTATGTTTATGTAATATCGGAGGTACGGAATGGACTTCGGAGGACGGCCTTGCAAATTTTGACATCGTTATTACATTTGGCCAAGGTCAACCACATGAATTATTGATGGAGACAGCATTTCTGTCTTCGATAAAGTAATTATTAGTTTTAAGCTGTTGATAATTGCTACAATATCTGCACATCATTTATTCATACAAAATAGGCTATCAGATCGATAAAAGCTGATGGAGGGTGGGAGTCGTGAGCAGAGATGAATATTCGTTAGTGGGGATCAGCAGGATTCGCTCCTTCTCATAGGCACTGGAATCTTAAAGCAGACCTGACAGCTTAAAGGGAACTTGTCGCCACCAATTTGGACTATTATCTGCAGTCATATTTGAGTCCAGATCACCCTTTTTTATTCACCTTCTACCCATGGTTACCTCACTGTCAGCCATTAAAGGGTCCAGACTACTGTGTTGTCATAAGTTAGAGGACTCATCTGCGCATACACAGCAGTCCTAACAATGTATTTTAACGCAGCTATAAGTGCTGATAGTGGGAAACGTGGGACAATAGGAAAATAAAAATAGTGATCTGGACTCCTACTACTCAGGTATTACTGCAGATAATAATCCAAGATAGTAGTAACATTCCCTTTAATGTACAGGCCTGTGTATGGACAACTTATTAGTTTTAAGTCTCTCAGTAGCACAGAAAAACAACACAAAAAATGTTGGCTTCTAGAAGTGCTAAAAGAATGCCCATAATTTATGAGTCCAGTTTATTCATGAGGATGTGTATCCGGATCCGATGTGTCACTTGAAAAGATTTTGTTGGGACTACTAATAGGGGCGTTGTGATGGCAGCTTCCTTGCTACTCACCCAGATGGCACTTTCCTGGTCCGGTCCCTCGTTTTTCCTATACGTTTGTTGTAGCATGAATTTGATGATTTGAAAATAAATAGGCTTAAATAGGCTAAGTGATAAAAATATTTACTATGTATGATTTTATATAAAAGGGGGGCGACTCCTGTCACCATGTCATAGCACATGGATGACTCCCCATGGTGATGAGAAAGATAGGGAACTACAACATTCTACCTGGATGATGTTCTTAAAGGAGTTCCATTATTTGCCTTTGTGCACCCAAGTTTATACCTTTCCACTCCCCCTCTTAAGGATGTCCAGTGTGCAATACACATGTCTCTGAGATAATCACTCAGGAATGCAGCCTGACTACATACATTACAAAGAATACCATTACAAATAATATAGAAGGTGATATAATAATTAGAGGACAGAACCAAGCAGTACTTGATTAAGTAAAATACCCTTGTAACACAGTGGTGGTTTTGGACATCGTCACATGTAGTGCCTTACCTCTTGCTGGGTTCTCCTGATGTCTGCACTCTCCTGGCCTCTTAAAGCATGTCCGAAACCTTCCCCAGCCTATCGCTGGCCACTCTAGTGCATATAAGGCATCTTTCCTAGTGAGAGGGTGCCTGAGCTTTAGGTTTCTAGTCTGTAGTATACTAGCAAAGGTGTTATATCATGTCTGATTACTCTAACTCCTGCCTTACAACCGACTCTGAACCTACACTACCTGCCCTGAACTTTGGCTATTAATCATAGTGCTCCTTAGCCACCTGTCTCAACCTCGGACCTGTATTCTGGTTACGCTTATACTCTGCCTGCCCTGCCATTGGCCTTTATTCAGACTATGCTTATTGGCTGACTCCTTGATGCTCTGCATCGGTGTCTCTGACCCTTGTGGTTCAGCCACCAACCACACTGGGTCTATCTCAGGAGGTAGCTGCCTGGTGACAGCTCTGCAGTCAAGTCCAGATTCCTAAACAAGGGCTAAAGGGTGAATATTGGGAAACTGCCAGGATAACGGTCTTAGAGTTAGTCCACAGTCAAACTGATTGGTTGATACAGTGGGTTCAACATTTGTCTTCAGAATTTCACCTCTATACAGGGATTTGGACCCCACTTCAGGAGAACCACCGGTTTGCTCTACCTCCTGGAGAAGTCTCTGTATGACTGACAGCTGACCTCCAGGGGTCATGGGACACTAGTATACACCACCAAGGGATCAGGCAAAACCGTATTCAGGAGCAGTCTGATGTCACAGCAGACACAGTTAGTACAAGTTGGAAAGTAGACCAAACATCAGTGTAGGTGGCTAGTGGTCAACACAAGAGTCAGGCAAAGGGTTGAATCCAGTAATCAGACAGATGTCGGGCACAGGAGACCAGAACATAATATAGTGCACCTTCACAGGGAACTTGCAAGTTAGAAAACCTATTGCTCAGGCACCATTTCAAATGCGAAGGTGCCTTAAATACCCTGTAAAGGCTCAACCATAGGCTGGTAGATTAGGACTCATGTGTTAACCCTCTAAGATTCACAGGAAGCATCTTCTTCACTGCTGATACGTCTTCTTTAGGTAAGACTATACAAGTAAAGAAAGCGTCTTCCTCATACGGCAGCTTCCCATATTAATACACATGCTGTGCCCTTCAAATTTTCAAATTAGTCCTTCTGCTTAAGTGTCACAGGTGATACGCGCAGGTCATTTATTAACATGATGTATTAGACACCCATGGTCACGTGCCTGGCATCAGCATAGATCCGCACTGATATTCTCAGGAATGATTCCCTCTAACCGCCGCACTATTATCTCGCAGGAGCCAATCAATGCATACAGGGGGCCATTTACCAAGTGCTTGAATCTAATATTTTATGGTCTGTTGGCTTAAACAATCATAAATCTGGGAAGCAGCGCAGGTTGTGTTCTGAACATAACCCATCCAATATAATAAGATAATGCAATCATTCTTATCATTACTGTAGATAGTTTCCTTCACGGTTACGTTCGTAAAAGCTGCAGCTTGTTTCAATGCAAAGGTCATTCCAATGTAGTCAAGGTGTCCAGGTGTTACCTTCCCGAATCACACGTAGCATTATGTTAGGAGAACAGCGGTGGACATGCAAATTATCCCCTGATTCTTCATTCACAAGACCTCACATCTGTTACGTCCTAGAAGGCCACCACTTAAAGGTCGGAGCAAGTTGGGAGTTTTCTTGCCTGACTCCCAGATGTAAGCTTTGGCAAAAGACTCCGGAAAAAAGTGTAAAGAATTTCGCTAAAGTGTCACCTTGGAACATTGTAGTTAAAGTAAATTAGGTAAATGACTTAAAGGGGGTGTCCCATGGAAAATATTCTACATTTTTTAAACGAGCATCTGGATCTGAATACTTTTGTAATTTCATGTAATTAAAAATGTTGTATAGTCACTGAGCTATTAAATAAATCGTATCTGTTTAGCGCCACCTGCGTTTTTTTCTTCATATTTCTGTGTCCACCTCACTGAAGCGGTTGTACATGCTGTTTTCTGTTAGAAGCTGTGACAGTTACAGGGAGAGAATCTAAATTGGGCCCCCATGCCCAATTGATAGCCCCTCCCACTACCTGTTCCTGGCCAGTATATACAGCAGTGTGCTGATGTGAGATATAATACATACAGTGTGTACAGATGTATAGTATATACAGCAGTATACTGATAGGTGAGCTAAAATACATATAGTGTGTACAGGTATATAGTATATACAGCAGTCTACAGACATGTGAGATATAATACATACAGTGTGTACAGATGTATAGTATATACAGCAGTGTTCTGATGTGAGATATAATACATACAGTGTGTACAGATGTATAGTATATACAGCAGTGTACTGATATGTGAGATATAGCACACACAGTGTGTACAGGTGTATAGTATATACAGCAGTCTACAGACATGTGAGATATAATACATACAGTATGTACAGATGTATAGTATATACAGCAGTGTACTGATGTGAGATATAATACATACAGCGTGTACAGATGTATAGTATATACAGCAGTGTACTGATATGTGAGATATAGCACACACAGTGTGTACAGGTGTATAGTATATACAGCAGTCTACAGACATGTGAGATATAATACATACAGTATGTACAGATGTATAGTATATACAGCAGTGTACTGATGTGAGATATAATACATACAGTGTGTACAGATGTATAGTATATACAGCAGTGTACTGATATGTGAGATATAGCACACATAGTGTGTACAGGTGTATAGTATATACAGCAGTCTACAGACATGTGAGATATAATACATACAGTATGTAGAGATGTATAGTATATACAGCAGTGTACTGATGTGAGATATAATACATACAGTGTGTACAGATGTATAGTATATACAGCAGTGTACTGATATGTGAGATATAATACATACAGTGTGTACAGATATATAGTATATACAGCAGTCTACAGATATGTGAGATATAATACATACAGTATGTACAGATGTATAGTATATACAGCAGTGTACTGATGTGAGATATAATACATACAGTGTGTACAGATGTATAGTATATACAGCAGTGTACTGATATGTGAGATATAGCACACACAGTGTGTACAGGTGTATAGTATCTACAGCAGTGTTCTGACATGTGAGATATAATACATACAGTGTGTACAGATGTATAGTATATACAGCAGTGTACTGATATGTGAGATATAGCACACACAGTGTGTACAGGTGTATAGTATATACAGCAGTGTTCTGACATGTGAGATATAATATATACAGTATGTGCAGATGTATAGTATATACAGCAGTGTACTGATATGTATAGTATATATAGCAGTGTACTGATGTGAGAAGTTCAAGGAGAAGTACGAGGTATCATATTGCAGTGTGTACAGATATATGTGGTCAGTTATATATTATGGTTATTGTGTGAGGTACATGAGGTAGTGGTTGTAACTGTCTGCAGTACTATATATATATATATATATATATAAATGCAAATCAAAAGAAAGAAGGAGGCGCTCCTCTTACCGCTCCATTCCAGTCTGAGTTAAGAGCTCATCCTGCAGATCTTCTCCACGCTGTTGTGGGCTGAAGGACCTGTGATGATGCTCTGTGCAGTTCCTTTACTAGATGTACAGGACCTCTGATGATGTAATCACAGCTCCTGACAGATGCCCCTATATAACCTAGGAATGTAGCTGGGAACAACGCATTGGAATGCCTCCCATGAGTCCAAATTAGAATATAGATGTATAGCTGTAGTTCTTCTTCATGCTTCATTTATTGTACACAAAATGTGTCCTTCTATATGTTTCCTCTTAGCTTGACTCATCCAAAGATGAGAGGTGCCCAACTGCCCAATCACCAATTTAAAAAAACATGATTTTGTGATACTCTGTCGGGAGTTGTTGATGCTATATGTGTCTTTATGAGGCCGCCCAGTGGTTGTGCGGTGAATTGCAGTCTGTCAAGGGTTTCACAAGCATGTTGAGATAATCTATTGATTTTGGACAATTCTTCATATAGACTAGAACTTACAGGTGTCCTACGTATAATAAGATGGTTTAGTGACAGGGGCCCTTGTCCAGTAAAGACTATGCTTTGCTCGGATGAACCACTTTGCTCCAGTTTAACTATTTATTTATTTATTCATTTGCATTTTCCTGTTTTCCTTGCCCATAAAAAAAATCCCAGCTCAGTAAAATAAAACTTTTTGACCTAAGCTCAGTTACTGTTGTTTGCATTAATGGAAGGAGTCACTGGGGAAATTATGTGCTTCTTGAATCGTGCATTGCCTTCAACAGCCATGTGCACTGGAAAGACCCACTGGAGAGTCTTGTTTAGTGTGAAATGAGTCCTTGGTGTAAAGAGGGAATTCTGGAGCAGCATTGACATCTGTTTTAAAATACGAAATTTTGTGTATTTTAATGACAAAAAAAATTGGCTGCAAATATGTAATAATGATGTGAACATTTCGGCCGTGTGATGTGTCAAATAATAGGCAAACATTATCTTACATAATAATTATCCCATGATCTTTATGGGCCACATGCGGAACAAAGTGCTAATGACCTATCTGGAACTGGATGACTCCACTGCTCTCGGGACTGTATATCTATCCAGTTTTTTTTTTGTTTGTTTGTTTGTTTTTTTTGTTATGGCTGTAACTTTGGGAAACTTTTTTGGAATGTCTCCATTTAGAGCAACAGACTGCAAATATTTTCTTAAAGCGAACCCGAGTCCACGACCAGGATGTTATAGAGCAGAAGGAGCCAGGCAAATCAATATCATTTTGTCGGAAAATTGACCCCCCACAGTTGTCCGTAAATCCACATTTCCACCGCACGGTACCAGCTTTACCCTCTCTACTTCACTCTATTATACTGTACTCTATTCTATTTGCTGGTTTTGATACTACATAGTTTGTTTTCCACTGTGGTTATGGTATCCCCTCAATGTAGCTAGTAGCAGTGCAGTGACAATTCTCTCAGACCAATCACTAGCCAGTGGTATGGTCAAGTGAATTTCATGGGATCATCTTGGAACCTCCTTGGATGCAGCACAAAAAAAGGTAAGGGCGAGTTCACACCGGTGTTACGAATTCCGTTATTTTATTCCAATATAATATGGCTATAATTGAAAATAATGGAATTCGTAAGACGGAATTCAAAACGGAAACCGTTCGAGGCATTCCGTTTTGATCTATCATAATAGAGGTCTATAGGCAATCATAAGGGACATGTCGACAGGACTAACTTTTCTGTCCTGCATAACGGAACCCAGACGGGTCCGTTCTTCTGCCCATAGACCTCTTATGTTGGATCAAAACGTGCCTCTAAAGGTTTCCATTTTGAATTCCATCTTACGAATTCCATTATTTTCCACTATAGCCATGTTATAATGGAAAATAATAATGGAATTCGTAACGCTGATGTGAACCTGCCCTTACAGGTACTTTGTTCAACTTTGGTCTAATGGAAAACAGAAGAACAGGGTATGAGTTGAGTGCAGTCGAGACGGTTCCATGCAGTGGAAAAGGGGCTTAAATGACTTCCTGCCCTGTTAGTAGCCTTTCCTGCTCAATAATAGCAACTTGTATTTTCTCTCGAAGATATTTCGCCAACTGGCTTTCTCAATTAGAAAGATAGACTAAAGAGAGACTTAGAGGTGTCTCTCTGTTACCATTTTGACCCCCGATGCACAGTCTTTGAGAAAAGCCCACCTTGTGATATATTCAAGAACTGGATATACCAAGACACCAATCATCCACTTGGTAAAAAAGAGACTATATTTTGCTTTAAATAAGCCTGCCCGATCTTTTGGGCATATCCAACCTGGGCCATATGGTCTCCTGCCTTGCACCTCGCTGCTCGTCCAACACCAAGGGCACCCCAGGCACGACCAGGCAGGAGACATATATCCAGGATATACCACAAGGAGAGAAGGGTTGTGCCCTTCCACGTGCTGCAGGCCCTGGCCTTGTGGAGCACTAAAGCGGGGTTATCCATCCTGAACTACGACCACCCTCATTGCCACAGCCATCACTCCTACCCTTCCTACCTCCTTTCCATTCCTCTCTTGTGGGCACACATTATTGACATTTGCCAAGAATAATTTAATGGGTATAGTCCACTCAATATCCATACCGCCAGTAGCATCATTTATTAAAGGGGCAATTATTTCTCCAAGATAACTACCCCATGGACATAAGGTTGACAAGAAGCTCTATATGGGGAGTAAATGACTATGCACCGAATGAACAATTAACTAATACTTTCATATCCTAATATTGATACTGAAAATAGTAAAAAAAACAAAAACAAACTAAAATTTAAAAAAGTTTCATCCTTTAGGTTCTGCTTCACTCTAAAAGAATTATCTGGTTTAGAAAATTCATTATCAGATTCACTATTATGGAGGAACCCCTAATTTACAAACTCTCCTTGCACTGGAGGACCTGGCATTTCCATGCACAATACAGACAATCTTAATGAGCCCCATGTAATACTTCATGTCACCTGTGGTGGTGCTGCAGGGAAGCCGAACACTTGCTGCAAGGATCCCCTGTACAATACAGCTAAACTCAGAGGGTCTCGACAACGGGATAATCTGCAATTAACTCATTTTCCTTCTAACAGACTATTGTTCAAAGTGAGCAACGCCTTAAATAACATTTTCTGAAGCGAATGACAATTTTATTGATATTGTTTTTGAAGCTTTTTATTAGCTTTTTTGTCCCTTTGTTTATTAGTTAATCTAGTAAATCTTATAAATTGCACTTACAAATGTGACTCTCGTTAGAGCTGCAGATGCAGCGAGGATACAGATGGCTGATTGTTTTGTTGCAGAACAATCTGATAGAGACAGAAATGTAATGTTTTTAGAAGACTGAGTCCAAATAAGGAACACAATTGGCTATGATTTCTTATAGTATGGCATATATGGTGGATTTTGGCAGATGGGTCTGTCAAGAATGTCCCAGTTCCTATTTACATCAAAATCAATTGCGTTTCTGAAAAGTAGTAGTATTTTTTATGTAAAATCCATAACTCTAATGCAAAATCAATATGGTGGGGGGTACCATGTGCCATTTAGAATACTGGCCCAGGCTCTGATAGAATGGTGGAGCCAAAATTCCAGCAGATGACAACCCATTTGGAGGTGACTTTCAAGCCAATCGCTCGCCACTAGGATCTACTTCTAATGCAATGGTTCACCAATAATTTATTGATATGTCCTATCCCTGTGCTAAGCACAAAGATGTCAATGCGGCTAGAACTGTGTGTGCAGATGTTCTGTATGGAGGTAGGCTAGCTTTCAGTATTATCTCCTCTGCTGGACCCATGGAACCCCTGTCTGATACTATGTACGACTGTCCTATGTCTTCAGATGCTACCTGTCATTCAGTTTTTTGCACTAATTGACAACAAGGCCGTCAAACGATTTGAACAGCATGTATGCTAGGAAGAAATTCAGAAGTCAGATAATCGGGGTCATGGATTTCAGGGCGGATTCTGTGCCAAAATCTGTATAAAATCTAACAGCAAGTCATATCCCATGCATGTAAATTTATGCTACCTCTTTACAAGTTATGGAAAATTTTATCTCAAAATAAAAAAACAACAAATAAAAACCTGCTAATCCTGGATCTCCTCCTTGTACGGATCCATGACACTGTGTAGAAATCCAAATATATGGCCTCGGATCTCTCCTGTGGATCTTGTAGTGAATTACGTGTCAGCTCTGCACATCCGGCCCATGTAATCCAGGAACCTCACCCGAGGAAATTAGATACTACACTTAGGGCTCATGTACACAAAAGTTTTTTGCGTACTGCATACGGGCCGTTTTTTTTTGGGTTCCGTATGCGGTCCGTATACAGAACCATTTATTTCAATGGGTCCGCAAAAAAAAACGAAGGTACTCCGTGTGCATTTCTTTTACCGCATAACGGACAAGGATAGTACTGCTCTATCAGGGGCCAGCTGTTTCGTTCCGGAAAAAACGGAATGCATGCGGACTTCATCCGTATTTTTGCGGATCCATTTTTAGGCTAAGGCTACACGGTGACATGTGTCGCATGACATTCATGTTGCACCAATGTTGCACGACATTTATTTTAATGATAGTCTATGGTGTTACACAGCGACATGCTGAGACTGCGACACGACAGTCGCAAAAAATCGATCCAAGTTGGATTTTTGTGCGGATGTCGTGTTGCAGTCGCAGCATGTTGCATGTCGCAGTGCGACACCATAGATGATCATTACAATTAAAGATGAGCGGATTTTTCAAAAATTTGATTCGCCGGTTTGCTGAATTTTTTTGGGGAAAATTCGGTTCGGCCCAAATTTATTTGCGGCGAATCGCGTTAAAAAACTGCTATTTTCTGGCTTCAGAAAGCCTTTATAGGGCTGTAGAACACTGTGCCTTGCAGTAACACACATAGGGATGCTATAGAACCTGTCCTATTAAACGCTTATACAAGTAGAGCCCCCCGACACAGTGGAGAGGGTGTCAGCAGTAAGTTTGTGTTGACGTCACTGATTATTTTGCCCTTCCTCTGATCTGTCAGAACAATAACCCCAAAAAAGCGGATCCTGTCTGTTGAGCATCCACCTTCACTCGGTCAGCATTTGGTCAGTAATCCATCAGTATTGCTAATGCCAAAAAAAAACAGGAATGGATCCAAAACAGAGATGACACGTGAATGGAATATTTGCATGTCTTCTGTGTTTTTTACCCACTACTGCTTTTGGCTACCAAATCATAAGTCAATTCTGATGGGACCAACAGGCCTTACACCAGCTACATAGACAGGATCTGTTGTGCGTCTCATTTTTCAAATAAATGATGATGTCAGCCTGGCTGAAAGGCAAAATAGTGGCCCAGTTAAGAAGTGGGGAGGGTGGGAACAGCATGAGAAGTCCACAGAGTGGACCTATGACATAGGGGTGAGGTGGAAGCAGCATGAGGAGGCCACAAAGTGGCACAATGACAGTGTGGAGGTGGCATCAGCAGCATCAAGAGGAGGCCACAAAGTGGCACAATGACAGTGTGGAGGTGGCATCAGCAGCATCAGGAGGAGGCCACAGAGTGGCACAATGACAGTGTGGATGTGGCGGCAGCATCAGGAGACCACAGAATGGCAAGGTCACATAGTCGAGAGGTGGAAACAGCATAAGGAGGCCACAGAGTGGCACAATGACAGTGTGGCCCTAATGTTTATCTACCTTTACACAACACAAAAGGCTTTTCAACAGATAAGTGCAACGATGAACGGCAAATATATTTTTCTTTTGCCACTAATACATGGCAAGCAGGGCTTTACAACATATAACTGCACCGCACAAGGGCAAATAAGATGTAGAAATATTTCCTTGTAATAAACCCTGTTAATGGCTGTATAAAACAGCACTTGTACCCCAATAATAAAAACAGTTTGCTGTAATTACAGAGCTGTATAATGGCAATTTGGGTCCCCAGTCAGTGCAGCAAGGTGTAATAGGATTGTTCCTATTACCCAGACTGTAACCCCCCCTACTGAACCCTGTTCTACATAAATGCTGTGGAATGATTCCTCCCTATCCCTGCAATTATAAATCGTTTTTTCACCACAATCCAGTCTTTCCTATCACTGTCCCTAGTGCCAGCAGCCATGTCTCTAACTTCACTAAGTACGCTGGTAAATGGCAGAATCTAAGACGGCTGCCACTATTTATAGGGCTGTTACATCACAGGGCTGGCTGGCTGCTGATTGGCTGCATGCATGGCATTATGGGTGATCCCGCCTTCCCAGAGTTCCTTGCTTCACGTCCTCACACGTGCGGCAGCCATTTTAGGAAAAAATGCAATTCGTTACCACGAAGCATGAGGAAATTCGGCTTCTGTGCGAATCAAATTTTTCCTGACATTCGGATCGAATTCCACTTCGTCAACTTTGATTCGTTCATCTCTAATTACAATATATATTGTCGACATTGGGGTGACATGTCATAATGTAGTTGTACCCCTTTTGTCTCTCTACAAATGTCGCCATGTAGCCCTAGCCTTACACATGCACAACACAAGTATTGCACCTGCTGTCAATTCTCCTGACCTGCCTCTGTTGCTCTGAATTGTAATGCTCCTCTGATATTCCTCCTAGAAATGTAGAAATAAATCGACAACTGGTCCTTACCATTTCATTTGCCCTGTCTCTGTACAATCTAATATTCACAGTATTGATTGGACAATGTAGAAACAAGCTCCACTCATGAGGGGGATGTTTTTTTTGTCAATTTATTCACATTTTCAGGAGGATTAACAGGGGATCATGTAGAAAAGGTACTTTAGATTTTTTTTTTTCTTATTCATAAGAAACACAGTATGACAGGCATGTCAAGAGTGCTGACAGGCTCTATTCAAATGAGTTGATTAAGAAAAATAATAAGTAATCATCATAAATATCATAAGTAATATTTATTTATTTTTATTTTCTTAAATACATTGAGATTTTTCACCTTGAGAACTTTGACAACCTCCCGTATCTCTACAAACCCTCTTCTCCATTGACCTGGAGACATATTAAATTATTGTGAAGAGATTAAACATTTTTATCTCCAAATAAAAAAAAAACCATAACCACAAACAAGTAAATATATTAAGACGAGAGATAACGTGCGGCGCCGGCGCTGGAGGGGGTATTTTAGCTTAGTCCTTGCCTAAAAAAACATGTCACTCAAGTCAAAGAAGACAAGGTCCGTGTTTGAAAAGTAATTTGCTGTTGACCAAGATAAGGTCTTCAGGGTCTTGTAATAATGCAAACGCTCCTTGTATTTTAGAAAAAGAAGAGCGATGTTTTCAAATTTCGACAAGTATTGAAATATGGCGCGGGTAAAGAGGTCTACTGACTCAGTACCTCCATCATGTACCACCCGACAGGCACATCAAGGACACAATATCGCAGTATTAAAGCTCATGCACACGAACGTATGTATTTTTGTGGTCTGCAAAACATGGATGACGTCTGTGGGACATCCGTTTTTTTTTTTTTTGAGGATCCATTGTAACAATGTCCATCCTTTTTTTTTTTTTTTTTTTTGAGGATCCATTGTAACAATGTCCATCCTTGTTTGCAAAATAATGGGGTGATTTGTCAAAACCGGTGTAAAGGAAAACTGGCTGAGTTGCCCATAGCAACTAATCAGATCTTCAGAATCTGATGCATCCCTGACTCCTGAGACTATCCGTCCATCTTGTTTCTGGTCACTGTCTCCCTCTTTTGCCTCCAGTGATTCTGACATGACTGTCTTTTCCAATGAGCTGTGTCTTCTCAGATATAAACTTCTCCCAACACAGATAATTCATTAAGGGTCTGTTAGTTTATACTTTCTGCACCACCGATACCGGATGTCTAGACTGCACAGCCAACAAAAAGCAAGATAAGAAAGTCCACTGGATTCCATTAGCCGCTTGAGTTGTAAAATGAAGTAAATTTGAGGAAGTATAGAAAGAAAGCAAGAAAGATAGAGAGAGAGAAAGAGAAAGAGAGAGAGAAAGAAAACGAAAGAAAGACAGAAAGAAAAAGAGAAAGAAAGAAAGAAAGAAAAAGAGACAGAAAGAAAGAAAGAAAAAAGAAAGACAGAAAGAAAAAAAGAGAAAGAAAGAAAGAAAAAAAGAAAAAGAGACAGAAAGAAAAAAAGAAAGAAAAAGAGACAGAAAGAAAGAAAGAAAGAAAGAAGAAAGAAAGAAAGAAAAAGAGACAGAGAGAGAGAAAGGAAAGACATTATGTCGGTCAGAAATGCATAAGCAGTGTACTGTATTTTTGGATGTTGGGGATGTCCTAAAAAGCCTTATTGTATATGTAGATTGATAGATAACATAGATAGATACTGTACTTTGAAGGTACTGTACTAGCAGAAGATTAATGGATTAGTTGCCCATAGAAACCAATCAGATTCCAGAATTTATTTTTAAGAGCCCCATTGAGAAATTTGATTGGTTGCCAAGGGAAACTAAGCCAGTTTTCCTTTATATCAGTTTGATAAATCTCCCGCATAACACATACATAAATGATGAAAAGATGGATCGACAGATATGAGATAGATAGATAAATAGATATGGATAGATAATAGATAGATAGATAGATAGAGAGATAGAGAGATAGATGATAGATAGATAGATAGATAGATATGAGATAGATAGATAGATAGATAGAGAGATAGAGAGATAGATGATAGATAGATAGATAGATAGATAGATAGATAGATAGATAGATAGAAGAAGAAGAAGAAGAAGAAGAAGAAAAAGAAAAAGAAAGAAAGTATCTTCAAATCTAATAAAAACAAGGTGATATATGTGATAATCACTGTTTACTTCCTTCGGCCTCACCGTCCTGTCCATTTCCTTAATTCACATCTTTCTGAAGTGCACAGTTGACATCAGCTCTTACAAGACCCGATCCTTCCGAGCAGCCATTTTGTGGATAAGTGCTCTTTTCTCGGGTCGGCCGACTTATAAACATTGTTATTATTACACACTTCTCTGCTACATTATTATTATGTGAATAACAAATGTTAGCCTTCCATTTATCGGAGGCTCTTCTTCGGTGTAATACCTGAGCGCTGAAAGCTAAATTGTAGAAGAATTCCAGCGCTCACGGAATGCTCAGTGTCCGTTTGACTTTTCCACAAAATGTGTTCCATAAACCTGATGCATTTAGTCCCCATGAACTGATCGAATGAGGAAATGTATCGGGCCCTGAAGAGATATTTTTGAATTATGCTTCATTTTAAAAGGTTTCTCATGTTTAGGTCACAAAAACAGTTTTTGAACATGATGTGTAGGATTCATATAATTGCTTTTTATCTAGAGGGAAGAGAAATTCAAGCCCCCCCCCCCCCATAAAAAAAAATATAAAAAAATAAAAACAACACCATAACAATTTTCACAACCCAGTGTTAGTACTACAGTGAACTGTTAGTGTTTGGCCTGTAAATGTACTAAGGGCGTATATAGGGTTTCATAGCAAAACTTAGCGTGGGCCCCACCCAGTTTCTTAGAACAAATGTGTCAATCATTTCCAGGCAATGAAGAAGACAAGTACAATGCATCAGATTTCAGACGAGTAGACTTTTTCAGAGGACCCTGCCCAAAAGGGCCTAAGATCTACAAGGGTAGCGGTGAAGGAGACAGTAGGTGAGGGCAGAAGATGCTCAGATGGCTGTATAGTGGTAGCAGGGTTATTGTACGTTGATTGTAGGTGGGTTTTTAGGTTTGAAGGTATCAAAGGTGGGAGAGAGTCTGATAAGTTGAGGTACCAAGTTCCAGAGTATGGAGGATGCATTGGAGAAATCTTGGTAATGGTTATGTGAGGAGCAGACAAAAGAAGAGCAAAACAAATGAGTTAGGTTGTGGACAGCCTAGTATGTGGTTGCAATGGGTAGGCTGTGAAGGGATTAGCAGAGGGAAGAAACAGAGGAGAAACAGGAGAAGTGGATTAACCGGGCAGCATAGTTGAGAGTGGATATGGAAAGGAGCAAGATGGGAGGCCACAGAAAAGGATGTTGCAGCAGTCAATGCAGGAGATGATGAGGGCAAGTGCAGTTGCCAGGTTTGGCGTAGCCCCAACCCTACGCTGGTTACCCTGGATAACATTGAAGTGTCAGGAGGGGATGGTAAGGCATGGTGCATCCCAATGGGAAATAAGTCTAGAGAGTCAGGGTCTGTAGTAAACCAATGTGCTTCTTTACTGGAGGAATTGAGGTACAAAACAATACAGGCGAGGTGTAGGACTGGCTTCTCCAGTCTCCTTCCTGGTAGAAAAAGGGTTTAATGCTCAGGGAAAGCCCGGTCTAGCTGTCCCTGTCTCTCAGAAGACTAGTACCCAGGCTAAGACTGGAGGCCCAGGATCTGTTACAGAGTATCCTCATCTCAGCGTCTTCTTTTGGTTACTCAATAGTCTGGCAGGGTCTCCTCTTCTAAGCACTGTTCCCTAACTGCAGAACACTACGGGGTCTAACTGCTCTCCTTATATACAGTTTCCATCTGAAGTAGAACCTTCTAGTGAGGGGTGTGGAGTGGAGAAGCTCAGCACAAACATAAACAATGTTACCACTCCGGTCTGTCATAGACTTGCATTAGAGCTCCAGAGATACTTAATGCCAATGACAAAGCAGTTTTTCCAGACAAAAACAGGTTTTCAGACATAACAACAGAGCTAAACCAGACTTCCAAAAGGTCAGTCTGTCTGGTTTTGGTTGCAAACAAGTCTGACTTTTTCCCTCCAAAACATGCTCTTCTTTAAACCGTATGGCAGCTGTGGAAAATTACCAGCTTATCATTATTAGCTAGAAATTCCCAAAAGTCTCATTAACCATTTCTACAGTGCTGTACAAACAGTGCAAATAAACAGGATATATATGACAACATACATATCAAATGCAGTTTACACAGTAATAAACAGTAGTCAATGCAAGTTAACCATTTAAAGTTAAATAAAATAAGGCATTGATAACTTTGCATAGGGGAAACAGGGACAAATGTCCACAAATGTTCAGACTTCAAAGTACCCCTGCTCCAGGGCACTACACATGGACTAGCATGTATCAATTTCTTTCATGGTTTGTCACAATTAAATGTCACACAATTATCCTTTATAATTCCTAATGAAATAATTTTTAAAACTAATTAAAACCTGTGTGTGCATATTGCTGTTACATATTATTAGGAAAAAGGAGACCTGGACAACTGTCTTGTTTTCCAATACCTAAAACTGTCCCTTTTAGGACTCCATAGTCAGAAGTTAGGGTACTTTTACACTTGCGGCAGGACGGATGCGGCAGGCTAAATAGCCTGCCGGATCCGTCCTGCCGCAAGTGTAAGAGTACCCTTATTCCCTCCAGCCACACAGATCAATACAAAATACAGACAAAAATACAGCAAGTCACCACTGAGTTTTTCCTACGAGAAGGTACAACTTTTCTGCCTGGTAACCTTTGGACCCATAACAGCCGCTATTCAGGTGCGTCACTACCATATCGGCAGACGATGCAACTGCTATGGGGCCTTTACCCTCTAAAGCAGGCATGCTCAACCTGCGGCCCTCCAGCTGTTGCAAAACTACAACTCCCAGCATGCCCGAACAGCCTACAGCTATCAGCCTACAGCAGGGCATTGTGGGAGTTGTAGTTTTACAACAGCTGGAGGGCCGCAGGTTGAGCATGCCTGCTCTAAAGGAACAACTTTCAGCAAATGAGGCATTGGAAAAATGGCCCAAGGGTCATTGAAAAGGGTTTAGGCAGAAACCCTTCTGTCCGGGGTGGGGGGCCTGGTTTGATCCATGCTATGGGGCCCTTACTTCTCTATGTACGCCACTGCTGCTATTACTGTAGTAACCTCCATTACAGGATCTCTAAGATTTGTGCTCTTGGCCTAAATGTCTTATAAAGACGATCTTCACCGTGATCACCCTATGGATGTCCAATCTTACTCTCCATTAATTTACCACTTGAGATGACTTCATTGATTCTCCAAAATTCAAATCACACTGAAGTTGGAACCTGGTGAATTGAGTCAATGTGAGGTCACTTTAGCCTACCAGGGGTGGTGAATCTAAGGGCTTTCCTCCATCCATACAGAACGTGAGCATATCCAATGACGTATCATCAAGAAGAAGAAAGCTGATCAGAAACATGATGCTCGTTTGGCCAAAATCTTTCCTGATCCCCTCATACACATGCCCACTTGGCTTGGCCACGCATTTATTGTTGTTAATTATAAGAGGGCAAATTGCCACCTCCAGGTGAAATCCAACTCCTGATCCAGGGGAGAGTTGGAAGGCGTAAAATAGACATTAGATGGTTAGCTACTCCTGTTGACATGGGCAGGTTTGGCCGTCAGTTAATTAATGTTTATGACTTGAATGGCATCTGTCAGCAGATTTGTACCTATGAAACTGACTGACCTGTTGCAGCTGAAGGCATCGGTGTTGGTCCCATGTTCATATGTGCCCGCATTGCTGAGAAAAATAATATTTTATTATATGCAAAAAAGCCTCTAAGAGCAATGGGGACGTTGCTGTTACACCTAGAGGCTCTGCTCTCTCTGCAACTGCCGCGCCCTCTGCACTTTGATTGGCTTTAGGAAAAGTCAGGGCCAGGTGTGATCACATTTTCACTGCCTGGTCCCGTCAATCAAAGTACAGAGGGTGCGCCAGTTGCAGAGAGAGCAGAGCCTCTAGGTGTAACCTCCCACTCCCATTTCTCCTAGAGGCTCATTTGCATGTAATAAAACATCCTTTTTCTCAGCAATGCGGGCACGTAGAAACATGGAACCAACACAGGTGCCTTCAGCTGCCAAGCGCACATGTAACAGGTCAGCCAGTGTCATAGGCACAGATCTGCTGACAGATCTTTAGAAGGTTACGTTTGCAACATCCTGTAAGAAATGGACCCTAGACCAACATCACCTCCAAATGGGGTTGTCATCTGCTAGATCTTTTGGGCTCATTATTGTATAAGAATATGGATCCACAGAAGGTGCCCTCAAGGTCCAGTCGAACCTTGCCTATGCTATATTCCTGTTTGACTTGATTAAAATCCTTCACTAAAGCCGCCTCGGAGCTCTCCCACTGAGTTTACATAACTTGCTATACAGTTTCTGACTTGTAGACACAAAAAATATGTTACACCGCAATATAAATAACTTGTCGGAGAGAAAACCCAAATATATTCTGATGTGATGTAACCGAGCAGGCGTGCTCTGTAGACTGCATTGCTGTGCCTTGTGTTTTGTCGCTGCCAGTCCCCGGATGACTCACTATGCCGAGATCAGCGCGCTCCATACACAGCACATCCCTGTATTTACTGAAGTGGAAAAGGCCTTATTATTCCTTGACTGTCATTCAAATAAATGACCATTAATTGCCATTACTGGTGAGAACAATGTATCGAACCGGCCCATTAATCATCGATTTCATGACATAATTGTCTCCTTCCATTGACTCCCTGCTGGTAAAGCACTTACAATCCTCACTTTGTCATTTGGTTTGAAAAGAAAATAATGAATTTATTTGGGTGCAGTACTTTTAATGATCTGGCCAAAACCCGCACTTTGGAATTATAGGTAGATACTGTGCAGACATTTGTGGTACAGTTTGGTGAATGAGGACCTCCATGTAGACATGCCGCCTTAGGAGCTTCACATATTAGGTTTGCATAATTTAAAGGGGTTGTCCAGAAAATCCATTAGGCCCGAGTAGAAAGGGTTTATAAAAAGCATCTCTTTCTCTGGAGGACTTGTCTGGTCCTCCATTACCTTCACAACCCATTGCTTTGTGCACCTCTTAGTTTTCCCCTGTGGTGGCCAGGCCGAGAAATTGAACCTTTAAGCTGACCATACATATTAGCTGCTTGTTGCTGAACTCTTTTAAGGGAGATAAGAATTGGACATGCTGAAATTCAACATGCCTGATCCTAAACTTACCTGACGTCTTCCATCGGGACATAATTGAGAGGCCGCCCACCAAAGAGTCAGACTGTGGGCCAGATTTATCATTACACTTCCATCTTACTGCAATTTCACATAAGTCCAAAGTCACTTTTGGCTCAGTCAGATTTATTAATGGTCCTTTAACCCCTTAAGGACACGGCCCTATTTCACCTTAACCTCTTGCCGCCACGCTAACGCCGATGGGCGGCGGCTCTCTCAGGTCTCAGTCACGCCTATCGGCGTCATCTCGTGAGACCTGAGATTTCACATGAACGCGCGCGCGTCGTGCGCGCGCGTTCATGTGATCGGAGCCGGGACAACTGAAACTACAGCCTGCCAGCGCTGATCATGCGCTGGCAGGCTGTAGATCTGGAAAAACGCATTTAAATCGCATATCAGACGCTGTTTTTAAACAGCGTCTGATATACCTGCTATCTGCTCGTCTGGTGGTCCCTTTGTTTGGGACCACCAGAGGAAACTATAGGAAAAGTGCACCAATCACTACACACACCCCCCACCCCCATCACTGATTAACCCCTGATCACCCATGTCACCCCCTGATCACCCCCTGTCACCCCCCTGTCACTAATCACCCCCTACAGGCTCATTCAGACGTCCGTATGTGTTTGCGGATCCATGGATCTGCGGATCCATGGATTTACAGATCCGCAAAAATACGGACACCGGCAATGCGCTTTCCGCATTTTGCAGATCCGCACAGAACTACATAGAAAATGCTTTTCTTGTCCGCAATTGCGGACAAGAATAGGACATGTTCTATATTTTTGCGAACGGAAGTGCAGACCCGAGCGCGGATCCGTAATTCCGGATCCGAGCGGGACAAAGTCTGTCCCCATAGAAATGAATGGGTCCGCAATTCCGTTCCGCAAACAGAATTTCGGACGTGTGAATGGGGCATAAGGGTCCCTTATCACCGCCAGTTAGTTAGCTACTTGTTAGGTAGTTAGCGCCCACCGCCCGCAGTCACTGATTTTGGCAGAGATTTTTCATCCACATTGATCGATGCGAATGAAAAAATCTGTGCCGTTCATTTTTTTTTTTCAGCGCAGAGGCTGAGCGGAAAAAAATCTCATTACCCGTATGGTCAATATAAGCAGAATCGCAGATACTCCTAATGCTGGCCATACGTGTAATGATTGCGGAGACCCTCAAATGCCAGGGCAGTACAAACACCTCACATGTGACCCCATTTTAGAAAGAAGACACCCCAAGGTATTCCGTGAGGGGTATGGTGAGTTCATGTAAAATTTTATTTTCTGTCACAAGTTAGTGGAATATGAGACTTTGTAAAAAAAATATATATATATATCAATTTCCGCTAACTTGTGTCAAAATTTTTTTTTCTGTGAACTCGCCATGCCCCTCACGGAATACCTTAGGGTGTCTTCTTTCCACAATGGGGTCACTTGTGAGGTATTTATACTGCCCTGGCATTTTAGGAGTCCTAAAGCGTGAGAATCCAAATACGTAAAAATGCCCTGTGAAATCCTAAAGGTACTCATTGGTTTTAGGGCCCCTTTGCGCATCTTGGCTGCAAAAAGTGTCACACATGTGGTATCGCCGTACTCAGGAGAAGTAGGGCAATGTGTTTTAGGGTGTATTTTTATATATACCCATACTTGGTGTGAGAAATATCACTGTAAATGACAACTTTTTAAATTTTTTATAGAAAGTTGTCAATTTACAGAGATATTTCTCTCACCTAACATGGGTATATGTAAAAATACACCCAAAACACATTGCCCTACTTCTCCTGAGTACGGCGATACCACATGTGTGACACTTTTGCAGCCTGGTGCGCAAAGGGCCCAAATTCAACGAGTACCTTTAGCTTTACATGGCTGCTCACAATTTAGCCCCGCCCAAAATGCCAGAACAGTATAAACACCCCACAAATAACCCCATTTTGAAAGAAGACACCCCAAGGTATTCGCTGAGGGGTGTGGTGAGTCCATGAAAAATTGAACTTTTTGTCAAAAGTTAGCGGAAAGGGAGACTTTGTGAGAAAAACAATACAAAATCAATTTCCGCTAACTTGTGCCAAAAAAATCTTCTGTGAACTCGCCATGCCCCTCACGGAATACCTTGGGGTGTCTTCTTTCCAAAATGGGGTCACATGTGGGGTATTTCTACTGACCTGGCATTTTAGGGGCCCTAAAGCGTGAGAAGAAAAATGCGTAAAAATGCCCTCCTAAAAGGTACTCATTGGTTTTAGGGCCCCTTTGCGCATCTTGGCTGCAAAAAGTGTCACTCATGTGGTATCGCCGTACTCAGGAGAAGTAGGGCAATGTGTTTTGGGGTGTATTTTACATATACCCATGCTGGGTGAGAGAAATATCTCTGTAAATTGACAACTTTGTATAATTTTTTTTAAAAGTTGTCATTTACAGAGATATTTCTCACACAAAGTATGGGTATATATAAAAATACACCCCAAAACACGTTGCCCTACTTCTCCTGAGTACAGCAATACCACATGAGTGACACTTTTGCAGCCTGAGTGCAAAGGGGCCTAAAACCAATGAGTACCTTTAGGATTTCACAGGGCATTTTTACGCATTTGGATTATCACGCTTTAGGGCCCTAAAATGCCAGGTGAGTATAAATACCCCACAAGTGACCCCATTTTGGAAGAAGACACCCCAAGGTATTCCGTGAGGGTCATGGCGAGTTCACAGAATGGTTTTTTTTTTGGCACAAGTTAGCGGAAATTGATATTTTTTTTTTTTTTACAAAGTCTCATATTCCACTAACTTGTGACAATAAATAAAATTTTACATGAACTCACCATACCCCTCACGGAATATCTTTGGGTGTCTTCTTTCCAAAATGGGGTCACTTGTGGGGTATTTATACTGCCCTGGCATTTTAGGGGTCTCTAAAGCCTGAGAAGAAGTCTGGAATCCAAATGCGTAAAAATGTCCTGTGAAATCCTAAAGGTACTCATTGGTTTTAGGGCCCCTTTGCGCACCCAGGCTGCAAAAAAGTGTCACTCATGTGGTATCGCTGTACTCAGGAGAAGTAGGGCAATGAGTTTTGGGGTGTATTTTTATATATACCCATGCTGGGTGTGAGAAATATCTCTGTAAACGACAACTTTTAAATTTTTTATACAAAGTTGACAATTTACAGAGATATTTCTCTCACCCAGCATGGGTATATGTAAAATACACCCCAAACATATTGCCCTACTTCTCCTGAGTACGGCGATACCACGTGTGTGACACTTTTGCTGCCTGAGTGCAAAGGGCCTAAATTCAATGAGTACCTTTAGGTTTACAGGGCTGCTCACAATTTAGCCCCGCCCAAAATGCCAGAGCAGTAAACACACCCCACAAATGACCCCATTTCGGAAAGTAGACACCCCAAGGTATTCACTGAGGGGCATAGTGAGTCCGTGTGAGATTTTATATTTTTTGCC
Organism: Bufotes viridis; assembly: GCA_033119425.1. Lineage (NCBI taxonomy): Eukaryota > Metazoa > Chordata > Amphibia > Anura > Bufonidae > Bufotes > Bufotes viridis. The sequence goes on along the minus strand of CM065593.1, from coordinate 360,893,799 downwards.
AGAAGTTAGCAGAAATGGAAACTTTATTATTATTTTTTTCCTCAGAAAGTGTCATTTTCTGCTAACTTGTGAAAAAAAATGAAATGATACATGAACTCACCATGCCCCTCCGTGAATACTTTGGGGTGTCTTCTATCTAAAATGGTGTGATTTGGGGGGTATTTATACTATCCTGGCATTCTAGCACCTGAAGAAACATGACAGGTGCTCAGAAAGTCAGAGCTGCTTCAAAATGCCGAAATTCACTTTTTTGCACCATAGTTTGTAAACGCTATAACTTTTACCCAAACCAATAAATATACACTTATTGGATTTTTTTTTTATCAAAGACATGTAGAACAATAAATTTTGTGAAAAAATTTATATAGAAATGTAGTTTTTTAAAAAAAAATTTACAACAGAAAGTGAAAAATGTCATTTTTTTGCAAAAATGTCGTTACATTTTTATTAATAGCAAAAAAAGTTAAAATGTCAGCAAGAATGAAATACCACCAAATGAAAGCTCTATTAGTGATAAGAAAAGGAGGTAAAATTCATTTGGGCTGTAAGTTGTATGACCGAGCAATAAACGGTGAAAGTAGTGTAGTGCGGATTTGTAAAAAAGGGCCTGGTCACTAGGGGGTATAAACCTGTGGTCTTCAAGTGGTTAAGGACCCGGACATTTTTTTAAAATCTGACCACTTTATGTGATGATAACTTTAAAACGCTTTTTCTTATCCAGGCCATTCTGAGATTGTTTTTTCGTCACATATTGTACTTCATGACAGTGGTAAAATGAAGTCGAAAAATTTCATTTTTATTTATAAAAAAATATCAAATTTACCAAAAATTTTGAAAAATTAGCAATTTTCCAAGTTTCAATTACTCTACTTCTATAATACATAGTAATATGCCAAAAAGTTATTGATTTACATTCCCCATATGTCTACTTCATGTATCGATCATTTTGGGAATGCCATTTTATTTTTTGGGGACGTTACAAGGCTTAGAAGTTTAGAAGCAAATCTTGAAATTTTTCAGAAATTTTCAAAAACCCACTTTTTAGGGACCAGTTCAGGTCTGAAGTCACTTTGTGAGGCTTACATAATAGAAACCACCCAAAAATTACCCCATTCTAGAAACTACACCCCTCAAGGTATTCAAAACTGATTTTACAAACGTCAATAACCCTTTAGGTTTTCCACAAGAGTTAATGGCAAATGGAGATAAAATTTCAGAATTTCGATTTTTTGAAAATTTTTCCCTTTGAATCCATTTTTTCCAGTAACAAAGCAAGGGTTAACAGCCAAACAAAACTCAATTTTTATTGCCCCGATTCTGTAGTTTTCAGAAACACCCTATATGTGGTCGTAAACTGCTGTATGGCCAAACTGCAGGGCGCAGAAATAAAGGAGCGCCATATGGTTTTTGGAAGGCAGATTTTGCTGGACTGGATTTTTGACACCATGTCCCATTTGAAGCGCCCGATGCACCCCTAGAGTAGAAACTCCATAAAAGTGACTCCATCTAAGAAACTACACCCCTCAAGGTATTCAAAACCAGTTTTACAAACTTTGTTAACCCTTTAGGTGTTCCACAAGAGTTATTGGCAAATGGAGATGAAATTTCCGAATTTCTATTTTTTGTTACCTTGTCTCAAAAAAAGTGTAATATATAGCAACCAAAAATCATGTTTACCCTAGAATTGTACCAACAAAACTGACACCTTATCCCGTAGTTTCCAAAATGGGGTCACTTTTTTGGAGTTTCTACTGTAGGGGTGCAATGGGGGGCTTCAAATGGGACATAGTGTCAAAAAACCAGTCCAGCAAAATCTGCCTTCCAAAAACCATATGGCGTTCCCTTTCTTCTGTGCCCTGCCGTTTGGCCATACAGCAGTTTACGACCACATATGGGGTGTTTGTGCAAACAAGAGAATCAGGGCAATAAATATTGAGTTTTGTTTGGCTGTTAACCCTTGCTTTGTTACTGGAAAAATGGATTAAAATGGAAAATTTGCAAAAAAATAGCTGTTTTGGGACTGTTTTTATTTTTTGTTATTTACATAGTTGAACTGACAGGTTAGATTGTGTGCTATTTCTATAGAGCAGGTTGTTACGGACGCGACAATACCAAATATGACTACTTTTTGTTTCAGTTTTACATAATAAAGCATTTTTGAAAATAATTTTTTTTTTGTGTCTCCACATTCTGAAAGCCATAGTTTTATTTTATTTTTTTGGGCGACTGTCTTATGTAGGGGCTCATTTTTTGCGGGATGAGATGGCGGTTTGATTGGCACTATCTTGGGGTGCATATGACATTTTGGTCGCTTGCTATTACACTTTTTGTGATGTAAGGTGACATAAATGGCTTTTGACACCGTTTTTTTTTTTTTTTTTTGCTGTGTTCAGCTGAGGGGTTAGGTCATGTGTTATTTTTATAGATCAGGTTGTGACAGACGCGGCGATACATAATATGTATACTTTTTATTTATTTATATAAGTTTTACACAATAATATCATTTTTTAAAACAAAAAGAAATCATGTTTTAGTGTCTCCTTAGTTTGAGAGCCATATATTATTTTTTTTTTGGGCGATTGTCCTATGTAGGGGCATATTTTTTGCAGGATGAGATGGCGGTTCGAATGGTACTATCTTGGGGTGCATATGACTTTTTGATCGCTTACTATTACACTTTTTGTGATGTAAGGTGACAAAAAAAATGGCTTGTTTGACAACGTTTTTATTTTTTATGTTTACGGCGTTCATCTGAGTGGTTAGGTCATGTTATATTTTTATAGATCAGGTCCTTACGGACGCGGCGATACATAATATGTATACCTTTTTTTATTTATTTTGGTTTTACACAATAATATCCTTTTTGAATGAAAAAAAAACATGTTTTAGTATCTCCATTGTCTGAGAGCCATATATTTTTCAGTTTTTAGGCAATTGTCTCAGGTTGGGTATCATTTTTGCGGGATGAGGTGACGGTTAGATTTGCACTATTTGGGGGGTCATATGACTTTTTGATCGCTTGCTATTACACTTTTTGTGATGTAAGGTGGCAAAAAAATGGCTTTTTGACAAAGTTTTTATTAATTTTTTTTTACAGTGTTTACTTGAGGGGTAAGGTCATGTGATATTTTTATAGAGCAGATTCTTATGGACTTGGAGATACCCAATATGTCTACTTTTTAATTTTTTTTTACATTTAACACTAAAAAGCATTTTTGAAACAAAAAAAATCATGTTTTAGTCTGAGAGGCAGAGTTTTTTTATTTTTTGGTTAATTGTTTTAGGTAGGGGCTCGTTTTTTGCGGGATGAGATGGCGGTTTGATTGGTACTATTTTGGGAGGCAAACGCCTTTTTGATCGCTTTGTATTACACTTTTAGTGATGTAAGGTGCCAATATGTGATATGTGTTTTTTTCATTTTTACTTTTTTCACTTTTTACATTTTTTGACCCAGACCCACTTGGTTCTGAAAGATCCAGTGGATCTGGTGTCTGTATAATACAGTACAGTACACTATATAGTGCACTGTACTGTATTTTGTACTTTAGAAAGTCTGAATAGACCTTTAGCAGGTCTATTCAGACTTTCAGCACCATGGAGAGCAGGACGCTTCTGAAAGCGTCCTGTCTCCATGGCAACCATCACCCGCTGCCATAACTGAGCAGGGGGTGATGGGGAGGGAGTGGAGCTCCCTCCCTCTGTCATCCCATACTGTTGGGGGGCTGCAAAGGCACAGCAGCCCCCCGATGGGAGAGGGAGGGAGCTCCCTCCCTGTTAACCCTTCCATACCGCGGTCCGTGTGATCAAGCACAGATGCCAGCCGTTTCTATCAGAGTGTCAGCAATGTGCTGACACTCTGATAGACCCACTGGACACCAGGGATAGATTACAGAGGAGGCGGGCGGGGGATCGCAATTGCGATCCCGCCCGCCTCCCGCCCGCCTCCCGCCCGCCTCCCACCGCCCGCAACCACCCCCCCTGCACCCCCGCAGCCACAATATGATTGGGGGCTGCAGGGGGGTTAAAAATGAATGCTCAGGGGCAATTAACTCTCTGATCCCCGCGGTCACAGACCGCGGGGATCAGAGATCGCACAAAGCGCTGCAAACCGCAGGTCTGAATTGACCTGCGGTTTGCAGCGATCACCCATATGGGGGGGGCGCCAGGACCCCCCTGGGCATTGTAACAAGGTACCTGCTGAATGATTTCAGCAGGTACCTTGTTCCGATCACTGCCAGCTGAGCAGCAGTGATCGGAACTACTCATGACGTACCGGTACGTCATGTGTCCTAAAGGGGTTAATACTGTGATAAATGTGGTTTGATGGCAGCAGCTCATCCTTCAGTAAACGGCTTTACAAAAGTCGCACATATTTACAAAAAATTCACATGTTCTATTAAAAAGTCGCATAAGATAAGCATGGTCCTCACTGGAGTGAAATTGGGACTTTTTTGCGACTTTTTTAAAAAGTCCCAATGATAAATCTGGAGTGAAACTCATTAACATGGCTAACCACGCCCATTTTTACAAAACAGGAGTGAGTGGTGTACACATGTGAAAAAGTCACAAAATTATGCGCAAATGAGTGTGAAAAGTCGCAAATGCCCTATTTTGGGACTTTTTGATGCCAGAATTCTGGAGTTAAGGTATAATTTGTCTCCTCTACTATTCACCACACATTCATACTCAGCAGAGCCAAAAATGCATGTGAAGTGCCCTGGTGCAAGGGTAGTTTGGACATTTTCCCCTATTGCTACTATGCAAAGCCATCAACTCGGTACTTTAGGGCACCTGGAATGGGTTAAATTGCACTATGATTTATGCCGTTGTTTACAATTATACTTCTATATTGTTGAACTGCCTTTTATATATTTATTGTAATATATCCTGTTCATTTGCACCATTATTTCACTGTATAGTTGCAGTGCATTGGGGAAGGAGTTAATATACAGTCAGCTAATACTGAGAGACTTTGGGATTTTCTACCTATGCACTGAGAAATTACAAATCTTTCAAAGCATCTATAAGAGGATATGAAACATTTTGGAGGTTAAAAACAGATACAGTGACCCTTTGACTGTCTGGTGTAGCTCAGTGATTTTCTGTAGCTTACTTCTGAAGACTTTCTTGTGTGTCCTGCTTAGTCATTCCCATAGACTTGTATTGAAACTCTATACAAGTCTATGACAGACTGAAATTGCAACCTTGTTTCTGCTTAAGCTGTCTTCTTCCACTCCACACCTCCCACTAGAAGGTTCTAGTTCAGTTAGAAACTGTATATAAGGGGAGCAGTCAGAGCCACCAATTGTCTGCAGATGGGGACCAATGTTTAGTAGAATAGACTCTTGCAGACTGCACGAGGGACCAGCATAAGACCCTGAGACAGGAATACTCTCCCACAGACCTTGGGCCATCAACCCTTTGGCCAGGGTACCAGCCTTCTGAGACAGATACTTCTAACCCAGGCTTTTTCTCAGCAAGAAACCTCCTTCTGCCAAGGAGGAGACTGGAGAAGCCAGCTCAGTGCATTGCCTGTATTGTTTTGCACTTCAGTTCCTCCAGTTAGGAAGCACACTGGTTTACTGCAGACCCTGAATCTTTGCACTTGCTGCCCACTGGGGTCTGCCATGCTTTACCATCCCCTTCAAGAGGGCAGTAACATGTGGTGACACTTCAACGATGTCCGGGGGACCCAGCGTAGCGTTAAGACCAACCCAAATCCGACCACTACATATGTGTATAGGGGAATCGGGAGAAATAGCTGTTCAAGTATGGCCGGCTTTGTTGCCAGATTCCCCCACAGATAACAGCTGATTGCTGGTGGTCAGAATAATTTCACTGGAGCACTGTGGCCTCTTCAGACAGCTGATTGGCGGGGGTCCAGGAACCAGACCCCCACCAATTAGATATTGATGACCTATCCTGAGAATAGGTCATCAGTATAAACTGCTCGACAAACCCTTTAACAAAGTGAAAGATTGAACTTACTAGTTGTTACTTGCATCGTATGACTTTATGCTGTTATACAACTTGTTTTTATTTGTTTTCTTTTATGCATTTTCAATGGATCATATATTCTTTGCAGTAGCCTGATTACTTTGCTTCTTAGGGAGCACTTTATTAAAGTTCAAAACAGCCATTTGCGTGCCTGTATCTGATGAAAACCTTCCATAATGGCCTATAACGGTCACAGTGGACTTATTGAATTACGGCCCAAGTCTCATGTTTCTTTGGTATCTTTTTTCTTAAACATCTTGATCTTGTTGGTCGATGATCATGAATATTAGAGGATCTAATCAAAACAGCTCTGAGGGATGAGTGACCTATGCCGTTAACATTTATTGGCCACTATTCCATCTTTCAAAAAATTAAAATGTAACAGAATATATTTCACCATGGCTATGGATTCTGTTTCTCTACAAGTCCGGATTTCCTTCACAAAGATTCTATTGTATTTACATTGTTCTAATGTAAGACATATGCTTTGCAACATGTCAACAGATGCCAATGGTGGCAAGAGCTTGGATCCCTATTGTACCAAATATAAAGGGGCAAAATGACCAAACCAAATTTACTATAGAGGGGCAAATGACCCTCTAGAACAGGGATGGGCAAACTTGGCCCTCCAGCTGTTGTAAAACTACAATTCCCACCATGCCCTGCTGTAGGCTGATAGCTGTAAGCAGTCTTTGCATGCTGGGAGTTGTAGTTTTGCAACAGCTGGAGGGATGAGTTTGCCCATCCCTGTTCTAGAAGTATAAGGTGCGTTAGCGTTACCATTACACCTAGAGGCTCTGTTCTTTCTGCAACTGCTGTGCCCGCTGAACTTTGACAGGGCCAGGCAGTGAAAACGTCATAACACCTGTCAAAGTGCAGAGAGTGCGACAGTTGCAGAGAGAGCAGAGCCTCTAGGTGTAATGGTAACGCCCCGTTGCTCCTAGAGGCTCATTTGCATATATTGAAACATCATTTTTCTCAGCAATGCGGGCACATATGAACATCGGACCACCACAGATGCCTTCAGCTGCCAAGAGCACATGTAACAGGTCAACCAGTGTCATAGGTACAAAACTGCTGACAGATGCATCAGTATTCATAGAATTTTTTTTAGCAATTTTGTAGATTTTTTCAAATCATTTTGCTAGTACTATACCACTGAAAATTAAATCTAAAATATTGTTATGTAGCAGTCAGCACAGAGAGAGAAAATTGATAGATAGATAGATAGATAGATAGATAGATAGATAGAGGGTATCCACATTAAAATTGGATGAAGGGTTTAGGATTTTTAGCTCCTTTACATGTGGCACCCTGTTTTTAAAGGGACCAAAAGGAATTGGACAATTGACTCAAAGGCTGTTTCATGGGCAGGTGTGGGCAATTCCTTCATTATTTCATTCTCAATTAAGCACATAAAAGGCCTGGAGTTGATCTGAGAGTGTGGTGCTTGCATTTTGAAGATTTTGCTGAGAAGTAAACATGTGGTCAAAGGAGCTCTCCATGCAGGTGAAACAAGCCATCCTTCATCTGCAAAAACTGAAAAAAAAAACATCAGAGAAATTGCTACACTATTAGGAGTGACAAAATCTACAGTTTGGTACATCCTGAGAAAGAAAGAAAGTACTGGTGACCTCAACAATGCAAAAAGACCTGGACGCCGGAAGACAACAGTGGTAGATGATCACAGAATAATTACCATGGTGAAGAGAAACCCCTTCACAACAGCCGACCAAGTGACTAACACTCTCCAGGATATAGGCGTATCAGTATCCAAATCTACCATAAAGAGAAGACTGCATGAAAGGAAGTACAGAGGGTTCACTGCACCGTGCAAGCCACTCATAGGCCTCAAGAAGAAGAAGGCTAGATTGGGCTTTGCTAAAAAAACATCTTAAAAAACCAGCACACTTCTGGAAGAGCATTCTTTGGGCGGATCAACCTGTACCAAGATCAACCTCTACCAGAATGATGGAAGGAAAAAAGTATGGGGAAGGCATGGTACCAGGGGCGTAACTAACGGCTCATGGTCCAAGAGTTCAGTTTGGGCCCCCCTTCCCTCAGTGTGTCTTCTTATGGGGCACAAGGGTCTTTGGGCCCCCTCAGGCTCCTGGGCCCGGTAGCGACTGCTACCTCTGCACCACCTATAGCTACGCCCATGCATGGTACTGCTCATGATCCAAAGCATACCACATCATCTGTAAAACACGTCGGAGGCAGTGTGATGGCGTGGGCATGCATGGCTTCCAGGGGCCCAGGGTCCCTAGTATTTATTGATCATGTGACACAGGACAGAAGCAGCCGGATGAATTCAGGGGTTTTCAGAGACATATTGTGTCCTCAAATTCAGCCAAACTGATTGGTCGGCACTTCATAATACAGATGGACAATGACCAAAACATAAAGCCAAAGCAACACAGGAGTTTATTAAAGCAAAGAAGTGGAATATTCTTGAATGGTCAAGTCAGTCACTGGATCTGAACCCAGTAGAACATTTCACTGGTTAAACTGGACAGAAAGGCCATAAACAAACAGCAACTGAAAACCGCTGCAGTAAAGGCCTGGCCGAGCATTAAAGAGGAGGAAACACAGCGTCGGGTGATGTCCATGAGTTCAAGACTTCAGGCAGCCATTGCCAACAAAGGGTTTTTAACCCCAATATTAGAAATTAACATTTTATTTACAATTATTTAATTTGTCCGATTACTTTTGAGCCCCTGAAATGAACCGATTGAATTTAAAAAATGCTTAAGTTCCTCACATTTTTATACAATCATTTTGTTCAACCCGCCGAATTAAAGCTGAAAGTCTGAACTTCAACTGCATCTGAATTGTTTTGTTCAAAATCCATTGTTGTAATTAATGCACAGGACTAAAAATAGAAAAATGTTGTCTCTATCCAAATATATATGGACCTAACTGTAGATATGAGATAGATAGATAGATAGATAGATAGATAGATATCCACAGAAAAGCATTGCATTGGTTAGTCTAATAAGAGATGCTCTAATTGAGTCACTGCAGGTTCTCTCTGGTCACTGTGATGGTCAGACTGAGAAAGTTAAGTGAGACTGTCAGCTGTCCAAACAGAACAGGAAGTTAAAGAGCCAGGACAGGAAGTAGTATATACGGACTATTAAGGATATTTAATATGGTTAACCCTACCAACATCTAAAAAGGCAATTTTTTGTTTAATGGGAAATTACCACCTGTATCTTTTTTCACTAATTAAATGAGATTGTGCTACATCTTATATTTCCATAATACTATTACTGCTTTTATGTTCTGATTGTAGATTTCTTTTAAATTCTATTTACTGTACATGATTCTTGGGACCAGAACTGCTGTTAACAACATTCAGAGATCTGCTTTACAGCAGCCACATACACGACAGGAATATGTAGCCTGAGAGAGTGGTGTGGGCATGCTCTGTGACCTGAGCAGAGGTCATTGTGCAGGGAAGGGGTGGAGCAATCTGTGTACGTCACCTACTGTGAATGATGGATCCTATGTTATCTATGTGTAGTATTGTAACCCTGCTTCTAATGATAATAAGATGACTGCTGAGAAGTGATCTCTAAGGCCCCATTCAGACGTCTGTAGTGTGTTGCGGATCCGCAACACACCGTGCCGGCCGGACAAGAACAGGACATGCTCTATCTTTTGCGGAGCAGTTCGGGGCCACGGCTCCGGAAATGCTAATGCGGAGAGCACATAGTGTGCTCTCCGCATCACGTCCGGCCCCATTCACAATGAATGGGTCCGCATTCATTCCGCAGAATTGCGGAATGGGTGTGGACAAAATTGCGGACGTGTGAATGGGGCCTAAAAAACAAGAATTGTCAGCCTATGATAAGGCTCAGTGGTCAGACTAAAAAAGTGGAAGATTTCAGGATTTTTCTAAATGTCAACAGTGACATAGAAAATAAAAAAAACAACAATTTTTAAAAATATGTTTAATATAAAAAAACTACTTGATTTAAACAATAGGTAATTTTCTGATGACACAGTTTCTTTAAATCTTAATGTAGCTAATACTGTAACAGTTTCCGCTCAGTGACACTGATTTAATCTAGCCAGCGTACCCTTTCATTGCAGTTAAATAGATGTGACATTAGCGCAGTGCTTTCTGCCACCCCCCCCCTCCCTCCCTGATTATCACTTACAGAGTATATTACCATATGGTCTTAGCGCTACAGTCTGGTTATGTATATTTCTGGGTGTGACTATAAACCTTTATTAGGTCCATTTACGTCTCTCATGCCCCGGCGCGTTTCTCACCTGTTCCCTAACACGCTATGTCTTATTGACACTATGCTGCTCACATTCTTAAAGTTAAAAATAGATATAAATATTTGAGTTAACAAACTGTCTTTTTTTAATGGCAAATGTTAATGTTATTCTGTTACTCATTTATCTTAACAGTGAATTTAGATTGTGTGAATCGGTGTCATAAGGTTATATACAGTACTCGCTAACATCTAGTTAGTGTTTATCCCAGGGATAGGGAATTTTATTTATGGAACGTTTAAATCGTGTCCTCGTGCAGTCACCACTAGGGGGAGCTTACTGTATACTGGGTCATTATTAAGTTCACTGTATAAGCAGCATGCAGTAAACTCCCTCTACTGGCGGCTGCAGATGTCAAAATGTTATCCTCTAGCTCTCTTTCTATACAAGGCAGGGTTTGGAAGTCTGTATTTAAAAAAATTTACATCTGAAATCTTGAATATGCAGTAGAAACAAAAGTGCGGGCGGCACTACAAAGGTCCATGTATGGCACAATCCACACTGTGCCTGCAAACACTCCTCCGGTCAGGATGACGGTAAATACGGTGCTCAGCCCAGAAATAGACAGTCCATAGATACCTTATAGTAGAGAGTTGAAGAACGGCGGCACTCGTCCACGTATGTAGAAAAAGTATCTTTATTGCGGGCATCCAGTGTAACAACAACCGGGTAGGGGCGGCTTTCCAACTCCTTGCAAATAGGTGCAGTGGCGACGGCCGTTTCGCGCAACAATGCGCTTCGTCAGGCCACCTCTGACATCTGAAATCTATATAGAGTTATTAAAAAAATTTGCATAGAATTTTGAACCTATTACTTAAAGAGGACCTTTCACATCTCCTGACATGCCTGTTTTCATAGCTGCATGCATTCCCCATGTAATAACAATTCTGGAGCATCTATTCTTATAACTCTATGTTGTGCCATTTCTTTACTATTTCTACAAGAAGTTACAAATTAATTTCTAGCAGTCTGCAGTAAGGGTACAGAGGGGTGGCAACCAGTTGGGGATGTGTCTCTGCACCGTCTGACAGTGGCAGCACTGATTGGATAGAGTCAGTCTGTGCAGGTACACACCCCCAACTGGTTACCTCCCCTCTGTACCCTTACTGCAGACTGCTAGCAATTTATTAATAACTTCTAGTAGAAATAACAGAGGCACGGCACAACATAGAGTAATAAGAATAGATGCTCCAGAATTGTTATTACATGCGGAATGCATGCAACTATAAAAACACGCATGTCAGGAGATGTGAGAGGTCCACTTTAAGCTTCTGTAAAATGTGACTTGTGCTGGATAACTCATCTTGTCTGTGATTTTACAGTACATGGTGCTGTGTTATGCTTAAAGAGAATCTGTCAGCAGTTCCAGTGTTAGGTAGGACCTGGGGAAAACAGTACAAATATACGTTTTGGAGAGCTTTTATTAGGAGTAGTGTGAATGTGAACTTTATTTCTGCCAGGTTCTGCATCTGCAAGTGGCCAGGTGGTGGAGCTTCAATGTGATTTGTTTTATTGCTCACAGCCCCCCTTCCCCTCTCTCTATTCTGAATGACAGCTGTAGTGGTTTTCTGGTTGGATGCTACAGCTGTCACTCAGAGCAGAGGGGCGCAGCTGTGAGGCAGCTTAATGGAGCAGGCACTTCACTGTGAAATTCAAGGCACTTGCAGGAGCAAAACCTGGCAGAATAAAAGTTCCTTTTTATTTAACACCTAATAATCAAAACTCCCCAAAAAATATATTTATTTTGCTCTTCCCAGGCCCTACAAGGGGCTGTCAGCAGTTCACAATGGTCAAAACTGATGACAGATTCCCTTTAATTTCTTCTGCCATGTCAACGTAGGAGACATTTGTACCCATTTTATTCTTTTTCCTACATTCCCTACTTATTAGAAGGGTTCCTTTACAATAAAGTGACCACATGATCACAAGGTGTCCCTTTACTAGGACCCCTAGAAATCAGCTGTAATCTTGGAGAAAGTGTTTACAAGGTGCCCATTCCTTTCTATTGCTTGTGTAATGCAGGAGTGGTCCTCCCGAATGAGGGACACTCTTTGTAACCTCTGTCCACTCTAAGGATCCCTAACAGAGGATCCCCCTATAATAACTTAGTATCCCTAAAGTAAAAAGTTCCTTTACGGGCCGAGCAGCCGTTGTCTACTCTAAAGATCCTGAATAGAGGATCTCGCTATAAGAACTTAGTATCCCTAAAGTAAAAAGTTCCTTTTCGGGCCGAGCAGCCGTTGTCTACTCTAAAGATCCTGAATAGAGGATCTCGCTATAAGAACTTAGTATCCCTAAAGTAAAAAGTTCCTTTTCGGGCCGAGCAGCCGTTGTCTACTCTAAAGATCCTGAATAGAGGATCTCGCTATAAGAACTTAGTATCCCTAAAGTAAAAAGTTCCTTTACGGGCCGAGCAGCCGTTGTCTGCTCTAAAGATCCTGAATAGAGGATCTCGCTATAATAACTTAGTATCCCTAAAGTAAAAAGTTTCTTTACGGACATAGCAGTGTCCCTAGAAAAATCTGGTGTCCTAGAGCTTGGTCAATAAACACAATAATACATGATCAATATATCGATTATTTAGATTTGAGAACCATTGGCAGTGGTGAGAGGGTATTGCTATAAGCAGTCCACCATTCATGTTGTAAATAATAATAGCCTTGACTTTTTAAAATTCAAGGCTATTATTATGTACAACACGACTGGTGGTTTGCTTATAGTTCTGGAAACATTGCCTCGAGATTTGTTTCCACTTCCCGCTCATGGGAGTGCATTATTGGAAGACGTGGGACTGGGGATCGGCAGGCATTAAAACGGCTGTAGTCCTCACAGTCTTGGCTCCTGCAGCTTCAGATAATAAGAAAGGCAAATTGTCCATATTTAAGAAACAATTTGACTTCTGTCCTGGTTGACAAGTAGCTTCTAAATCTGAGACACCTGCCATTAGGAAACAGAGAAGCTGCGGGGATTATGGCTCTGAAGTTGCGGCTCGTTTCATAATGTCTGGTGATTTTCTCTTTAGTGCCTCAAGTCCTTAAATAAAACTAATATTAAAAAAAAGGAATATTGCATAAAATGGTATCGAGTTCTTCATACTCCTTTGGTTTAAAATTCTAAAATAATAGACATTATGAGGATTATTTATTAATCATCTGGCGTATTTCTGGCACAAAGGTTATTTGCGCTTCAATCTGCTACTTTTTCCCACCTATGCCAGCTATAAAAAGTGGGTGTGGGTGCGGAAGGGGACAGGCCAGCAGGCCTGTCTCATTCATCCTTTTCTACGTCTTTTTTAGGCGTGGAAAATGGTCTAAATGTAAGACCGCTCGGAAGGTGCCTTACTTTTTGAAGTGGCGGATGATTCGCTGAAGTTATGGAGACTCCTGCGCCTCTTCATAAGTTTGGCCGATCCACCAGGTTATTAAGACCGGCTTATAAAATACCAGTCTTAATAAATGACCCTCTACATGTTTATTAATCACCAAGTAGAGATGAGAGAATTTCGTAAAAAAATTTTTGGTCCGATTCTTCCAAATCGGCCAAGAAATTGGAATTGGGTATTAAACAATTTAGTGCTTTAAATGCCTGGAAGTTCTCTCTGTCTCTCTTCTATCGAAACTGATTTTTTTCAAAAATTCGGGTCAAATTTTGATCATCTCGAACCAATTTGCTTATCTATATCTTCAAGTAAACAGATTTTTTGGCGCAGACCCATGCTTCACATATACAGTATTAGTTGTGTCTGGCAAAGTATTTTAGGCCAGGAGCCATACGTGAACTCCACGGATACGACGACTATCCACTGATAGCGCTGGACATCAAAACTGAGCATGCAGCGTTTTTCTGTATGGTGCTATTTGCCATCCGGAACAACAATTGATGGGCCGGATGTATTAGAACAATCCCATTGAAAACTAATAAGATCAGTTCTGACTTCAGTTCCCTCCAGCATTTTACTTCACTCCAGAGGGGAACTGAACAGGATCACCAGATATACGTTAAAAGGGCCTTAATCTGGTCCAAAATGTTGACATTCTAGCAAAACTCCTGCAGTACACATCACAACCACTGGGTGTCCAGAGGTACACATAGCAGAAACAACTCCCAACAGAGTATTGTGAAATCATTTTTTTCAAAACCGGTCCTCTTGCGCCAGGCTATGTTGATCTAGGAGGAAAGGCACATCTGATGGGACAGCTTTTAATAAAAGATCTGGATAGACATGTGCCCTATGTGATACAATATTTTATCACATTTGTCAAATTCGAAAGAGAATTTGAAGACGTAAAGTTAGACTTTATGTAACCGTATGCTGACTGTATTGTCAGAGTAACGGACATAAACCAGTGCATCGGTGGTGATTCCATCCATCATGTCGGAGGGCAGAGGACAGTAGGAAGCCTAGGAGCTGAATGGCAAGCTCACGTGAGGTAAAGGGCATATCTCGCTTTGTGTATAATTAATGTGAGCGAACTACGATCCGAGCACAACATAAGCTACATTACAAAGAGCAGAAGGTAAAGAGAGAAATGGTGATTGCTCAGCAATTTACTCCAGAGAAAGAGATGGAAAGTCATTGTAAATTAATGGCGGTGAGGCCTTGATGTTGTCTGCTACATCATATAAATCTTCTCTGCAATATGAAAAGGGGACTTCACCGCCGCTCAGGGAATAGCAGACTGTAAATTTTTCAAAAGTCTGTTTTTAAAGTCAGCATTACAGCGCATGCTGATGAGAGGTGCCTTTGTTTATTGGGGAAATGGGCCCTCAGATTCGTGTTTCGGAAAACGCTACATTTCACCTACGGCGCTATGTGATATCAGCTCACTGGAGAGAAAAAAAATAAATGTTGCAGCCACCCGATGGAGGTCATGCATCCTCATGTATGGGCGGTAGTAATGAGCGAAGTATTAATAAAATTCGATTCAGCTGCTTCACCGAATTTGACAAAAAAATCCACTTCATGATGAATCACTTCGTCATGAAGCACGTTTCTTGGTAAGTTGTGGGTGCAATAACAGGGAGCGGCGATTGCGCTGCTCCCTATCTTTGTACCCTTCAGATGCCGCGTCACAGCTTATCGTGGCATCGGACAGCAAAAATACAATGTAAAATAGAAAAAATAAAAAATCATACTTACCTTCATCAGTTTGATCGCGAAGAGCTGGCTACCGCCATCTTGATTGAAGATCTAGCATAAAATCTCGAGTGGCCCGTGATGAAGTTATCACGTCAGCCGATGTGGTGACGTCATACGTCACTGCGCACGGGATTTCGTGTGAGATCTTTATTTAAGATAGTGGCGGTCGGCTCTTCAGGCTCAAATGGATAGGGTAAGTATTTTTTTTTTTACTGACATTCAGGGAAAATCGATTGGCTACCACGAAGCACGAGGAAATTTGGCTTCGCGGCGAATCAAATTTTCCCTGAGATTCGGATCGAGTTCCACTTCGTGGAGTTGGATTCGCTCAACTCTAATGAGAAGCAAAGAGGACACGGCCGTCAGTGGTTTTTCGGCAAAATGCTGGCGTGGCTGTCTGCACCAAAAAATCCGTTGTGTGAATGGGCCCTTAAGTTCACACTTATGTCTTTTGCCACTTTGTTTTTGTATAACAAGAAAATATGTTTATGTCAATCTTCCAAAAGAATAAAAATGATGCAAAAATCAAAGCAAAATCACAGCAAAAAGCTTAACAAAACCATACATTAGCATACCCCTTTCTCTCCTCTTCAGGTGCTTGGTCCCCTACTACACCTTTTCTCTCCTGTGCATATATATTTTTGTTTGATATAAACATATTTAGAATTCCTCATATCCATAAACTTTTTTTTAAAGGAACGCTTATTCAAAGAAACAGAGTATGAAAGACAAACAGTACATAAGATATGCACAAAGTACAGCAATGTCAAGTAAACACAGACAGCATGACAGTCAGTTGCCAGAAAAAACATAACCACGGTTTCTTCAACTTTTTCTTTAGCCCAAACATGAAAAGAATAACCAAACAGTGCGTATGCAGGCATCAAATAGAAGGTCACTTACATACAGTCCTCATCAACCGACTGCCCGACCGCTATCAACAGTCATACAAAAATAAAACCCGAACAGTAACTAAAATAAAATATAATAACGAAAAGCAGGGAGGGATAGAAAAGGGGGAGGGGGGTGGAAGTGCGACTGTATATGGGACAATTGATCAGGGAGTCATAGGTCCCAGGCCAGTGGGGGAAACCCTTAACCAAAGCCCCCAAACCTTTACAAATTTATCCGGGAAACCCCTGGACAAGTATTACAGTGTCACAGGGGCGTAGCTAACGGCTCATGGGCCCTGGTGCAAGAGTTCAGCTTGGGCCCCCCTTCCCTCAGTGCTTTGTGTGTCTTCTTATGCGGCACAAGGGTCTTTGGTCCCCCCCAGGCTCATGGGCCGGTAGCGACTGCTACCTCTGCACCCCCTATAGCTACGCTCATGAGTGGCAGCACTACATTCACCTCCCTAAGCCAAGCATTTCTGGACTCTTCAGATGCTTCCACTTATACAATAACCTTTTTAGCATAGTACAATAGTACCGTAAAGTAAACAATACCAGAGTAAGAGGAAGATTATCACTAGTCCAAAGAGGCAAACTTTAGGGTATAATATGTTTGGCATATCCAAATAAGTCTCCATATACTCCAAAACATCTCTCCAATACGCCTGCAAGACTCTACAGTCCCAGAACATGTGTAATATTGTACCGTCTGCCATACGGCATCTGGGGCTATCCATGCAATTCTTTTTTAAACTTTTTGTGGGTCCATACCATTGTGGTGCTATTAAAGGGTTTTTCCAAGAGTTTACTATTGTTGGCCTATCCTCTGGATAGGTGGTCTTTCGGCACCACTGATGATCACCTGTTTGAAAGGCTGCAGAGCCCGTGAGCCCTGTGGCCTCTTCCTGGGCCAGTGACGTTATGTTCATCATTCACCTGGCCTATTTGCGGGCCAGGACTGGGCTGAAGTATGCTGTGAGGAGGGTAGGACTGGGCTGAAGTATGCTGCGAGGAGGGTAGGACTGGGCTGAAGTATGCTGCGAGGAGGGTAGGACTGGGCTGAAGTATGCTGCGAGGAGGGTAGGACTGGGCTGAAGTATGCTGCGAGGAGGCCGCAGCGCTCACCGCGGCCTCTTCAAACAGTTGATCATTGCAGGGAGCTGGGCCCCAGGCTATCATGGTAACAGATCGAAGCCCCGCAATTTCACTGCGGGGGATCTGATTGGAAGGCAGAGGGAGCCGTATCCCTTTGTCTTGCCTCACAGATGCGGCAATCGCTTTTCTGAGAGGTTAAATGACAGCGATAATATGTCAAGCGGTCAAAAACAATACCCTAAAAACAATGGTAGAGTTGTGTTGTTTTTTCACAGTCACACCAAAAACATGATGTTGAAGTTATACATATAAAGTTATACAACACAGTAGAGGTACCCCAAAAGTATTGCATAAAAAAAAATCCACATAAAGCCTACTCTCAAATGGCTGTGTGGATGGAAAAATAAAAAAGTTACGGCTTTTGAAATGCGAAGATGAAAAAAATGAAAAATAAAAACTGCTGGAATAGTCTGCATTCTTAAGGGTTTAAAATATGAGTGTCTAACCTCTTTATGGACAATTTTATCACTTTTTTTAGTAGCTGTGACTATGGGATCTCAAAGACTGAATACAGACCGCACAGCCGCGTCTATCTAAAGCAATCCTACCGGTATAAATTGCCGCCGGCGATGCTATCTGCATGCCAGTCTGGCGGTGGTGTAAATTTTCATTAAAAAAAATTGAAGGATCAATCATGGAAATTGTACCTCAACCTGAGCATATCCTTGTCTGGCATGATCTAATTTTAAAAAAAGCAGCAGATCCGCTCAGCCAGCTGTTCTTCTATCTCAGCAGTGGAGGCCGTCATTACGTATTGATTTTCAGAATTTCTTTTTTTCTGAAAAGAGAACAAATTCAAGCAGAGCATCTGTACTTCTTCCTCATCAATGCCTATTCCTAGCGCATTGTACATTTTGTGAGACAGCCTGAGGCTAATACCAAACTGCTCTGCTCCGGCTACCCATGTCCAGGGTCATAGGCACGCCTCAATAAATGTACGCAGCTGAGGCTCGTCACCGACAGCAGAGCATGTTCTGACAGCAGTCATGCTGCATAGAGTGTTGTCATGTTCATACCTACCGTAGCTCGTTCCCTTAGTGGAGTCACC
The DNA here is from genome assembly GCA_033119425.1 of Bufotes viridis. Classification (NCBI taxonomy): domain Eukaryota; kingdom Metazoa; phylum Chordata; class Amphibia; order Anura; family Bufonidae; genus Bufotes; species Bufotes viridis. The sequence goes on along the minus strand of CM065593.1, from coordinate 360,875,279 downwards.
GGAGGAAATGATTTTTCTGAGGAGGCCCCCTCAAGCTGGACAAACTGGTGCATAACTATAATTCATGGCAAGGTCAATAATGGGACAGAGATGTGTCTTCTTTGCGCCACATATCCGAGGTGATCAGCTTTGAAACAATACATCATTTTGTGATACTCAGGAGTTATTTATGTTATATGTGTCCATATGGGGCCATCCAGTGGTTGCAGTGTCAGCACCAGCAGAAAGCTTAAGGGGTTGTCCCCTCTGGACCTTTTTTACATATCAATAGGATAAGCCATAAATCTTCAATAAGCTCAAGCCCAACCTCTGAGAGACGTTCCTGTCTCAAGAAGGGGGGCCCCGTCGTGAAAGGGGAGCATGCATGGCCATAGCTATAGGGGGTGCAGAGGTAGCAGTCGCTACCGGGCCCAGGAGCCTGAGGGGGCCCAAAGACCCTTGTGCCGCATAAGAATATACACAAAGCACTAAAGGAAGGGGGGCCCAAGCTGAACTCTTGCACCACGGCCCATGAGCCGTTAGCTACGCCCCTGGGAGCATGCCACGCATGTGCGGCTCCTCTCCATTCACCGGTATAGGATTTCTGAAAATAGCCGTGTTGTTTTTGGAATTCCCATAGCGTAGAGTGGAGAAAGACGTGCATTTGTGGCTTGTTCTTCATTCATGGAGGGCCCTGTTTTTGAGACAGGAGTGAGTCCCAGAGGTTTATACACGCTTTATAGCACCCGATGACGCGTTCCGGCCAGCCAATCACTGTAATGCCAGTAACCAACATGGCTACGGCATTACAGTGAGTGGCAGTACTTACTTGCACGTTTATTGGCTGCGTAGGGAGGGGAGGAGACTCGAGCATCGCGCCCAAGCACACACGGTATTCGGCTGAACACCGCGATGTGCCGAGCCTCGCGATGCTCGAGCTGAACTGGTGTTCGGCAGAGCATGCTCGCTGAACACTAATTAGAATACATAGTGCACAAAAGAAATACATGCCTGAACAGTAAATTGCAACATTCAGTAAGATTAAATTAAACCCTTCGCAGTGATCCTCTGGGCCACTGCACATACATGCTTGGCAATCATCCAGAAACATCTGGGAGGCTCCAAGAAAAAGTAGATACCTCTCAGACTCAAGTTGGCAAATCTCTCATGTAAATGGGGCGTAGCCAGAAGAAAATTTAATGGCTGACTGTGCACGCCACACACCCTGTAGCTACTTTCTACAAAAAACAGTGGCACTCTTGTCCACAGGCTGGGCGTGGTTGTAGTTCTCAATGGAGCTGAGTTGCAATACCAGATACAGCCCATGGATAGGTGCAGTGCTGTTTTTGGTAGAAAGCGGCCACGTGTTTATAATATGCAAGTCATTCAAAGTATTTCTAGCATTTAAAAAATGGCAGTACTGATGTACGGCCATATGGTGTCACATGATGGCAGTATGGTGTCACATGATGGCAGGAGATTGTCACATGGCAGTATGGTGTGACATGATGGCAGTACAATGTCACATGGTAGTAAGATATCACACAATGGCAGAACAATGGCAGGACTAATATAGCATGGCGCTACAATGTCACATGACAGGAGGATATATAGTAGTAAGATGTCACATGTAAGTATGATATTACATGGCAGCAAGATGTCATATCGTATGTCAATGAAATGTCATATTGCAGTATGATGTCACATGGGAGTATAATGTCATATGTCAGTGTAATATCACATGGCAGTATAATGTTACATGGGAGTATACAATGTGACATGGCAGCATGATGTCACATGGCAGTATGATGTCACATGGGATATATACAATCTGACATGGCTGTATGATGTCACATGGCAGTATGATGTCACATGGGATATGCGATCTGACATGGCTGTATGATGTCACATGGCAGTAAAATGTCACATGGGATATGCGATCTGACATGGCTGTATGATGTCACATGGCTGTATGATGTCACATGGCAGTATATTGTCACATAGCAGTATGATGTCACATGGGATATGCAATCTGACATGGCTGTATGATGTCACATGGCTGTATGATGTCACATGGCAGTATGATGTCACATGGGATATGCGATCTGACATGGCTGTATGATGTCACATGGCTGTATGATGTCACATGGCAGTATATTGTCACATAGCAGTATGATGTCACATGGGATATGCGATCTGACATGGCTGTATGATGTCACATGGCTGTATGATGTCACATGGCAGTATGATGTCACATGGGATATGCGATCTGACATGGCTGTATGATGTCACATGGCAGTATGATGCCACATGGGATATGCAATCTGACATGGTTGTATGATGTCACATGGCTGTATGATGTCACATGGCAGTATACAGTGTGACATGTCAGAACTGATGTCTCAAGAGTTGGCAAATCAGAATAAGATGCAACCCCACAGCTGTGAGGGCTTTCCCTGCATTTTGTACCATGTGAATGGGGTCTGAATGACATCCATTACTGCGCAGATGGCCTGAATACCCATACCCCCCTTATATTGTGGATCCTTTACATCCGAGAGATCATTTGTGATTTGCTGTTTTCTTTTCATTCCGCTGAGGAATAAACCTCAGTAATAATTTTGCATATACCTTATAAATAATTACCGTACATTGAATGATGTGAGCCCGATGCAGGCTCCTGGGTATCATGGCTTCCAGGAATCTATACATCAGTTTATATATAAGACACGGGGAAGGAGAGTAATTTATACTGATAGACTCAAGAGAACTTGTAAAAATGTGACAATCACTTTACCGCTCTCCAGACCATGAGCAGGCCGCAGCGTATGTAAATGTTTGCACAGGCATCAGAAGTCATTTACATGGAGGAGAACGGCTTGATGTGGAAATCGCCGTGCATGTTCTCAGCGACGCCAGCTCCATATCATTTATTTCCTCTTCAAAGACAAGAGAGAGAAGCTTGAAAATTTTCTATGAATCAAGTTATTTTAGGGACTTGTCTGCGGCCAGGTTCACCACTCAGGTCCAGAATTCATAATACAGCATAATAAAAGGCAGCAGGCCGTTCCTGTTCCACAGCTGAGAATCTTCTGCTTCATATAAAGAATACAATACCAGCTGCCTGCAGTCACCACTAGGGGGAGCTCACTGTATTCAGATTTTTACAGTTCCCATTTAAAGCAATATAAAAAGAAGTGTCTTCAGTAAACTCCTAAGCTCCCCCTAGTGGTGGCTGGAGCCAGAATGTTATCACTCAGTTCTATTGATATGTAAAGGGGAAAAAAGGGGAATTTTAAGATCTGGTTTTGAGATATGTAACTTAAATATATTACATAGACACCATTAAGAAAGAAATATATACAGTAACTACATTATTACATTGCAATTTTCTTTCTTTTATAGTCATTTTGATAGATGGATAGAGAGATGATAGAAAGATAGATTCGTAGATAGATAGATAGATAGATAGGTAGAGGAATATATAGATGTTAGGGCTCGTTCACACGAGGGCTCGTTTACATGGGACTGCAGGTGCTTTTCGTATACGGGCCGTTTTTTGCGTTCCGTATACGGTCCTTATATGGGCCGTATACAGAACCATTCATTTCAATGGGTCCGCAAAAAAAAAAAGAATGTAGTCCGTATGCATTCCGTTTCCGTATTTCCGTTCCGCAACATTTTAAGTCAGGTCCTATTATTGTCAGCAAATCACGTTCAGTGGCTCCATTCAACTCAATGGGTCCGTATAAAAAACGTAATGCATACGGAACTCATGTCCGTATGTCATCCGTTTTTTGCGGATCTATGCTGTAGAAATGCCATTTTGCACATGTGTTTGGTGTTTGCAATGATTACAAGGTTTTTGCGGAAAAACAGAGTAGAAACGAAAACACTGGGATCCAAAAAACGGAACAATGAAAAACGGACCGCAAAACCATATTGAGGGCGAATATTCGAATAGCGAATCTTTTTAGCTAATATCGGCACTTCGCTAATTCGCTATATTTCGAATATAGCGCTATAAATTCGCTATTTCGAATATTCGTTTTTTTTTTGTTTGTTTTGTTATATTTTTTTCTTTCCCACTTCACAAAAGTAGTTCTTACCTGTCCTGAGGATTCCTGGCTTCCTGGCTGCTCTAGTCAGTGCCAGTTGCCGCTTCTGCCGACTTCCGTGCTCATGGAGCGTTCCCATCACCATGGGAACGTCTCCATATACTAAAATGTACTGTCGGATTTGAGGAATTACGTTGAAATCGCAATGCGATTACTTCAAGTTAAATTAATCGCATTGCCATTTCAACTTAGCACTGCTGCTATTTTCCATATTCGTTAACTTCGTTAATTCTAGCAAGCTGACCCATTATAAACCCAGCTCTAAGTTGAAATCGCAATGCGATTAAAAAAACTTGAATTAATCGCATTGCGATTTCTACTTAGACCTGGTTTACTATGGTTTGGTAGAATTAGCGAATATGACGAATATGACGAATGTATTCCTTCTATTCCTCAAAACGAAGATAACGAAGTATTCTACATCTTTGTTTTAGCTACCTATTCGTCAACTTCGCTAATTATAGCAATCAAATAGGAAGGTTGACTATAGAGACAGCTGTGTTTAATTCGCTATGTGATTTTTTTTTTTTTTTTTAATAGAATAATTATATTACTTGATAATTATTCTAATTATTTTATTTATTAAAAAAAAAATTATATAATGGCATAGAGAATTAAACACAGCTGTCTCTATAGTCAACCTTCCTATTTGATTGCTAGAATTAGCGAAGTTGACGAATAGGTCGCTAAAACGAAGATGGAGAATACTTCGTTATCTTCGTTTTGAGGAATATGACGAATACATTTGTCATATTCGTCATCTTCGCTAATTCTAGATATCAAACCAATAGGAAAGTAGCCTTAAGTTAAAATCGCAATACGCGATTATTTAAATGGCATATTAATCGCAATAACTAGAATAATGACGAATATTCGATTTCGACGAATATGAAACGAATATTCTTTCGAATATTCGCGAATTTCATCGAAATCGAATATGGCACCTGCCGCTCATCACTAACGGTCGTGTGAACAAGCCCTTAGATAGATAGGCAGATAGATGATAGATAGATAGATAGTAGGAATAATTCCAGGGCACTCCTAAAAAAAAGATCAGTAGTGCGAGTTGTGTCTTAAGATAGATAATGGAATAGGTAGATAGATAGATAGATAGATAGATAGATAGAGTAATAGGTAGAAAGGTAGATATTAGATAGATAGATGGATGGATGGATAGATAGATAGATAGATAAATAGATAGATAGATATGAGATAGATAGATAGATAATAGATAGATAGATAGATAGATAGATAGATAGATAGATAGAGTAATAGGTAGAAAGGTAGATATTAGATAGATGGATGGATAGATAGATAGATAGATATGAGATAGATAGATAGAAGATAGATAGATAGATAGATAGATAGATAGATAGATAGATATGAGATAGATAGATAATAGATAGATAGATAGATAGATAGATAGATAGATAGATAGATAGATAGATAATAGATAGATCTATCTGGACCAATGGTGTGATATTTCGGTTTGTGTTGCTGTGTATGATCTGAGTTGTGACTCAAGAAGGGGCAGGAGAAAGATTATAACAGTCAGGAAAACACTTCAGAGCTCATGTATCCTCTCGATGCATTCCAGCAGCGGTCTGCGGGCGCACTGCGGGGGAATGGGGGCGGGTGCACAGATTTAGGGTAGCGGTGGTAACTAGGAAGAGGTGACAGGCCCTCTTAAAAGGGGCTGTATGAAATTGGAAAAACATGGCTGCTTCCACCCAATAAACAGCGCCTGTCCAGGGGTTGCAACTGACATTGCAGCTTGGCCCCACTAAAATGAGCTGCAATACCATGAACGACCTGTAGACAGGGATGGCGCTGCTTTCAGAAGAAAGAAACCATGGTTTGTAACCTTTGACAATCTTTTCAAGTTATGGCAGATCTAAAATGAAAACATCACCTCCTAATACGCCCCCGCTGAGCAGTTCGGCAGAAGAATGCTGCATGACCCAAATATCCCCAACTGTATTCGGCTGGATGCTAAACAATGAGAAGCAGTAATTATGCATTTTTGTAATTTCTTCTCCATATGTCTACAATTTCTGCTTGGATGCCCCTTTCTGCCATCCCATTTGTAACATCTGTGACATCAACAATTGCCATGGAGATGATGTTAATGTCAGTGCGGTTTACAGAAAGCGTCGCGGAGCGGGCGCAGGATGGGAACTTGTCTTCAGCAATGAGGCTGTTAATTAAAAATTTCAGGTTTTGATGACATTAAGGGCTCATTCACATCTGCAGCATCTGTGGTGTTACATAGGACTGCGTATAACATCTGCTACATTATATGTACTCAGAAGGTTATCACTGTGTTATATTTGGTGTTACATAGGACTACAGGTGGCATCCACTATATTATCTACACTTAGAGAGTAACCACTGTGTTATCTGTGGTGTTACATAGGACTGCGTCTAACATCTGCTACATTATATGTACTCAGAGTGTTATCACTGTTATATTTGGTGTTACATAGGACTGCAGGTGACATCTACTATATTATCTACACTTAGAGAGTAACCACTGTGTTATCTGTGGTGTTACATAGGACTGCGTATAACATCTGCTACATTATATGTACTCAGAGGGTTATCACTGTGTTATATTTGGTGTTACATAGGACTGCGGGTGGCATCCCCTATATTATCTACACTTAGAGTAACCACTGTGTTATCTGTGGTGTTACATAGGACTGCGTATAACATCTGCTACATTATATGTACTCAGAGGGTTATTACTGTGTTATATTTGGTGTTACATAGGACTGCAGGTGGCATCCACTATATTATCTACACTTAGAGTGTAACCACTGTGTTATCTGTGGTGTTACATAGGACTGCGTATAACATCTGCTACATTATATGTACTCAGAGGGTTATTACTGTGTTATATTTGGTGTTACATAGGACTGCAGGTGGCATCCACTATATTATCTGCACTTAGAGAGTAACCACTGTGTTATCTGTGGTGTTACATAGAACTGCAGGTGACATCTACTACATTATCTGTACTCATAGAGTTATCACTGTGCTATATGTGCTGTTACACTGTCTTATCTATGATGTTACATAGGACTGCAGGTGACATAAACTGCATTATCTGTTCTCGGAGAGCTATCACTGTGTTATTTGTGGTGTTACATAGGACTGCAGGTGACATCTACTGCATTATCTGTTCTCAGAGAGCTGTCACTGTGTTATCTGTGGTTTTACATGGGACTGCAGGTGACATTTACTACATTATCTGTACTCAGAGTAATAACTGTGTTATTTGTGTTGTTACATAGGTCTGCAGGTGACATCTCCGGCTTTATTTTTTCTCAGATAGCTATCACTGTGTTATCTGTAATGTTACATAGGACTGCAGGTGACACCTACTACATTATCGGTACTCAGGGAGTGATCATTGAGTTATCTATGGTGTGACTTGGGACTGCAGATGAGACCTACTAGATTATCTGTACTCAGAGTGATCAGAGAGCAGTGTCGGACTGGGGTACCTAGGGCCCACCAGTAAAATTTATTTCGGGGGCCCACCGTCCAGATACATTCAAATATAATAAATATTTTTACAAGTTCTTTTTATATAAACATAGGCTGGTTGAGGTGCTGTACAGTGAATATATGTATGTAGTGCAGTAAGACTACTGTGTTATGTGCCACCGGTGCAGGGGGTGGGAGACTAGGGGCCCACCTTGCTCAGGGGCCCACCGGGGATTCACCTGTACCCCTGTGGGCCAGTCCGAGCCTGTCAGGGAGTGATCACTGAGTTATCTACTAAACAGCTACTAAATTATCAAGTGCCTCCATTGGAGTTGAGTGACGGTTGCGCATGCGCACTTCTGTTCCATTCTGTATCTATAGGACTGATGGAGACAGTTGCATACAGCGCTCAGGTAGCTTCATCAGTCCACAGTGCGTATGGTTGGCCTCGATTCCATACCAAAGGGGACACCAGACACTCGTTCTCATGATTTGTAGAGGTCCATATCCCAGTGGTGAATCGCTCACTGATCTTTATCCTGTGAATAGAGGATAAGTGTCCATCTTAGGACCAACCTAACCTAACGGGATTTGTACGAGTGACGGAGGTCCTCTGAAAAGCCTATGCAGAATGTAATCCAATAAGCGAGAGCGTAGGCAGCATGTCCAGTGAAAGTCCCTTTATTGGGAACTGCTTTACATGTTCAAACGTGAATACAAAATTGCTACGTTTCGGCTACCAACAAGCCTTTCTCAAGCTTGTTGGTAGCCGAAACGTAGCAATTTTGCATTCACATTTGGACATGTAAAGCAGTTCCCAATAAAGGGACTTTCACTGGACATGCTGCCTACGCTCTCGCTTATTGGATTACATACAAGGGACGTCCTATGGATATAGGACTCCAGGTGGGGTGCTGCATTCCGTGAAGACCGTAAAGATCCCGTGTGTGCTTCTCCACTATTGGCAAACATCAAATCGTCTTCTAATCAAAACCTTAATCTGCAGAAAATAGGATTCATTCGGCATAAAGATCTTATGAGGCAGAAGTCACAGGAAGGAATCGTGAGCAGAGGCTTTCACGCTTCCATCCAGAAGACTGCGCTGCCTTATTTTCCTCTCCACCTTTTGCCTCCAACCGTCTGTCTATTTATACCGCTGACACTTAACGTGGCTTCAAACGCGGAATTTAAAGTGAGAATCCTTTTGAATTATTGCGCAGAGACCAGATGGTTGCAGTCTTAATAAAATGCGCAGAAAACTCAGCCCAGACGGGACTTGAAAGACTTAATTAGAAATTAAGAATGAAATGATAAACGTATTTAAGGACAAGTCTTTATTTTGTGATCCATTGTACTATGAGAAACACCTAGATCGCCCGGGACGTATCACTCACCTGGCATCTCTACGTGCGCTGCCGAGATGAAAGGATTGTTCCTCCTCCAGGTCACCAATGTGTCAACTGATGGAATAAATTCAAAGGGTTGAATCACAGTCGACCCCTTTAATTTTAGAATCGTGGATCTGCTGGTTGTATGGCCGCCTGGATGGGTCATGGGGCATATGGGAAATGTCGTCCTTATGGGATTCCTTTGAAGTGCTCAAACTTAAAAGGGGTTTCCAGTGAAAGAAAAATAGTGGCAGTAGGGTTGAATAAAAAAATAATAATAATACCTTACTAGTCTCATTCTGAAACGGCCCAAGTTCCCACATCTTTCTTCTTCCTGGTCCTGTCTCCACAAACAGGAAATGTCCACCGGAACACAAACAAGGTGGGAATGGGAGCAACAGGGGATTGGTGATTTGAATTCCGGTTCTTTATCTTTTTAACCCACTCTGAGCCCATTGCTAATGTTTTTTCCCCACTAGACAACCCTCATAATAAAGATTGAGTTTGAAATTGAGTTAAAAGGACGGGGTCAGTGTAAAACTGCCCTTTGCCACTTTGCCGAGCGTAACCGGATGTGCGTGTGAGCTTGCGCACGCTACCTAGCCTCTTGCTTCTGCTAGCAACTGCTGCCGAGTAGTGTTGAGCAAACTTGTGTTTTATGTTCTGCTTCCAAAGTTCGGGTTCGGGTTGTCGAAGAATCCCGTTATGGATTCCAAATCCCGTTATGGTCCGTGGTAGCGGAATCCATAACGGGATTCTTCGATAACCCGAACCCGAACTTTGGACGCAGAAGTTAAAGCACAAGTTCGCTCAACACTACCACCGAGCTTTTGTGCCCTGGCATGTGCTGCCTTCTCCCTAAATAAGATACTCGGCTTCTGGGTTATTCAGGACCCTAATATGGGGTTCAGGTTATGCCAGAATTAAACTCGAAACACCATGTTATAGCATTAAGGAAGGTGGCTTAGCGGTACCAAATCCAGAACTGTATTTTTAAGCTTCCCAAATGCAACACTTTAAAGGATGGGAAACAGAGTGTTCTACAGATAAAGCTTATAACATCTTGAGGAATTATTTTGGGAAATAATGATTTGATTGCGACTTTGGAGGCAAGGGGCTTTAAAAAAGCGGCAAGTAGTTTGCCCACATTATCACTAATGGATAGAGTTTGTAGGAAGGTTAGATCCATGCAAAGTTTACGGGGTCCTATGATATACACCTCTATCTGGCAGACCCCATGGTTACCAGAACTGTATGGCCTGGAGGGCTTTTCAGTGTGGAAAAAAAAAGGGATACTAACCTTCTGTCAACGATTTAAAGAGAATGAGCTAAAGTCATTTAGAGATATACAACAGGAATTTGGAATAGGTAATAATTGTTTCTATCAATATTTACAACTCATAATGCAATAGAAAGCCAAAAGAAATCTAAAGTAGTGTTTTTAGAGCAAAATAATATAGCCATGCTAATTCTGGGTACAGAGATGGTACATTGACTTATCTGAGACTTACAATCTTCTTCTTAATGTACATGTACAGCAAGAGCTAAATGGGAACAAGATCTCGGTCCTTAGACGGACATAGAATGGAGGGAAATTCTCAGCTATCTTCCATCTTTATCATTAATAGAGTTGAGCGAACTTCTGTTTTAAGTTCGTTTTCCAAAGTTCGGGTTCGGGTTATCCAAGCATCCCGTTATGGATTTCGCTACCACGGACCATAACGGCATTTGGAATCCATAAGGGGATGCTTCAATGAACCCGAACCTTGGACAACACGGAGGACCTGGGGTGACGTCACCGTCATGTGATCAGTGCAGGGGGCGTGGCTAAGTACTGGATTAGATAAGAGGTGGTAGCCCACAACGTCTTATCCAATCCAGTAGTGAGCCACGCCCCCTGCACTGATCACATGACGGTGACGTCACCCCAGGTCCTTCACCCCGGATTCCAAATGCCGTTATGGTCCGTGGTAGCGGAATCCATAACGGGATGCTTGGATAGCCCGAACCCAAACTTTGGAAGCTGAACTTAAAACAGAAGTTCGCTCAACTCTAACATTAAGTCAGACGCATAGACTCTCTCAGATTTATATAAAACATAGGGCCAGATTTATCATTACTCTTGCAGTTCACTCCACTTTCAAAGAAGGCGTATGTGTATTTGAGTCAAGTCAAATTTATCATGGGCTCTTTCAGAGGTTGATAAATCTGGTGTATTTCTGGTTCCTAGTTGTATTTTGGCTTTGTCTTTGGAAAAGTCGCCATTTTAAAAAAGTGATTTTGTCAAACATAAGCATGGTCATGAGTGGAGTGAGTTTGCGCATTTTTTTGCGACTTTTTTGCGACTATTTAAAAAGTCGCAATAATAAATCTGTCTTGCAAGTGATTTACATATGACAAAACGCCCATAAACTTGGTTTTGGAGTGAGTGGCGTAAGTCTCCAAAAAGTCGCAAAAAATTGCGCAATTTGGCTTTTTGCGCAATTTTTTGTGACTTTTCAACTCCAGAAAAGTGACTTAGGCTAATGATAAATCTGGCCCATAGAGTTTATAAGTCCCCTTTGCTGTTGTATAAAGCAGGAGCGAGGGGAGATTCATCCTGCCCACGATGCCAACTGCCGGAGGCAGACATTTTACACATGCTGTGGTCTTGTCATCACTTGAAGAAATATTGGCGAGATTTGTTAGCGATGATTACTATGGTATATGACATTTCTCTTCCAGAGGATCCTGTTCTCTGTGGTCCGGGCTCTCCTCTTAGGATTGATGAACCAATATCGATTAGGGTCCATTCACACGTCCGTAGACGGAGCCGGAAGAGATGCGGACAGCACACAGTGTGCTGTCCACATCCGCATTTCCGTTGTGCGGCCCTGATCTTGTCCGCAATAGCGGATAAGAATAGGCATTTCTATAGGGGTGCCGGCCTGGTGTATTGCGGATTCACAATACACAATGGACGTGTGAATGGACCCTTAAGGTAGTGATTTAAAAAATCCTATATCAAGCAAGGAGACTTATAGCTCGATATTGGATAGGTGAAAAACCACCCACTATTGAACAGCTTCTGGGAAAAGTCAGTAAGATTGTTTATTTGGAAAAGGAGATATATGTAAAGCGAGGCCAACGTGAACCGTTTGAGCTAATGTGGGCCTCATGGCTCAGATATTTAGAAGATCTGAGGATATGAACTATACTGAGATGGGCGGTGGGACATGAGATCTGGTGGTGGAGAGAGAGGGGGACTTTATTTTTTATCTATTTTTATTGTAATTGTATTTTATTTTATATAGTTATATATAAAGAAATCTTTTTTTGTTTTTTATTGTATGTGTTTAATTGTTTTATTTTTTGTCTTTATGTCGTAACTGTGGGGAAAAAAAAAATAATAATAAAGGAATTAAAAAACAAAGTTTTGGTCAAAAAGACAAACACTTCCCATAGACCTTTTTCCATCTATGGATATCCTATGGAGGAGACCTCATGACCAGGAGCTTCCTTTATATGAACCAGAGCAGAAAGCCACTGTCAAAGTAGCATCTTCTTTTTGACACTCTTTCCATTAAGACATTACATATGAATCGGCACCAAGTGAGGCTTTCTGTTAGCCTTTCCGATATTTTTGATGTGAAGAGTAGAACATTTTGCAACAAAGTTCAAAAAATACCAAAACTCCATCAGATCTCATTTAAAGGGAGCCTAATAGTAGAAATCTCGCTGGGCAAAGCTTCCCCTAACAGTTTGGCTGACAGCTCCATCTGAAGAAGGGGGTAGTAGTAGTAAGGAGACGTTGCCTTTAATAAAAGAAATCAAAAGATGTTTTAATTTAAATCTCCCAATGGTTGGTACAATACATTTGTAAGGACTGGGCTTACACCAATGGGTTTCCAATATGGGGTTTCAACCAGACTTGGTGCCTAGGCAGCAAGGACAAGGGTGGTGTAGAGGTAGTGTGAAGTCATTGAATATCAATTATTATTATCAATTACAGTAAGCTCGTTATTTCAAGTGGTGAGGTGGCTGCTTCCCAGAGGCTACAGTAGATGTTGCGTCATTGTGTGTTCCTAGTCAAAAACTAGGAGTCCCTTTTCATTGTAGATCCATGGAGTGCAACCTATGGGTTATATTCCCAAATAGGCTCTTTCTGGTTTTCTCAATATTTTGACTATACCCATAGTTACAATGACATTTGATAGGATGGCCATGTTGACATCTTGACATTTCGACATCTTTTTGAATTGAGCTAATAAAGTGTCACTAAATTTAGTGATCATCAGAACTTTTTTGCAGAATTTCTGCCTTCGGGTTATCGTAATATTTAAATACTGATTTACAGGTTTGTTTTTGTGGGTTTCTTTTGTAGCTATAGTATGCTGTTTAAAATTCAGCAATTATTACCTTTAAAATAATGGAGGGCCAGGTAATGGGATATACAGTTTGTTTAGGGTGTAGTCAATCTGGAGGGTACTATTTTGTGTTGTGGGCTGGAAGGGTCTTGTAGGCCATACAATGCTCGTTTGGGGAAAAGGTATGCAAAAAAAGGTATGCCAATTAGCTCTTTCCAAACAAAATAAAATATCTGTGCCTCTTAGCCCACCAGTTGGATGATAGCTATCCTATAGGTTAATATTTGACCTTTTAAACAGGCCTTGAGATATAATTTAGGATTGTAGCCAAGCCATTACCTCATCTACAGACAGCTATTTTGAAGCTGAGAGAACTGGATGAGAGGCCTTTTTCTGGGATCTGGGTGGTAATATCCTTGTGGAGAGTGCTTACTAAGCATTAGGAGTATTATAGGCAATACGATGCTCCTCTGGGACAATGTTGAGGGGCAATCAGCCCGAAGCAGTTGTCCACAGTACTGACTTACTTGTAATCCTAAGTTATGTCTCAAAGCCTGTTTAAAAGGTTGAACATAGTTGCCTTCCAAATGGTGGCATCAGAGGTTCAGCTTTGTCTTCTTTTTTTTTTGGAAAGAAATACTTTGCAGTTTCTATGCAGTTCTGAGAACAGCCAAGCAAGGGGGCATCTTCGGAGTCGTAATTTTTACGACAGCTGGAGTGCCGAGGGTTAGCCATCACAGGCATAGGGTATAGTCATAGACGGTACCATGGACAACTCCATCTGAAACTAGAGTCCCCACCGTAGTATTTTTCACAAGACACAAATCCTTTTTCATAAAAAATCAGCCAAGAATTGCCAACTATAAATGAAAATCAGAAAAGAGATTTGAAGAACATATTTGTCTTAATATTAATGTGTTGTTCTACTTACAAGTATTCCTTCAAGACGACCTTTCAATTTGCTTAACAATCAAAGCGAATGCAAAATCACGAAAAACAAGGTAATAAAAACAGGAAAATGGTCTAAGAATAGTTTTACATTTCTGCCTAGGACAGAAGCCTGTAACTGCAAATCAGTAGATTCAAGGTGGCATGGGACTGAGGGACAAGGTGGAGTAGTGCTGAAAAGAAAACATTAGGAGGTGGAGTGAACCAGGTAGTGGGGGCACCATTTCCTGAAAACGTTTGTGCATATTTCATCCCCTTGTAATGAAGCCAATCCGTGAGGTGAAGCTCTGCTATGTCCATACAGCAGAGAGGAGATAAGGAGAGCACTTGATGGTGACATGTACCAAACAATGAGATTATAGGCATCATTTAATGTCTTTGCGGCCAAAGTTGAACCAACCATTCCAGGCCTGCTGGTCTGGCCAGCCACTCTGTAAGATAAGATGGTCAGCCATTCATCTGCAGGGGAAATGTCTGGTCTGCCATTGCTTTCCTGGCTAAAATCAGCTATCTGCTGGGGAGGTCATGAGCTCGACCTGTTTCGGTCAGCTAATTGCCATGGTTGTTCCAGGAATGAGCTTCTTTGTGGTGAAACAATCTCTGTAAGGTTCAAAGGGCTTGTTCTTAGTTGAAAGGATCTACTTTTTCCCAGAAATGAGGCTCTCAAGTGCTCGGGGCTAAGATGGAATACCAGGAACAACCTATCGGCCACAGTAGCACTGTTTCTGGAAATGCAGGTATTTTTCCTCATTACAGACATCTCCAAACAAAAAATATCAGTGAGTGTGGACCCATAGCGCCAGCTAACCAGTTTGACTTTGAGCTAAACCTAACAACGTCCTGGCTGTTATCTGGTATTCACCCTTTAATCCCTGAAACACCTGCGTGAAGCACCAAGGGATCAGGCAAAGGGTGTAGCCTGAATACAGTGCAAGTTCAGGGCAGGCTGAGCACATGCATAACACAGATAGCAATTCCAAGTTCATGGCAGTCAGCAAAGAGCAGAATCGGCAGCCAGGCACTGTACATGGGTGGTCAGACAAGAGATCATACCTTTGCAGGTTACTAGAAACTGGAAAACCTCAAAGCTCAGGCAAGGAGGTGATGCCACAGGCCAGCTAAATAGGAAGGCTGATCAGCACCTTAGTGAGCAGCTGGACAGAGACCAAGAGGGAAGGACTAACTGCAGCAGCACTGCAAGGAAGTTCGCTAAGCACTAGTCCCAATTCACATAGGTTGAGTTGAGGGACGCCCATTGCCTGCCTGGGAAAGCAGGACAGCGGCGGACAGGGGCCACCAACCTAACAACTGAAGATAGAGAAATGCTTCTTTAAGGCAATTTTAACCATACAGTGACTACTTTGGGTTGAAGCTCATGTTCTTTATTGTCAACCCACCTAGGTTATCAGGCCTCCATTTGGGCCGCCCATAGTTTGCCCCACATACAAGCTGTTAGTATGTTGAGAAAAGTTGCAGGAAATTATTATTATTTTTATGTGTACTATGTGACTATATGACTTTATTGGGATGGCCATCGTGGCTGGTCTTAGGTTTGCGCAAACTGTGCGATCCCACAGAAAGCCACTGGCCCTGATGATCCCCCCAACCCTTATGAAAAAGCAGCAGGACAGAATGCAGCTTACTTCCCTAATTTAACTATCGGCAACTGTGTGGCAGTATCATTTGTACACTTATACACAGCATTGTGCTATTTGGCTACCATATGTAACATCATTGGGGGGGGACGTCAAAAGATGGAATTGCAAAGGGCACCATCCAACTTCAGGCTGTCCCTGGTGGTCACTTATCCTCCTGGGATCATCTTAAGTGGATAAAATAAATCCCGGTTTTGCTGACAGGACTTTGCGGAGAAGCTGACACAGCACATAGTGATAGATGACAACATAACTCCCTTAAAAAAAAAAAAAAGAACAAAGAAGCTGTAAATTAATTGAGGCGCTGTCGAGCCTGGTGAACGAATGACCCTCGTAAAAGCCATCCAGACCTGATACTCCTCTACTGTTTTTAAATGTGGAATTAAAGGGGGTACAACAAATGTCTTTATCCGGGACATGTTTGACTACTGACAAGGTCTGGTGTTTGGTGTGTTTTTGTTATTTTCTTGTAAATTCATTTGCTAGCAGAAGCTTTAAGAGGAACACTGGGAATCAGCCACTGTGTCAATTAGCTGGAAAGCGTGCCAGTGTAGAAGTAATTCTCTGCCAAGCGTCTGAACATGTTCATTCACAACACCGGGCTAATTAAACCAGGGGACGATCGAGAAGAAGAAGAAGAAAAAAAATGTTTCAAGCTGTAGAGAAATTAAACAAATAACATTAATAATTCAAGTCGTAATTTAATTTCCAATTTATTAGTAGGCAAATGGGTAATTATATAATTACATGTTTGGGAATGAGTGATGAATAAGGTCACCAAATCGATGCCATGTTTCTTTAAGGCAAACAAAGACCATAAAGGACGGAGCGCTGTGCGGTGGGGGGAGGCAAAAAAAAAAATCTAAATAATTTGATTTAAAAAGTTGGTTAAAAAAAAAATTGAGCCTTTGCAACATAACTTGGAAAATATCTGGCGCTGTTTGTCAGATGAACCTAAAGTCTCGGTCTAAGGGCTCATGCACACGACCGTTGCTGTTTTGCGGTCCGTTTCTCACTGATCCGTTGTTTAGCATCTGAGTTTTTTTTCCCTCTAATTTAAGTCCTCTTCCGTTCCGTTATTGCACAAAACATATCCGTATTGTTTTGGTATTTGATCAATTTTTAGCGGATCGTATACTGAAACAGTAACGTATTAATCACCAAACACATGAGCAATATGTGCTGGGCATAGCATTTCTACAGTATGGATCCGCGAAATACGAATGACATACCTATGTGTTCCATGTGGGTTCTGTACTTTTTGCAGACCCATTGATTTAAATGGTGCCTCGGACCGTGATTTGCGGACAATAATAGGACATGCACTACTTTTTTGCGGAACGGGTAACTTCCGTATATTCTACAGCCCCATTGAAGTGAATGGTTCCACATACGGTCTGCAAACAAAGACGGAACGGAAGCGGAAAGAAAATACGGTCGTGTGCATGAGCCCTTAAACTGAAGGGACTTAGATGTGAGTTAAAGAGCCCTTGTTATATTTAATTGTCTACACAATAGACAAGTAGGCATCGCGCGTTTATATATTTTAGATAGATCTGGATGTTTTTTGTTAATATGTGTATCTGGATCACTGTATATAACGATCTCCCAATGACCATGATTAGAGATGAGCAAAGTTGTAGGAAATTCGATTCAGCTGCTTTGCCGAATTTTACAAAAAAAATACACTTTCATGAAACGCCTTCCTTTGTAAGTAGTGGGTGCAATGACGGGGAGCTGCGATTGCTCCGTCATTGTGCCCCTCAGATGCCGCATTCATACATGTAAAAAAAGATACTTACCTGATTCATTTGCATGCAGCGGGACGGGCGCTGCCATCTTGATTGAAGATCTGGCGCGAAATCTCGCTCGGGACGCGATGACGTCATGCCTCCCCACACATGGTGTTTCGCCTGAGATCCTCAATCACGATGGCGGCGCCCGGCTCGTCACGAGCAAGTGGATCAGGTAAGTATTCTTTTTTTGTTTTTGTTCTTTGCACTATTTCAGTGATCACGCTGGTCTATGTTTTATCTGTGATATTCTGGGTTGGGAGTGGCTAGCTTACTGATGGGGTCTCTTACGCTTATTAGCGCTTACGCACTTTAGCGTTTTTTAGTCAAACCCTATTTATTATTACAATTAATTGCTGGTCTACCCTGTAACTCTCTACTCTTGGTTATATGTACTTATCAGACCCCTGTATATCCTTTTAGGGAGGTACTTTCCTCCCCTTTGCTTATCCCTACCAACTTTTTGTATGTGTATGTGGATCATGTTCATGATGATTTTTTATTGCTTAATAAAGGTACATTTGATTATTACGCAACTGTGTAGTATGTGTTTATAGGGGTGTTATTAAGTCAATCATGTGATGCTCTCTGTGTGGAATATGACAGCTCTGTTCTATCATCTCAATGGAACAGATGATCAAGAAGTCAGCGTTAAACCTGGCTCTATCATGATGTCATTTATACCGTCATTACTTATTTATAAAATGCATTTCTGTCTACCGGGCAATTATCCTAATGATGAGATGCTTCTAATGAGACCAGATGCAGGTATATTCACCATAACCAGGACGGATGCTTATTTAACCATGATTACAGCAATATTCCTTCACAGGAGGTACAAATGTGGAGAGATTTCTTTAAAGAGATTTTCCAGTTTTATGTAAATAAAACATAAATGGGAATTTCTCCGATTTACTAATATACTTAACGAATCTATTCTTTACCATTTTTAAGATATTAATTTGCTGTCAGTGAATGAGAACACATATTCAGAGCAGTAACCCCATACATATCTACAGTAGCCCTGCTCCCAGCTGAGAGGTGGATATAACTGTATCTAGTGATGAGCGGCATAGGCAATATTCGAATTTGCAATATTTCACAAGTTTTTGGCTGAATATTCGCCATAAATTCGCAAATTCGAGAATTCGTGATCTCCAGTCATTATTTACTTGATTGCGAAAATCGGCAATGTAATATATTCGCGATAAAATTTCGTGATTAGGATATTTGCGATCAACACTAAGAGGTAGGAAACTTTCCTATTGGTTGCTAGGAATGTTGCTAGGTGCCGTTACTCGCTATAAATTCGCGATTAGAATATTTGCGATCAACACTGTTTGCGAATACGACTATATAGCTCTATATTCTAAATATTCTCAAATTCTCAAAGTGGCGATATTTGCAATTAAAATTTGCAATTCGAATATTCGCGCTCAACACTAATTGTATCCAGTGTAGACAATGCTCTGTGAGCTCTTCTTTCTGAATCTACAGACTGATACATTGTAACAAACCACCAGAGAGGTCTGTGCAGCTGCTGCTGATGTGCTGAGCTCGCAGAGCATCGTCTACACTGGATACAATTGTAACTTGTTAATGTAAACAAGAATGTTCTGATTCACTGACAGCAAACTAAAAATCACGACAAACTGAAACACAAGGGGGGGGGGGGGAATCTATCTCGAGGGGAATTTTTAAAGCCAGTGTCACCCATTGTTGATTAGGTGCACCTTTAAAGTAGCTGTCCAATTGACCTCAGCATCTGACATTAATATTACAGTGTAAAATAAAATAAAAATGAATAAAATCATACTTACTCTTATCCATTTGATCACGAATAGCTGGCCACCACCATCTTGAATGAAGATCCAGTGTGAAATCTCGCACGGCCCGTGATGACGTCATCACGTCGGCCGGCATGGTGACACCATACATCACGACGCACGGGTTATTGCGTGAGATCTTCAATCAAGATGGTGGCGGCTGGCTCTTCGCGCTCAAAAGGATGAGTTAAGTATGTTTTTATAACATTTCAGGGAAAATTGATTTGTTACCATGAAGCACGAGGAAATGTGGCTCCGTGGTGAATCAAATTTTTTACCTGAAATTCGAATCAAATTCTACTTCATCAGGTTCATTTGGCTCAACAGTAATCCTGAGGATAGGTCATCAATATTAAAATCTCGGTCAACTTCTTGAGGGGGTTGTACTGCTTTTTCTTCAGATTTTTTTCCCCCGCTTTAAAAGCTGTTAGAATATTATTGAGGAACGAGTCATGAATGATAGACATTGCGCGTTGCCACAGTCTATATCAGCAGTCCTGTCTTTTCCTTATATAATCCCTATGGTTCATAAAGTCTTTTCACATTCCCATCAAGTAAAGAAAAATACATTTACGAACTTCCCCTGAGAACAAAAAAACATGACAACTGGGGAGAATGTGTGAAATTCAGGGGAAAATTGGAGCAATTCTGAGGCTTGCTTCTTGTAAATGCATTTGATATGCTCTTTCGAAAATGTTAGAGTCTAACTAGCTCTTCTCTAGACAGAAAGAGCACTTGAGCAATCGCCTTTATGTCTGGCTGCATCTTGCTTATCTCACTCCAAGTGCGTTCACATCTGTTTCAGACATTTCAGGAAAAAATATACTTTTATGAACAGAAAGACATTTCTTGGAAAGCCCCGTCATCATAACAAACCTTTGCATGTGTTTGTGTAGGCAGACGCTATCAACTATAGAGACAATGTCCTCCAGTCTTGTAATAACAGGTGTTTTTACTAGATGTGGCAAGATTCAAGGGGCTGGGGTTCATTATATGCAAGTATTCATTTAAATGGACCTGAATGTTAGGAAGCCAAGCCAGAAACTGACATATTGACTGCTGCTGGAGAGCGTAGTGGGCATGCTCAGTGATGTGTAGAGGTCACTGTGCAGGGAGGGGGAGTAAAGAGAAAGAGCTTAGTTCTAGTCATCACTTATTGTCAATAGACTGATCTTATGTTATATGTCACAGTTACATTTTACTGCCAATCCCGTAGGAAATTGGCCTGAATGTTAGGAAGCTAAGCCAGAAACTGACATATTGACTGCTGCTGGAGAATGTAGAGGGTATGCTCAGTGACGTGTAGAGGTCACTGTGCAGGGAGGGGGAGTAAAGAGAAAGAGCTTAGTTCTCGTCATCACTTATTCTCACAGTTACATTTTACTGCTGATCCTGTAGGAAATTGACCTGAACGTTAGGAAGCTAAGCCTGAAACTGACATATTGACTGCTGCTGGAGAGTGTAGTGGGCATGCTCGTTGACTTGTAGAGGTCACTGTGCAGGGAGGAGGATGTAAACAGAAAGAGCTTAGTTCTTATCATCACTTATTGTCAATAGTATGTTATCTGTCACAGTTACATTTTACTGCTGATCCCATAGGAAATTGACCTGAAGGTTAGGAAGCTAAGCCAGAAACTGACATGTTAACTGCTGCTGGAGAGTGTAGTGGGCATGCTCATTGACTTGAAGAGGTCACTGTGCAGGGAGGGGGATGTAAAGAGAAAGAGCTTAGTTCTCGTCATCACTTATTGTCACTAGACTGATCGTATGTTATCTGTCACAGTTAAATTTTACTGCTGATCCCGTAGGAAATTGACCTGAACGTTAGGAAGCTAATCCAGAAACTGACATATTGACTGCTGCTAGAGAGTGTAGTGGGCATGCTCGGTGACATAGTTTTCTATGACCCGATTCTGTATTTTCATGGTAAAAGTTGTTTAACGGCTCACAGAAAAAGCCTGTGAGTCCTGCTTCCCCCACCCATAAATAGTGATTGACAGCTTTCTGTATGCAATCACTGTGTGTGTGGGCGGGGAAAGCAGGACTCACAGACTTTCTCTGTGAATCCTGCCAACAGTTTAGCAGCTTTATGCAAGAGGATACTCAATCAAATCATGGAAAACGATATACCTCGAGCTCGGTGTCTCTCCCTTTATCCTGTGTTTCCCTTAAATAAGAGATTTGACAGAGTCCCTTTAAATGCGTAATGCGCCTGTTCCCTAATTATTGTTGTTCCCTAGAGAACAGGGACTACCTGCTGTCATAGGGACTACCTGCTGTCATCACTTAACATTCTTATTTGCACAGTTTTTCATTGGCGGCCTCACCAAAAACCAATTTCTTGCTAGTTGCTGGAACGTTGGCTGAATGGGATCTTTATTTCCTTTCATAAGTTAAAAAGCCTTGATTCGCGAGGTGGAATTTATATTTGTATTACCATATGGCCCTGAGCATTATTATGAAAATAAAATTGCGCATTACTTTTTGCTTGCTTCACACATTTTATTGACATAGTATACAAATAGAGATATGTAAATTCCTCTTCTTCGCAGCATGCAATGTTTAGAGAGACATCAATTTCCGGGTTTAGAATCAGAGAGCACTTTATATTTTTTTTACATAAAGTTTAATTTGATACAGCAGAGCGGGAGCAAGGTCTGAATGGGGAACATTGCCATTTGCAGTTCAGTCATGTGCGGAGAAAAGCTAAAATGATAGACTATTTAAGATTCCCATCTTCGTTATACTGTCATGTGAAAGATTTTGGCATACCCCCCCCCCCCCCCCCATACCAATTCCTTTTATAAAGATCTATTAACACTTCTTCTAAGGCTGCCTGTACGCATTCAGGTTTTGATCAGGTTTTCTGATGCTGGTGGTTTGAAACTTAAACCAGGTTTGGATCATAAAAGAATAGAAAGTAAAAAAGACAGATTCTACTTCTTTTTATTATTTTTATTTATATAATCAAAACCTGAATGTGTACGGAAAGCATTAAGGGATTCTCCAGTTTCATAATAATTTTTTTTTATATGCCCAAAGTAGCCCAAATGGTACATATTTTTGCCCCATTTAACTATTTTTCATGTCGGCACTTTCCTTCCCCTGTTCTCAGCATCACTGCATCCTGGCAGGATGTTTATATGCAGAACTTCCTGTTTTCCTCAGCTTCCTGCTGGGTTTTCTAAACAAACCCAGCATGCTTTGCTCTGTGATGTTTCCCAGGGCTCGCCCCACCTATCTAACATGAAGAGGGGAGTTGTAGGGGGTGTGACTACTGCAGAGGGAAGCTTATGAAGACAGGAAGTTCTGCATGTAAACATCCTTCAGGATGCAGTAAGGCTGAGAACAGGGGAAGGAAAGTCCTGAAAAACAGGGATATGGGGCAAAAATATGCAATGTTTGGGGTTCTCAGAGCAGATGAAAAATTTTTTTATGAAATGGAGAACCCCTTTTAAAAAACTGTGGAGTAAGTGCATGATAGAGCCAATATTTTTGCTTTTCACAATATTACAGTTATTAAATTACACTACAAGGTCAAAAATATGTGAACCCCTCTGGCATGACTATGTAAAATCAAGCAGACAGTTATGCCATCTCCATCGACACACATTGTTCATGCTATGGATGGTATTGAAGAGCTCAAGAACTTTAAACCTGGCACCTTCACAGGATGCCACTTTTGCCACACATCAGCTCAAGACATTTCCGATCCATTAGATCTGACCCGATCACCTGTAAGATATATTATTGTGAATAAGAAGGGTAACAACAGCTTAGCCACAAAGTGGTTGAACCCACATAGTCACAGAGAAGACTGCTGAAGCACGTGGCATGTAAAATTTCCCTTACCCTCTGTTGTAAGACCTCTAAACTTTCCCTGGGCGTGACATCAACACAAGAACTGGGCATCAGGAGCTTCACAAATTAAGTTTCCAAAGTGGGACAGCTGTACAAGTGTCTAACATCACCATGCACAATGCCAAGCTTCTGCTGGAGCCGTGTAAGGCATGTGGTGAATGGACTCTGGAGCAGTAGAAATTTGTTATTTGAAGCATTGGATCACTTTTTACTATTCTGGTGGACCAATTTGGGTTTGGTGGATGCCAAGAGAACACTACCTACCTGCTCCATAGTCATCACTGTAAAATGTGGTGGATGAGAGGTAATGGTGTGGGATATTTTTTAGGGTTTGGGCATTTACGTCCTGTGAACTGTTTTCCCTTCCCTTCTAGTTAAGAACCCCTTACCCCACCTATTCCTGCTAGATAGTGAGAGTTTTACATCCGGAAGACTCATGATGACCTACATGATCTGTCATCAAAAGACAGTGGGAAGTCAATATGGGGTTAAACTGGTTCTGCTTTGGACAATCCTTATTAGGTATAAGGGTCCATTAACAATATTTAGATCGCAAAGTGTCTCCTTGCTGGGATCCCCCATGATTTTCTGTAATCCGTGGGGAAGCCTGACGGTTAATGTTCAAATTTCCCTGCAGTGCCCCCATAGGTGAAGTGAAGTATTACACTGTGTCAATTTATAGCAATGGCTTGTTGGCGTAATAGATTGGGTCCTCCAGAATAGGAGATGTTCTTTGTAACCACTCCCTACTCTGGTCAAAAGGTTAGGATCCTGAACAGAAGACCCTTCTCTATTAACTCTTCCCTATCAGGGTACATGACTTTTTTTTTCTAAACAGGGCAAACCTGTAGAGCAGGGGTCAGCAATAGTGTTGAGCGAATTTCAGGAGGAATTCGATTTGCTGCAAAGCCAAATTTCCTCGTGCTTCGTGGTAGCGGATCAATGTAACCTGAAATAGTGTAATAAAATAAAAAATATCATACTTACCTGATCCATTTGCTCGCGACGGGCCGGCCGCCGCCATCTTGCTTGCGATCTCGCACAAAACCGCGCACGCCGTGACGTATGACGTGAAATTTCGAGCCAAATCTTCAAGCAAGATGGCGGCATGCTGAGAGTCGTAACTTCCGAACAGCTGGAGTGTCGAATAGTGTTGAGCGCGAATATTCGAATTGCAAATTTTAATTGCGAATATCATCACTTTGAGAATTAGAATATAGAGCAATATATTCGTATTCACCAATAGTGTTGATCGCGAATATTCTAATTGCGAATTTATCGCGAATATCGGCACTTAGCGACATCCCTAGCAGCCAATAGGAAAGTTGCCTACCCCTTAGTGTTTATCGCGAATATTCTAATCGCGAATTTATCGTGAATAATGGCACTTAGCAACATCCCTAGCAACCAATAGAAAAGTTGCCTACCCCTTAGTGTTGATCGCGAATATTCTAATTGCTAATTTTTATCGCGAATATATTACGATGCTGATTTTCGCAATCAAGTTAATAATGACTGAAGATCACGAATTTGCGAATTAATGGTAAATATTCAGCCAAAGATTATTGAAATATCGCAAATTCGAATATTGCCTATGCCGCTCATCACTAGTGTCGAAGGTTGCTGACCCCTGCTGTAGAGTAATTGCAGGACTTTCCTATATGGGAACTCTTACGGCTACTGTGCTAGAATTCCCTGAATAAATGCCCACACGGCTGTGATTGAAGGAAAAGTCTTCTCGGGAGCTTTCTCCAAGTACATTTACTTTATTGTGACGTACTGATTTATATCCCGCAGTTATTATTAATAGACGGCAGTGAAGAAGCGTGCGCGTCGTATTCTCCTCATACTCCACCTGTAATAATCTCATGATAAACTGTTTATGAACCAGAGAAGTGACATTTCATGTTAATGCTGAAAATTCAGCCCACGACTGCATAGAA
Organism: Bufotes viridis; assembly: GCA_033119425.1. Lineage (NCBI taxonomy): Eukaryota > Metazoa > Chordata > Amphibia > Anura > Bufonidae > Bufotes > Bufotes viridis. The sequence continues at coordinate 360,849,930 of CM065593.1, read as the reverse complement.
GCAGCAGAGTGGTGTCTATCTTTGCAGCAGAGTTGAGTTTACCATTTAGCACCAGATAAGTGAGACTTCACAGGCCTCTTAAAGGTGTTGTCCCACAAAAAATTGTTTACATTTAGCATAGCTGCTAAGGGTACTTTTACACTTGCGGCAGGACGGATCCGAATCCGTCCTGCCGCAAGTGGCCGTGCACTGCCGTGCTGCTGCTCCGTCCCCATTGACTATATCACTGCACGGCCGGAGATCGCCAGACTAAAAGTCGGACATGCAGGACTTTTAGTCCGGCGATCTCCGGCCCTGCAGTGCCGTGCTGCGCCGTAGCTCCGCCCCCGCCCCATTATAGTCAATGGGGACGGAGCGGCAGCACGGCAGTGGATGGCCAGTTGCGGCAGGACGGATGCGGCAGGCTGAATAGCATGCCCGATACGTCCTGCCGCAAGTGTAAAAGTACCCTGTTATTCACTAAAATCTATCTGTATAGCGCCACCTTCTGTTTGCACTTTTTCCAAAATTCTTTGTCAATCACTGAGGTGGAAGCGCATGCTCAGTTCTTCCCTTAAACTGCCACCAGCTGCAGCAGACAGGGCACACCTCCTGAGCTGTGATAGAGAGAGAGCTGCAGCAGAAAGGACATGCTTGAAATAAAGTTGCTAGCTTGAAATAAATCTAGCAGAGTAATTGGAGTAAAGAAAGGGCGATCTCTGGATCCGTGTGAGGTAAAGACTTGGTTCTAAGTTGGTTAGAAAGAGATTTTTATGTACCATACGATGTCTGATTTTTATTTTTTATATTAGTCACTGATCTGAAGCATCTGACTGCAGAAATTCAGCTGAGAAATTTCTTTAGCAGTACCATTTCGGCCCGACTCAGACGAGCGAGTTTAATATGAGAAACATGTTGTGTGTGGCAGCGTGATTTCCCGTTCTGACCTCTGCTCCTTTGACAGGATCGCACAGCATTAGGCTATATGCACACGACAGTGTTTTTTTGCGGTCCGCAAAACTGGCTACCGTGTTCGGTTTTTTTTCTCATCCGCATCCGTGCCATGTGTCCGCATTTCTTTCCGTGTGGTTTCCGTGTGGCTTCCGTTTTTTTTGCGGTCCGTGTTCCGTGAAAAAACGGAAGGATGGCCAAAGTAAAATTTACATATCCCCACCCTGGATCCATCTATATATCCTGCTGCTCTGATTGTTTGGTGGCTTCAGCCTTCGGGCCACTTTTTCCCACGCAGCATCTTTCTTGACCTTATCATGTTACTCAGGGTGGTCCTGGACCAAAGTTATCAGCTTTTCAGTATCCCAGCGGGGCATTTTTCCAGACACACTTCACCTCACAGCTTGGCACACACTCCTGTCTGGTCCAAACTAGTTTTTACACTTCCTGGCCAAGTTCACTGGTTACCAAGCAACCATCCGCAAAAAAAACGGATGCGGATGCAAAACGGAAGGCTTCAGTGTGGCTTCCGTTTTTTTTGTGGACCCATTGACTTCTATGGGTCCGCAAACCGTTTTTTGCGGACAAGAATAGGACATGCCATATTTTTTTTGCGGACGTGGACAGGAAACGGAAGAGGCATCAGTTTTTTTTCCGGATCCATAGAAATTAATGGGATCCGCAAAAAAAACGGAACGGAAGCCGAGAAAAAACACTGTCGTGTGCATATAGCCTTATACTGATTTATAATGCTGTGTGTCCCTACTTTTGAAAAGTGTCGAGAGAACCCAAAAAGTATAGTGGAAAAATAACAAGTGCCATAATTATTAAGCCTTTTTTCTTGCCACCCATTGACTATGGTGCCTCATTGTCTTAAAACCATATGTGCCACTAATGAGCTACATGGTGGTGACATATAACTGCCACATAAACCCCCAGTGTGTGCCCATATCCTGCGAACCTGCTAAAGTATGAATTCTGTGAAAAGTGCCATACAATTTTTTTGTATGATTGCATTTTACTCATTTTGGACAAAAAAAACTACAACATTTTTTTTCAATTGGTCTTGACCAATTGTCATTTTCTGCAGTTTATGTGATACATGGGGTTAAAAATCATTTCCTCCTGAATTCCATCAGCTGAAAGCTCATGTGAAGCCTTATCTCCTGACCTCATAAACACTCATTATAGCTAAACTCTTATCAAACTTATCAGACTATGGCTTAAATTAGTGTTTATGAGGTCAGGAGATCAGAGATAAGCTTGCAAATTGACTGATTTCTAACCCCATGTATCACAAAAACTGCTGAAAATTTTTAAAGACCAACTTTTGTCCAAAATGAGTAAACTGTAATAATAAAAAAATTCCCTCAAAGGTGTCCATAGCGTCTAAATATTCCAGGATACAACACGTTTTTAGTGAATCATTTCCCATAAAACTATATATCAATCTGCTCAGCTCCTCCTGCGGTATAACATGCTGCCTGCAGATTGCGCTGCATTTCATGGCGGCAGTTCCCCTTTAACAGAAGGGAAATTCTTTTTACCTAGTCCAGAAGTTATGATGGCCATCAGTGACAGATAATCTGTGTGGAATATGAGCAGGATCCAGGTGAGATTGTCTACAAAGAGATTGTAAGATCAGAGAGATGCGCAGTCACTATTGACTGACAGCGTTCCCGCCACGTTGCGAAATGTATCACTCTGTGATCGCTGAAACCAATTCCAGGAGGTCAATCTAGTAAAGGGCACATCCAGTCGATAACAAGATTTCAGACTGCGGGTATTAACCCATTCCAACCAACTAATATTTATAGATATTATTGTAACATGGCCATCTGGCATCATTCACACTGGGTGATCATGTGGCGGCCACCGGGAAACTATCATTTTTAGACACTTTTTGACCTTGATTTTTTTTTTATTGTTTATTTTTCCCAGTGTTCCTAGCTTAGAGGTTTAGTGCATTTTTTTTCCTGTGGCATAAAAACAGCAAACTGCATGAAAAAATGGCGTATGTGGTTTTCGATTTAAAAGCAAGGTAAAAAAATAAGTTCAAACAAAGCATTCAGGGCAAAAAATATGTATTTTTTTTATTTTACAGAATTTTTTTATGCGTATTGAAGAAAAGAGCAATCCAGCACCGGATAATTCACTTATTGTCACGTCTTTATTTCTCACATCTATGGAACACTGTAGGAGACATCTCCACCCTGCGACTGTCGGAGGGTGGAGATGTCTACTAGAGTGTTCCATACATGTGAGAAATAAAGACGTGACAACGAGTGAATTATACGTTGCTGGATTGCTCTTTTCTTCGATTCGCATGTTTGCTGGAGTTTGCCTTGGCGTGTACCACTCACAGAGGACATTGGGTGATCTGGACACACAAGCTGTTTATTTGGAATTTTTTTTATGTTTTTAAAGGGGCTTTCCAGTACTTAGATTGGTGGGGTCCAACGTCCGGCTCCTCCGCCAATCAGCTGTTTTGGGGTCTTGGACTCTATACAATGGACAGAACTAGAAGCACAAGGTTCTGTCCACTGTGGAGTGGCTGTGTAAGGGTACTTCCATTTAAGCCAAAGAGAGATGGACTGCAGAATGCCAGCGCCTAAAATCCACTATATATGTTCCTAGCTAATTAAAATAAATTAAAGGGGCTGTCTCACTTCAGCAAATAGCATTTATCATGTAGAGAAAGTTAATACAAGGCACTTACTAATGTATTGTGATTCTCCATATTGCCTCCTTTGCTGGCTGGATCTATTGTACAGTTTTCGGGCTCATTCAGACGACCATATGAATGGGTTTACATCCATTCCGTAATTTTGCAGAACAGATTTGGACCCATTCATTTCAATGGGGCCCCAAAAGATGCGTTCCGCGGCCCCGCAAGAAAGATGGAGAATGTCCTATTCTTGTCCGAAATCGCCAATAGTCATTTTTATCATAGTGCCGGCCATGCGCGGACCGCTAAACACCGCGGCCGTCTGAATGAGCCCTTATACAGCCCTTGTACAGAAATTCCAGGGAAATATCGGTGCCTCTTTGTACAGCTGATTGCCAGGGGTGCAGGAGTCAGACCCTCGCCAGTCTCATATTGATGACCTGTCCTTTAGACTAACAACTGGACTCATTTGAAAATGTGACAAAAAACAGAAAAGAGAGTGGGGAATAGCTGATGAAGGTAATATTTATAGTTGTTTGGCTTGAGTCTCCATTGGTGTACTTTGAGCCAAATTTATCAAGTGTCACAGATTGTTTGTTACATTTCGCACATCTGTAAACCTAACGCCTAACGTCTAGAAATGCGACTCTGGTATTTTTATGGCACCCAATACTGCAGTGGGTTTCTGACTTTCTTTGCAACTTTTGTAAAAAATTCACAGTGATAAATCTGAAGTAAAATAAAACACAACCGCCCTGCCACATATTTTTTTAAATGGAATGATGTAAAACTGCCAAAAGTTGTAAAACTTTTGCGCAGGCAAGTCTGAAAAGTTGCAATCGCCCTATTTTGTGACTTTTTGAAGCCAGAACTTTAGAGTGCAGGGCTTGATAAATTCACTTCCCCCTAAATCGCAAGATCTGTCCCTGGTAACAGAGACTAAGAAGACGACGGAGAGGAAATGGGGGTGTATCAGAGCTAGCTGAGATCCTGAGCCAGATAAAAAAAAACTGTTTTCTACACAGTTTTTAAAAATTATAGGAGCCTCCTATGTGACTGCGTGTGTTTACTTCCGCCCCATTATCTGTTCTGTGAGCTCAGGAGCTGAAAACAAACATAGCAGGAAGTAAGGGAAAGGATGTCACAGCAGCACAGTGCTGACAGATTCCACAGAAGGCAAGATGCTTCCTGCTTGTGAGAGAAATGCATCTAGCTGTGCAGCTGAAACAGGGAATAATATGGCTGAAAGAGACATTAGGGAAGAAAAGATTTGTTCCTTCACAGTTATTATTGTACAAAGAAGCACAGCCATTACGCAAAAAAAAAGAACAACAAAAAAAAAACTCAGGTATGCTTTAAGGGTTTCTCCTGAATTTAAAAAAAGCGGTCCCCATAAAAAGCATCATGTCTGTCCATAGGCTGCATCTAGTATTGCGGTTTAGCCCATTTTATACTAGGCACAGCCCAAAGACAAATGTGGCACTAGTTATGGAAAAAGTAGACTTTTTAAAAAATCTTGGACAACCCCTTTAAGAACAAGTTTATGCGTCAAACTTAGCTTTGGCCTAACTGGATGTAAAACGACTAGTGGCTCTAGACTGAAAAATAAAGATATGAAAAAAATGCATGGGGGGGGGGGCTTGATATTTTGTTTAATAACATCACTTCCCATAGGGAATGCAGCATAGTGAGGCATTATCTGCATCTCTAACTAATAATACCACATCTGAAAACTCATCATCCTGTTTAATTTTAATAAGACATGGATTTTCAATGAGCACTTCTAAAAATAACCCCTAACAGATGAAGCCTATTTTTGAGATGCTAAAACTGGTATTTTGTAAATGCCAGGCAAACTGTGCATGATGTCACCCAGGAAGGGGGCCAGTTATTAGGTTATGCTGCACCATGTATTGTACGTACCCTGGTGCTCTTCTAACATATTATCAGCCTGTATAAAACCATGACTACAGTCAGTGACGTACATAGAGAAGTAAGGGCCCCATAGCAAGGATCAAACCAGGCCCCCCTCACATGACAGAAGCGTTTCTGCCTAAACCCTTTCAATGACCTCTGGGACATTTTTCCACGGCTTAATTTGCTAAAAGTTGTTCCTTTAGAGAAGGGGTGGGGAACCTCCGGCCTGAGGGCCATATGCGGCCCGCGGGATAATTTCATGTGGCCCCAGGCCCCCTGCCAGAACATATTGCGAAAATGCTAATGACTGCTTCCATGATGGAAGCAGTCATTAACATGTGGGAGGCACAGGAAGGTCAGAACTGCTCTGCCTGTCCTCACCTTCCTTGGTCTTCCAGCCCCGCACTGTGTCCTGACATATACGCTGTGCGCTGTCAGGTCACAGTATAGCACGGCAGTAAGAATACTAGGGAGGGTAAGTGAATCTGGAGAGGTAAGTTTATTTATTTATTTTAAATGTCTGTTCTGAGGTCTGATTGGGGCTGATCTGAGGCTAATGTGGGGTGGTGAGGCTCTGATGGGGGTCTGATTTGAGGCTGGGGAGGGTCTGATGGGGGTCTGATCTGAGGCTGAGGAGGGGCTGATGGGGGTCTGATCTGAGGCTGGGGGTCTAATCTGAGGCTGAGGGGTCTGATCTGAGGCTGGGGGGTCTGATCTGAGGCTGGGGGTCTGATATGAGGCTGAGGGGCCTATTGGGCACTGGTCTGAGGCTGGGGGTCTGATGGGGCTTATCTGAGGCTGGGGAGGGTCTGATCTGAGGCTGTGGGTCTAATCTGATGCTGATGGGGGCTGATCTGAGGCTGGGGAGGGTCTGATGGGGGCTGATCTGAGGCTGGGGAGTGTCTGATAGGAGTCTGATATGAGGCTGATGTAGGCTGGGAGGTCTGATAGGAGGCTGATGGAGGTGAGGGGCAGATCTGAGGCTGAGAAAGGGACAAAGGCAGGGACCATTGTGAAGCAAGAGGTAGGGACAGTGGCAGGGAGAGTGAAAGCTGGGTGAACCCCTTCTCTGGACCCCACTGGGTTAAGCTTCCTGCCATTAATGCCAAATAAAGAACTAAATATGTAACATTCTGAACTATGAGCTATGTGTGGTCAAAATGGCACCTGTACTATATGTAGATTTTTTTTAAAATTGAAGCGCAATTTCTGCAACTTACCCCAAAGTCAATTATATGTTTGACCAAATATAGCTGTCAAATTTTTACGTTGAGAATTTTGTATGGCCCCCAAATGGTGTTGCAAATATCCAAATGGCCCTCGGCAGCAAAAAGGTTCCCCACCCCTGCTTTAGACGGTCCTGACCAAGTTTTCACCCCTAGTAGAAGAGGGAATAATCCCAACTGGGCCCCCTCTTGCCCTGGGTCCCATAGCAGTCGCATGGTCTGCCGCTATGGTAGTTACACCCCTGACTACAGTGTAATACAAAGCGAGCATCACAAACACCTAAAACATATTGCAAAATGTTACTTTAGAGTCTATAGGAAATTTATTTTTTTACAATGCATTTTTGTGTTTGAGCATTCTTTGTAAAGGCCCCATGCTCCAGGTATGACATTTTTTTTAGTTGTTTTTCCCCTAGGCATGTTTACACAGTTGGAACATTTATTTTTTTACAAAAAAAGCTAAAATGAAAAAGCTGAGAAAAAATGCTGCAAAAAACATAAAAAGACTGTGTGAAGGGAGTTTTAACAGTATTCAGAAATTATTCTATCTCCTATTTATCTATCTATTATCTATCTATCTATCTATCTATCTATCTATCATCTATCTATCTATTATCTATCTTCTATCTAAATCTATTTATCTATCTATCTATCTATCTATCTATCTCATATCTGTCTACCTATCTATAGCTGTCTGTCTAAGGGGTGCAGACTTGATGGTATTGGTTGCCACGTTGGCACTAGAATAATAAAGGCTTCCATCTTATTGGTATTTAGTTTAGTTTATGGCTGATATAGGAATAAATGAATAAAACTGATGCAGCATAAGTCTTCCTGCATTGTCCCTGCAGTCTCCCTGCACTCTCCCTGTAGTCTCCCTCTCCCACATTCTTCTATTAATCGTTTTCAGCCACACTCTCCCTAGCGCATGAGCACTTGCCACATCTCTCCCTATACTCGGCTCACAGGACAATAATGGAGACTGCACTCAATGAGGCTTTTATAGGGCTGTGACCTCACAGGAGAGGCCTATCTTAGGATTAGCTGGCTTCACAGCATTATGGGTGATCTCGCGTTCCCGGGCTTCTTACAGTACTTTCACTTTGTAACACGTGCAGCCGCCATTTTAGGAAAAATGGATTTGTTACCACAAAGCACGAGGAAATTCGGATTCATTGCAAATAGGAGTTTTCCTAAGCATATGGCCGAATTCTGCTTTGAATGCTTTGCTCAGCACTAGAATCAATCTATCTATCTATCTATCTATCTATCTATCTATCTATCTCCTATCTATCTATCTATCTATCTATTAATGTATCTATCTATCTATCTATCTATCTATCTATCTATCTCCTATCTATCCATCTATCTATCTATCTCCTATCTATCTATCTATCTATCTATTAATGTATCTATCTATCTATCTATCTATCTATCTATCTATCTATTAATGTATCTATCTACCTATCTCCTATCTATCCATCTATCTATCTCCTATCTATCTATCTATCTATCTATCTATCTATCTATCTATCTATCCATCTATCCATCCCTCTTTCCTATATTAGTCAGTTTCCGGCTGTTGTCTTCCATAGGCCCTGTAGCGGAGCACTGTTCTCTCTTACACATTTCACCACTTTTGCAGTTTTTAAATGACTTTCCTGGGCGCTCATTCAGCACTTAGCTTGACTGTTAACAACTATGTAACTGGTGGCGTCCAGGGCAGGGTGTCGGAGCAGGATTTTGCAATGATAGTTTTTTTCTTTTTTAAATAAAAAGCTGACATTTCTCCTGCTTAATGCCAGTGCTCACTGAGGAATAATAATGTGATAAACAAAGAACAAATTGAATTTTTGAGCCGCAATCACACATGGCTTAATGAAATGAGCAGGAAAATTTAACCCGTTTGCTTCGAGTTGTGGAAACAAGGGATGTGGGTGGGGGGATATTTTATTTCAATTTATTCCATTGCTTATATATTCAGATTTTCCCACTTAACTTCCTGGTGTAAAAAAAAAAAAAAAAAAAAAGGCAATCATTTTTAACAAGGTCGTCCCATGAAAAATATTCTACGTATTTCAAACCCTCACCTGGATCTGACGGTTGGAATACTTTTATAATTGGATGTAATTAAACATGAGCTGTTCAATTTAATGTATCTGTATGGCGCCACCTGCTGTTTGTCTTTTCCTTGCTTCCCTGTCCATCTCACTGAGGTGGTCGCACATGCTCAGTTCTATTCTTCAACTGCCACCAGTAGGGATGAGCGAACTTGTGTTTCAAGGTTCAGGTTCAGGTTATCTAATAATTCCATTATGGATTCCGCTACCACGGACCATAACTTATGGTTCGTGGTAGCGGAATCCATAACGGAATTCTAAGATAACCGGAACCTTGGACGCCGAACTTGAAACATAAGTTTGCTCATCCCTAGCGACCAGCTATATCTACTGTTAGAAGCTGTGACAGCTATGGGGAGAAAGCTTCAGCAGAAAGAACATCCTCCAGCTGTGATAAGGAAAGTTGCAGCAGAAAGGACACAACCCCTGAGCTGCCAGCTTGATATAAATCAAGCAGAGCAATTGCAGCATGGACCCATGTGAGGTACAGGGCTGGTTCTAGTTTTGTTAGAAAGAGATTGTCATGTACTATATGATTATAATTTTTACACTCATTGTGGGGTGACCCCTTTAATTTCTAAGTTTTTATTTTTTGGTATATTATGCTTATTCTGGTTTTAAAGCCCTTGTAAACGAGAGCTGTTCCCGAGTGCTCATAATCCCGCTGAATAATCACAGGATTACAAACCTGCAGCCTTCTGTGGTTTTACTTCATTATATGATGCTGCGTGTTCTTTTCATTTCTTCTGTAATATTGCCAAATTGAATGTTTTCAAACACTACCTATAATAAGATTTTCAGCATGGGGCAGCTTTTTTTTTAAATTTCTTGCAAGTTTTGTGATTGTTTTATTTTGCCTTTATGCTGCTGATGCACAGGTGACAACAGTCCCTGCGAAATCCGCAGCAGATCTGAACACGAGAACGCCAAATTTCTGGAAATCCACGTTATATCGGATGATTTGATTCTGGATATATTCCTTCTCCAGTGCAATACTCGCTCCACAACTGCTACTCCCTTCCATCTTCCTTGAACTCCTCCCTTCTTCTCTTTGTGACTTTAAGACCAGGAGAACTGGCAAGAAACCACAGCCGATTGGAGTGATCATCCAGATTTTCAGGATGACCTAGAAAGGGCCCATGCACACGTACGTGTGTGGACCGCAAATAGCGGTCCGCAAGGCGCAGGCCCTGGCCGTGTGCCTGCCGTTTGCGGGTGCAACATTCAGTCCACACTGCAAAAAAATAGAACTGCTGAGGCACGGACCAAAATCCCACGGAAGCGCTGCAATGTGCTTCCGTGGGTTCCCGCTCCATTCCTCTTCTCCGCACCCTTCCGTATCTTGCAGATTGCCAACCCATTTGAGTGAGCGGGTCCACATCCATTATACGGAGCGCACATGGCCGGTGCCTGTATATTGCTGACCCGTTGGTGTGCATGAGCCTATGGCTAAAGTTGGCCTTACTTCTCTAGCTGTCAGCTGAACACTTATCCAGCTCCTGACCCCCATGAAGCACATGCACGCTCATCTTGGCCAGGCATACATGTGTTCTCAGTAGGGAGAGGGGAATAAGCTGCTGGCAGGCAACTGTGGTGAAGGTTTGCCTCCCTTGAGAATAAAGCATGGGGCATGAAGTCCGACATCATTTCCCATCATCTGCAATCACTGTAAAATTGGTTGACCCCATGCACATTAGATGGTTGGCTGCCCCCCCTCCCCAATTTCAGCCGTTTGTCTAATGTGTATGGCCTCCTTTAGCTGTCACTAGAGATGAGCGAAGTATTGGAAAATTCGATTTTGCTGCTTCGCCGATTTCACCCCAAAAATTAGCTCCGTGGCGAATTACTTTGATCGCGGCATCTGATAGTAAAAAAAATGCTTAAAATTAACAGAACAATAAATTAAATCATACTTACCGCCACCATTTGGATTTAAGATCTGGTGCGAAATCTCATGCGACCCGAGATGACGCCATTGTACATCGCTGCGTGCGGAATTTTGTGCAAGAACTTCAATCAAGATGGCGGTGGCCGGCCTGGTCAAAAGCAAATGGATCAGGTAAGTACGATTTTATTTTTGTTTTTTACACTATTTTAGGTAAAATCGATTCGCAACCACAAAGCGAAAGGGAATTTGGCTTTGCGGCAATTCAAATTTATCCTGAAATTCAGATCGAATTCCACTTCGTCGGGTTCGATTCGCTCAACACTAGCTGTCACCTTGAAAGATTTGCCTCTACCCATGTACATCTTCGCCATGCCCATAGACATTCATTAGCTAGACCTTGTAGGCCTGGATCGTAGGAGGTTGCCTCAGCTGTATTTCAATGGGTGATATACGATCTTTCTGAGAGGAGACAGCAGAACGTATGTCACAGTGTAACGTTAAAATGTGGTCAGAATCAAACCTTTATCACGGGCAACCGCAAAAAAATGACCTTTTCAAGGGGTTGTCTCATCAAGATAACCTATTCTCTAAAGACGGCCAACCAGGCAATTCGTTGATTGCCATCACCCTGGATTTGGGAACCCTCGCCTTGGCTCTTCACTCTGGCTCATTGAGGAGGGTTCAAAGTGGTGGACAATCCCCTGTAGGGAGTTCCTATGCCTTAACAGGGTTATTTTAATAGGGCAACTCCTTTTAAAGGTAACCTGTCACTTGGTTTGGGGCCCCAAACCTCCAGCATGTTGTTAGGCAGCTAAGGGTCCCAATTTTGTGCGCAGCAAACCCATCTGTCCCTGCAAAAAATGAAGAATGAACTTATCAGGAGATGAGTCCAGGACTCTTCTCCAGCTGCCTGCACACTGCCTGGATGAAGCCTCCGACAGTACACCTCACATTGGCGTGCATGCTCAGAACATCAGCACGTGCTCAGTGAAGCAAGGCATATCATTGGCATAGTAAAATAACCAAAAACCTTACAAGATGCATTTGAAAACAATGTGTTTTTAATGTATTTTTGTAGACTAGTTACTATTTTTGTATGGATAATATTGAAATGTCTGTTGGTTGTCGTTGGGGGAGGTGTCATTTTTAGCTGCTTGTATCTCCGTAGAACCTACCACTCAGATTTTCGACCATCTGTTATCAACCGTAATGTGAAAAGAGAACATCGATAGAGCAAGTTATATTTTTACACACTTATAATACATAGAGTACTATTTCTTATGTTTTTTTTCCCTCTGACATGAACATATTGTTCATGTAAGGTAATGATTTCTCAACCTACTTTATATTTGACTTCCACGGCTGCTCGATGGTTATGTCACTGCCATATGTTTCGTGTCTGTACAATGCGTGCGATAATACTGTCTGCAAACAGTGATCGAGTAGACTTCTACAAATGTCAATTTGTGTAGGATCATTTTGAGTTCTGGCCAATAATAGCTCTTGGCATAGGAAAGGAGAAATTAAAAAAACAAAACAGTAGCGTCCCATGTGTTCAGGCACAGTCAGATTCTCGTAATCCAGCATACCTGGGTGGCACCAAGAAGGTCCAACAATGCCAGATGACTATAAATTCTGTCCATTTTAGAACTGGTTTTTAAGGTCTCGATTCTGAAACTGAATGATCTGATGGATCTCAGATAAGGGTCATCTCTGGATCCTGAAACTGAATAATCTGAAGGATCTCAGATAGGGGTCATCTCTGGATCCTGAAACTGAATGATCTGAATGATCTCAGATAGGGAACAGAGAGGTAAGATGGGGGTCATCTCTGGATCCTGAAACTGAATGATCTGAAAGATCTCATATAGGGGTCAAATAGGAGGCAGATGGGTAAGAGGGGGGTCACTACACAGCCATTAGTTTGGATGGCAGAAGAAGTTCTAGAGCTTTCTGCTCTATAAGACAGGAAGACCCTGAGGGGGATGAACTTCAATCCTAGCATACATTTTGACCATATGCTAAAAGTCTTGGCCCTTTTATTGCCAAAGCAACAACATTGGAGTCGGACCCCCACCAATCAGATATCGATGACCTATCCAGATGCTTAGGTCATCAGTATTAGGCCTCTCACACAAGCGAGTTTTCCATCTGGGTGCGATGGATGGAGCAAACGGATAGCATCCGGACTGAATCTTGACCCATTCATTTTTATGGGTCTGTGTACATGAGTGTAATTTTTTACGCATCATTTCTGCGTTCAGGAAAAATCGATGCATGCTCTATATTGTGCATTTTTCACGCAGCTCTGGTTCCATAGAAGTGAATGGGGCTTCATTGAAAAACGGATTGTATCCAGAAGCAATGTGTTTGTCACTGATGGTTGTTAGGAGATGTAGATTGTTATTCTTCATTTTTTTTTATCACATGTGTGAAAAACGCATCAAAAACTGATTGCATCTGCGCAGAGAGAACTGAAACACTGAACGCAATCGCAGACAAAGCTGACTGCACTTGTGTGCAAAACCATCATTTTTTCCCTGAACAGACCCTGAGAGAATCCGTAAAGCTCTCGTGAAAGAGGCCTTAGGGCTGTGCCGTGCATTAGGGACCACAATTTGCGGCCCCCAATGCATGGGTATCATTTGTGCGGATTCCGCAGATAGATCCATTCCTGTTCTATTTTTCTGCAGTGCAGGGGCACGGAGAGAAACCCCATGGAAGCAATCCATAGTGGGGTTCTGTGCCTCCGTTCCGCACCAGACCTTCAGGATTGCAAAGTGAATGGGTCCACATCCGTGATGCGGTGCAGCGGTGAGCATACGGCCGGTGCCCTATATTGCGAACCTGCTGTTTGCAGACCTCAATACAGGCACGGCCGGCCACTCAGTCAACCCCTTTAATTATAGGAGATGAGAAAGATAATATAGTGCCCTCTGCTAATGACTGGGCAGAGCTGGCAGTGTACATGGGCGCTCATACCTGCTTATTAACCTTGGGGAAGCAGCTATGCCACATGAATTTACCTTTTCCCAAGGGTCTACGTGTGGCCCCTTCTCCATGAGGTCTGCATGTGTCCTCTTCTCCATGAGGTCTGCATGTGGCCCCTGGCCTCCCGTGGGGCTTTGGTGTAGTACTCGCTCTACTACTCATTTCATTTAGGCAGTATGATGAAGGAGCCACGTTTCTATTTCCCATCTGCAGACGGAGGCAGCATCAGGAAACCGTATGAGAAGTGATATTATTACTTAGACGTAGTTAGATTCAGAATTACGAAGAAATGCGCAGGAAGTGATTTGTTTTGAAGCCGGGGGCGCAGTTTTATGATGCCAATATAAAAATTATGTACATCACAGGAAAATATAAATAAAAAGCTAATAATAAAAATACAATATAACCAAGTATAGGAGGAATTCCCACGGGGGACTATGGATTGACCAGCCAATTGATCGCATATGATCTCATAAGTGTAAACAGCTCCAGGCAGAGTAAAATAATATTGGAAGGCAAAAAAAAATGAAGTTTTGATTATTACCTAATACAAGAAAGTATCGACCTTCAGTTCTACAATGCCGTAGATACTAAGAAACAATTCAGCTCCAGGGGACTATAAGGGAAATGTCAACGTCTACTTGTCCGTAAATGGTTAATTATGGGGTTTCCGAGAGTAGGAACCTTGAGGTGTGAATGTTCCTCACCATCTCCTGAGCTACAATTCCCATTATTTCCAGAGTCATACCTACTTAAAGGGGTTGTGCGCTAATTTCCAGACCTCTCAGTCTGGTGGGAACTGCATTGGCGATCATACTTACCTGATCCGCCTCGCTGGGTCCTGGCTCATTCACTTCCTGGCCTCCACTGCTTGTCTCAGGTCCCTTCATGGAAGCTTCCAGGTGATCTGCTCCCCTTGTGTCAAGTAACCATTTGACATGGTGCACGGAGAGCACTGGCCAGTGACTGGCTGCAGTGGCATCAAACAGGAAGTTTACATGGATGGACTCGAGACAAGCAGTGAAGAGCCGGGACCCAATGTCAGGGATCAGGTAAGTTTGATTTCCAACGTGGGTCCCACCAGTCTAAGGAGTCTTGAAATTAGTGCCCAACTCCTAGAACAGAGCTGAGGTCCTCTCTTCAGGATCTTCATCTCTTGGACAGAGTGGAGAGCAGTTACAAAGGGCGTCTCTTGCTCTGGAGGACCTGTCCTTTCCTGCATTAGACAGACAACCCATTAATTTGAATGGGTCCTCCTGTGTAATGCTTAGTTTACCCTGTGGGGGCGCTGCAGGGAAACTGAACACGTCCTGCCACATTACAGCTGATCGCTGGGGGTTCTAGGCATTCAGCCTATTATTAATAGGCATTGCTTAAAGTGGAGAACAGCTTTAAAAAGAAAGGGAGAGCACCACAATCATTCTCTAGCATTATGAAGGGCAACAGCGTCTTCTTTTTTCTATTTCTTTAGTTTCATAGCGGAAGGAGGTGAAGGCTACGGGCAGGATAAGGAAAAATACATGCACCATAATTGAAATGACGATTTCCTTCATCCCCCTTTCCCACTATCCACCCTCACCTCTTCTCAAACCCCTGGCACAAAAGAGGAGACACGTTAAAAGAATAAAAAGAAAAGAAAAAAGTTAATACAAAGATTATCAAGATAAAAGCGGAAAACCCCTAATCCAGAAGAATTTTTCAGTAACAAGTAATGTATTCATCAGTTGTTAGTAGAGGCCGTATTTCAAGACGTCCATTCCAAAGAGCGGCCCCCTGAGTACCATTCTTTACTGCTACTATCAACCCGATTCCTGAGCCAAGAACACAATTAATTGCAAAAACTTTAAACAGAGAAGACAACAGCCCTACGATCTCTGTCCGGTAAGGAAATAATTGGGACAGCGCCACAGCATGTGGATTAGATCTGCAGATGAGTATTGACAATGAAGAAAACTAGTGTCGTCCCTAAAGGGGGTTGTGCCACGAAAAATATTCTACATTTTTCAAACCAGCACCTGGATCTGAATACTTCTGTAATTGCATTCAACTAAAAGGTAGTATAGGCAGTGAGCTATCTCTGTATCTATCTATCTATCTATCTATCTATCTATCTATCTATCTCTGTATCTATCTATCTATCTGCTATCTATCTATCTATCTATCTATCTATCTCATATCTATCTATCTATCTATCTATCATCTCTGTATCTATCTATCTATCTATCTATCTATCTATCTATCTCACATCTATCTATCTATCTATCTATCTATCTATCTATCATCTCTGTATCTATCTATCTATCTATCATCTCTGTATCTATCTATCTATCTATCTATCTATCTATCTATCTATCTAACTAACTATCTGTATCTTTCTTTCTTTTTTCAATATTTTATTAGCCCAGGTTTATTAGCCCAGTACAATACAAGCAACGTTTCAACTGTTCAATACAGTCTTTGTCAAGCTTGTCAAGACCGTATTGAACAGTTGAAACTTTGCTTGTATTGCACTGGGCTAATAAACCACTTTGTTATTGGAGTGCTGCCTGCGTTTTCCGAATTTGTATCTAGTGGACCGTGTTGGGGACCAGTGCGGCTATCTATCTATCTATCTATCTATCTATCTATCTATCTATCATATCTATCTTCTATCTATCTATTTATCTATCTATCTATTTATCTATCTATCTTCTATCTATCTATTTATCTATCTATCTATCTATCTATCTGTATCTTTCTTTCTTTTTTCAATATTTCTTTCTTGCCATTTTAGAGTAACTTACATTGTTTTTATTATAGAAAAAAACATTTTATTTCGTCATGTCCCTGTTGGTGCTGCTGCAGAAGCCTGGCAGTGACTGAGCATGCCCGTCCACCAGCACTTAGCTCATTAGGTGGACGTGTATGTTGCTATACAGTTGATGCCATAATATGGAAGTTAATGTCAGCACAGATTATTTTTTCACAGTATTTAAATGATAAAAATTTTAATTTTAGATGAATAGTTGATAGAATTTTTCATTAGATATTTTCTATAGGCCACTATGCCCCCGCGCCACCTCCTCTCTGTCCTGTTGGTAGTAGAGTACAATAGATGATACTGTAGTGAGTAATTCCACACTGCATAGCAGTAAAGCCAAGCTTCCACTAAACCCACTTATTCTTTATGGGACCACAGTGACCACGGATGGTGAAGGTTATGACCTCCAGCATCTACGCGCTGACTTTCTGAAAAATACATCAGCCTCTCTTTGTGTTTTATGTGTAAATCAGACAAAGGTCTCTGGTTTTCGGCTTGGCCCTGCGTTCCCATCCTCTCCATTGCCATTGGCAGTGATCCTCAGACAGATTTTTGGCACAAGGTTGTAGTGAGCGCAGATGTTTATGGTGCATGTAAAGCTATCTGGAAAATGGGAATCTCCTGACAGATGTAATCAAGCGTGCAGCTCGGCCTATGACTTGAACTTGACATTTTCACATAAAAAGAATGTTTAATTCAGTAATTGGAATTTAATATATTAAAGGAATTCTATAGAGGATTCAGTAATGTAGACCCAGCTGGGGATTGTAAATTGCTGTTGGTAATTTGTGCATAGGCGTCGGTTTTCAGATGACCTCCGCCATAATATCACCATTGATCAAGAGCGGGACCCAGCTGTTTAACATCCCAGCAAACCAAGCAGTAGACTATCCAAAGACATAGACTAGTCTCATTTCGGCTAGGGTCCATTAAAGAGGTTATCCAGGTTTATCAAACCCACCCAGTTCTTGGTAACCACGCTATTTCAAGGGGCCACAGTGCTCGTGCAAACACCTCAGCCTCACCTTTGTTTCCATTGGACCATAATGGGCAAGCAAGACCATTAACCCCCCCCCCCCTCGCTAGCCATTTGACAAGCTGCATATATAAAATAATACCACCATACAACACCTAAATGTTTGCCATCATAAGGCATATATCGACGACACAATATCGCAATTCAGTGCCCATTCAAATATTACCACCATGCATAAATAATGCTTCCATACTGTGCCACATACTGGCCATACCGCCATATATGAGGGTGAGTCAAAAATTACCCGCACTCTGGCTGTAGAATTTATTCTCATCAACTTTTGGAAAAAACACATACATAATTTTTCGATATAATCTCCCTGCTTTCCAATAAACTTTGTCCATCTGTTAACAAACTTTCGCATTCCCTCATTAAAGGGGTTTTCTCAGACTTTCTAACCAGGGGGGTTGGTCCTGGGTTAACTTTTTTAACCGGGGGGGTTGGTCCTGGGTGTCAGACCACCACCGATAAGATACTAACGACCAATGCAGCCTTCTCACAGCCTACAGCATCAGACTGAAGTCCCTTGGGCCCACCAGAGGAAATTATTCTGAGGGCCCATCCTCTGTGTTTATGGGGCCTTTAGGGCCCTGTTTTATTGGAGATCTGTTATTGTTAGAGCTTGGGTCCACCACAGGATCCTCTTGTACTCTGGTGGGCCAGGCCGATCCTGTTAGCCTATAGCCACATGATCTAGTCTTATCTCAGGCCCATTGAAGAATGTACGGCATTGTGCTTGGTGACCTGAGAGAAGGCGTTCGCGATACTGTCAGCGGCAGTGCCTTGTCAAACAGCTGCTCAGCGGATGTCCTGGAGGATAGGTCAACAGTATAAAAGGATCCCAGTACCAGAATTAAATGGACCGGTTTTGATTTTACACATCAGGATACATCCGTTCCGTTAAGATACGTTTGTGTGAAATGAAAGCGGAAAAAAACTGATCCGTCACTAAATACATTGAAAGTCAATGGGTGATCCCGTTTCTTAGGCTTCTAAAAAATGTATTCGTCACCATTGACTTACATTGTTTTCAGTGGCGGATCTGCAGCTTGCAGCGCTTTTGTGTCTGGTCACAAAACGGAATGCTGCCGGAACGGAAGACGTCCTGATGCGTCCTGAACGGATCTCTTTCCATTCAGAATGCATGAGGACTAAACGAAAACGTATTTTTTTTTCCGGTATTGAGATCCTCTGCTGGACAGTTAGTAGCCGTACAGTTAGACCATTTTGTACACCTACACCAGGCATAGAAAATGACAAATGAGATGGGTATGCCGACCCCCTTCCCCGACCACGCTACGCCCACTTATTGAGACCTAGCGTAAGCGGGGAAAAGTCACAATTGAACCACAATTTGGGCCAGAAAAACACCTAATATTGGCCTATTTCTGGTTAGTAAATGACTACCAACGTATCTGGTTCAAAGGAAATTCTACAGCCAGAGTGCGGATAATTTTTGACTGACCCTCGTAGATTAGTGATGAGCAGGAAACCTGAGTATTCCTCGGGGGGGGGGGGGGGTTTAGAAAATTGGGTCAATGGACGATTGCCCCTCAAAGAAAACCTAATAGTATGTAATATACCTCAATACCAAGTGCATGGCCAGTCGTCTGGACTGGTATTGCTGCTAATATTAGAGCGGTAATACATGTAGGATGAAGGGGTTGCAGAATTAATATGATGAATTCAGGGAAGCCTTTGCTGGAACAGATTAGGGGTGATCTCATTAACCTTTCATTAGGGGAATCTAACACTCAATCAATTATTAAATGCCACTGGAGTCAATAATTCTTCCTGTTATGATAATTCTATAGCACCGATTCATACATGGATGAACTTGAATTTTGCTGAGGGCGAGACACTGGTGTCAAGCTGACAGTAATGATTTGCTCTGATAAAATGCATTTTGGTAATTTGGGTTAATATCTATTATGGAAGATGAAGATTCCCCTAGAAATAAATGTACAGTGAGCCTAGAAAAGCCTCCTTAATAAGATTATGGAGTCATATTATCTACTGCAGTGGTCCTCAACCATCTGTTGAAAAACTACCACCCCCAGCATGTTCTAACAGCTGCAGGTTGGAGACTTCTGCTCCACTGAGATCACAGAAAATTTCTGTAGCCATATGTGATAATGAGGTTTTCCTAATGGAGAAATCAGTGTAATATAGCTAAAAAAAGACAGGAAGGAGGGAGAGGAGGGGGATGCAGCTGCAGCTTATTGGTCAGTGTCTCATTAAAGAAACACTCCCATGAAATCTTTATTCTCTGACAAGTTAGAAAGGTACATGATGTAATCTGTAGTTAAGGTAATCTTCTTACCAGTGACTCTATTTGTGAGTTATAACCTCCCTTCTGATCCTCATCTGTGTCATGTGACCAACACTCTGATTTCCAACTGCCACAGGACATGAAGTCAGTTACTTTTCTATTCATTACTATGAGACTGACATTGAGGGATCTATAGGAATACATAGAGAATCTGGCTTCCTGTCCACACATAAGATCCTGTGTTATTTGGAGAGTCTGATTGCTGGTCACATGACACAGCTGCGCATCAGAAGGGAGGTTATAACTCACAAATACAGACACTGGTGAGAAGATTACCTTCACCACACTTTATGTACCTAGAATAAACATTTTTGTGTGAGTGCTTCTTTAACCCCTTCACGCATAATGACGTACATGTACAGTACGTGAGGGAATGTGGCTTCTTGCAGGATCCTCATGTGCATGTACGTGATGTGATCGGGCAGGTGCAGCAGCTGCACCCGCCCGATCAGCAGCACAGGCTCGGCTGTTACTGATAGCCGGGCCCCTGCTGCATCCGCCGGCATTGCTGTATTTTCACATGCCGCGGTCAGAGCTGAGGGAGGGGGCTCTATCTGACTCCATCGCCCCCCGCGCTGTGCTGACAGGGGGCCGATGGTTGCCATGGCAGCTCCGATGCCTTACACAGGCATCGGAGCCTGCCAGCTACGGAAGCCCAGAAGATCTGGTCTGGGTCTCCTAGGCAACTGTCAGCGTCTTACTGTGACATTTCAATTCAGTACAATATAGACTGTATTGTACTGAATCGAAACAGGGATCAAACCCTGAAAAGGTGAAGTCCCACAGTGGGTAAAAAAAGTACTTACTAAAAAAAGTAAAAAAAAGTGAAAAAGTGATTTTTTATAATAAAAAAATGAAAGTAATAAAAAATGAAAGTTTCATGTAAAAAAAAAAAAGCCCCCTCACCATAAAATCGTGTGGTGATGGACCATGTGATTGGACCATGTGGTGTGATGTCATCACAGGTCCTTTAGCTGTTAGCTGAAGCTTGAAGAGAGAAGAGAGATCGCCAACTACGCGATCAAGTGGCTAAGGTAAGTTAAATTTTTTTTATTTTTAACCCCTTAATCCTCATTTAACAATGCATTCTTTTTTAAGAATGCTATTATTTCCCCTTATAACCATGTTATAAGGGAAAATAATGAAGATCGGGTCCCGTCGCTTAGCAACCATGCGGGAAAATCGCACCGCATCCGCACTTGCTTGCGGATGCTTGCGATTTTGCCGCAGCCCCATTCACTTCTATGGGGCCTGCGTTGCGTCAAAAACGCAGAAACTGGAGCATGCTGCGATTTTCACGCAACGCAGAAGTGATGCGTGAAAATCACCGCTTATGTGCACAGCCCCATAGAAATGAATGGGTCCGGATTCAGTGCAGGTGCAATGCGTCCACATCACGCAATGCACATGCGTGGAAAACTCCCCCGTGTGAAAGAGGCCTAAGTGTTTTATTAAAATAGCATACGGAGAAGAGGAAAAGCAGTGCATCAAGGAAGGAATCTGAGTACACAGCATAGCGGCACATGGAGTCCAGTATTGCGTCCATGCATTGAAGTATCATTGTAGTTTTCTACTCCTCAAATAATGCATCCTGTGCCTGGCATGTTTTTTTTTGTATGTGCATCTGTATGAAATGTGAGGTATAAGGAAGCATCTATAGTGCCATATTATAGCCCTGTCCGATGTATGACTTAGGGCTCATGCAGAGGTCCGCAAAACAGGGATATCGGCTGTGTGCATTCCGCTGGCCCCTTATAGAACAGTCCTATCTTTGGACAATAATAGGACATGTTCTATTTTTTCCGGAACGGCCATGAGGACATACGGACACAGAACGCACACGGACCCCTTTCCATTTTTTTTGGAACGGACATGGGAAAGAAATATGTTCATGTACATAAACCCTTATCCCAAGCTGGAATATGGGCATGGGCATGAGGCCTTCTGGGGTAAAACTGGGGACGTTACTTATCTGGAGAACGTTATTGAGGTTTCCATCTATTTTGATGAGTACATTGAGACTCCATCTATCTGGGATTGTTACTTATACTTGTTGTTCCTGACGTTCCACCTCCTCCTGCGAAGATAAATTATACACCGCTCACATTTCTTGGTTTTGCTGTTGACGCATTTCAGGTAATTTGTGGTTTTCATAGCAAAACATAACCCCTGTGATTTCAACTTAGAGACTAAAAATTGTTAGAACTCATTTCCATTCCACACAAGTTGCAAAACTAACATAAAAAAGACATTTAAAGCCGTCAAACCCTGTAGTTGAAGCAGCGGCGGCAAAAGAAACCAAAACGATGTTCTATAATGTGAATATGTGACACAATAAAAGTCCTGTCTGCAGAAAATCATACGTTAGATGCATCGGGCCATGATCAGAGAAGTCTGAAAGAAAATGCGCCTGACATTTCGACGCGTTACGATGAGAAGGTTATATCTAATGGGAAAAAAGATCACTTTTAAGCTTTTACAATAAACACCAAAAAAATACTAGTAGTCAACCCCTTTTAACCTGGACTAAAAAAAAAACACACAGTTCACTGGAGTCAAAATGTAATTCTCGGAAAGCCATTTTCTTTACACTGTTTCAATTTCTGCTTGACCAAAAAAATAAATAAAAAAAATTAAAATGATATATAAAGGGAGCGTACACTATATAGCAGAGCCGAATTTATCATTTCATTTGGGCATATTTTAATATAATACATTTTTTTGTTGTTTTATAAATCTCATTGGAAAGCTTGTAGATGGGTGCAGGAAACCCAAAATACAGTACTACCAACCCCCTTCCATAGTCCTTGTGCTGGTGTCCTCTTCGCAGGATCTGATCATCCAAAGCCATTGGCAACGACCAGGCCCATTCACCGCAGGGGCCCCATGTCAACTGTATGCCTGGACATTTTTGGATGGATGGGAATGGAAAGTGCTGAAATATAATCTAAGCGAGGTATTATCTGAAGCTCCTGGGCTCTGTAGCTCAATCTGTAATAGGGCCCCCAACCATTTAAAGCTTTTAGCCCACTGAGGGACCTGGTGAGACTGCTTCTTCTGCATCCCCTAGAACTGCAGTATGCTCCAGCATGGTTTTGAAATATAGAGATAGGAAAGGGACATGGTATTAGATCATAATACATGAAAGGTTTGTCTGGCCTAGGAGCCAACAACCTCATTAAATAAAAAAAACACCTATCCACAGTCTCACCATTTCCACCCCACTGCCGCATTCCCAGCCACTTCCGTTGGCTTGGCTGATGTGGCCAATCAATGGCCTCAGCAGCCAAGTGTTAGAACAGTATGCCACAGTTCCTTATAGTATGTGCTAGTGATGTAATGACCACTAAGGCCAGTAATTGGCTGCAGTGGTCACGGGACCAAACCACTTCTAGGACTGTAAACAAGTGGATGGGGTTTCATGGCCTTTGGGGATGTTGACTCTTAGGCTTCACAACCTTTGGACCACTAGGACCAACTTGGAACCACTTTAAAAGATATATGAAGCCAGGGGCGAACTGGCCATAGACCCTACAGAGAAATTTCCGGATGGGCCTAGGCTTCATAACCTTTGGACCACTGGGACCAACTTGGAACCACTTTAAAGGATATATGAAGCCAGGGGCGAACTAGCCATAGACCGTACAGAGAAATTTCCGGGTGGTCCCAGGGGACAGTTCCTCATTACGACCACTGGCTAGGTACCTTATGATGCTCTCAGCATTAATTAATGTTGGGAACAGCAGGTACGTATGGTGCCCTATTGAATTTAACTTTATCACCGTCCTCAGTATGGTGATAGGGCAGTATCTTATGCTGCACTATGGAGTTTGGTTTTGCTGAGGCGGTATTTTGTGCTGCACTACGGTATTGCTGGCCCCGCCTACTTCAGTTGTCCCTGCCTACTTCTGGCTTCTGTTGGTCCCACCTACTTGCGTCCCTGCCTTCTATAAATTTGGACTCGTCTACAACATGGGGCCACTTTTAGTTTTTTTTTTCCAGGGCCACCTGCGGCGGTAGTAGTACGGCTGAAAATAACCACTCCTGTGAATCCTTTATTTTCCATTATTGATGTCTAACAACACCTCTCCCTTCAGATCTTATGGGATTGATCCCGATCTGTGATGTTGGGGGGGGGTGTTATCTTACAGAGTTTATGCAAGCCCCACCCATTTTGGTCTGGAATAGCCCACATTTGCAGGGACTGTCTCTGAAAGTTAGGGACAGTCCCTGCAAATATTAGACTGTTGGCAACTAAGTCAGTGTCCCAAATTATCCCCTACTTCTTGGAGGGTAAGAGAGGAGAGGGAACATGTGACCAAAGTGCGCAACACAAGTCATCAGGAAGGTAAAACAGTGGGAGTGCAATCATGTGACACATTCCCGATGTGGCTATCTTATGGCTCTTTGTAGCAAAGACTATATTAGTAAAAAAAAATCTGTACCTATTTGATTGGTTGCGCTTGGAGTGTTCCTTTAAGGAATAAGCCCCTCCCAAAAACACTAGAATAAGCAACATCCATGTAAATTGAGCGTCCAGTGCTTTTGATTGGCCAAGTGGGACCACATGGCTGCAATATGTAGGAGAGGTTGGTGGGCACTAGAGATGAGCGAATCGAAGCTGACGAAGTGGAATTCGATCCGAATTTCAGGAATTATTCGATTCACACCGAATCAGAATTTCCTCACGCTTCGTGGTAACGAATCGCATTTTTTCCTAAAATGGCTGCTGCACGTGTGAGGACATGGGGCAAGGAACTCTGGGAAGGCGGGATCACCCATAATGCCATGCATGCAGCCAATCAGCAGCCAGCCGGCCCTGTGATGTCACAGCCCTATAAATAGCCTCAGCCATCTTCAATTCTGCCATTTTCCAGTGTGCTTAGTGCAGGGAGAGACGTCAGCAGGCGCTAGGGACAGTGATAGGAAAGACTTCACTGTGCTAAAAAAACGATTTACAAGTTCAGGGAAACATCCTTCAAGGTGTATGGAAAGGATAGGGAGGAATCATTCCACAGCATTCATGTGGAACAGGGTTCAGTAGGGGAGTTTACAGTCTGGGTAATAGGAACAATCTGATAACACCTTGCTGCACTGACTGGGGATCCAAATTGACATTATACAGCCCTGTAATTCCAGCAAACCGTTCTTGTTATTGGGGTGCAAGTGCTGTGTGATACAGCCATCAACAGGGTTTATTACAAGGAAATATTTCTTATTTGCCCTTGTGCAGTTATATGTTCTAAAGCATTTTTTAGCTTGTATTAGTGGGGGGGAAAAAAATTAAAAATCACTGAAATAAACGTGGCCTAAATGGGAGGAAATGCTCAAACCCCAAACATTGTTGCGTGTTTCTAACTGGGGGAGCAGCTCCTCCGCATGTGGTTCGCAGCGAGCGGCCATCACCTGCAAAAATTGCATACAATGGAGGATGCCGGCGCGAACCACATGCACCACACAAACATCCCACACAAAATGAAACAATGTGCGGATGAAAATACATAAAACACAGAAATCACAGAAAAAAAAGTGCACCGCAAGGATAAGCAACTAACGACACTGGCTAATCCCTCAAGCTGATGTTAAAAGCTGAGCCATTCGCCAATATCTCCCAGTCAGGAACATATCGGAGCGCCTCATGCACCACGTCAAGGTTTCTTAGCATGGCATGGGGTCCTACTATTAGACTAACTATGGTGTGTGACCGGGGTCTGAAAGGTGCTGATATCCAGCTCACAGCCCCAATCCCCCTCACCTGTACTGCAGGACCACCAAAGCAATGGGAGGCAAATGAGGCCACAAGCCACAACAGACCATGTGACACAGGCTATTAGTGGGAAAAAATGGCTTTCTAGCCGTTGTGTGGTGAAGTGCGAAAATTACAGCCCTTTTTGTTGCGTATTAGTGGCAAAAGAAAAATATATTTGCCGTTCAGCGGTGCAGTTATTTGTTCTAAAGCCCTTTTTCGGGGTGTAATAGTGGGAAAAAGAAGGGCTTATTAGCCGAAGAGAGAAACTTACAGACTTTTTGGGGTGTTTTAATTTCCTTTTTATTTACTTATTTGATCTAACAGTATGTCAGGCAGAGAAGTGCCAGGCCCTGCACAGGGGAGTGGCGGAGGCCTAAATGTTTCTGGCGCAGGTAGAGGTTGCAGCAGAGTAATGGGGCCATGGCAGCAGGAGTCGCAGCGAGAGGCCTGAGCTCCCGGTGTCATCTAGCGGTCGTGTCTTGACCAGCAACCCAGCGGTTCTTCAATGGTTGACTCGATCTTCGACTTCGTCGCAAGTTACATCAGACACCCCCAGCCAAGAGTCGGTGGGCATGGCCCCTCAACCTGCCTCTGTCCTTTTCTGTTCTCTCAGCCAGAGAAGTACTATATGCTGTAACAACGGTGTAAAAGAAGTGCGCTTCTTCTTGGCGCTAACATTGACCTGTAAGGCTGAGTTGACACTTGAGTTATTTGGACAGTTTTGGCCACGTGACTGCCCAAATAAGTAAAGTGTGCAGTGATTCTAAGAGCGACGCCTGTCCTCTGCAATCACAGTATTATTTCACTACCACAGAAGACTCCCTATGCTGTTTTTTTAACGCGATTCGCCGTAAATAAATTCGGATCGAACCAAATTTTTTCAAAAAATTCGGCGAACTGGCCGAATCAAATTTTTTTAAAATTCCCTCATCTCTAGTGGGCACCAGCAGCAGGTGCAGTGGAAACAGGAGGGCCCCCATGAAAGCTGCTCTGCGATTGGTTGGTTGTTCAAGAGTTTTCTCCATGATGAAAATCAATAATATCGCAAGTGAGTTTTCCTTGTTTTCTAATATAATCCTGAATATTTTATAATCCAGAATCTTTGAAATCATTTAATCCCAGATTAAGGACATTTGGCTTTTTCTGTATCTCAGCAGAGAAAACTTGCAATCTCACCTTTTCCATAAAGAGAACGTCTGCCATTGACTTGATAAGAGGTCCTCCGTCCTTCGGTTAATGATCTGCTTCACATCCAGGATTACTTCCTAGCTGAGCGATTTCAGATGTAAAACTCTTAAACTACAACTTAAAATGAAAATGAATATTCATGAAAAACCCAGGAACCATAAAATGACTTTGGCGCAGATGAGTAATGGAGTATAGAAAGCGAGGAGCAGTGAGGTCTAATTCACACAAAATGTGGGACACGAGGAAAGACAAAGAGGAGAATGTGCTGGAATATCTCCTGTCAGATCTCCTTCTGTGCCCATCTAACAGACACACGAAAAATTATCTATTTATCTATCTATCTATTATCTAATTATCTATCTATCTATCTATCTATCTAATATCTCATATCTATCTATCTATTATCTATCTATCTATCTATCTAATATCTCATATCTATCTATCTATTATCTATCTATCTATCTATCTATCTATATATCTATCTATCCAATATTATCTATCTATCTATCTATCTAATATCTCATATCTATCTATCTATCTATCTATATATATATCTATCTGTATATCTATCTGTATATCTATCTATCTAATATCTCATATCTATCTATCTATCTATCTATCTATATATCTATCTATCTAATATCTCATATCTATCTATCTATCTATCTATCTATCTATCTATCTATCTATCTATCTATATATCTATCTATCTAATATCTCATATCTATCTATCTATCTATCTATCTATCTCTATCTATCTATCATCTATCATCTATCTACATATATCTATCTATCAATCAATCAATCTATCTATCTCATATCTATCTATCTATCTATCTATCTATCTTTCTAATAAGAATACAATGGATCAGAAGATGTCCCTATAGCCTATCTAGTATACCAATAAAATAGTGGCTAAATAAAGGGACCTCTAAATCAATGATAAGTACAAGCTCCGCATTATGGGAAAACCAGAAAAAAATTGAAATTGGAGCCCAAAAGGTACAAATAAAGCGTTCGTTTATTGAAAATAATGCTAATATAACAATAATTACACCATTAAAAACAAGGGATGGAGGTGACAGAGAAAAGCACCATCCCGGTAAACCACCAGCCGCAGTAGATACTATGCAAATCTAGACAAGTCAGCTGAATACAAATAGTTTCAATGTAAAGTGTATACAAGGTGAGTCAGTACAATAACAAAGCTAAGTGAGTAAGACATATTGCTGAATACATAGCATTGTGACATAATAGGATAACCCCCAAAACCTCCTAAATAGGGAGAACGAATGATGCAGATCTGACTCACCCAACTGGTAGGCAGTGAATTAACCAGGATGGCGCCACCCCAACGCACGTTTCGGCGTGCCTTCGTCTCTCTAATAGTAGAAGAATGAGACAGCACTCCAGATGTATTCATCCCAACACAACGGCTTCTAACCCACCGTCTGGAGGTATTGCACCCGAATTTTCCTTCAATTCTTGACCTGTTGTCCTGTGTTTAGTGTTTTTTCTATCTATCTATCTATCTATCTATCTATCTATCTATCTATCTATCTATCTATCATGACTAGCAATGTCTCTCATATCTATCTATATATCTATCTCCTATCTATCTCTCTAACTATCTCATATCCTTCTATTTCATATATATCTCTCTGCATCCTGGATGCTTGCATGGGTTCTCCAGTTTGATCCCATACGTTACTTGCCTAACTTGCTCCTTAGCTTTCCAGTGTTGGCCTTGATTATTTATGTCTATGTGGAAAGCCTAGTCAGGCACTTCATATACATTCTAAAAGGTTAGATCATCAGAACTGCTTTTGTTCCATGGACAGAAGATGGCCCGGCTCCTGTTTTCAGCATCTTGGTTCCTCATGGGTGGGGAGAACTAGAGGACACTCCCACTTCCTCAGGCACCATAGTATTAGCAAACAATAGTGGTGAAAACTAGTCAGAGACTTCTGCCACCCATTATTCCAACACTAGATGGGTCATCCTCAGAATGATGGTGTGTAGTAATGATACGGACTAGCACAATAAGGAACCCATCTTTTGCTGTGGGGCCCCCTCCTCTGTATGTTACATTGATATGCATTATGTATAATCTGTGATTTTTTCCCTGGATTCTATGTAGAACAAATGTGTATGACCTCCAATCAGATATTCCTCAGATGCAGCATCAAACAGTACACGACTGCGGAGTGAAGTCAGCTCTGGGGGCAACACATACCTCTGATATTTACAAGTCTAATTCTGCTACAATACAGATTCATGTGACCTTCACTGTGCTAACTACGGCTGTTTGTGGAAGGCTCCTGTGTACGACAATACCACTCTGCCAGGCGTTGCCTGTTTGCTCTGGTAAAAAGCTGTCAAAATCTTTTGCCTTCAAACAAGCCGAGAAAGAAGAATTCCTCCTGCAGAACACCTGGATTTATCTTATCAACCTGTACTGAGAGAACTGCTGCCGATGGGCACATGGGCCCCAGGGGCCCCCGCCTGCAATTAATATTCTGGTTTACAAAAGTATCAAATGTTTACATGAAGAAAATTATTCAAAATGATATTGCCTAGAAGTGATGTATAATGTACAGAAATAGATAAATGTGAGATAGATGATAGAGAGAGAGATAGATAGATAGATAGATAGATAGATAGATAGACAGACAATGGGATGAATAGATAGATAGATAGATAGATACTGGATAGATAGATAGATAGATAGATAGATAGATAGATAGGAGATAGATAGATAGATAGATAGATAGATAGATAATACAAAATATATGAGATAGATAGATAGATAGATAGATATAATATATAGATATAATATATAGAGTTAGATAGATAGATAGATAGATAGATAGATAGATAGATAATACAAAATATATGAGATAGATAGATAATAAGAAATATATGAGATAGATAGATAGATAGATAGATAGATATACGGGTGAATAGATGGATAGATAGATAGATAGATAGATATACGGATGAATAGATGGATAGATAGATAGATAGATAGACAATGGGATAGATAGATAGATAGATAGATAGATAGATAGATAATAAGAAATATATGAGATAGATATACGGATGAATAGATGGATAGATAGATAGATATGTATGGATTTATGGATGTATAGATAGAAAGATAGATAGATAATTCAAAATATATGAGATAGATAATAAAAAATATATGAGATAGATAGATAGATAGACAATGGGATAGATAGATAGATAGATAGATCGATAGATAGATCGATAGATAGATAGATAGAATATATAGAGTTAGATAGATAGATAATACAAAATATATGAGATAGATAGATAATAAGAAATACATGAGATAGATAGATAGATAGATAGATAGATAGATATACGGATGAATAGATGGATAGATAGATAGATAGATAGATAGAGAGATAGACAGACAATGGGATAGATAGATAGATAGATAGATAATACAAAATATATGAGATAGATAGATAGGATGAATAGATGGATAGATAGACAGATAGATGGATGGATGAATAGATGGATGGATAGATAGATAGATAGATAGATAGATAGATAGATAGATAGGATGAATAGATGGATAGATAGAAAGATAGATGGATGAATAGATGGATGGATAGATAGATAGATAGACAGACAATGGGATAGATAGATAGATAGATAATAAAAAATATATGAGATAGATAGATAGATAGATAGATAGATAGATAGAAAGATTGGATGAATAGATGGATAGATAGAAAGATAGATGGATGGATGTATGTATGGATGGATAGATCAGAGCAGAGGTCTAAGCTTTTAGCAGCTTTCTGCTCTGGTTAACAGAGGGGCGGGAGGGGGTCATTAGGTTTTAAAGGGGTATTCCCATCTCAGACAATTGGAGCATATCGCACCTATATCGAGAATGGAGCAGGGAGCGCTGTGGCTGGAGGACCCAAGATTTCCCGTGGTCTGTCCACCACCAAGCGCTGCTCCCCGCCTCTCCCATAGAAGTGAATGGAAGCATACCGCACATGCGCGGCCAATGCTCCCATTTTTATGGGGCTCGTCTATATTTTGTGACCCCATAGAAAATGAATGAATGGTGGCTGCGCATGCGCAGTGGGCCCTCCTTCACTTTCGGGGCTCCGTTCTCCATATAGGTGCAGGTCCCAACTCTGGGACCCGCACCTATCAGAAAATGGGTGCATATCCTAGGGATATGCCCCCATTGTCTGAGATGGGACAACCCCTTTAAGGAGCATACAAATTTATGTATTTTCCATGTTTTCAGTGATTTTGCCACTATTTTAGAATCTGTCGCTAACAGACACATGCAAATGTTTCCTGCATCACTGCCGCCCGTCCCTAAAGATACTTTATGCCATTTCTTATCTGTCAAAAACCGTAAATGAGTTCCCTCCAGAAGTTGCAGCCATTAAATTCCTCCCCCGTGGTCCTGTTTTCATATCTCTGTATCTGGAAAACTAGAAAGTAATATGAACAAACAAGGAAGACAGTTCAAAGAGAGAAAAAGCAGCAGTTTTAAACAGAAAGTTATGGCGGTTTCATAAACAATCCGCACAACCATGAAAGATCCGTATTATGTACTGGGGACTTGGTTATAACATTGTAATACCTCAATATATAATACAGTGTAGTATAGTACTGTATAATACTGTAATATATACTTCAGTGTAATATCTTATATAATGTAATATTATTACGTGGTATAAACCATATAATGTAATTTATCATTCCAATGTACAAAACAGTGTAATATAATACCGTAATATACAATATAGTGTAATGTCATATAGTACCTCAATATACTGTACAACGACAGTGTAATATAATACCGTTATATACAGTACAGCGTCATGTCCTATGGTACCTCAATATAGAGCGACAGTGTAATATAATACCCCAACATAAATACAGCGTAATGTGATATAGCACCGCAAAAAACAGTATAGTGCAACAAACCAATATAAAGTACAGTCACAATATGCGGAATACAAAGTATTGTGTAAGGTCATACAACACTCCGACTTACAGTATATTGTAATACAATAATATCCTAATATACTGTACGGTGTAATATAAAATAATACCCCAAGATACATAATGTTGTATAATACCGCAATATACAGTATAGTATAATACAACCAATATAAAGTACAGTGAAAATACCTTGAATATAAAGCATTGCATAATGTCATGTAATACCCCAACATACAGTACAGCGTAATGGGATATAACACCGCAATATACAGTATAGTGCAGCAAATCAATATAATGTACAATGACAATATGCAGGTGTAAGGTCATACTATACCCTGACTTACAGTATATTGTAATATAATATGATAACCAAATATACAGTACAGTATAAAATAAAATAATGCCCCAACATACATAATGTATAATACCATAATTTACAGTATAGTATAATAAAACCAATATAAAGTACAGTGACAATACCCTCAACATAAAGCATTGCATAATGTCATATAACACCACTATATATATACATTCAGTGTAATAACTGCAACATATAAACAATACAGTGCAGTATATTTTTTTCCTATACTTCCCTCAATCTACAGTCGTGGCCAAAAGTTTTGAGAATTACATAAATATTGGAAATTGGAAAAGTTGCTGCTTAAGTTTTTATAATGGCAATTTGCATATACTCCAGAATGTTATGAAGAGTGATCAGATGAATTGCATAGTCCTTCTTTGCCATGAAAATTAACTTAATCCCAAAAAAACCTTTCCACTGCATTTCATTGCTGTCATTAAAGGACCTGCTGAGATCATTTCAGTCATCGTCTCGGTAACTCAGGGGAGAATGTTGACGAGCACAAGGCTGGAGATCATTATGTCAGGCTGATTGGGTTAAAATGGCAGACTTGACATGTTAAAAGGAGGGTGATGCTTGACATCATTGTTCTTCCATTGTTAACCATGGTGACCTGCAAAGAAACGCATGCAGCCATCATTGCGTTGCATAAAAATGGCTTCACAGGCAAGGATATTGTGGCTACTAAGATTGCACCTCAATCAACAATTTATAGGATCATCAAGAACTTCAAGGAAAGAGGTTCAATTCTTGTTTAGAAGGCTTCAGGGCGTCCAAGAAAGTCCAGCAAGCGCCAGGATCGTCTCCTAAAGAGGATTCAGCTGTGGGATCGGAGTGCCACCAGTGCAGAGCTTGCTCAGGAATGGCAGCAGGCAGGTGTGAGCGCATCTGCACGCACAGTGAGGCGAAGACTTTTGGTAGTTGGCCTGGTGTCAAGAAGGGCAGCAAAGAAGCCACTTCTCTCCAAAAAAAGCATCAGGGACAGATTGATCTTCTGCAGAAAGTATGGTGAATGGACTGCTGAGGACTGGGGCAAAGTCATATTCTCCGGTGAAGCCTCTTTCCGATTGTTTGGGGCATCTGGAAAAAGGCTTGTCCGGAGAAGAAAAGGTGAGCGCTACCATTAGTCCTGTGTCATGCTAACAGTAAAGCATCCTGAGACCATTCATGTGTGGGGTTGCTTCTCATCCAAGGGAGTGGGCTCACTCACAATTTTGCCCAAAAACACAGCCATGAATAAAGAATGGTACCAAAACCCCCTCCAACAGCAACTTCTTCCAACAATCCAACAACAGTTTGGTGAAGACCAATGCATTTTCCAGCACGATGGAGCACCGTGCCATAAGGCAAAAGTGATAACTAAGTGGCTCGGGGACCAAAACGTTGACATTTTGGGTCCATGGCCTGGAAACGCCCCAGATCTTAATCCCATTGAGAGCTTGTGGTCAATAATCAAGAGGCGGGTGGACAAACAAAAACCCACTAATTCTGACAAACTCCAAGAAGTGATTATGAAAGAATGGGTTGCTATCAGTCAGGAACTGGCCTGTTGATTGAGAGCATGCCAAGTCGAATTGCAGAGGTCCTGAAAAAGAAGGGCCAACACTGCAAATACTGACTCTTTGCATAAATGTCATGTAATTGTCGATAAAAGCCTTTGAAACGTATGAAGTGCGTGTAATTATATTTCACTACATCACAGAAACAACAGAAACAAAGATCTAATAGCAGTTTAGCAGCAAACTTTTTGAAAACTAATATTTGTGTCATTCTCAAAACTTTTGGCCACGATGGTACAGTACAATGTAATGCTAATATGTGCCACCAATGTGCCACGATACAGATCTAATCCTCAATATGACAAAACTAACAAGTACAGGACGACTATCACAACAGTGAGGACTGGGCCCTATTAGGCCACATGAACATCACAGTGGAGGGTCCATTACTTGACCTCCCCAGTTGACTCAGAAGGGAGAGCTACAGGTGAAATCTAGGGACCAGTTCCCTGCCCACGTGCCTGCATAATCACCCAATACAATCATCAGAATGGCTAACCTGCAATACTACATCTCACCTGTAGTGGCCACTGCAGGGAAAATGTACAGCCGGACAGAATTGTCCTCTCCACGGATTCTAGTGGTTGCCTCGATGAAACTCAACCTTTAAATGCAATTTGTCTACTCAAATCGAATATGCCATGGCTATAGTGGTCGGGGCCCCTACGCTGTAGTGTTTTGGGGCCCAGATCACTAAATTAGATTAGCCAAATGTAGAAGCACCTAAAACATGCTCTGAATGACCATTTTGAGGAGGTAATTACCAGTCTGTCAGTATAACGTGTTGGAGGCGCCATTAGGAACCTGACAAGTTAATACGCGCATCCCCAGAAGTGGAGCACTTACTAACACACCGTTCACTGGATTACAAAAAATCGGAGCTATGCGGCTATTAATCCACAGTGCCGGCCATAATCCTCTGATTACACTCGCTAACAGCCGGCCTTTAATGGCTTTTACTTGTCGCTTTTAATTTCTCCTAATCTTAGTCTGCATTCATGATGCAGCTTTGTCATCCAGATGCTTTTGTTGACACCGAATATATGGACCCCTCCCCCATTCCATAACCAGGGCCGCAACGAACTGGGAAATCTGGGGTACCCTGCATTGTATTCCCGGACGATACAGCGCTTCTTACGTCACCGGATGGCGACATAGTTTTAATGTATTTTCGGCTGTTTGTTATTATAAGCAGCGTCTGAGCTTTATTTATGCATTTATTTATTTATTGCTTTTAATCTCCCGTGATTTAATCCAACTAGTAAATTCTACAAGCAGTTGGCGCGGCGGTCCGCCCAGGCGTCCGGGTGTTCGCCTGCAGCCATTGTGAGAAATGACAGAGGTACCCGATCATTTATTTGCTATTGATGAACGTTTTCAGGAACGGTTGGCTTTTTACGACATGGAAAATAGAAGTTTATGCTTTTTTTTGTTGTTTTGTTGCTGGAATGGAAGTGAAGCGATGAGGCGAGGGATGTTCATGGGCACGGATGTACAGCAGAGCTAAATGTCATGTTTTGGAAAAGATAACACAGCATCATGTATGAGATCACTAAGAGCAGGATTTGGGAGCCAGGGGGCGCTGCACAACAGGAGAGGGGGCCAGATGGAAG
Organism: Bufotes viridis; assembly: GCA_033119425.1. Taxonomy (NCBI): domain Eukaryota; kingdom Metazoa; phylum Chordata; class Amphibia; order Anura; family Bufonidae; genus Bufotes; species Bufotes viridis. The sequence continues at coordinate 360,814,545 of CM065593.1, read as the reverse complement.
AAAGCCACCACAGAGGCAGGAAAGGGTTAAAGCCAAGGCTATTCATTCTATCTATCTATCTATTATCTATCTATCTATCTATCTATCTATCTATCTATCTATTATAGCAAAGAATGGCAGCACAAAGGAGCTAGACAAATGTCCAAAATATCAACAACAAAAAAATAGGCAGCACAATCCACAAAGTATAAAAAATTAAAAATGTATTTACCCATGTGGACGCAACGTTTCAGCTCAAACACTAGAGCTGCTTGATCTATCTATCCATCTATCCCATATCTATCTATCTATCTATCTATCTATCTATCTATCTATCTCCTATCTATCTATCTCATATCTATCTATCTATCTATCTATCTATCTATCTATCTATCTATCTATCCATCTATCTATCCCATATCTATCTATCTATCTATCTATCTATCTATCCCATATCTATCTATCTATCTATCTATCTATCTATCTATCTATCTATCCATCAATCCCATATCTATCTATCTATCTTCCTATCTATCTATCTATCTATCTATCTATCTATCTATCTTCTATCTATCTATCTAACTATCTATCTATCTGTCCGTCATCGGTGTCATATCTATCTATCTATCTATCTATCTTTCTATCTATCTATCTATCTATCTATCTATCTATCTATCTATCTTTTATCTATCTATTATCTAATCCATGTATCTATCATCTATGTTTCTGTCCATATTTGTGTGTATACTAGATATATATCTTAATTAATAGGAGGGTCAGAAATGGATGCAAATTAGTTGTATGTGGGTCTAGACCAGGGATGGGCAAACTGCGGCTCTCCAGCTGTTGCAAAACTACAACTCCCAGCATGCAAAGACTGCTTACAGCTATCAGCCTACAGCAGGGCATGGTGGGAATTGTAGTATAACAACAGCTGGAGGGCCGAGTTTGCCCATCCCTGGTCTAGACGTCCTCTTTTTACTCGGCAGCTAGCATTTATATTCAGAACAATATTGGCCACCGAAAACCAAAGAGATCTTGTGCCAATGCTGGGCTTAAAGGGGTTGTCCAGAATTTTACTATTGATGGACATCGATATCCAATTGCTGGGGGTCCAACGCCCGGCCCCTCGGTCAATCAGCTGCTTCAGGGTAGCTTCGGCGCCAGAACGACTCTGTCCATTGAGGAGTGAATAGAGCTGGTTACCGCATTCAATGGGAGCACTGCTGCAGTTCCCAGCTCTGTCCACTACACAATGGACGGCGCTGTGGAGTTCTGGCACTGACTTCCAGCTACTGCAGAACACGTTAAGGCAGGGTGCAGGGTGTAGGATACCAGCCAATCAGATATTGATGACCTGTCCTGAGAACAAGCCATCAGTAGTATAATACTGACCAGTCCCTTTAAAGGACAAATAGTCTTGTGTGTATAGGTTCCTAAAATGAGGTACTGGGAGGTGGGGACCCCTGTGCAAAACAGCATGAGAGCTCTTGGATGGCTCAAAATAGAGCATCCCCTTCCATATTCTTTCGATTTGGCTGTAAATCTACCTCTGCCGGCTGCTTGGTGCATGTTTTCTCAAGAGGGAATGTGGAGTCAGCCGCTGCCAGGCTTTTGTATTGGTAGCTTGTCTAAAAAAAAGGATTAGGCATGTCGAAATCCAACAGCCCGATCCTTCTGTCCCCGAACCTGTGCTGTCGGAGGAAAGCCAGTAGGCCACCATTTACATTAGATGGTTGATATCAGCAGTTTTCGTTCGACACATATATAATAGGTTTGACCGGCTTAGGGTATTCTTTTCCGGTATTGATTTCCGTCCTCGGGGCTCAATAGCGGAAAAGAACTGATCAGTTTAATCCTAATGCATTCTTAATGGAGAGCTTTCCGTTCAGGATGTATCAGTTCAGTCCCTCATGTTTTTTGGCTAGAGAAAATACCGCAGCATGCTGCGGTATTTTCTCTGTCCAAAAATCCGGAACACTTGCCGGAATGTTGGATCCGGCATTAATTTCCATTGAAATGTATTAGTGCCGGATCCGGCATTAAAATTACCGCATTGACGGATCTGGCCTTCCGGTCTGCTCATGCGCAGACCTTTAAAAGTATGAAAAAGTTGAATACCGGATCCGTTTTTTTTCGAATGACAACCAGAGAGACGGATCCGGTATTGCAATGCCTTTGGGAGATGGATCCGCATCCGGATCCGTCTACAATGGTATCCGTTTGCATACAAATTGCTGGAATCCAGCAACGCAAGTTTGAAAGTACCCTTACCCTCAGTTCACACTTGCGCGTTTTACAGCATGCAAACCAATGCTTCCCTATGGGACTTGTTCACATTTTCGCGTTTTACAGCGCGTTCGAACGCGCTGAAAAACGCCCGACGCATAAACAAGTACTTGGGCTTTTTTTGGGGCGTTTGTCGCGCGTTTTGGCCCATAGACTTCAATGGGAACGCGCAACGCTTGTATTTTGCACGTTTTTGACACTAAAAACACGCGTTTATGAATTTGCAACATGCTGGAAGGGCCAAACTTCATATAGACAGGGATATTTGGTCATTGGACAACACTGCAGTCAATCACACAAACGCGCGTAAAACGCGCGTTTACTATTGCCAAAAACACGCAAAAAAAACGCGCGGAAAACGCGCGGCTCAGAAATGCTCAGGTCTGAACCCAGTGTTAAAGGGGTTATTCCATGAATAATGTAAAAACATGAAAATCTAACACAATCGAGTACATGACAACCTCTTTCTACCTGCATCTCACATGGATCCAGAGATCTCCCCATTCATTGCTCCAATTGTTATTTCAAGCTCTCAGCTTAGGGGGCCTGTCCCTTCTGCTGCAGCTGGTGGCAGTTGAAGGATGGAACTGAGCATGTGCTACCGTCTCAGTGATCAGGACAGAGAAGTTAGAAAAAGGAGCAAACAGCAGGGGGCGCTGTGCAGATAGATTTCATTGAATAACTCAGTAGCTATAGGAAATTTTTAATTACATGCAATTGCGAAAGTGTTCAGATCCAGGTGCTGGTTCGAAAACTATACAATATTATTCGGGGGACAATCCCTTTAAAAGCCCATTTACACAGGCCATCATCTGAAATATCGCCCATTCGAGTGTGAACCCTATGAACCCCATGGCAACTGCATAGGGTGAAAATGGGATGGTAGGAGGTGTGGAATGGATTATGTTCCAAGGATTTCGACAGATATCGGCTGGGCCGACTATTAAAACAGGGTGCGGGGAGCTCTGCATGGCTTTTACATATATAATATTAAGTTTACATTTTTTTAAAAAAATTTTAATTTCATGACTCCCATTAATTTATAGCTAAACTGAAGTGGAAGTGGTCTTCATGGTGGGTTGTGGGGGCGACGAGATGCGTTAGGTTGGCTCCTACTCCGTTGTAAATATGTCGGGGAACTACTAGTGATGTTATCTCCCCCGGACGTGCATGGATGGCAGACGCGCATCGGGAGACGTGATGTACGGTAATTAAGGTGCCATGGTTTAGCAGTATTGCCGGAGACAGCGCACATACTAGTCGGAAGATTTACTGCGTTGTGCACAATTCCGAATCTAAGGCAGAAACAATTTCATGTACTATAAAAATGTAATTTGTTCTTTCCTTCAGGAAGTGGAGTAATAGCACCTGGAAGGGAATTGTCAAGCATCTTCCTATTCTTACTGCTGTAGGGAATGTAAATCCAGCATATTCTATCTGTTGTCTTAGGCAGTGACCAAAATGGATTGTCGTCATGGATGAGATGGGAAAACCGTGGGAGAAAATTGCCTGGATGTTATATCCATTGGCTGATAAGGCACCAGGCTTCTCATTACAACTAGTCAAATATTACCGGGGCTGTCCAAGTCATACTTATTGATGACCTATACTTAGGATAGGTCATCAATATCAGATCTGCGGGGGTCCGACAGCCGGCACCGCCAACGATCAGCTGTTTGAAGAAAAGGCGTGCGCTGTGCCAGCGCTGCCTCCTCTTCATTGTTTACCTGCTCACCGTCGCATGTGCAGCGGTGAGCAGATGTAATTACAACTAAGCCATCCCATTGAAATGAATGGAACGGCTTGGGTGTAATTACACCTGCTCACCGCTGCAGATGCGACTGCGAGCAGGTAAACAACGAAGAGAAGGCAGCGCTGTCACGGCGCACGCCTTCTCTTCAAACAGCTGATCGGAGGGGGTGCCAGGTATCAGACCCCCGCCGATCTGATATTGATGACCTATCCTAAGGATAGGTCATCAATAAGTATAACTTGGACAGCCCCTTTAAGTATTTGTTTAATTACATGTTCGTGCCCTGCAACATCTTCCCCCAGAGACTCCCCCCTCTCAGAGTGCTAGTCCGGTATCTCTCTGCTCCGCTATGAAGGCCTCTTCTGGCCTCCCCACCTCCTACCTGCTCTTTTCTGCTCCCAGACAGTGCATGTTCTCCCCGCTAGAGTGTGACCTAATTAGTCCCAGCCAATGACGATCTTCCCTGTGGGAGGGTGCCTGAGCAATAAGGTTCATCTTGTCTAGTCCTGCATAGGCACGCTATAGTATTGTTTGCTTGATCTCCCATGCCTGACCTCTGCCTGTTTACCTTGTTGACCCTGTCCTGTCTGCCCTGACCTACCACCTGTTTACCGAATTCAACAAACAGCGGAGTCCAGATCCCTGTACAGGGGTTAAAGGGTGAAGACCAGGGGTGTCACTGAGATAGCCCTTTTAGAGATGAGTACCCTGTAATTGTGATCCTCCTCAGTTAACTCAAAGTTCCCTAAATATGGGTTTTCTGAACTAGATAATCCCTTGCAGTGGCATGTAATACTGCATCTCTCCTGTAGTGGCCGCTGCAGGAAAATGAGCAGCAGATGAAATTAGCGGGTGGTTGCACGTCCCTTCATTTATGATGTGTCATCCAGACATATGATGAAGGCCAGACTGGTATGGGGATCTCAGCTGGGTCCTCCACAGATGTTCAGTAGCTTCTGGTATCGATCCATCTTCGGACATTTGTGGCTAAAGATGGGACACAGCCTGTTCCCAGAGCAGTTGTCACTAGTGTTGAGCGCGAATATTTGATTAGCGAATTTTTTTAGCGAATATATCGCTATATATTCTCTATTTCGAATATTGTTTTTTTAAGATGTTAATCCTTGTTGCTCTCTGGTTGTCTTCCCACTTCCCAAAAGCTGTTCTTACCTGTCCGGAGGATTCTTGGCTCCCTGCCCGCTCCAGTCAATGCCCGTTGCCGCTTCTGCTGACTTCCCGTGTGAATGGGAACGCCTCCATGCTAAAATGTACTGTCGGATGTGAGAATCACGATCTCACAAATTTGACTAAGTTGAATTCGCAATGCGATTAATATAACATGAATTACTCGCATTTCGAATTCAACTTAGAGCTGAGTTCCTAATGGTTGTATTGCTAGAATATAACGAATATCATGAATAACGAATATAGCGCTATATTCTCAATCTTCGTTATATTCTGGCAATACAACCATTAAGAACCCAGCTCTAAGTTGAATTCGCAATGCGAGTATAAATTCGCGTAACATTCGCAATATATAGATTAATGACGAATATTCGATTTCAACAAATATATGACGAATATTCAATCGAATATTCGCGAAATATCGCGAAATCAAATATGGCACCTCCCGCTTATCATTAGTTGTCCCCTACCTTCAAACCCTCCAAACCACAGGCTCAGGATGAATATGGTATCTGCAAGGTCATGTAATACAGGGCTGTCCGTCATTTTTAATGGAGCACCTCATAGCATTACATTTCCTATATTACCAGTACAATAATGTATGGCTGGATAAAACGCTCAGGTGGCAGCGATCTTATGGCTGCGCGCACTCTAATCAGTTGACATCCGAGTCTCAGTGGGAAATACCTGTCGGATCTGCAATATGCAAATCTGAAACATATGAACATGTCAGAATTCAGCTCCTTCCCACACAAGGAAAGAAGAGATAAGCTCTGACAATCACCTATTGTGAATGGTGGATCCTGTCTTATCTATACACAGAGGTGGTATCGTTACAGGCGGGATTAGAATGACAGCTAAGCAGATAACTGCATTAAAGTGATCTGTATAAACCGAGAAGTGGCACCTATTATTAGCTATAGTGGCCGGGGCAAAAAGTGCAGTACTTTATGTTTTTTGTTAAAATATATTGAATACATGGAAAATTAAAAACATCATCAAACATTTTTTAAAAATATGTTAAACATATGTGACTTAAAGGGGTTGTCCAACCAAAAATATTGTACGGTTTTTAAACCAGCACCTGGATCTGAAACCTTATGCTTTTCCGGCATTGAGTTCCGTCCTCGGGGCTCAATACTGGAAAAAAACGCTTCAGTTTTCTCCTAATGCATTCTGAATAAAGAGAAATCCGTTCAGGATGCATCAGGATGTCTTCCGTCCAGTCACTGAACGGCGTTTTGGCCGGAGATAATACCGCAATTCCGGAACACATGCCAGAATGCCGGATCTGGCCTTAATTTCCATTGCAATGCATTAGTGCCTGATCCGGCATTAAAAATACCGCAATGACGGATCCGGCATTCTGGTCTGTACATGCGCAGACCTTTAACAATGTGAAAATAAATAAATAAATACTGGATCCGTTTTGCCGGATTACACTGGAAAAACGGATCCGGTATTGCAATGCATTTTTCTGACCTGGTCACTCTGAAAAATGCCTGATCAGTCAGAAAAAATGACACGCGTTCACACACAGTTTGCCTGATCCGGCAGGCAGGTCCGGCAACGCAGGGTGAAAATATGTTAATTTAACAATTCTATGATTTTATAAATACTTTCATTACATTTAAAGAGACACAACCTGATTTGTGCTCTGTGCACGTTGCACTGGTTTTCACGCTCCAGCGATATAAGGAATGTTTTTTGCTTTGAGCTTTTATTGACAGCTGTTAGCGGCCATCGGATGCCCTTATCCTCAGGAACTGGAGCGTGAAAAGACCTCAAAAGACCAGAATCCGCCTAAGACTTAGTAAGCTATTTTGTAAAAAAATAAATAAATAGCAACTAAAATGAATCTGAGCTAGGTACCATCACCTAATACCCCTGCTGTGCGTGTTGTATACCGTTATGTCGCCTGTTGCGGTATACGGGAGTCCTGACATCCCATCAGGGGTTCTCTGGCTTTCCCATAAGCCTCCAGGAAGAAGCTATTTGGCTCCCAATAACCTTTCTCATTTTTCACTTTCTAACCGTTTCCTCGTCGTGTTTACTGAGATGACATATGTCTGTGGACCACATTGCGTCGGGTTCTCCGTGTCGTACAGCACATGGAAAGGAGAAGTATTTCCGTCTTCACTTCTAATTAAAGCTTCTTCTATTCCCACGTTACATATTTATGGTAGATTTCTGCTGAGACGCTCAGTCATAGAGCCGGGCTGCCACGATAAATAATGTATGCCTGCTTATTGCTAGCAATTCACAAAAGCCTATGGCTCCCCAGCCCATTGATAACAGCAAATTGTAGATCCTGCCTTAAAATTACTCACTGGTTTTCAGTTGTATCCGTTTTTTTTGTTACCGAAGGTGTCAGGATTCTCCTATAACATGTATACAGAAAAGATAATACAGTAGATTGGATGGAGCATACTCTGATCAGCCATAAATGTCCAAAATATTAAAGGGAACCTGTTACCCCAAAAACGTATATAAAACCGCCAGCATTACCTCATAGTAGCCCCCAGTCTGTTAATAATGATAGGTTTGATCCGGTAATCTGATGCTCCATAGATTTATGTTTTATGTCTATCAGTGATATCTTGCCGGTCAGCTTGAAGTCAAGGGGGCAGCGGCTTCCTTGCTTCAAGTCAAGGTAAGCACGCCCCCTAACCGTCCCCTCTTTTGTTAGATTCACAGTCAGATAAGTCTCACGCATGCGCAGTGCGCCGTGGAAACCCGGCTAAAAGCGGCTGCCTGAGACGGCATCGCTTCTTACCAAGGTGTTTGATACTGATGATCTAAACCAGGTATCCTCAAACTGCGGCCCTCCAGCTGTTGTAAAACTACAACTCCCACAATGCCCTGCTGTAGGCTGATAGCTGTAGCCTGTTCGGGCATGCTGTGAGTTGTAGTTCTGCAACACCTGGAGGGCCGCAGTTTGAGGATGCCTGATCTAAACTGAGGAAAAGTCAATGTCACATTAGAGCGAGTCGAACTTCCAACACTAGGGATGAGCGAAGCGAGCGTCAGATCCTAGATCCGACGTTGCTTCATTCAAAACTCCGGTTTAATGCTGCACGGAGATCCGTCTCCATACAGCATTAATATGTATAGCCTCCGACGAAGCAAAGTCAGTTATTCCCGAAGTCTTGCGGAACTTCGGTGGATAACTTCAGTATTTTAAAACTTGGATCCAAACTCGGCTTCGGTTCCAAATAGTACCTCGGAACTGAAGCCGAGTTCGGATCCACGTTTTAAAATGGATTTTCAGTTTAGAAATCAAATCCAGAAGACTTCGGGAATAACTCGCTTCGCCTCGTCGGAGGCCATATATTTTAATGCTGTATGGAGACACATTAAACTGTCCATTATTCTGTCCGTGATGGGGACGCAAGCAAACGGAACGGTTTCGTTCAGTTCAGTTTTGTCCCCATTGACAATGAATGGGGACAAAACGGAAGCGTTTCCTCCCCGCTATTGAGATCCTATGACGGATCTCAATACCGGAAGGGGAAAAACGCAAGTGTGAAAGTAGCCTTACTGTTTCTGTGGGATACCAGAAAGTCCGGAATGACCCTCGTCCTGAAACAAAGACTCATTCTGTGATTTTCTTACTATGTATTCCTAAGGCTAGTTTCACACTGGCGGTTTTCTTTTCCAACATAGAGTTCCGTCCTCGGGGCTCAATACCGGAAAAAAAACTGATTGGTGTTATCCCCATGCATTCTGAATGGAGAGAAATCCGTTCAGGATGCATCAGGATGTCTTCAGTTCAGTATGTAAAAGTTTTTTAGACGGGGAAAATACCGCAGCATGCTGCGGTATTATCTCGGTCTAAAATTCCGGAACACATGACGGAATGCCGGATCTGGCATTAATTCCCATTGACTTGTATTAGTGCCGGATTCCGGCATTACAAATACCGCAACGACGGATCCGTCTCTCTAAAACTGTCTGAAAACAGAGAAACGGATCCGCACTTGCAATGCATCCGCATCCGGATCCGTTTCCAAATGCTTTCAGTTGTCATGCGGTATGACGGATCCGGCGACGGAACTACCTGCCGGATCCTCACAACGCAAGTGTGAAAGTAGCCTGACTGTATGCAATGTATAGTAACTGGCAGGATGTAGGGACAACGCACAGGTAAATACAAAATATGTAAAATTGTATCACTTATGGTGGTTTTGGGAATTGCAGCTGCTGTGTCGGCAGATCAGTGTTTTTTTTTTAATATTTTTTTTTGTTTTAATCTAATCTTTGAAAAGGAATGCGTTTTCAAATTCCTATTTACTATCCACTGATTGCCAGGTGGCGTATTGCTATATAAGCATAGCGCCACCTAATGGAAGATATTACTTGCAATGATATTATCTTTCAGTCTTCAGTGTTGTCTATATACGGTATTATACGCCGCATGTTGTGTATTTGCTACAGGCAACTTCAGCTTACCAGAATGTGTTTCCAAGAAAAACCTATAAATCATATAAAAGGGGGGAAAACATGATAAAAATGATGCACTCCTCCCGGCTAGGACAGATTTTAGCTAGTCTGTTCATCTGAATTTCCAATATTGTGATCCATTGAGAACTGCACCGTAGCACTGGCAGGGACCCATATTGCCGTTCATCCTGAGCTTCCTGGTTCATCACCAGAAGGCTGGAGGTCTTGTTCTGCCAGAGCCACTGATCAGTAACAGGGAGGATGAATATAACGGAATATGGATATTAATATAGATTTACAGTAATGACTGCCATTAGTCGTTGTCACCCAGCATCCATAAATTAAAGGGGAAACTCATCCAGCAGTCTTGAATGCTATTCTATTCACAAATAGGATTAGAGGATTAGAAAAATATGACTGTTTTCTTCAAGAAACAGCGCCACCCCGGTCCACAGGTTGGGTGTGATATCGCAGCTTGACCCTATTCACATCACAGTAGAGTTGAGCTGTAATACCACATTCAACCAGTGTCCAGGTGTGGCGCTGTTTCTGGAGGAAAGCAACCATGTTTTTTTTCTAATCCTGTAAAAATATCAATAGGCAATAAAGTTTTTATTTTTTTTTCCGTGTCGTAATATAGAATTTATGAAGAAACAATGTTACCCTGCAGAGTCTGGGTTATTACTGTGCAGGCGCCATTGGGGGTCAAAATCCAAGTGAACGAGACTTAAAGGGTGAAGGAATGAAACGGCTGCCATTAACATAAGCAGAATATTGATTTCTAATGGCGGTCCGTAGCTCAGGTTCTCCGCCAGCTCACTTATACGTAAGAATGAATTCTCTTGGGGCGACTTGTAAGATGAAGAAGGTGACGGGATCATGGTTATTGCTCCCATTCTCACCTGGCATTAAGGCTAGGGCTACATGACGACACGTGTTGCGCGACATTTTGTCGCACAAATGTCGTACGACAATTTTTATAATGATAGTCTATGGTGTCGCACTGCGACATGCTGCGACTGCAACACGAGATGGATTTTTATGCGACTGTCGCAGTCGCAGCATGTCGCATATCGCAGTGCGACACCATAGACTATCATTACAAAAATTGGTGTGACATCAATGTCGCGTGACAAATGTTGCAGTGTAGTTGTGCCCTATGTGTCGCGCGACACGTGTCGTCGTGTAGCCCTAGGCTAAGGCTCCGGCTTGTGCCTTCACTTTAAGGATAATTAGATTCTCACCATAAAAGCAGCATAAATGATTAAAGGGGTTCTTCAGGACTAGAAAAAATGATTACTGACTTCCAAAAAAAGGACCACTACCTTCCTTCAGGTTGTGCGTGGTATTACAGCTCAGCCTCATTCACTTCAATGGAGCTGAGCTGCAATACCAGACACAACCTGTGGACAGGTGGTGGCGCTGTTTTGGGGATAAATCAGTCTTATCTTGGACAACCCCTTTAATCACACACTCACAACAACATTTCACACAACTTGTTACCGAGAGACTGCCTGATGACACTGATGAGGTGTAGGTTTTTGAGGAGCAATTTACAAAGGTGATGATGTAGAACATTGCAGCAGTCCCACGTGTATCTCACTTACCAGTTGATATTTTAGATATATAGTGATATATAGTGTCGATATATGCAGGATTGCAAATTGTCTTGGATTTGTATAATAATAGATTTGTGTATACAGCCTTTGTGCAGAATGATGTGTCTCCATGGTTATAGATTACAAGCAGATCCCGTGTGGTCGGATCCTATAGTCATACATTGCCCTGATATCTTAAAAACAAATTGAATAATGGCTGTGCTTCTTTGTACAATCATAACTGTGAAGGAACAGTTATATTTGGGTTTCCCTAAAGTCTCTTTCAGCCATATTATTCCCTGTTCCAGCTGCACAGCTAGATGCATTTCTCTCAGAAGCAGGGGTTGTCCACCTTCTCCCAGTACTGTATGCAGTTTTCTCACTTCCCTTACTTCCCACCGTGTTTGTTTTCTTCGAGGGAGCTCAGAAGGCTGATAAGGAGGGATAAATCCCACTTACAGAAAAGCAAGAGGTTCCTTTAATGTTTAGAAGCTGTTGTTTAATCAGGATCTCAGCAAGATCTGGCACGCCCCCACTTCCTTTCAGCCGTCTTTTGAGTCTCTGTTACCAGGGACTGACCACAGGAAGTGGACTGCAAGTTAGGTGAAAGTGAGGCCTCTAGTGGCCATGACTTTATAGCTTTTTTCAGGTGGATGCAGGCAGATTTTTTAAATGAGGTGATTTAGAAATTTGCTAGTTACACCATTCTCTATTAAATAAAATGAAATTGTGTAAAACTGTGACCCTTTAAAGGGGTTGTCCAAGTTATTCTTTGATGATCTATCCTCAGGATAGGTCATCAATATCAGATTGGCGGGGGTCCGACACCTGGCACCCCCACTGATCAGCTGGTTGAAAACAAGGCCTATTAGAGGAAGCGGTGGGCCTGGGAGACATCACTCCCGTGCTCCGTTGCAGCATTCAATTGTATTTCTGTCCTTAGTACATTAATGCACCTGAATATGTAGAGACAAGGGTTTCCACAATGGAAGCGCTCATTGCCCATGCCCCTTCTGCTGCCTCCATCGTGCCCCTACCTGGTGCTGCCTGAGGAGATCGCCTCATTGACGGTGCACCCCTGGATATGACATAGATAGATAGATAGATAGATAGATAGATAGATAGATAATGAATCTATGATAGATAGATAGATAGATAGATAGATAGATAGATAGATAGATATAGATAATGAATTTATGATAGATAGATAGATAGATAGTTATAAGATTGATAGATAGATAGATAGATAGATAGATAATGGATAAATAGATATTGAAAGATAGATAGATAGTTATACGATAGATAGATAGATAGATAGATAGATAGATAGATAGATAGAAAGATAGATAGATAGATAGATAGAAAGATAGATAGATAGATAGATAGATAGATAGATAGACATATTGTATATAATAAAACCATTTTGAAGGCATTTTAGTTCAGAAAAAATGTGAACAAAAGTTTTGCTTCAAACCAATCCTCAACTCATAAATTCCATTTTTATCTTTTATTTTTTATACGCTGAAATTTCTTTATTCTTCATCACTTTAAAAGGCGCCATAACTTCTATTGATGATTTTTATATGAAAACCTTTGTCCAATATTGTAATATAAAGCACCTTCATGGAAACAGATAAAACGTGAAAGTATAAAATATAAAGTTACATTGTGTTCAATTTCACTTTGAGTGACTGAAAAAGGGCAGAAAGGAATAAAATATTGTAAGAATCTATTCAAACCCAGGAACAGAAATGCAAATTTTTACTAGTTACTGCGGCACTGAGATAAAAATGGAAGACATTTCTGAATATTGCAGTGGCATAATTCTGCATAATGTTCTTCTGACCGCACTCGTTCTAGATTTACTTATACAAGGCAGAGAAAATCCCTTTAGTCAGGAACCCTCTAACCAGGAAGTCAGGCCTACCTACTTCCATTATCTTTTCCAAAATCCCTCTTTCTAGAGTGCATTCTTACATAAAACCATATTCCCATAATGGTATTTTGAGGGATCCTCCACAGACCTGGAATGTGCCTTGTGTTTGATCTCTAGATACTAAATAAAATACTTTTTGAACCATAAAGGGTTCCTTCATTCCCTACTTCTGGCATCACACAACGTCCATTCAAATCAATGGGTCATCTGTGTAATCCAGGTCAGGAGAGGTCCTCCAGAGTAAGAGACGCTCTGCAGCCACTCTCCACTGTACCAGGGATCCTAAACCAAGGGCGCCCCCTTCCCCCATTTGTTTCATAGGGTATATGAATATGTGTTTTCTGAACAAAACAACTACGGGTCCCTGCGGGTCAGTGTTATGGGCTCAAGGTATTGTATTCCCCATAGAAATGATGCTGTATGATATTTCATTATTGTTAAAAAATATCAAAATTGTAAAAGTGTTCCTCTGTAATTCCTCTTGGGAATGTATAATTAAACTGTCAATAACTGCCATGCCTCTTGGCTAGGGGGTGTGTCCCTACACAGTCTGGAGATGTCAACATTAGTGATGAGCGGCAGGTGCCATACTCGATTTTGACGAAATTCGCGAATATTCAATACAATATTCGTCATTATTCTAGTTATTGCGATTAATATGCGATTTAAATAATCGCGTATTGCGATTGTAACTTAAGGCTACTTTCCCATTGGTTTGATATCTAGAATTAGCGAAGATGACGAATATGACAAATGTATTCGTCATATTCCTCAAAACGAAGATAACGAAGTATTCTCCATTTTCGTTTTAGCAACCTATTCGTCAACTTCGCTAATTCTAGCAATCAAATAGGAGGGTTAAATGACTATAGAGACAGCTGTGTTTAATTAATCGCTATGCGAAATAGATTTGATTTCCGAGACTTCCTATTTGATTGCTAGAATTAGCGAAGTTGACGAATAGGTTGCTAAAACGAAAATGGAGACTACTTCGTTATCTTCGTTTTGAGGAATATGACGAATACATTCGTCATATTCGCTAATTCTACCAAGACAACCATATTAAACCAGGTCTAAGTAGAAATCGCAATGCGATTAATTCAAGTTATATTAATCGCATTGCGATTTCAACTTAGAGCTGGGTTTATAATGGGTCAGCTCGCTAGAATTAACGAAGTTAACGAATATGGAATATATTATAGCAGTGCTAAGTTGAAATCGCAATGCGATTAATATAACTTGACGTAATCGCATTGCGATTTCAACAGACATGGTTTACTATGGTCGCTAAAACGAAGATGGAGAATACTTCGTTATCTTCATTTAAGGAATATGACGAATACATTCGTCATATTCGCTAATTCTACCAAGCCAACCAGGTCTAAGTTGAAATCGCAATGCGATTAATTCAAGTTATATTAATCGCATTGCGATTTTAACGTAATTCTCAAATCCGACAGTACATTTTAGTATATGGAGACGTTCCCATGGTGATGGGGACGCTCCATGAGCACGGAAGTCGGCAGAAGCGGCAACGGGCACTGACTGGAGCAGCCAGGAAGCCAGGAATCCTCAGGACAGGTAAGAACTACTTTTGGGAAGGGGGAAAGAAAAAAATATAACAAAAAAAAAACAAAAAAAAACGAATATTCGAAATAGCGAATTTATAGCACTATATTCAAAATATTCGCAAATTAGCGAAGTGCCGATATTCGCTAAAAAAATTCGCTATTCGAATATTCGCGCTCAACACTAGTCAGTTTGTGTATGGACACAATCCCATCTGGTAACACCCAGTTTTATTAGTCATGCCTTTCTAGGAGGAATAACTGGGGAAAGGCCCAGATTGTCACAGATTTTTTATTAATTTTTGTATTTTTTGCTAGATAGCAAAAATTCTTGTTTTATTTTCTGATTGCAGATTCTTTTTTAAATTCTATTTTCTGAACATGATAATGGGGACAGGCCTCCTGCTGTTCTTACCAACATTTTGAAATATGTTTATGGCAGCCCTATGGTCCATAGACACAATGGACAGGAGGGGACCTCATTGACTTCTCTGGGAGAGTTTTCTAGACGTGCTCTGTGACCTGTGCAGAGCTCAGGAGGGAGCAGATAAGTTGTGATATCATCTATTGTGAATAGTGGATCATGTGTTATCTACAATGTGTATAAAGGTGTTATCTGTCATTGTAATCCTACTTGTAATCATAAGTAGATGACTGCAGTAAAGTGATCTGTACAGAACAAGAAGTGACGCCCGTTATTAGGCTTAGTGCAAAAAATGCTGAATGTTTTTTTTAATAGATATTGACATGGAAATGTAAAAGTATCATCACCAAAAATTCTTTAAAATTTGCTTTACATAAAAACATGTAAATGATGGGCCATCTAAACCTATTCTAAACACATTCCGGTTAAGCTAAGTTCACACAGTCAGTGTTTGGTCATTGATTTCCTTCAGTGATTGAAAGCCCTAATCAGGTGGGTCAAAAACACAGAAGAGGTAGAAATCTTTCCATTATGCCTTATCTCTGTGCACCCTCCACTCCTGGTTTTGGGTCACATTTGCTGATGGAAATCACTGACCAAATCACTGAAGTGTGAACTAGGCCTTAAAAAAAGATGGCCCAGAATTGTTATGTTTTGGGGAATACTAAAAGACAACTGGAGCTGACAGGTAGATAGGCTATGGGTCACAAACCTACCTGTCTGGGCTCCAGCGGCGAGATCTCCAGCTTTGGTGCGACTTTCTTGGCAGAGACGCGCTGCTAAGACATGCCCCCTTGTGATGCCACAGTGTCATTAACACCAGGATGCAATGCTCCTTCTCCCCACAGCAGGCGTATACTGGGGGAGACTAGCAGTGGGCTTCTTGCTCAGCTGCTCTATTCCTGTGTTCTGTGTTCTGACTAATGGAGCACCGACTCATCGGCTTCTGATTCTGGGACTTGGTGCTCTATTTAAACCCCTTCCTGGCCTTGTGCCAGTGCCAGTGATAGTCTGTGACTCCCCAGCTGTTCTTCTGGTTCTGTGTGCCTATGACCACTCTCTGTCTCCTGTTTTGGTATTGTGTTTCTCTTCTGGCTCTGACTTTGGCTTGGCTATTTGTATACCCCCTGTCTTGGTACTGTATTGTCTGCTCGTTCCCGACCCATTTCCATACAACTCCGTCTCTGTGATGTTCTGTGTGTGTGTGTTGTCTTGCAGGTTATCAGAGTAGAGAACGTCAACCAGTTGCGGACTTGCTGCCTAGCGCTTGCACTGCAAGTAGGCAGGGAAAGAGGTTGGGGTTCGAGTTAGGGCTTACTGTCTGTGTCCTCCTGGCTACTGTGATTACACTATGACTATTTGATCAGTGTCCAGCTCCAAGCAGCTGAATGAAGGGGCTGTTGCTATGCACCCCACCCAATGTTTGCCAGGAATAGTGCTATTGTGGCTATCCCGCTGCTTTGAGTGCCTTTAGTTAGATGATCACGGGTTGCTGAGAGTTGGACATTCAGAAAACAAATATAAAGAATTTAATAGTATTATCCAAAACCCTCTTTAAGTGTATGTCCAGCATTTAACAGTTTTTTAGTCACCACCACTCCCCACCCCACTGGACATATGGAGGGAAGCATACTTACCTGATCCCCACCAAGCTTAGCTCCCTACATCTCAACCTCCATAGTGGACAGGGTCCAGTGACATGCCGCTTGCGGGACATGTCACTTTTGTGGCTAGTCACTGGCTCCAGCAGCAAAAGTGACCCTGTCCATTTAGCAATGCACAAGTGGGGACCAAAGAACAATGAATAAAGAGGTAAACTGAAAGAGCCAGAAACGGGTGGTGGGGAGCAGGGAAGTATGCTTCCTTCCACAGGTCTGACAGAGTGGGGATGGTAGTTGGTCAAAATAATTATTTTTAGTATAGTGTATGGACAGGGGTGTGAAATATTTTTGCAATACTTTATTAGTGAAAGATGTTTCTTGGTTCTAGAAAACAGGGTGTAAAGAGTCTCACTGAATGTTGCTAATGAATATGTCTTCAGTTGTTCTACTGAGCGCTGAAGACCCCTGTGTGTAACAAGTCAGATAGGCAAAGTGATGGGCAGTGATGGGGCACATGTACGGTACATGGTGAAGGACTGGGGTAGTGACAGGAATCAGGCTGAAAGCCTCTGTTTATTACACACTGGTGTCTTCAGCACTCAGTTGAACTGAAGACTGAAGACAGACTCTAAAGATTTGCTACCCTGTTTTCTAGTGAAGAGAAACGCTAATAAAGTACATTGCAAACATGTTTAACATCCCTGTCCCTACGATACATACAATTACAGATAAACTGAAACAGTTAGGCCCCTTTCAGACAAGCGAGTTCCACACATTAGACTCGCAGCGTGAGTATGCAGCAGCTTCCATCCTGACCTCCCAGCACTGATGGGGTTGAATAGAATTATATTAATTTATGAAGCTATGTAACCCTTACAGTTCTAGAATGTATTGGATAACTGACAGCATTATGTCAGTGTTATCAATACATTCAAGACCTCTAAGGGTTACACAGCATCATAAATCAATATAATGCTATGCGACCCCGTCAGTGCTTGGAGGTCTGGACGGGTGCTGCTACATACTCACACTGCGAATCCGATGTGTGGAACTTGCTCGACTGAAAGGGGCCTTTAAGAGAATTACTTTACTATTATTTAAGGAACGCTTCTAAATCCCAAATATCTCTGTACATCTCCTTAACTCTGACCATCACGGTGTCCGCCTCTGCCCTCACTTACTATATTGATTTGTATTTCTCTTTAGTTCAGTTATACTGTATAATACAGCATAGACATGCAGCTATCCCATCACACCCCCGCAGAAAACATTGCCATTGTGGAGCTGAGTCAAAAGAAAATACACAGTCTACACCGGAGCGCAGTATTCCCACCACTGTGATCTGCAATCTTTCTCAGCCATGTTCGTGCTGTTTTAACTAGATGTTGACTACGTACGTAATATTCTAGCGATAAATGGTTATGTTCATCTCCTATAGAAGGTTTGGTTGGGCTGAATAATTGGAAACTGTATGCTGAACATTCAATGGATAATATTTTCTTGCACGTCATGTCATAATTGTAGAAAATTTTAATCACACTGAGACGAGTTATTGAACTAGTCCACCACCGACTCGGGTAGTTATTTTGTATCTTTCGCTTCCAGTCGTTCCCGTTTCAAATATTTGCTTTTCTCCGCTTCTTTGTTCATTTTCATCCAAAATCTTAACAGCAGGAAGAAAACCTTTTATGAAAAAAACAAAAACTGTGTTGTACTTTGTATAATATTTGAACCGTCGGTTTACAAGAGAAAGCTAAGAAGGAAAAAAAACATAGTCATACCTTTCAGATAAAAATCTCATCCGTAATGTAGTGATTGTCGTCATCCTCTATGGATTTCTACATGACTAAAGAAAAAAAATCACTTACTGATCTGGAGCCTTTATCCATTTGGTTCTTTACTGTTCCCGGAAATAAGAATAATTTCCACAATGGTCTTTTTTGAGCTTTGAAGAACAGACCATAGAAATAAAAAGTAAAAATAAATAAATAATAAAACATAAATAAATAAAAACTATTTAAAAACTAACCCACCCCCAAAAAAGTCCACCACCCTTTTACCCAAAAGTGGACATGGTAGAAAATGATAAATGTTAAAGAATTGGCTTATCTCGCTAGGATATGCCACCAATGTCCGATAGGTGCGGGTCCCAGATGTATCTCCGCTATTCATGACGCCGGCTGAAGTGGGAAGGAAGGATGAAATGGGGTAAGTTTGGAAGCACTCAAACTATCTTTTAAGTGTAATGCAGAGTTCGGAGTCTATGCTGGTTGTGATACAAACCCAAACCCTTTAAAGGGACACTAAACAAAAATGTACATTTACAGAATAAACATTGATGGCCTATCCTTAGGATTCGGGACATATTTGGATATTTGGGATGAACCTGCTGAATATCCTGATTAATCCCTACACAGAGTAGGGTTTTTTTGTGTAACAGGGCACAGCAGGGAGTCCTAGGAAGTATTTGAGCGTAATACCTGAGCGTAAAGATTAGCTCATGCCAAGTAGGGGCAATCAGGGAAAGGCACCTGGCTCTATGTGGGGGACCCCTGCAATGCACGTCCGACATGCGAGGGTCCCTATAATATATTATAGATGTGGATTAAAAGGTTGTCGTGACGCCAGTTGCATTTTAGCAATGAGAGACTAAGTCCCCCTATGTAGAAAGTGATGGTGGAACTCAAGTGTAGGAATGCCAGGGTTGTGTGAGGGTGGCCTATAGTGTCCCTCCTGGTGTGGCTTTTGCACTTGTCACGGTGCTCCTACCTGGATATCCTGGAACCCCAAGCGTAGTCGTCCGAAGCAGTGCAAATAGGGTGAATGGTTGAAGAATTTGTAGAATAAATTGAGTCCCATCTTTATCTTGTTCTGTATCTTGTCAAGGGAACCTCTCCTCCTGGCTTCTGAGGCTTTTAGCTTTGGCCTCTATGCCCAGCAGAGCAGACAGTGCTCTGCTGGTTGACACGCAGCCTTCCCCTTACAGGGGGTAAGCTAGACTAACTCTAGCAGGACTCCTCCAGGAGGGACGAGGGCCTGCTCCTTCCTCAAGCAGGGGATCCTCTGAACTGACCTTCTTTAACTAACTCCTCCCTATCTAGAGAGAGGGCTGGAATGGAAGAAGGGCTCCATTCCAGCTAACACAGCCCTGCCAGAGGTGCCACCATCTGCTGGTGAACCAGGCACATTGCATGAACATAACATTTATAAAGGAATACAAATACACAGGGTGCAGGACATAACCATAAATACACATGATGATACAGGATGCACCATTAAAGATAGTGATGGGGCGAAAAGAGTGGTAATGCTCGTTACACCCCTAGGCACCGCTAGTCCCTATAGACCAATGACATAAGAAGTAGTAAGAACGTTCCCTTTTGTTTCGCTGTTGTATATATTATAAACTTATGGGCTATATTTTACTAAATGAATAATTAAAGTTAAGTATTATCTTCATACGGCCTCCTTAGTTTTGTGAATCCTTATTGATTATTGGTTGCCCAGTCTGACATCATAATAACCATTACTCACTCTAGTGGTTTTGCTTTTTAAATGTAAGACAGCAAGGAAGCTGTCTTACATTTAGACCGGCACTGGATGCGCCATAGTAATGTAAAGTCCGGCGCCTCTACATAACGGGCCGATACACTGCCAACACAGGGGCTTATTAAGACTGCCGGTCTTACTGAGTGACCCCCAGTATCTTTTTTCTGAAGGACAGAACGTTTCCGTCATATGGCATTAGAGCCTTGTTATGCCGCGTTGTATTCTACAAGATGTCTCACCGTGCTGATAATTTGGGAAGAACGTGTCAGAACCTGAGAGGGAGCCTACTGCACTTTTCCATCTTATTATTATAAATGTTTTCAGGCTGCTTCAGATGGAAAATGGATGAGCGGAATTCTGCGCCGTGACACATCTCCCCATCAGCTCTTGCAGTTGGCTTATAATTGTGCTTCTCCGCAGTCCAGCGGGTGACGGGAACTCGACGACTGATCACAAATGTGCGTCCAAAGGCTTAACACCACGAGTGAACTAGCACTGCAGTTGTCGCTCAAGACTTCTAGTCTTATTATAATATATAAAGGACAGAGGTGAGATGGCAAGTTGAGATCTGACAGGAGAGGAAAGTCCCTGGTACCTGAGCGGGCCACATGGCATAGCGTTCTACCATGTAAGGAGAAATCAGTGTTGTAAATCGCGCATGATGGGAGGGGGGGCTGTTACAGAATTTGCATTGGGGTCCATTTTTTCCACTTCCTTAAAGGGTTTTTCCATGACTTAGATATTGATGGTGTATCGTCAAGTCGTCAATATCCTGATCGACACCGGGCACCTCCACTGATCAACTGCTTCGGGCAGTTGCATACTATACTGTGGACGGAAGGCTCCATTCGCAGTGGCCACTGCTAAGAGTTAATTTTTGCTCAAAGGGTTAATCTCTACCAGTAAAGGTTGATGTGTTTTTATGCCGTTCATGTGCTTTCAAGAGCTGAATATGAGAACACAGCTTAGTTATTGTGCCCTACTCAGTAGGAGGAGGCTGGCTCTTTAGCTTCTGACGGCGGTGTATGGCAGCTGTGCTGCAAAACTGCAGCACCCTGGAGCAGGAACTACACATTGGATGTAGCCTTCTGCTTCCGAGTCCAGCCACTGTATAGTTTTTGGGGCCAGAAGCGAATCGATGGGGGTGCTGTTTGACGGAATCTACCAATTTGATATTGATGACCTATCCTGAGAGTTAAAGAGGTTATCCAACCCCTATAATGACCCCAACCTCCCCCCAATGCCCGGGCACCTCATATAGGTTATACTTACCCAGTTCCCCAGCACTCCCTGGGCTCTTGATCCCCGCCCAGGCGCTGCTGCATCTCCCCATCGCGCAAATCAAAACATCTGGCGACGGGGGAGAGGCAGCCAATAGCAGGCTGTGATGGGGACGATCAGGAGTTACGCGGTGGCCCCAGAGTGGGGTAAGTATAACCTATATCAGGTGCCCAGGCATTTGGGTGGGGGTCATTATAGGGGTTGGATAACCCCTTTAACAGGCACAGTCATAACGTGTTAACTAGATGTGATAATTCGCCAAGTGTGACTGTTGATTGCTAAATCCGTATGTAAGAACCTTCCAGAAAAGGGTCAGCCGTAACATGAACAGCCATAGTTCCCTTACGATACTGCAAGCCACAAAGCCTCCATGCAGTGCAAGCCACAGATCCCACCTACAGGATAGTACCACGGTGTCCCTATTACCAACCATAGCACCCTAATCAGCCACAGAGCCTTTCACGCTGCACTTAGTGGCCACCCAGCTCCTATTTCATGCCACAAAGCCCGGTTTACCTGCCACAGTGCTCCCGTGACTTGCAGCCGCAATGAACGGCAAGTCAATGAGATCCCATTGGCAAGAGCACAATGGTGCCCCTTTTATCTGTCCCCCATAAATCAGCCATGTTCCCGAGTACGTTTTCTCCACTAGGTGGCGGTTATAAATCCACCAGTAGGACCCATCTGATGCTGTATACCACACTAGTATTCATAAAAGCCGCCCATACAGTGTAATAAAGCAATAAAAAACCTGTAAAATAAAAGTTGTTTGATGCTTCCAATGGAAGAATATAACTTTTTTTTAAGAACAAAGAACTGAAATGCAGAAATATCCTCACTGAGTAATGTAGGTGGAAGACGCTGTACTCTATACCCTAGCTGCAGTACATTAGCCTCCCAGCAGCAATCTGCATTAACCTGCTCCATGCTGTGATGCTAGCGATGTCGTGTTTGCTTGCTTATTTGACAATGAATAATTGGCCGGGTCTTATGTAAGGTGTTTCAATGGAAATCATCCAAATTTGTGCTTCCTAGTTAACGCAAATTATCTTTGTGCATTAATTTACGAAGAGGTACCATAAATATACTGTATATAATGTACTCTGTTTACATGTAGTGCAGGATAAGCACAGTTCAATGTTAAGGACAAGGCAAGGTTTACCGCAGTTTATGGTTACATAGTGAAATTCCGAGGTGAAAAGTCAAAAAATTGCCGCAACATGCTAAAAAGTTTCAGGTGACCTTGTGACTTTCCCCATAAAAAAAATGATTATTATTATGAACCTAATATCAGCTGCCAATCCCCCTAATGCCACTTCCATTGCCACTCTCTGCCACTACCATTAACACTACACAGCCGCCACTGCCACATGCCACTATTACCCTACCCTTTCCATAACCACACTGTACTGCTGCTGCCCCTAAGTAAAAGGGAGAATTTTTCCAGGCTTGTTCAGAACAAGCCGCTGTTTCTGCCGACTTTAAAGCATAATTTTTGGACACTTGGGCAGAACAAGCCACAGTTTCTTATGACATTAATGTGTATGTGTAAACAGGGGCAGGGATCTGTCCCTGTTGAGGTATACTTTTCGGACCCACAGTTTTTATCCCATAACACCATCATCCCCCGATAAGGGACAATTTTTGAAAGGTTTCTATCCAATATGACAGTGCAGTGTTTTTTTTAACGCTGCTTGTTAACATTGTCAACCATGCGTTTACACATAGTTATGTATGTCAGTGTCACTCTGATATTATGTGGTATTGCTGTCATTGCATTCAAGAGCTTAAAGAGGGGGGGGAGTACTAAATATCATTAAAAATTATCATAATTAGTTATTATTATTATCTCTATATTATATCAATAATCTTTATTACCAAAGTGCATGGGATTTACATATTTCCCTTCTGGTACATACGTCAAACCCACATGACTTTAGCATGTGACAGCAGTGGTTCCAGAAGGTAAACAGCATATGGAGCTACAGCAGCACAGCGCCGTACACTGTGTAGGGGCCATTTTCAGGTACTACAGTACCCATCTCCATTTGATATTGATGACCTATGCTTTAAAGGGGTTGTCTGGACTAGGTGTTCTATCAGGGAATGGGAGAGGGGTCATTCAAGTTCTTTTTCTGAAAATAAGTGCATATAAGCAACTTAAAGGGAATATGTCACCTAGAAAAAAAAAACTCTGCCAGTTAAAACCAGATAGAGACATTTATCTTTTTTATCTGTTTTTATTTTATTTTTTAAATCTATCTATCTATCCATACGTGATATCTCTCATCGCAATCCTGCCTGTTATGATAATGAGAGGACTGCTGAAAAGTGATCTGTACAGACCAGGAAGTGGCACCTATTTTTAGGTTTAGTGGTCAGTATGAAAACAGCAGGATTTTTATTTATTTTATTTATTTATTCATTCACTTTTAATATACATAGCAACATTGAAAATTAAAAATAACATCACCAAAAATTCTTAAAAAAATATATTTAGCATAAAAACTTGATTCAAACAATAGGTCATTTTCTCATGACAAAGAACTTCTCTGTTGGGCCTGGCTTGTCCGTGCATCCCACTGGGTGTTCAATGATTTCTTTGAGAACCGTGTAATGGCGATCCATTAACCTGACATCTGTTTTGTAAAATGGAAAATAAAATGCATATTTTTGTATTATTGTTTTATGTATATGTTTGGCAACTACTGAATTAACTGGAAGGGTAGAAAGTCCAAATATCTGCCTGATCTGTAAGCTGAGATGCGCTGTGAGTGAGGGGGCGCGCTTGCGCTGTTAGACTGTCATCACGTTTTCCTACTGAAGCGGCTGCTTCCCTGCTCTTTAAACCGTTATGATCGAGGCCAAGCCGTCAGTTTGGGCCAAATGACTGAAAGGCAGGAGTCACCTTTGTTTTTATTGTGCCAGTAATTGAATTGTCACATAGCATATTCAATTGGAAATGGAATTAGCATAGACTAATTGATCTGTGTAATTCAATTAGCATGTGAGTCTATCCGGAATCATTCCTGATAGCGCAATACTACCATTATTTCAAACAGTTTGACATATCTGACTGTTTTCCCCCCGGGTTTGCAATTTTGTTTTATTTATTTAGTTATTTATTTATTTATTGTCATACATATAGAAAAAAAACACATTTTCTTTCTGTTTTATCCAGATTTTTTTTGGCCCTGACAATTTCAGAGAATCTCTCCTGATATGTCCATTTAACTAAATGTTTGTACTCCCCAAATAAACAAACATGGAGCATCTTTATTCCGTGTTTTTCTACTCCTCTCTTATTCCCCCTAGAACTGTGCGCATAAATGGACAACTGGGCGTTACCATCTGACAATGACCCATTAGCGACAAGATACCGGTTTAGTCATAGATTTCCAGGAGGAATAACAGAGGAACGGTAAAATGTAGAGTTGTGAATATAGTTATGGATTGGACGAGGCATGTGTGACTGTCTAAAAGAAAAATTTAATGGGCTGCAAGGAAATTAGACACCTATAGGGAGCCTTATGGAAATATCTGAAAAACAGGTGAATGGTGCTGAGCTGCAGTACCAAGCACAACCACTATACAATGAACGGCGCTGTGCTAGGTGAGCTGTGAGAAGGCCGCGGCGCTCACCAAATTGCTGCAGCCTCCCCAGCTGATCGGCCCAGTTGCTGGGTGTCGGTCCACCGTCGATCTGCCATTGATTTATCCTGAGGATAGGTCATTAATATTAAACATCCAGAAGGAAACCCTTTAATATTATAGTCCTGGAAACCCCTTTAATAATAAGTAATAGACTAGGATATTTTATTCCACCCTGTGGTGCTCATCTTGACATCGAGATGACAGTAAAAGTAAAAAGTAGCGCTAGTTATCTGAATACTGGCACCATCAGGCAGTTCTGTGCACGCAGCAAGTTCAAGGTATTTCCTTTGTCGTGTGCGTAAATGGTTTTCATTACCCTAAGAGTCTGTAGATGGTAGGAATTAAAACATTTGCATAAGTTGCAATATGCATTATTATTACTGAGACTGACTTTACAGCAAAATATGCTATTGTAGTAGAGATGTGTTTATCTATCTATCTATCTATCTATCTATCTATCTATCCCATATCAATCATCTGTGTCATATCTATCTATCTATCCATCTATCCCATGTCTATCTATCTATCTGATATCTATCTATCTATCTATCTATCTATCCCATATCTATCTATCTATCTGATATCTATCTATCTATCAATCTATCTGTCTGTCATCTGTGTCATATCTATCTATCTATCTATCCATCTATCCCATATCAATCTATCTATCTATCTATCTATCTATCTATCTATCTATCCATATATTCCATATCTATCTATCTATCTATCTATCCCATATCTATCTATCTATCTATCTGATATCTATCTATCTATCTATCTGTCTGTCATCTGTGTCATATCTATCTATCTATCTATCTATCTATCTATCTATCTATCTATCCATATATCCCATATCTATCTATCCCATATCTATCTATCTATCTATCTATCTATCTATCTATCTATCTATCTAACTATCCATCTATCAATCTATGTATCTAACTATCTATCTGTCAGTCATCTGTGTCATATCTATCTATCTATCTATCTATCTTATTATCTACAGCGTCATGCATAAGTATTCATATCCCATATTCCACATTTTATCACGTTACACCCACAAACCTAAAGGGTTTGTCTGACTTCAGAGCTGAACTCGGACACAATCCCTTCTTCCCTCATTCGCCATAAATGAGTGGAGCTGAATTGCGCAGAGCAAAGGCTTTTTCTTTAGATCCGGTGATGTACCGGGTTTCACTATGGGTAAAAACAGGCTAGGGCAGCGTTATAGACCTGCCATTAGTGTCGGTGATGTCACCGGGATCACTTTTTCAATTTTCGCCCCTGCCCATGATCACTCTGGAGGAGCTGCAGAGATCCACATCTCAGGTGAGAGAATCTGTCCGCAGGACAACTATTAGTCATGGTAAGAACTAATGGAAGAGTGGTAAGAAGAGCGGTAAGAAGAATTGAGCCATTTGTGAAGGCACGTCAAGAAGTCCTGTTTGCAGTTTGCCACAAGCCATGTAGGGGACACGGCAAACACGTGGAAGAAGGTTCTCTGGTCGATGAGTCCAAAGTTAAACATTTTGGCCTAAAAGCAGAATTTGGTGGAAAACTAACCCTGTACATCACCCTGAACACATCATCTCCACCGTGAAACATGTGGTGGCCGCATCATGCTGTGGGGAGGCTTTTCTTCAGCAGGGACAGAGAAGCTGGACAGAGTTGATGAGAAGATAGATGGAGCTAAATACAGGGCAATCCTGGAGGAAAACCGGGTAGAGGCTGCAGAAGACTTGAGACTGGGGCGGAGGTTCACCTTCCAGCAGGACAACGACCCTAAAGATACATTCAATGGTATAGATCAAAGCATATTCATGTGGTAGAATGGACCAGTCAAAGTCCAGACCTAAATCCCATTGAGAATCTGTGGCAAGACTTGAAAACTGCGGTTCACTGACTCTTTCTGTCCAATGTGACTGAGCGCGAGCTCTTCTGCAGAGAAGAATGGGCAACAATTTCAGCCTCTAGATGTGCAAAGCTGGTAAAGTCATACCCCAAATACTTTCAGCTGTAACTGCAACACAAGGTGTTCCTACAAAGTCCTGACTCAGGGGGGCTGAATACCAATGCACGCCACACTTTCCAGATTTTTATTCATAAAAAAATGTATCATTTTCTTTTCACTTCACACATATTTGATACTTTCTGTTGGTCTATTACATACAGTCTGAATAAAATACATTTAAGTTTGTGAGTGTAACGTTTTTAATTAATAGATTTGGTCTAGATATTGATTTGGTTTCGGTGTGTACAGTACATTATTTCAAGTCATTTTGTCCAGTATTTTTTAGATGACAGACTTTAATAAATAATGGCTCCACATAGTTCCCACCTACCACTGTAAAGTGCAGAAATAATTCTATATAGAGTTAGATCCCGTCATACAGTGCTCAGTGTTTCTGTCAATACTGATGTCATGAAATGCTAAAATAATACCGCTATATAGTGTCTGAAGCACTCACCACTATCATCTCCTCCCACGTTTAGTTTATTTGACAGCAAATTTCTTCCTCGACACCTCGGAGGTGTTAAGGGAGAAATATGGATATCACAGGATGTAGGTGTGCAGTTGACAACATCAATAAAATACCCAGCGAAAATTATACATAAGGAGACAAGAACCCTTCCCAAAATAAGCTCAACATCTAAGACATAGCTCCTGATTTTTCTAAGTCCCTCATATAATTTTGCTGCGGACGGGGAGCTGATATAAACAGTCATCGTAGTGGTCACCTGCTCACTTTGCGTTACATGACCAGTTGTCCATCCGCCACCCCCGGGTCGAAATATGTTCATCTTGGCACGGCTGGGAAAAGAAGAGCCGGCGCGGGAGGGTTAGACACTGAACCCAGTGGGGGACTACCTAAGCATGATCTCCACCATGCGTTGCCCACTCTGGGAGGTCTGTCTTAGGCCCCTTTCACACGAGCGTGTCCGGATTAGGTCCGGATGCGTTGCGGATGCGTTCAGTGAAAACTGTGCGATTTCACAGGCAAAGCCATTCAGTTTTGCCTGCAATTGCGTTCAGTTGTTCATTTTTTTCCGCGCGGGTGCAATGCGTTTTGACGCGTTTTTCACGCGCGTGATAAAAAACTGAAGGTTTACAAACAACATCTCCTAGCAACCATCAGTGAAAAACGCAACGCACCCGCACTTGGTTGCGGATGCAATGCGTTTTTCACGCAGTCCCATTCACTTCTATGGGGCTAGGGATGCGTGAAAAACGCAAAATATAGAACATGCTGCGATTTTCAAGCAACGCACAAGTGATACGTGAAAAAAACGCTCATGTACACAGACCCATTGAAATGAATGGGTCAGGATTCAGTGCGGGTGCAATGTGTTCACATCACGCATTGCACCCGCGCGGAAAACTCGCTCGTGTGAAAGGGGCCTAACTCTTGACCCTGAGTGATCCATACATGACTACACAGGTACAATAAAAATACATCAAAACATAATATAAAGCCAAATAACATTAAATGTCCATAAACATTCTTGCAGGTAGCCTGTTCTGAGCTACTGTAATGGTATAGCGTTGTAATTTTCTTTCTACTTTCTCTAGATAAGTAACTATCTTTTATAGCTTGTAGTAAAACTGTGAAACATATGTCCAGCATTATAAAGCCTTCAGAGTAAAGGTGCATTTACCCGTACCAATGAGCAGCAGACTGTCGGGAAAGAAGCGCTCCTTCCTGACAGTTGGCTGCTTGTTCAATGGGGGTGAAGTAATGCATTTACATGCAGCGATCCCCTCCACAGTATTAGGATGAGGGATCACTATTGCGATCATTCGTCCTCATTGAGCTGCATTGTTTCTAGGCAGCAGATCGCTGTTTATACAGCACAATCTGCTGCCCAAAAAACTATAAT
This sequence comes from Bufotes viridis, assembly GCA_033119425.1. Classification (NCBI taxonomy): domain Eukaryota; kingdom Metazoa; phylum Chordata; class Amphibia; order Anura; family Bufonidae; genus Bufotes; species Bufotes viridis. The sequence continues at coordinate 360,785,406 of CM065593.1, read as the reverse complement.
TTAGGAGTTGCATGAACGAAGGTTTCTCCCAGAGAATGAGTATTTCACCGGGTGATCTGCTGCACCTTTACACAGGCAGATTGTCCTGAATAAACGTTCACAGGAAGGTTCATTCCCAATAATCTGCCAGATTATCTGTATGTCTACATCCACCTTCAAGGGCCAAGAATCGTCTAGCTCATCGCGCACGAGCGCTCATAGCAACACTCGTTTGGGATGATTTGGCGATGTAAATGGATCTTTTATGCGAACACAAAAATCCTCATTTCCCGGTGGCAGATCGTGGTTTGTAAACACAATCTGCTGCTGGGAAACAACGAGTCAGTATGGGGAAGAGCGATGGCATTAGCGATCGCTCTTCCCCATACTCTGAGGCAGTCCACTGCATGTAAATGCAGTGGTCTCCTCCCCTAGCTTCCAGCAGGTGGTCGGGAAGGAACGCTTCCCTTTCGACAATCTGCAGGTACATCGTTCCGTGTAAAGGAACCTTAAGACTCAATATGTTTGCAGTACAAATCCGTATTGTTTTACAGATAAAGCTGCCTGCTGGGTCATCAGGACAAATGTAGAGATGATGGAATTTCCTAAAATTTCACTTTGGGTCTGATTCACCTGAATCGGCCAGGAAACTCTATTTGCATATGAGTCAATTCCACCCGAATTGAAAGTGCTTAGAATGCCTGGGAAAGCCTCTCTATTTTTCTCTCTCCAGAAAAATTCTCCTGAATCGGATCTCAAGAAATTCTGACGAATCAGATAAAAAATAAAAAAAATTGGGGTTGAATTTCGATTCTAAAAAACCGATTCGTTCATCTCTAGACACATATTTTTCCTACTTCATTTTGCAACAGCTCAGTATCCTTCATATTCCACAGATGAGGGAATTTCCTAAAATTTGCTTCGGGTCTGTTTCGACTGAATTGGCCAAGAAATTAGATTTGGGTATGGGTCAGTTCCGCGCAAATTTAAATTGCTTACAATACTTCTCCTGAATTGAATCTCAAGAAATTCGTCCAAATCAGAATTTTAAAAAAAATTCAGATTAAATTTCAATTCTAAAGAATGGATTTGGTCATCTCCAAACATATTTTTCCTACTCCTAACAGTACAGTATCGCTTATATTCCACACATATTGTACGCCAGTCATGTTTCATCTCACTAGTAGTTGGCAGGAGACGCATTGCATTGACTAGTGCCCCCAATAGGTGGGTCAAATGACGTACATAAGAAATGTAGCACCGCAGTAACATGGTTTAATGGGGTTGAATAAGAAACGGTGTGGAGAATGGCTGCAAAGTGCATCTTTCATTCTGGATAACCCTATATGACTTATTTACATGCAATGCCTAATCTATCCTGCGGAGGCATTGCAGGTTCCTTCAAAGATTACTGATGGATACTAGAGCTCCCAGCAGCAGGATGTGAAGAGCCAGTTATTAAAAAGGGATTGCTTGAAACATACATTCCCTTTAAACAGTCCTATTACATGCATTAATTTTTTATGTTGGTGAAATGTAAAAAGAAAACACAACCCAATATGACTTACATATGTAAAATATGACATGCTACATTAGATATTGCTACCACTATGTGGAGGGTTAGAATAATAGTGCTAGACATATCTGAATGACACGAGGTTTCTCATAGGCGTGTTTCATTGACTTGTCTAAATTCTAACAGCACACCCTGTGGTTTGGCATGGTATTGCAAGTGTACCATATAAACGGTTTTTAGCTAATATTGCTATTAATTGAAAAGTTATATAAGCAATGAAAAGAGTCAGAATCCTAAGCACTCTTGCGGGCTGGGAAGGGTATATTTTGACTAATTTGCTGCACAATGTGTAATTTTCAATGTTCAGTTGAGAATAGCCCGTCGTAAGCTGACAGCGGAATATTTGTTGTATTTTTATGCTTCTTTGCTTCCGTATTTAAAATTGAAGCTGTGAGCATCAAAGAACAATTTTCTCAGCGTGCTAAGATTTTATCACAATTATTCCATCGTATTTTCGTACAGTCAATAATAACCTCACACTGGTAAAAACCGAAATACAATCACACGACTGTGACGGCCATCAGTTGCTTTGGATGATAAAGTTCGATGTGAGATATTAATAAAAATAAATGCTAATGTGAACTTTTATGTGACAAGTATCTGGAATAGTTTATTTTGTATGATAAAATTATGGCAAAGGCTTCGGGGCGTCCATCGATAAGCCGTGAAATCAAAGTACGACCAAGTGCCCAAGATGAAATGGGACGTTGCTATACTGGGATGGAACGTGCTAAGAATTCAAATTCTGCAATTATAAAAATGATACACACACTGTGGCCAAAACTATGCCGATACCAGACCATCACATCTACATGAGCTTGTTGGACATCCCATTCCAAAACCATGAGAGGTAGAATGGATATGATAACATTTAGCGTTTCATTGTATCTTAAGGGTGTTAGATGGGGTTGAGAGCAGGACTCTGTGCAGCCACGCGACTTCCTCCACACTTGTATGGCTCTCGCTGTGTACGTGGCACAGTCATTCTGGAACAGGAAAGGGTCTTCCCCAAATTGTTATCACAGAGTTGGATGTCTATGTATGATGTAGCCCTAATATTAAAGGCTATGTACACCTTGGGTGCAATAAGTGCATTGTACTCACGGTGAGCAAAAAATCATTCAATTGGTCTTTGCTCAAAATTTAGAGCCCTTTTCTCTGTACAGCTTTGAGATTCTCTAGTATCAGGCTCAGAATTTTTACTCAGCTGATGGCTCCTTATCTCTGACCTCCTTAACACTCACTACAGCCTGATTCTTACCTTACTGATAAGTGTTTTATGACCTCTTAGTAGTTTAGAGATAAGGGTTAGTAGATGACCAGCACAAGCTGAAAGAAAAAGTACCATTCACACAGCTAGACAAACAGATATTTTTAATAAAGACCCATTAATTTTTTTTAATGATTTTTAGATCAAAATGAGTAAAATGTAATTATTAAAAAATTGCCCCCAAAGGTGTACATAGCCTTTAATGTTTACAAGCAAGAGGGAACAAACCCTAAAAAACTGCCCATACCATTATCCCTCCTCCAGCACATTTTATCGTAGGTATTTTCCGGTAGGTCGTGTTCTCCAGGTACCAGGAAACTTCATTCATCACTCCAGAGAAAACATTTTCTTAAGTGGCCGTGTCCTTTATACAACTCAGACAGACTTTTTGTACATTTTTCCTGAATTATGGAAGGAATTTGTTAGAGATGGAATGCCAGTTTTGTAGTGTAAAAAAGCACACATTTTTGCACAAGCAGAAAATTTTGCACAACTAATTGTGGCTTTTTGTACTTTCACGCCATACAGGCCACTTTACAAAAGTGGATGTGACATTACTGGGGGCTTAGTAAGATGGGTCAGGCCTGCCAAGGCATAACAGATTTATAAAATTTTAGCCCCCCAAAAAGCCCTAGGCACCGAGGTATGCTCCTCTTAATAAATTAGCTGCATCTTACTCCTATGCAAAGCAGATCAAGACTCAAGATATAGCAGATATAGCAGATCAAGATATAAAATGCCAGTCAATGTCATGATAGATCCCTCCTATGTGTGAACATTTAAAGGGGTTACGCCCGTTAAAAATATTTAGCATTTTTTAAAACAGCACCAGAACCTGAATACTTTTGTAATTAAACATTTATTATCAGTTATAAAATCGATCTCTATTTACCTTGCTGAGGTGGTCGCACATGCTTAATTCCATCCTTAAACTGCCACCAGTCCTATCTTTTGTCAGAAGCTGTGACAGTTATAGGCAGAGAGCTGCTGCAGAAACGACACACCCCTGAGCTGTGATAGGAAGAACTCTTCAGCAGAAAGGACACATCCCCTGAGCTGTGCTAGAGAGCTGCAGAAGAAAGGACACATGCCCTGAGCTATGATAGGGAGAGAGCTGCAGCAGAAGGTACACAACCTCTGAGCTGTGATAGGGAGAGAGCTGCAGCAGAAAGGACTTGCTCCCTGAGCTGTGATAGGAAAAGAGCTGCATAAAAAAAAGGACACATCCCTTGAACTGTGATAGGGAGAGCTGCAGCTGGAATGATATGCACCCGAGCTGTCATAGAGAAAGAGCTGCAGCAGAGAGAACATGACCCCTGGGCTGTGATAGAGAGAAAGCTGTAGCAAGGACACATCCCTTGAGCTGTGATAGAGAGCTGCAGCAGAAAGGACACATGCCTTGAGCTGTGATAGGGAGAGAGCTGCAGCAGAAAGTACATACCCCCTGAGCTGTAATAGGGAGAGAGCTGTAGCAGAAAGGTCACACCCCCTTTGAGAAAGGATACCCCCCCCCCCCCCGGGATCCCAGCTGGAAATTAATAGAGCATAGCTAGTCCATGTGAGGAACAGGGCTGGTTCTTTGAGATTTGATAGTAAGAGATTGTCATGTAGTATAACTAATTGTTTACGTTAATAATGGGATAACCCCTTTAAAGATTTTTTCTGGGGATAAAAAACAAAAGAACCAAAAAAATCACTGTCCGCCTTATAACGGCACAAATCTTCATACCGTCACTTATTTTCCATAACACTGCCTTGGTTGGTGGAGGAACTCCTTGGCGGGCGGCTCGTGGATCTCTGATGAATTAATGATTTCTTCTGCCTTGAGCTACCGGACTGTGCCGCTATAATAACGATTTCACTTCCAGCTCTTGATCATTTATAATTGAGGTGCAAATCTTTACACAGTTATTACGCTCTGGAACAAGTAAGGTCAGGTAGATGCCTCGCATCAATTGCTGAGCTTGGGTAATTATTTGCGGTAGTATTTTTATGTAGGTGCAGCATCCCCTCAAGTCACAATAATAATTGATTCCCGGACAATGACTGCAAGTTAGAAATATTGTAACTCGAGAATGTAAATTTGTGGAAAACTGATAATTGGTTCTGAAACCAAGAAAATTAAGCAAGGTAAAAATTAAGATTGAAGAGCAGGATCAACCTATTTAAACCAGATACACTGCCTGGTAGGGTTGATTCTGCTGATTAATATGATACCTGTCTTGTGAAAATCACTTGCAGAGTTCACAAGAAAAAGTCTTTTATTCTTTCTGCATATGAGAGCTTCATTTTACTGAGGGGAGGGGCCTAGCCTCTTAGCGCACCTCAGCTACTCAGATTTATAGCTCTGGCCACGCCCCTTGGCGCACCAAAGCCCTCATTTGCATAAAGAATAAAAGTCTTTTTTTCTGTGGAATACCGCCTATTTTCTTTCCGTGTTAGTTCCGTCTTTTTTGCAGACCGCATGCGGAACCATTCATTTTAATGGGTCCGCAAATAAAACAGAAGTTACTCCGTGTGCATTCCGTTTCTGTATGTCCATTCCGCAAAAAATTTGAATATATTCTATTATTGTCCGCATTACGGACATGGATAGGACTGTTCTATTAGGAGCCAGCTGTTACAGTCCTGCACAATATGGGATGCACGCGGACATCATCCGTATTTTTTACGGATCCGTTTTTTTTGGACCGCAAAATACATGTGCACGAGCCCTTACTCCAAAAACCAGCATACGTTATAGATCAAGTCTACACAGGCCCTTAGATAGTTTCTGGCGCTTGTGCCTAATTTTCTAAAAAAAAATATCTATCCCTTAATAAATTAGCAGCACCTTAATTCTGGCGTATGGGAATTTCCCCGAATGAACTAAAAAATAAAATAGAGCAGCCCGCCCGTATGACAGGTGTTTTAGAAGAAAATATGCCAATGCTGATGAAAAATGTGATGTTTAGTGGTCAAACCTACCTCATCCTAGCCCTTTATCGGGCAGGAATATCTTACAATATGTATCTGCTGAACGTAAAGGTTACCAAAGGTTAACTTATCGTCAGAGGCGGACCGGGAACTTCAAGTGGCACTGGAAAAAAATAAAAAATAAAATGGCACCTATGTTGTAGATGGGGCCAAATTGACAGAAGGTGGAGTAACACAAGTAGATGGGGCAAATACAAGTTGGCAAGGTCACTAATACCATCTTAAAGACTACCTCCAAAGTAACTGTCCCTCTGTGGTGACCATCAATGGCTGCCACGTTCTGTCCTCCTCCTCCTCCAATTGTCTGTAATCTGGATTAGGAGGTGAGATGTGGCCCACAACACCAAGACAAAGCTACCTTCAGCATGCTGCCTGGATGTCCTCTAATAATGATCCCTATAGTTCTCCCAGTAGTACGTACCCGGCCAGCGGCAGTGTGGAGGGCTCAGGCCCACCAGGAAAGTTCCCTGTAGGGTCTATTGCCAGTCCACACCCGCTTATCCTTCAGGGATGTAAGAGGGAGCTCTGAGCAGTCACTATCATATATAGCTAATAACATCATTATTATTTGTTTCTACACATATCAGGGAAAGCTGAGAAGTGCAGTTCAACAGTGACAACTCACGTTAGATTCAACTGAATTTATTTATAGCTGCGTGGGATAAAACTGCATGGAAATATGTATATAATTCAGGATGTTTAACAAGTACATATTTGTACGCACATATTGTCATACTATACTAGTATTTTCGCAATAACAAATGACAAGACAGGTGCACACTGCGGTCTTACTAAGCCCTCAAACTGATGTTAAAATTAAGAGATTAGTCAACAGTGGAGGAAATGTCTAAGCCCGAGCACCACACCAAGGTTTCTCAAGTAGCTCGGGACCTTACACTCACCTACCTGTGCCATATGGGCAATACCAGGGGCCAGTGGGCTAAATTACAGGAATGTATAGGCTGACTCACAGCAAACTCCTCATTTACCTCCAGCAAGTAACCATGCCTGCAATGGGAGGAGGGAGAAGGCTGTTAGTCCCACCCAAGACTGGCTGATATGGCCCATGCCTCACAGGTGCACCTAAATGTAGCCTGTGGATGGAAAATACTAGTATTTTCTACTACAAAACGGCCTCTTATGTACCAGAAAGTGACTACTAAAATACTGCCCCTGTATATGGAACTATAACTACTATTATACTTCCAGCTATGCACAAGAGTCTAGCTATTTTAACACTGCACCTATGTACAAGAATATACTGTAGCCACTATAATACTGCCTCATATGTACAAGAATATACCTACAGTACTATAATACTGTCTCTCATGTGCACAAAAAGAAGATAAATACGATAATACTGATTCTATGTGCAAGAACATAACTGATATAATACTGCCTTTTATGTACAAGAAGATAACTACTATAATTCTGCCCCGATGTGCAAGAATATAACTACTATAATACTGCGCTGATGTGCAAGAATATAACTACTATAATACTGCTCCTATGTACAAGGATATAACTACTATAATACTGCTCCTATGTACAAGAATATAACTACTATAATACTGCTCCTATGTACAAGAATATAACTACTATAATACTGCTCCTATGTATAGAATATATGGTAACTACTATAATATTGCCCCTATAAACAAAAATATAACTACTATAATACTGCTTCTACTGTATATACAAGAATATAACTACTATAATACTGCTCATAGATACAATAATATAACTACTATAATACTGCCTCCTATGTACAAAAATATGACTACTATAATACTGCACCTATGTACAAGAATATAACTACTATAATACTGCTCCTATGTACAAGAATATAACTACTATAATACTGCTCCTATATGCAAGAATATAACTACTATAATACTGGTCCTATGTACAAGAATATAACTACTATAATACTGCTCCTATGTACAAGAATATAACTACTATAATACTGCTCCTATGTATAGAATATATGGTAACTACTATAATATTGCCCCTATAAACAAAAATATAACTACTATAATACTGCTTCTACTGTATATACAAGAATATAACTACTATAATACTGCTCATAGATACAATAATATAACTACTATAATACTGCCTCCTATGTACAAAAATATGACTACTATAATACTGCACCTATGTACAAGAATATAACTACTATAATACTGCTCCTATGTACAAGAATATAACTACTATAATACTGCTCCTATATGCAAGAATATAACTACTATAATACTGGTCCTATGTACAAGAATATAACTACTATAATACTGCTCCTATGTACAAGAATATAACTACTATAATACTGCTGCTATATCCAAGAATATAACTACTATAATACTACTCCTATGTACAAGAATATAACTACTATAATACTGCTCCTCTGTACAAGAATATATCTACTATAAAGTCTCATGCACACGACCGTTGTTTGTTTTCGCCTCCGTTCTGTTTTTTTTCACGTATAGGATGCTTCCCCATTCATTTCAATGGGTCCGTCAAAATATGCGGATGGTCAACCGTTTTTGTTCCGCATCCGTGGTCCGTGTTTACATTCCGTCAAAAAAATAGAGCATGTCCTATTTTTTTGACGTTTGCGGACAAGCATGGGCATTATTACAATGGATCTTCCAAAAAAACGGTTCCGTCAAAAAAAAACGGTCCGTCATCCGTTTTTTTTGACGGACGCAAAATTTTTGGAGGGAGCGGACGCGGAGGCAGGCAACGGTCGTGTGCATGTAGCCTAATACTGCTCCTCTATACAGGAATGTAACTACTATAATACTGCCTCCTATGTATAAAAATATAACTACTATAATACTGTCTCATATGTACAAGAATATAACTACTATAATACTGTCTCATATGTACAAGAATATAACTACTATAATACTGCCTTTTATGTACAAGAATATGGGAAAACCCCACCAGAATAAAAAGTATCAATAAAAAGCTGAAGAGAGATCTGGCAGATAAAGTGTGCCGGATCTCTCTTCAGTTTTTCATATGTACAATAATATACCTACTATAATACTGCTTCTATGTACAAGAATATAACTACTATAATACTGCTCCTATGTACAAGAATATAACTACTATAATACTGCTCCTCTGTACAAGAATATAACTACTATAATACTGCCTTCTATGTACAAGAATATAACTACTATAATACTGCTCCCATGTACAAGAATATAACTACTATAATACCGCACCTATGAACAAGAATATAACTACTATAATACTGCTCATATATACAATAATATAACTACTATGATACTACCTCCTATGTACAAGAATATACCTACTATAATACTGCCTCATATATACAAGAATATAACTACTATAATACTACTCATATGTACAAGAATATAACTACTATAATACTGCCTCCTATGTACAGAAATATAACTGCAATAATACTGCTCTTATGCACAAGAATATATGGTAACTCCTATAATACTGCCTACTGTGTACAGCAATATAAGTGCTATAATACAGTTCACTATGAAAATGAAAGTCTGATTTGCCTTTATGCCGTCCTTCATTTCTGCTTCAGGTTGTGAGATCTTGCGCTCAGATCCCGCTTGCTATTTTCCTGTTTAACAATGTTCGGCGTATTCTAAGCAGCCACCGCGAGACGCTAAATGTCATTGACTCATCTGTTACATGGAAGAAATTTTACAAGGAAGAATTACAAAGTTTAATACCAGTAACCTTGTTTTAATAGCTTCACAAATATATTATTGTTAATTGATGATGGAGCCATAAACACCTTTTTAGACAGACAGAAGAAGACTGGGATCATCTTTCGGGGACTGAAAGCTCTCAGACTGCCATTAATTCCGGGCCCTTTTGGTAAATAAGTGTGGGATGGGATGAGTTCACAGGATTAATTGATGCCCCGGGAGAGCTCATGAAACAGCATCAAACCGTAATCAGCTATTTGAATTGTTGTTTCAGGAAGTCTTATGTCTCTAAGGCACCGCAAGAAGTGCTCATTACTGTCTGGGTAATGTATTCCCAACAAGTATTTGTAATAGAATTAGCCATACATTGTGCATTTTATTCATTTTAGGTGAGCAGTGGATGGAACAAGCGCACTTGTAATAAAATAAGTTATTCACCTTCGTAGACAGGCGCGTAAATTTGGCGACTAGTTTAAGCAAAGGAAAAAGTAGAACTCATTGCATGTGACTAGGAGTCTTAAAGTAGTTTCAACCTTCGATTTGACCTACTTAGGGGCTATCCCTGAAGAGCACACCCAGCCAATCAGAAACCTGATTACAGGACGCTCAGCTTTCATAAATTCTCTGTGCCGAAAACTATTTTCTGGCTTGTTGGCTATTCCAAAAAGAAGAATTCAAAGAGTTTTTAAGAAAGGAACAATTTATAAAACTGTGTGTTAACAACAAAAAATAATAAAAATATAAAAGGGGAAATTTATATATATAAAATACTCATAAATATTTATAAATAATTCTTAAATAGTTTATTCTGCCAAAATAGAATAAGAATAACTTAAAGGAATTGTCCAGGTTCAGAGCTAAACCTGGACATATCCCTTTCTTCACCCAGGCACCCCTCTGTTGAGCATCGGAGCATGCCCTGTACGATACAGCTGTTTGTTTATATTTTTTACACTGCTAGGTGGAGGCTTCTGCCTAGCAGCGTTGCAAGAAACGTCACCAGCACTAATGGGCGGGCTTTAAAACGGCTAGGGCAGCACTGAAGCCTGCCCATTAGTGCCCTTGACATCACCAGGCTCACTGCTAGGCGAAATCCCCCGCCTAGCTTACCAATGGAAAGCCTGATACGTAACCGCCTCTCCATAAAAAAATCCTTCGATGCTCATGTCAGAGGGGCTGCCTGGGTGAAAATAGGGATATGTCCAGGTTCAGCTCTGAACATGGACAACCCCTTTAATTAGTGGGGTTTATATACAGTTCTCACTTAAGGGGGCTTTTGGGGACCCAGCAAGGCCTGCTTAGGGTAGGTTCACATCTGCAGCAGGTAAATCCGGTAGTTTGTTCTGGCAGATGAGCAGACTACCGGAGTTACTAGATCCCTAATCACTATAATCCGGCCAGTTTCTGGCACAAAGTGCAGTTGTATATTTCCAGCAGAATTCTGACATTTATACCGGATCTCCGTTGGATACCATTATAGTGAATAGGGATCCAGCAGTGTCCAGCTATGCCGGATATGGTATAACTCTGTTAGTCTGCTCCTCTGCCGGAACAGACTACCTGATTTACTTATCCTCCCTAATTGATACCTAACACACCTGTAGGAGAATGTTTGAATGATTTTGCATGAATTTGCATGATTGGCCTCCTAGGAACCCAGTGATGTAACAAATCTCTTCTGAAAATCCAGTTTCCCCAGAAATCACTGAAAATCCAGTTTCCACTGAAATCACGTCTTTTACCAGGTTTCTGGCCTGGGCTGTGGACAGGATGTCAATTTGGCTGTGGATTCAGCCATACTGTAGCTATCCCTCTCCCTGGCGTATGTATAGATGAGGTGGAACTTGTGCATGCTTCCTGTTCACATGACTATATGAATTACTCCATGCAAAGGGATGTCTGTCATTAGTGCTGTTGAAGATATGCAGTGGCAGTGTCTGTGAACCCTTAACGGCTATGTATCAGTCTCGGGGCCATTTTGTTTATTATTGCATTGTACTGATTATGAGGTAAAAATCAATTTTTCTATCTATTTTTCAATTGGTCTTTATTAAAAATATGGAGCCCTTTTTTCTGTACAGGGGTGAGATACTCTGGTAGCAGCCTCTGGATTTTCTCTCTTTTTCATCATTTGGGGAGCTGACGGGCTCCTTATCTCTGCTCTCTGACATTATAAACACTCATTAAAGCTCAATCCTTACCTTACTGATAAGAATGTGGCTTAATTAAGTGTTTATGACCTTTTAGTAATTTAGAGATAATGTTTGTTAGATAACCAACACTAAGTGAAAGTAGGATTCACACAGCTAGAAAAACAGTACAGATCAATATTTTTAATAAAGACCAATTGAAAAAATGATTTAGAGCCGAAAATGAGTGAAATGCAATAATAAAAAAAAGAATTAAAACCTTTAAGCATACATCCACTCATGTAATAAAAAATATCATAGGATATGCGCCTCACAGTGTAAAGTCAAGTTAAGTGTTATCTGCTGGCTGGATACACACTCTATAGTTTTCAATACTGGCATAGTAGGAGGAGACACAATTAATTTGGTCCTTTACTTCCTCCCTGCTGATGTGAGCTAAAGTGTGACATTTGTTAATGGCCGACAGGTGCACCCTGAAACCTGGCCTCCCTGGACGATGGGCATGTTCCGCGTGTTGCAGCGCCGCCTGCATTTGGGACCCACTGTTTGGTAGCAAGCTGCACCGTCGGCATCCAGTGCTTATTTATGGCTGGGTGCTATGTACTGGAGAGCTGGCTAATCAGGTGGGACGTTGGGATCCATCATCATGACTTCACAGGTCATGTGGTTGCACATCCCATGTGATCTATGGGGTGACCTATTTCAACAGGAAACTGCTGGCCAAAGTTGCCTGTGATTAAGGCGTCTTTTCCACTTAATCTGCTTTATTACATTTTTAATTCAGAGTGTTAACTCTTTGCCTGATGATTTGGATGTGACAAGACTTCCTGGTGTGACCTTCTGGCTCGGTACTTTTCTGATTTCCAGTTTCTGGCTTTATAGTTGACTCTCTTGGTATCAACCCTGGTTAGTACTACTCTCTAATCGTTGTTTCGGTTCAGTTCTGGTTCTTTTTGTCTGACCCACATAGTTGGTATCGGTTCAGTGTATCTGTCACTACGTTTATTCATTTTTCCTCATTTCTCCCTGTAGGTCCCTTTACCTAGTTAGGGAGGGACCGCCTTCCAGTTGTGGACCGTCAATTAGGGCGTATCATGCAATCAGGTAGGAACAGTGGTGCAGGTGACGTTCAAGGCCTCACTGATCACTGCCGTGACCATAATGGAGTGAATAGAGAGAGATACTTGCTAGCTGTGATTGCAGCAGCATCAGCACTGATTCAATCTGTGTTAGAGGATGTAACCGAAGGACTGTATTTAAAGAGTGCGTAAAGAGTGGACTTTAGAAAGAGTGACCGGTGCCTGGGTTGCCTCTCCACTGTATCAATAATGAAAGCTTAGTAAATTAGGAGGGAGAGGTCTGCAGCACTGACCATGAGTTTTGAGAGAAAAACCTTTAGAAAATGTGCTGTAAATGACAATCTACGAGGACTGAGAAAGTTTTCATTTTCACCAGAGGTACGCATTAAGCTCAGCAGTTTTCAGCCTTTTAATATACTTTGGCGTGTTCGCTGCTTCTTTACGACAAATTTTCATAGATTTTTACACTGCCTCTAATTAATTAAACTTGTAATGATGTACTGCTACTACTGTGAATTATATCTGCATTGCTAATAAATTAAGTAATTCTTGCTAATTATCATTTAAGTTTCCCAACGCATTGTAAATTGATTGCAAAGATTATGTTGCATGGTTTCCCCGTAATGAAGAGGCAGGAGAGACGTTTCATGCTGCAAGAATAGCATCTAAATTCAACTAATTTATTAGCAGCATTTACTGGTGTCCCTTGAGACGATGGCGGTGCTCCTTAAGGTCTAACTCCACTGCAGTATTAGCATAATTAACATTACATAAGAATACATGATGATTGTTTATCTTCTTAAAAACAACCCTTGAATTTTGTACTTTGATTTTGTTCTGGTTGCAGTTGCCTAGCAACCACTTGTCTTTCTGTCTCGATGACTACCGGTTCAGCACATGTAGTTACATATCCTGAAGTGGTCACCGATTGGTCAGTGTGGGGATCGGTGTGCTTCCTCTGCCAGCAGAATCATAGCCTTTCCTTACTAAAGATACAGTATCTAGTTTATGACCCTCCCAGTGCCACCCAGTCACCAAACGAAGATTTGTCACCTCTCTTGACATGTCTTTTTTAGCGCTATAAATGAACAATTCTGCAGCAACTTTTCTAATAACTCTTGACTTGTGAATTCCTCTGTTATTGCTAATAAAAATGCATGAATAACTGACAACTGGGGTGTCCGAGGGCATATCACTACACAGTCTGACTGGACAATGTCAGACTTGGAAGGGACACATCCCTAACTGGTAACATCTCATTATCAGTATATTCACATGTTTCCAGGAGGAATAACTGAGCAATGACATGATACAGAGTCCTAAGAAAAGGTGCCCCACAATCGTTCTGATCGTGGGAATCCTAATAATGACTAAAACAGATATGTCAGGGGCGGTGGTGACAGAGTGACAGATCCTCTTTAACTTCTGGGATTTAAGATTTTTTTGTGACAACCCCTACAGAGTCTGTTATGGTGTTGCATTGCGTTGTCAGCACTAGGTTAGAAACGACAGAATCGTCAGAAATGTCAGTGGCAATGAAAGACTAGGGATTCAGAGTAGTGATGAGCGGCAGGTGGCATATTCGATTTCGACGAAATTCGTGAATATTCGATAGAATATTCGTTTCATATTCGTCAAAATCGAATATTTGTCATTATTCTAGTTATAGCGATTAATATGCGATTTAAATAATCGTGTATTGCGATTTTAACTTAAGGCTACTTTCCTATTGGTTTTATATCTAGAATTATAGCGAAGATGACGAATATGACGAATGTATTCATCATATTCCTCAAAACGAAGATAACGAAGTATTCTACATCTTCGTTTTAGCTACCTATTCGTCAACTTCGCTAATTCTAGCAATCAAATAGGAAGGTTGACTATAGAGACAGCTGTGTTTAATTCGCTATGCGATTATATTACTTTGCTTTTTTTAAAAATAAATAGAATAATTATAATTCTTGATAATTATTATAATTATTCTATTTATTAAAAAAAAAAAATTTATATAATCGCATAGCAAATTAAACACAGCTGTCTCTATAGTCAACCCTCCTATTTGATTGCTAGAATTAGCGAAGTTGACGAATAGGTTGCTAAAACGAAGATGGAGAATACTTCGTTATCTTCGTTTTGAGGAATATGATGAATACATTCGTCATATTTGCTAATTCTACCAAGCCAAGAACGTCTCCATACTAAAATGTACTGTCGGATTTGAGAATTACGTTAAAATCGCAATGCGATTAATATAACTTGAATTAATCGCATTGCGATTTCAACTTAGACCTGGTTTCTATGGTTGGCTTGGTAGAATTAGCGAATATGACAAATGTATTCGTCATATTCCTCAAAACAAAGATAACGAAGTATTCTCCATCTTTGTTTTAGCGACCATAGTAAACCATGTCTGTTGAAATCGCAATGCGATTAATTCAAGTTATATTAATCGCATTGCGATTTCAACTTCGAGCTGGGTTTCTAATGGGTCAGCTTGCTAGAATTAACGAAGTTAACGAATATGAAATATAGCAGCGCTAAGTTGAAATCGCAATGCGATTAATATAACTTGAATTAATCGCATTGCGATTTCAACGTAATTCTCAAATCCGACAGTACATTTTAGTATATGGAGAAGTTCCCATGGTGATGGGGACGCTTCATGAGCATGGAAGTCGGCAGAAGCGGCAACGGGCACTGACTGGAGCAGCCAGGAAGCCAGGAATCCTCAGGACAGGTAAGAACTACTTTTTGGAAGTGGTAAAGAAAAAAATATAACTAAAAAAAAAAAAAACGAATATTCGGAATAGCGAATTTATAGCGCTATATTCAAAATGTTCGCGAATTAGCGAAGTGCCGATATTCGCTAAAACAATTCGCTATTTGAATATTCGTGCTCAACACTAATTCAGAGTCATGTAAACCAAAGGAGATTCAGAACGTTACATCCAAGAGGTTACTTACAGAAATATTAGGCTACGTCAGTCTGCGTCTGATGTTCATTTGCTACGGATCGCCCCCCCGGACCCCTACATTTCTATGGTTCAGTGAAAAATGTGTGTGTTGTCCTCATCCGTGTGGTCAGGCTGCAAGTTATAGAGCATTTCCTATTCTTGTCCGTTTTGCAGGTAAATGAATATAGATCGGTAATGGGGTCTTTTTGCATAGCAGTGCCCAGCGGTGCACCACCAATGAGGCCAAGTGAGGCGATCCCCAGGTAGGGGCAAGAGGGGGGCAGCAACTTTCATTGTGGCAAAGGGGTTAGGGTAAGAAATGGGGGAGGGGGAGCCGTTTCAGTTTTCGCTTAAGGCAACAGAAAGGCTAAGTGCACCCCTGGTAGTGCTGCATCCAGATATAGCAAAAGAGTCAACTGGTAAAAAGAAGAAGGTTCAGGAGTAGTGTCGAGTGCAAATATTCGAATCGCAAATTTTATTCTCGAATATCGCCACTTCGAGAATTCGCGAATATTTAGAATATAGTGCTAAATATTCGTATTCGTAAATAGTATTGATTGCGAATATTCCAATCGCACATTTATCGCAAATTTGTCACGAATATCGACAATAGGAAAGTTGCCTACCCCTTAGGCCTCATTCACATGACCGTATGGCTTTTTCAGTATTTTGTGGTCCGTATTTTGCGGATCCGTGGTTCCGTTTTTTGCTTCCGTTGTGTTTCCGTTTCGGTTCCGTTTTTCCGTATGGCATATACAGTATACAGTAATAACATAGAAAAAAATGGGCTGGTCTTAACATTTTCAATAGATGGTTCCGCAAAAAACGGAACGGATACAGAAGACATACGGATGCACTTCTGTATGCTTTCCATTTTTTTTGCGGACCCATTGACTTGAATGGAGCCACTGAACATGATTTGCGGACAAGAATAGGACATGTTCTATGTTTAAACGGAACGGAAAAACGGAAACGGAAGGCATACGGAGACACTTCAGTATTTTTTGCAGTCCCATTGAAGTGAATGGTTCAGTATACTGTCAGTGTGCTGAACTGAAAAAACGGCCAGTATACGGTCCGCAAAATACTGTTGTGTGAATGAGGCCTTAGTGTTGATCGGGAATATTCTAATCACTAATTTTTTTCGCGAATGTATTACATTGCCGATTTTCGCAATCAAGTAAATAGTGACTGGAGATCACGAATTGTCGAATTTGCTAATTTATGGCGAATATTCAGCAAAAAATTCGCAAAATTTTGCAAATTCAAATATTGCCTATGCCGCTCATCACTATTCAGGAGGCCAGTAATATGACTATACTGATATTTCCGTGTTCTTTTGCACTATATAGGCACATTCGACCCTGCCTAAGGAAGGGGAACACCCCCGAAACATTACAGTGTGCTTTTATCCCCCTCTGTGATTCATGTGATGGACTGATTTACGGTATCTATACAAGTATAACCACTGACGGTTCACTTGGAGTATATACCTGCACATTGACTGTGGACTTCTGGTTAGAGATGAGCAAAGTTTACAAAAATTTGATTCGGCTGCTTCACCGAATTTCACAAAGCAATTAGCCCATGACGAAGCACATTTTTTTTTGAGTATCGGGTGCAATGACGGGTAATGGTGATTGCGCCACCCTCATCATTGACCTCCACAGATGCCACGTTAATCTCTGATCGCCGCATGTGAGATGAAAAAAGAGGGCTTTCAGGGGTTAATCAGTTAAAAAAAATAATGTTAAAATACTCATCTTATCCATTTGAGAGCAAAGAGGATCTTGATTGAAGATCCCACGTCACCACGCACAAAGTTTTACGTGGGATCTTTAATCAAAATGGCCGCGGCGTCCTCTTCACTCTCAAATGGATGAGGTTAGAATGAATTTTGTTTTTTACCGCCATTTCAGTGCAAATTGATTTATTACCACAAAGTGGGAGGAAATGTTTCTCTGCGGAGAATTCAATTTTCCCTGAAATTTGAATCAAAGTCCACTTTGGATACTTCGATTTGCTGAACACGGCGTGCTAAATTTCTCTTTATATGATTCCATATGAGATCTGGAAGAGGAGCTCGTTTGGACGCCTGCGTCAGTGCCTATTATAGTAAAGGGGTATTCCGGTTATAGTAAGTTATAGTAAGGATGGGGAATAACCATTAGATCAGTAGGAGTTTTACTGATCAAGAGAAGGGGGGCCCTGTACCGCCTGCAGCCCCCCTGTAATGAACGGAGCAGCTGGTCAAAAATGCATGCAGCCGCTCCATTCATTTCTATGGGAATACCAGAGATACCCGCGTACAGCACTCGGCTATCTCCGGATTTCCCATAGAAATGAGTACAGATATATAGTATATACAGCAGTGTACTGATATGTGAGGTACGAGGTATAATAGATGCGGTGTGTACAGGTATATAGTATATACAACAGTGTACCGATATGTGAGGTACGAGGTATAATAGATGCAGTGTGTATAGGTATATAGTATATACAGCAGTGTACTGATATGTGAGGTACGAGGTATAATAGTGCATTGTGTACAGGTATATAGTATATACAGCAGTGTACTGATATGTGAGGTACGAGGTATAATAGATGCGGTGTGTACAGATATATAGAATATACAGCAGTGTACTGATATGTGAGGTACGAGGTATAATAGATGCAGTGTGTACAGGTATATAGTATATACAGCATTGTACTGATATGTGAGGTACGAGGTATAATAGATGCAGTGTGTATAGGTATATAGTATATACAGCAGTGTACTGATATGTGAGGTACGAGGTATAATAGATGCAGTGTGTATAGGTATATAGTATATACAGCAGTGTACTGATATGTGAGGTACGAGGTATAAGTGCATTGTGTACAGGTATATAGTATATACAGCAGTGTACTGATATGTGAGGTACGAGGTATAATAGATGCAGTGTGTATAGGTATATAGTATATACAGCAGTGTACTGATATGTGAGGTACGAGGTATAATAGATGCAGTGTGTACAGATATATGTGGTCAGTTATACATTACGGTCACTGTGTGTCAGGTACATGAGGTAGCGGTCACTGTAACTGTCTGGAGTATTATATATGAGTGAGCAATGAGTAAAAATAGGGCATGGGGGGGGGGTTAAATGACGGGAACTGGAGGACCTCCTCTAACCACTCCATTCCAGTCTGTATGGATCAATGCAAAGCTGATTGTCAACTTCTAATACTCGCTGTTAGGGGTTGAAGGACCTGTGATGATGTCATCACAGGTCCTGGTAGATGTACCTTTTAACCTCCTTTCAAACCTAGGAACTACACCATTTTTGGTGCAGTACCTTTGCTAGATCCTGCAGGACCTGTGATGTTGAAGATGATGTCATCAAAGGTCCTGGCAGATGCAGTGTTGTAACCTGGGAACTACACTTTACCGTGTGCAGTTCCCATATAGTCAATTCACAAAGATAGTCGGCAAACTAACCAAATGCACACCCGCACGGGAAGAGTACAGATCCACAGCGTGATGGAGAAATCCCAGCGAGTGCTTGTTATCTTCAATTCATTTATTCTTTATTTCATCAAATACATATGTAGGTACATATTTGATAAAATAAAGAATAAATGAATTCAAGATAACAAGCACTCGCTGGGATTTCTCCATCACACAATTCCCTTACAAGACCTGTGATTATATCATCAAAGGTCCTTTAGCTTTATAAAGATAGACAGGAGCAATTAGGGTGCGGGGCCTCTCCTCCACTGCGGGCCCCGCCTCCCCACGGGCCCCGTAGCAGCTGCGTCGTCTGCCTATATGGTAGTTCACAGCAGTAGGACCCCCGCCAGTCTAATAGTTATCCCCTATCCTGTGAATAACTTAATCCTACCGGAATACCCCTTTAAATACTGCACTGCACTGACGCATTATCCGTGTAATGCACGGACATGTTGTTTCCTCCAGAACGGGATAGGGTCCCCAATTCCCCAATAGGGTGTTTAAAATGGGTTTTCCAAACCAGACGATCCATTTCATTTCCCATTGATCAGGGCCCACCTCGTAGCATTGCTGCTCGAAGCAGGATATTTATCACAAACCATCAGCTCTTCCCTCGCACGCTTTACACGTATGAATTATGTATGTTATAACTAAGGAAACATGCTTTCTTGGATCTTTAATGCCGTGTTTCACAAACCGTTCTATTATGCAACACGCGGCTCTGGGACTCGGATTTCCATGACATTAGATGAAGCCGAGTGCATGCTAGCCATCTAAACAGGGCCTGCAGTGCACTGCGTACATCGGAAAATTGCATCTGGGGTACAAGAGGGAAAAAGTAACAGTCCTGGTGTGTACATGACCCCAGCAACGCAATGTTACTAATTTGGGAAACTTGCCCGCAATTTCACTTTAAGGGTCTTTTCACACGTCCATAAGAGTTTTGCGGTCCGCAAATTGCGGATCTGCAAAACACAGATCCTGGCTGTGTGCATTCTGCATTTTACGGACTGCACATGGCTGGTCCTATGGTAAAAATGCGTATTCTTGTCCGTGATTGCGGACAAGAATAGGACATTCTCTATCTTTTTTGCAACCGCAGAACGGAACTACGGAAGCAGACAGCACACGTTGTGTTATGCGCATCTTTTGCGGCCCTATTGAAATGAATGGGTCTTCACCCGTTCCGCAAACTACGGACGTGTGAATGGACCCTAAATATTCTTCCCTTCCGCGTCCACTTACCTCTCACGTATTACAGCATGCAGATATCATGATCCCAATAGTTTCAGACCTGTGTATTGAAGCTTCCGTACCTCAGTATTATCCACAGCCTATTAATAATTCATCACTAGATGGTATTGATACTATGAAACTTGTTTGTTTCAGACGCGCATAGATCAATAGATGTATGTCTAGAAACCTGACCAGCAATTCACCTCCAACCACACTTAGAAAACTGCTACCTGATACATTTCTGCTCCCTCCTCAGTCAGCTTAAAATACTGCTTAGCTTAGCAAAGAGACACTTAGTGATTAGACGGTCTCTCCATGCTGCTTACAAGCTGTAAAAGTTTAAAAAAATGTGAAAACTTTATGCTTGATACAAAAATACTGATTTGGTACAGAGGAAAAGTATGTGTCGCTACCTATCCATATCTATCTATTATCTATCTATCTATTTATCTATCTATCTATATCTATCTATCTATATCTATCTACCTATTCCACTATCTATCTATCTATCTATCTATCTATCTATCTATCTATCTTTATCTATCGATCTATCTATCTATTATCTATCTATCTATCTATCTATCTACCTATTCCACTATCTATCTATCTATCTATTATCTATCTATCTATCTATCTACCTATTCCACTATCTATCTATCTATCTATCTATTATCTATCTATCTATCTATCTATCTATCTATCTATCTATCTACCTATTCCACTATCTATCTATCTATCTATCTATCTATCTCTCTATCGAAAACAATTTTGCAGCACAACAGAAAACAGCAACGGAGTGCCAGCGGCTGTAGGGTCGATCCAATGTCCCAATACTCATACAAAAAAGGAAGGGTCCACGGCACATCTATCTATCTATCTATCTATCTAATTATTTATATGCAGTAATACAGCAACCGTCAAATCTCAAACACAGCAAAATACTTTGGAAGTACAGATCCGAGAATACACAACAAAACACACTGGACAAAAGCAAGTTACAATCATGGAACTAAAAATCCCAGAATACAGAACAAAGTACAAAATATTTGGAAGGGAATGCACCTGGAGTAAGACTTTAATATATAAAGGCTAGACAGTCAGCAACTCCACCCTAATCAACCAGTCAAAGCTAAGTGATAATCAAATCCAGATGCACATCCAAGGCAGCCATAGAACAAATGCCGAAATAATATTAGTAACTAACTATCTATCTATCTATCTATCTATCTATCTATCCATCTCATATCTATCTATCTATCTATCTATCCATCTACCATTCTATTAATATATCTATCTCATATCTATCTCTCTATCTCATATCTATCTCTCTATCTCATATCTATCTATCTATTACGGTATCTATCTATTTTATTATCTATATACAGCAATACAGCAACTGTCAAATCTCAAACACAGCAAAAGACTATGGAAGTACAGATCCGAGAATACACAACAAAACACACTGGACAAAATATTTGGAAGGGAATGCACCTGGAGTAAGACTTTAATATATAAAGGCTAGACAGTCAGCAACTCCACCCTAATCAACAAGTCAAAGCTAAGTGATAATCAAATCCAGATCTATGTCAGATCTGTCTATCTATCTATCTATGTCATATCATCTACTTCAGGTAAAATTGTAAAAAAAATGACAATGCCAAATTTCTGATGAGATCCTTTCCTCTGTGTTGTGCTGGGCGTTATGTAATGAGTCCGAATCCACAATTTAAAAAAAGTTATGTTTTTCAGTATATCATATGTGAAAATAGTGAAACGGAGACAACCGAACTAATGTGAGGAGATCCCGCAGAACGCCACCAGCCGTAGATTTCACAGCTCATTTCACTTCTCGTGGGAGTCTCATGCAAACAGTTTTTAAAAGACGCTTTTAGGGAGTGAAGTCATTATTATGTTATACCCACAGTCCAACAAATAGAAAAGATTCCAGGGTATTTCAATTATACCAAGGGATGTTTTTAAGAAAAAAAAAATTATATATATAACAAAAATGTAAAAAAAATATTTTGCATTTTCTCAGTAGTAAGATTCATTATCGGTGATATGAATTTAATATACTTTAATAGCCTTTTAGTGCTAAGAATGAATCATTTACAATATTTTTTACAGATTTTTATTATTATTTTTTTATAAACGAGGGACATCCAACTTTAGCGCACAGAGGATCAAGACTTACGTATGTGCACTGACCGACCGCCTGTCTTCCTTCACGCCCCCATAGCCTTATAATTCTTTATATGCCATTCCTGTAAATGCCTGGTATTGCACCTCACTCCCATTTGAAGCGGAGTTGTCTATTCTCCTGACAAAAAATATTCTGCATTGTTTAAACTAACACCTAGCACCTGGATCTGAATACTTTTGTAATTGCATGTAGGAGCGTAGCTATAGGGGGTGCAGAGGTAGCAGTCGCTACCGGGCCCAGGAGGCTGAGGGGGCCCAAAGACACTTGTGCCGCATAAGAAGACACACAAAGCCCTGAGGGAAGGGGGGCCCAAGCTGAGCCCTTGCAACAGGGCCCATGAGCCGTTAGCTACGCCCCTGCTTGCATGTGATTCAAAATTTTGCATAGCCACTGACATATTTTGTAAAATCTATCTGTATAGCACCACCTGCTGTTATTTTCCTTATTTCTTGTCCACCTCACTGAGGTGGTCGCACACGCTCAGTTTAAATCTTCAACTGCCCCCCAGCCGTATCTTGTGTCAGAAACTGTGGCAGTTACAGGGAAAAAGCTGCAGTATAAAGGACACATCCCTTTAGACTTGTTAGGAAGAGAGCTGCAGCAGACAGGGCATACCCCTTGAGCTTTAATCGGGATAAAGCAGGGGTGTAACTACCATAGCGGCAGACCATGGGACTGCTATGGGGCCCAGGGCAAGAGGGGGCCCAGTCTTAGTTGGGATTATCTCCTCTTCTACTGGAGGTGAAAACTTGGTCAGGACCCTACCCTCTAAAGGAACAACTTTTAGTAAATGAGGCAGCGTAAAGATGGCCCAAGGGTCATTGAAAAGGGTTTAGGCAGAAACCCTTTGTCCTGTGTGGGGGGCCTGGTTTTATCCTTGCTATGGGGCCCTTACTTCTCTATATACGCCACTGGGAGAAAGCTGCAGTTGACAGGACACACCACTCGAGCTGTAATAGGGAGAAAGCTGCAACAGACACGACACACCCCCTGAGCTGTACTAGTGAGAAAGCTGCAACGAATAGGACACACACCCTGAGCTGTGGTAGAGAGCTTCAACAGAAAGGAGATGCCCCTTGAGCGGTGATAGAAAGAGCGCTGCAGTAGAAAAGGCACACCCCTTAAGCTGTGATAGGAAGAGCTGCCACAGAAAGGACACACCCCATGAGCTGCCAGCCTGAAATAAAGCTAGTGGAGCATTTAGAACAACAAATGGGAAGATCTCTGGATCCATGTAAGGTACAGGGCTGGTTTTAGCTTTGTTAGAAAGAATTGACATGTGCTATATGATGTCTGATCTTCATTTTTAACATCAGTCATGGGGTAACCCCTTTTAAAGGGTGGACTAGACGTGTCCATCAATTGGAGTATTAATTAGGAAGACCTTATATGTAATAGTCATTATTTCTCACTTGTTACTTTGTAAAGATACAATCATTCTGACTTAATAGCGACGTCAAGTGTCCTAATGAACATTACTTCTCGGTAAACATCATAGGGCGATAAGTACAAAATAAAAACAATGCGCAGCTCTCACAATTAATGTGCTGTATAATTATACCTAATTATGATGCGCCAGGCTTCTGTTTGATATAGACCATTACGGCAGAATTTACACCACATCAGCTTCCTAATGGCGGCAATAAGAGAAATATCAGATTGTGTGTTAATGTATTAATCAAATAATTTCTTTCCCGATAATTTTCTGACTTCAGCATAGTCAAAAAGGAGAACAGCCCCTTGGGGAAAAGAAAGCGCTAATATGTTTCCATTTACGACATATGTTCGATATACTTAAAAAGCAATCTGCACTTTCAGATTACCATATGCAGCTCTCCTGCTGTGGAGATATATATATATATTTATACTCTCACAGTATACTTTTCCTACCGAGAAGCAAGATGTAAAAAAAATCTATAGGCCGTTTATGTGGTTTTGTACTGATCTAGGCTACAGAGCAAAATCGGGAGCAAAGTCAATATAACATTGAGATAAAACTTTACTAAAGGGGTTTTCTGGGAGTTCAATATTAATAGTCTATTCTCAGGATAAGTCATTAGTATAAGACCATCAGCTGCTAGGCCACATTCATTGGTCACATTGTCTAGTTGCAGCTCAATCCCCTGCAATTGAATGGGCCTAGGTTGCAATACCAAGCACAGCCACCATGCAATGTGTGGCGCTGTGCTGGGTTTGCTGTGAGGCAGCCAGAGCGCTGCAGACACTTCAGAGGTCGATCAGCGGGAGTTCTGGGTGTCGGATCCCCATTGATCTGATATTAATGTGTAGGTCACTAATGTTGAACCCCCAGAAAACCCTTTTACACAGTTTCTTAGCTTTGGACAATCTCTTTCAATTTGAAGGGTCCCAAATGATAAACTGGCTATCTTTTATCTCATGGAGCTTATTGGCTATCCTTTGTCTAATGAAACTGACTGGCTATCCTTTATCTCATGAAGCTGACTAACTATCCCTTATCTCATGAAGCTGACTGACTATCCGTTATCTCATGAAGCTGACTGACTATCCGTTATCTCATGGAGCTGACTGGCTATCGCTTATCTCATGGAGCTGACTGGCTATCCGTTATCTCATGGTGCTGACTGGCTATCTTGTATCTCATGGAGCTGACTGGCTATCCGTTATCTCATGGAGCTGACTGGCTATCCTTTATCTCATGGAGCTGACTAGCTATCCCTTATCTCATGGAGTTGATTGGCTATCCTTTATCTCATGAAGCTGACTGGCTATCCTATATCTCATGGAGCTGACTGTCTATCCTTTATCTCATGGAGCTGACTAGCTAACCCTTATCTCATGGAGCTGACTGGCTATCTTTTATCTTGTGAAGCTGACTGACTATCCTTTATCTCATGGAGCTGACTGACTATCCGTTATCTCATGGAGATGACTGGCTATTTTTTATCTCATGAAGCTAACTGGCTATCCCTTATCTCATGGAGCTGATTGGTTATCCTTTATCTTGTGAAGCTGACTGACTATCCGTTATCTCACAGAGTTGACTGGCTATCCTTTATCTCATGGAGTTGACTGGCTATCCTTTATCTCGTGAAGCTGACTGACTATCCGTTATCTCATGAAGCTGACTAGCTATCCCTTATCTCATGGAGCTGACTGGCTATCCGTTATCTCATGAAGCTGACTGGCTATCCGTTATCTGATAGAGCTGACTGGCTATCTGTTATCTGATAGAGCTGACTGGCTATCTGTTATCTGATAGAGCTGACTGGCTATCTTTTATCTCTTGGAGTTGACTGGCTATCCCTTATCTCATGGAACTGACTGGCTATCCCTTATCTCATGGAGCTGATTGACTATCCCTTATCTCATGGAGTTGACTGGCTATCCTTTTTCTCATAGAGTTGACTGGCTATCCTTTATCTCATGGAACTGACTAGATATCCCTTATCTTATAGAGCTGACTGGCTATCCTTTATCTCATGGAGCTGACTGGCTATCCTTTATCTCATGGAGCTGACTGGCTATCCTTTATCTCATGGAGCTGCCTGGCTATCCCTTATCTCATGGAACTTAGTGGTTATCCCTTATCTCATGGAACTGACTGGCTATCCCTTATCTCATGGAGCTGCCCCTGATCCAATTTTTCTTACCCCCAGTGATGTGCACTGGCAGCTGCAAGGGGTATATAGTGCAATATGGCGCCATTCAATTGAATGTAGCCCTGGCAGGTCTGCCAAATCAGCCGGTCTTATCTGAGTAGTTCTCTTTTCTGGCTCATAGAGGTGGTCCCCAGTCAGAAGACCCCTTCTCTGACATCCATACTCCTTCTAACAGAGCATATGGATAGCGGTTATCATTGGGAGACAACGCCTTTAATGGCGAACCATGTGCAGATCCATATTTCCCAACAGTCCCAACATTGCTGGGACAATACTACTTGAGGAGCAGATCATGTGCAAGACCTGCACCAACCTGTGCATTGTATGGGTGTTCCGGAGCATTGCTGGGTCTAAGGGGAAGGAGTTTAAATGTTTTGCTTATTTAGTTTTTAAAAGATCTTAATTGTGCAAATGTGTCTTTCCTAACTTTTCCTTTTGGCACCAAATGACCAGCTTTAAAAAAAAATGCTATTGTTCCTCTCTTCAGCATGGTAAGGCTAGTCGTCTTGAGCCTTACATATCAGGATA
Organism: Bufotes viridis; assembly: GCA_033119425.1. Taxonomy (NCBI): domain Eukaryota; kingdom Metazoa; phylum Chordata; class Amphibia; order Anura; family Bufonidae; genus Bufotes; species Bufotes viridis. The sequence goes on along the minus strand of CM065593.1, from coordinate 360,758,608 downwards.
TCTGTCGGAATGATACATCTGGGATATCTTGGTGTGCCAGAAGAGGGCGTAGAAGAGGGGCACAATATATCTTATAGAAGAGAGAATTGGACCAGGGACCCCTCCCCTTTATGACATCCAGAAGTGCCATACATATATATATCCTTCTAGCAAGTAACAGCTATAGGGAAGGGAGGTAGCAGTTGCACCCAGGTTGTATTACCTTAAAGGGGCTGTGTCACTTCAGCAAGTGGCAAGCCACTTACTAATGTATTATTTGTGATTCTCCCTATTGCTTCCTTTGGTGGCTAGATTCTTTCCCTCACATTATACACTGCTTCTTTTTATTCTTACGACCACCCTGCAATCCATCAGTGGTGGTCGTGCTTACACACTATAGGAAAAAGCACCAGCCTATGTGCTGGCCGGGACTGTGGAGGCATACATAGGCGGGTGCTTTTTCCTATAGTGTGCAAGCACGGCCACCCCTAATGGATTGCAGGGTGGTCGTAACCATAGAAACAAGCGGTGTATAATGTAAAGGAAAAATGTATCCAGCCAGCAAAGGCAGCAATATGGAGAATCACAATACATTAGTAAGTGGCTTGTATTAACTTTCTCTACATAATAAATGCTATTTGCTGAAGTGAGACAACCCCTTTAAGGGGTCTAAAAGTGCCAGATAAGAAGGCATCATCATTAGAATTATAAATGGCAGATTTTGCATAAGGACCCAGAAGCTCCAGTTACACCTCTGTCATTGGCGTCTATAATACACCAGAATCGCTGCGTGTCCAGTTGTCAATTATTCTGGTCTATTTACAGCATTAAAGGGTTTTCCGAGAATTTTTTTTAACTGAATAGCTGAATTACTGTCTCCGGGGCTCACCGGTGCTCACAGTATTGCCGTGGCCGTCTTGCAGCTTTGCCTAGGCCAGTGACATCACGTTCATCGGTCCTTTGGCCTGGGTGCAGTTCAGCCCCATTAAAGTGAGCAGCACCGGTGCCTTCTCAAACAGCCGATCGGCGGGGGTCCCAGGTGTCAGACCCCCCCAATCAGATACTGATGACCTATCCAGAGGATTGATCATCAGTATAAAAATCTCGGAAAACCCCTTTAACCCGTAAATTTCCAGAAAACTTTGCAGTCATTTTTACATAATTTTTCCAATACATCTAAACTCTAAAGTAACAAACAAAGCAATTTTTTAATAGTTTTAATAAAAAATGTCTACTTCTCATACAGGCTTACGTGTTTCCATGGTAACAAACAACAAACAAGCCCTGTGTAGTCTGATCCTGCGGATTTTCTTCCCTAATTATTATAGCATAAATTTATGTTAGTAAGGGCTCATGCACACGAACGTATTTCTTTTCCATGTCCGTTCCGTTTTTTTTTTTTTTGGACCATATGTGGAAACATTCATTTCAATGGGTCAGTAAAAAAACGGAAGTTACTCCGCGTGCATTCCGTTTCCGTATGTCCGCATGTCCATTCCGCAAACAAATAGATCGTGTCCTATTGTCTGCATAACGGACAAGCATAGGGCTGTTCTATTAGGGGCCAGCTGTTCCGTAAAATACGAAATGTATACAGACAGCATCCGTATTTTTTGAGGACCGCAAAATACATATGAACTAAAGGACCTGTGATGACGTCACATCACATGGTCCAATCACATGGTCCATCTTACCATGGTGATGGACCATGTGATTGGACCATGTGATGTGACGTCATCACAGGTCCTGTAGATCTTAGATGATGCAGGGAAAGAGAGAACAGATCGCAACTACGCGATCAAGTGGCTAAGGTAAGTTAATTTTTTATTATTTTTAACCCCTTCCACTACATTTTACTATGCATTCTTTATTAAGAATGCTATTATTTCCCCTTATAACCATGTTATAAGGGAAAATAATAGATTCTCCAGAAGACCCGAAACCGGACTTCAGTGATGAAGTCCGGCTTCGGGTTGGGTACCAAACTTGGCGATTTTTCTCACGCGCGTGCAAAACGCATTAGAAACGTTTGCACCCGCGCAGGAAAATCGCGCATATTCCCGCAACGCACCCGCCTCTTATCCGGGCGTCAAACATGATGCCCGTGTGAAAGAGGCCTTAGTTTAGAATGGCTGCACATATCCTTTAAACATTTCTAGTCTCACAGAGAGCAGATGAAGGACGAGAAGCAGAATAAGAAACAGAAAAGGAGATCTCTAATTGCTAAGTAACAGTACAGGGTCTTTCTCTTGGAGCCTCTGTTAAGTTTACGCCCTTCACCTTGGCCTGATTATGTAATTGCGCTGAACCTCTAATCTCCATCTCCGCGTCCTCATCTATATTTCATATACCCTACTCCCAAAGCAGGCTCTTTCAGGTTTTCCTATCCTATTAGTTGACCACAGTCTGTCCACAGACTGCTTTCATGGACAATCGATACCCATGATCCTCAGCTGTCAGAAATGAGATAGAAAGAGCAAAACAAGAACTGTGATTTAGACAAGTGGAAGGCAGTCAGCAGGGGAAGATTCTTGTTATATAGGATAAAGGAGTTTCCAGGACTTACATATTGAGGACCTACCCTCAGGACAGGTCAGCAGTATCTGATGGGTGGGGATCCAACTCCCAGCACCCCAAACGATCAGCTGTTTGAAGGGGTTTGAACAAGCGCTGTGGCCTCTTTGTAGTATATGAAGCTCAGCGCTGTACTTTGGAAAACGGCCATGCTTGGTATTCACCTACCCGAAGGCTAGGTGACCAGTGGACGCGATGTCACAGACCAAGGAGGAGAACGTAGCACTCGCTGTGGTCCCATTAAGCAGCTGATTGGCGCAAGTGCTGAGAGTTGGACCCCCTTTGATCAGATACTGATGACTGATCCCAGATTGATGGGGGTCCGACGCAAGGCACCCCCACTGATCCGCCGTTCACGGCTACTGCATCTCATGTCCTATTCACTTGAGCTGTGCCTTCCTACTACTCTATAAAAGCATGAGAAAGGTTTTCTGGGAGTTCGATATTGATGGTCTGTGCTCAGAATAAGTCATCAATATCTGATCGGTGGGAGTCAGCACCCCTGCCGATCAGATATGTGATTAGCTGTTCTTAGGCCCGTGAGCTAACCAGAGTGCCGCAGCCTCTTCAAACAGTTGGTCGGCACGTGTTTCGGGCATTGTTGAGCAAATCAAAGTGAACAAATTGGAATTCGATCTGAATTTCAAGAAAAATTAGACTCGCCACAAATCCGAATTTCTTGGCGCTTCTTGGAAAGGAATCGATTTTTCATCATCCATTTGATCGCTGAGAGGCAGTCACGGCCATCTTGATTGACATCACCACGTCATCATGTCCACATGCACAGTGACGTCACCGCACGAGAATTGGCGCGCTTTCTTCATTCAAGATGGCCGCGACGGCCTCTCCATGATCAAATGGATGAGATGAGTATGCATTTTTTTTTTTTAACCCCTGATAGGCTGAATATGACTCTCAGATGCAGCAATCAGCATTGAACGCGGCATCTGAGGGGCTAAATGACGGGGAACAGCATGATCGCCCGTTCCCCGTCATTGCGCCCGCTCCATACAATGGAATGCGATTCATTACAAAGTACCACTAACAGTGGTGCGTCAGTCCAATCCACCAATAATTGCGACAGGGATTGGAATCAATATAGCCCCTTGCATGCAGGGCACAGGCTGTAAGTGTGGTGTGACTGTCCCTGTCACTCCCAATGCCTATGACCAGTTTTGAGCAAATTGATCGATCTGAATTTCAGGGAGAATTTGATTTGCCGCGAAGCCAAATTTCCTCGTGCTTCATGGTGCAAATCGTTTTTCCCTGAATGGCGGTAAAAAATGAAAAAAATACTTCATCCATTTGATCTCGTACGAAGTCCCATCATACGTCATATGTCACCGATTTTGCTCTAGATCTTCAATCAAGATGGTGGTGGTCAGCTCATCATATTCAAATGGATGAGGTAATTATGATTTTTTTAATTTTTATTTTATGCTCTGTTATTACTGTCAGATGCTACGAGGATCTATACACGCGGCATCTGAGGGGTACAATGATGGGAAGCGGTGCAATCGCAGCTCCCTGTCATTGTACCAACTTCTTACAAAGAAATGCACTTTGTGACAAAAATGTTTGTCAGGGACCAAATTTTATTTTTCAAATTCGGCGAAGCAGCTGAATCGAATTTTCCAGTACTTCGCTCATCTCTACCTATTATGGAAAAATCTGTGAATTTTTTTTTTATAAAATGAAAATAAAACTAAAAATACAAACACATTCTCATCTCTATAAAACATTCTTTATTGTATAGTGAAATATTTTGCATCCGGCCTCCGCAGGGTCGTATTTCAGAACAAAATATCAACATTATTTTCTTTTTGTTTTCTTACAGGGCTATGCGGAAAAGGGAAAAAGCATAGCGAATGCTCTGGAGGATTTGAAGGCTAATTTCTATTGTGAATTATGTGACAAGCAATACCACAAGCACCAGGAGTTTGACAACCATATTAATTCTTACGACCACGCTCACAAACAGGTAAGCCTGGAAATTCATATATACCAATATCTCTGTCCAAAAACATCACTGAGATCCCCTGCTGGCGAAGTGTAAAAAACGCCGCCGCAGAAATTGTGCTTTTATTTCTGTATTTTAATAACTATTGCCTCAATTCCTTCATAGTATTAGATGCTTCTTTTCAACTGGGTGGTACTATTATCAAAAAGACTTTCTTTGCTTTTAAAAATTCTAAAATTCGGAAGTTTAGCACGAGTTTTCCAATGAGTTCTGATTGTAACGAACTCAAATTTTGGGAGAGAGAGACTCGTCCAGGCAATTGGGGCACTTTCGTTTCTAGTCGTGTATGCTGCAACTGGCTGATTTGGCCAAATCGGACAAGAAAATAAATGCGTTCATCTCTACTTTCAATGTCTCTGTGTACATTGGACCAGTATAAGAATAATTAGATATAGTGTCCATTAAAAATGAGTTATATTAAAGGGCGTCTGTCAGCAGTTCTGTCCCTATGACACTGGCTGACCTGTTACATGTGCACTTGGCAGCTGAAGGCATCTGTGTTGGTCCCATGTTCATATGTTAAAGATAAAAAAGAGGCATTACTCACCTCCACTGATCCCATGCTGGTGCCTTTCCGATGCTGCTCTTCACTTTCTGGTCTCAGATTGACTCGACAGGAAAGGCATGCTCAGCCAATCACTGGCCTTAGCGATGACCCACCTCACACATCTTGGCTGAGCGTGCCTTTCCGGCATTTCCAATGTGTCAGGTAAGTGGGACTAAGCGGGACCAAAACATAGGAGGGGTATCAGTGCAGGGGAGTAATGCCTCTTTTTTATTACTATTTTAATATTATCTCTCTGAAAAAACCCTTTAAAAAGGAAGTAGACCTTAATGATTTACAGACTGTATCTAATGTTGAAAATCAAATAGAAATAAAAATATCTTAATTATTACCAATTTTTATTAATATATATAAGTGAATCAATTAAAGGGGAATGTCCCATCACAGTCAACCGCTTCAATCTGAAAGACGCCAGTTGTTTTTGCTAGGAATGATGAAATTTAGCTGCTCATTCAGATGATGGCCTTCCTTGCAATACTTAGACGGCTCGAGTCTGATGGAGTAAGAACCTCTATGAAGTCCATACGGCATTATCGGGTGTATGGACAGGGATTTTCCTGAAGGTGTTTAGTACTTTGGACAGATTAAAAAGAAAAAAATTATATTTATTCTAATCACAAGTTAAAAAAATATCTTGAGTTCATGAAAATCTGATAAATGAGTCAATCAGATGTTTTCTCACTTCACTTTTACTTCTGCTCCCCCTTCTCCTCTCTCACAGCATACAACTGTAACATACTCCTCAACCTCCTTCATTTACCTGCATAATTCTAGACTGGTTTTTGGTGACAGAGGAGCACAGACATAGCTATAGGGGAAGCAGGGGAAGTGGCTGCTTAGGGGCCCACCCAGGAGGAGGACTAAAATATTTTATTGTCAGGGCCCCCTCAACAGTATTATACAATGACAGTATATACAGTGTAGGAAACGGATGGTGCATCTGCCCGGCCTGGTCTAAGAGACTCAAGAGAGTGATCTTTACTAGCCACAGGAGAGGGGGTTGCAAAGAAGTTACTGGGGGAAGGGGGGCCTCATTCAAAAATTAGCTGTGAGGCCCAGTCATTTCTAGTTACACCACTGCATTTTTCGAATCAGAAAATCAAAGATGAGAAAAATTTGTATGTTTTAACCTGGCCACATTCTTTTATACACGATTTTACATTTTAAATCAAGGTGCTGAATTGATATTATATATATCTATCAAACTTCCCGTACTGAAACCTAGGATGACAACTCAGATGAAAGATGTTAGGCATCCCCTTTCTTCTGTATTTCAGTAAAAAGATTTGTTGATGATCAGGTTAGAACCCCCGTGGGTGCCATAATAGTTGTCATGTTTTTTGACGAAAGGAAAACATTTTTCAAAAAGTTGATCTTTATGAAAGGGTACAAAAGCTTCTGTTTCTATGAGATTTTTTTTTAGGACTCATGTATGCGACCATATTCTATGTAGCTGTTATAGGCCACCCATAGGGCCTTAAATGTATATATAGTACAACTATGATTAAAGAATGATTCAAAAAAATCAGATTCATTACGAATTTCACAAAATTTGTCTGTTCAAAGAATCAGAAGTTTTGGCAATTAGTTTCGGATGATTCGCTCAAAAACGACGTCAGTACCATTTCATTGTGAAAATTGAAAGGGAAAAGAGGAGGAAGACTGAAGACGAAGGTGGGAGGGTTTGCCTTGATTGTCTTAGAGGCTGATGGACAGCATGGTCAGGCAGAGGACAGACTTCTGGCAGATGTTTTTGCTCAGAAGGAAGAAACACCATTCTATGCGCAGCTAGGGATATGAAGGCAGGTGTACTGGCTGTGTCTGCATGGAGCATGGAGCGTGAGAGACTGGTCCCTCAGAGTTATGTGTTTGTGTTTCATACAGCTGCAAGCAAGTTCTGCATAAAACATCCTGCAAAAACATAATTTCTTCTATAAATGGACAACCAGGAAGCTTTTGTTTTTTTTGTAAAAACCTTTTTTTTACAGTTCATAGACTTATTGCCAGCATCTTCAGTATCAATAGCATACATTCTGCTGCAAACACTACAGACATTGTCCCTTTTTTTTAAATAAAAAAAACTGTTTCTTTAACCCCTTAGTAAAATCACATTCCAAGAGCTATAACTTTTTAGTTTTTTTATCAATGTACTTTTTTTTTGCAGGACAAGTAGTTTTTATTGCACCATTTTGGGTACATGTTTAGCTTAAATTCCCTTTTGTTTGCGTCAGTAAAAAGGCGTATTAGTGGTCACCAAGTTAATATTTCTACAGTTTGTTATTAAGTATTTTAGCACATTTGAGTAACGTGTTGAATTACTTCAATACACAGTACCATGCAGTTTTAGTAAATGCATTTCACTGCAATACCAACATTAGTATACCCATGTTAGTAAGCGCATTTTACTGTAATAACTGCATTGATATACCTGTGTTAGTAAATGGGCTGTATTACTTTAAGATTCCGTGCAGCTACAGCAACCACATATTACTATAATAACTGCATTAGTGCACCTGTGTTAGTGAACACATTTTACTGGAATGTTTGCATTACACATGGGTTAGTGATCACATTGTATTTCTTCAAGATACAGTAAAGTTACCGTAAACATATTTTACTGCAATTACCATTGCAAATTGTCAATACTAGTATGCATTGTGTTTGTAGAAGGGGGAGGGACATTTAATGGAACATCTGTAAATGACAGAAAAAACACTTGCAATTTTGCTACTGTTTAATAATCTGTATATCAAACCTGTGTCTTCACATTTACAGGCAGGGCTGGGACAAGGTCCACCACCAACAAAGGCTGAGCTGCCCAAGTGCGCCCCCCCCCCCCCTCCAGCTTGTGGATGACACTGCTATGGGGATCTGTGATGGATGATACTGTTATTGGGGAATCTGTGGATGACACATATGTGTCATCCACAGATCCCCCCTCCCCATAACAGGCTCCGTGTAGGAATGACCCCCAATACAAGGGGTGAGGCTGTGGGGTTGTATCTGCTTTTTTGATGAAAGCGCCAGCGGGGCCCGTGCAGTGACTGTATTCTACTACAAAATCCCCCCCCCCACACACACTGTATATAATCTTAACTATATAACTGTAGTGATTTACTACAGTTATATAGTTAATAAGATTATATCCAGTGAGCGGGGATGGGGGTGTAGTAGAATACAGTCACTGCACGGGCCCTGCTGTCATTATGAAATAGCATATGTGACCCCACCTCTTTTATTGGTGGCCATTCAGTAAATTAACCCTGTTTTGGGGGAGGGGTGTCTGTGGGACAAATATGTGTCATCCACAGATTCTCCCCATAACAGGGTTCATTTAGTGATTGACCACCCAAATTGTGGTGACCCAATACATGGGAGTTACATCTGCAGAGCTTTTGTATAATGCCACCCCACACTGTAGTGTCCCCCACACAGTAATGTCCGCCACACTGCCCCCACACAGTAATGTCCGCCACACTGCCCCCACACAGTAATGTCCGCCACACTGCCCCCCACACAGTAATGTCCGCCACACTGCCCCCCGCACAGTAATGTCCGCCACACTGCCCCCACACAGTAATGTCCGCCACACTGCCCCCACACAGTAATGTCCGCCACACTGCCCCCGCACAGTAATGTCCGCCACACTGCCCCCCGCACAGTAATGTCCGCCACACTGCCCCCGCACAGTAATGTCCGCCACACTGCCCCCGCACAGTAATGTCCGCCACACTGCCCCCCGCACAGTAATGTCCGCCACACTGCCCCCGCACAGTAATGTCCGCCACACTGCCCCCGCACAGTAATGTCCGCCACACTGCCCCCCACACAGTAATGTCCGCCACACTGCCCCCACACAGTAATGTCCGCCACACTGCCCCCACACAGTAATGTCCGCCACACTGCCCCCACACAGTAATGTCCCCCACACCCCCTCAACCACACAGCAGTGCCCCTACATAGTAATTTGTCATGCCCCCTCTTGTCATTCTCCCCCTCTTCTCATTCTCCCCCTCTTCTTGTCATGCTTTTTCTGCCCCCTGTCATTCTCTCCCCATCTTTTCATGCTCTTTTACCCCCCATGTTGTCATGCACTTTCTGCCCCCATGTTGTCACAGACTTAATGAAAGGGGCCCGAATTTTAACTGTACTTAATGCCGGGCCTCATCAGAGCGCTCCTCTCACCTCCATTATGGTCACTTCTCCAGGCTTCCAGGATCAGGCCCCAGCGCTGCCTCACATTAGCAGGTGGGCGGAGCCTAACGGAGGTCCGTTAGGCTCCGCCCACCTGCTTACTCTGTTTCTAGTTAGAGCCTGAGGCAGCGGGGCCTGATGCTGGAGGCCTGAAGCAGCATAATGGAGGTGAGAGGAGCGCTCTGACAGGGCCTGGCTCAGGGAATGACAGGAGGGAGCGCTGAGCGGTTCCCCCCTGTCAGTCCCTCTCCCTCTCGCCGGCCCCTGCCTGCGCCCTGAGGCTGGCGCGCCCTGAGGCTGGAGCCTCCCCAGCCTCTGTGTCGGCCCGGCCCTGTTTACAGGCATCATATTAAAATGTCTAGTAAACGAAAGAAGTGCAAAGTTAAAGACCCATGCCTTATGATCCAAAAGTCAGAATGTGGGTAGTGCAAACAGCAGTAGCAGCACCAGCTATCCGGCCAGTAGTAGTAGTAGTAGTAGTAATAGGCCGCAATTCTCTTCAGCTTCCAATAGATGCTACATTATTATTGTGGACAAAGAGAATGAGATTGTGGACTGGATGGCTCACTCCTTCTCCCAGTTAGAGCAGGATCATTTCAAGATCACTTCGGAGTCTGCCATCATCCCTTGGAGCTACAGAATTCCTCCTGCTCCTCCTTCTTGCAGCCCAAGAAAATCCTTTCAGTTGCAGCAACTCTGTTTTCACTGCCCTGTCCTAGTGTGTAGGACACCATGTGCTATGAAAGACACTTTAGAGACTCTCCCTGCTGATAACCTGTGTATGAACAGTCAGCATTTGGACTGATAGGAGGAGTTGGTACAGGGGGAGGTGAGAAACCCTATGCATAGCTGTGGTGATGGTAGTAGTAGTAGTAGTAGTAGTAGCACTTATAGGCATGGTGGTAGTGGTGGTGGTAGGGGCAAGGGTAACCCTGGGGACAGTGGTACTTGGGGAAATACCAAGCAAGGAATCAAGAGGGGGGCAAGCTGCCCACAATGACATATCACAATCTGATAAAACTGTCAGGGAGGGTGAGGACTATGATGATTAGTGTGTGTTGGACAGGACTTCGGAGCTAGATCGGGGAACTGAGGAGGAGGAGGAGACATCAGATGAGAAGGGCGGTGGCCAAGGTGACAATAAAGAGCAAAGGCAACGTGCAGCCAAACCCTGTAAATACTAGCAGATCCAGATATGCTTCTATTTTGGTTAATTCAGGATCTAGTGCTGCTGCTGACACTGTGGACACAGCTCAAAAGATCTCAGTCCCAGGCCAAGCTCAGCTGCCGCTAGCTATGTGCAAGTATGTCCCATATGTTTTTTTTCCTCTACAAGGCCAGCTCACAAAACCACTGCCATGTGCAAGATCTGCAGGATTAAAATAAGCCATAGGCATTCAACCACAAGCATTGGTACCTCGACTCTATTGCAGCACATGAGGCGACATCACTGGATCCTGAGGGAAAATAGAACTACTAGCATTCCGAATTGGAACAAGTCTGTCCTCCTTCTCAAAGTCTTCTTTTTGACAGTCAGACTGCATCCCCAAGCAGTACAGTGTCCTTGTCATCATCATTAGCTGCTTCTTCTCCTGCTCAGACTCCCCATCCTTGTCCTCCGCTCCATTGTGAGACAGCCATAAAGGCATGTGCGCAAGCTGAACTCCCCCCTAAACAAGTTGCTGGGAGCGCAGTTGCTGCTGTACCAATTAGTTGTGGTAATGATGGGGCCGTTCCGTGCCTTCAACAAAAACTAATTCTTCTATAGAACTTAATTCTTCATTATGCTATCTGTCTGACTTTTGGCCAGGTGTGTGTAGTTGTGCATCTTCAACAAAATGTAATTCTTTTGTAATTCTTTTCTGTATCGAACTGTATGACAACTGCTGCTACCGCCACAGCTGTTACTCTCTATACTGCCACAACCAATACCCTTACAGAGCCACCACTACTACTACTGCAACCCCTAAACAGTCGCACACACATCTACTTGTTGTCTTGTGCTGCTACTTCTGGTGAAACTATTACTGACACTTATTCCCCTACACAACTTTTCACATTCACACTTTACTACCGCTGCTTTCAAATAAAGGGGATAATTTTTCAATATTTGTGCAGAACAAGCCAGCGTTTCTTCTAACAATCAAACTTGTGTATGTATAAACAAGGGCATGGATCTGCCTCCATTAACCCCTTAAGGACCGGGCTCATTTTCACCTTAGGACCAGGCCATTTTTTCAAAATCTGACCACTGTCACTTTAAGTGTGAATAACTTTAAAACGCTTTTACTTACCTAGGCCGTTCTGAGATTGTTTTTTCGTCACATATTGTACTTCGTGACACTACTAAAATTGGGTCAAAAAAGTTTATTTTTTTGCATAAAAAATACAAATTTTACCAAAAAAATTGCAAAATTTAGCAAATTTTAAAGTTTCAGTTTCTCCACTTCTATGATACATAGTAATACCCCCCAAAAAAGTGATGACTTTACATTCCCCATATGTCTACTTCAGGTTTGGAGTATTTGGGAAATGCTATTTTATTTTTTGGGGATGTTACATACCTTAGAAGTTTGGAAGCAAATTTTGAAATTTTTCAGAAATTTTCCAAATCCCACTTTTTATGGACCAGTCCAGGTTTGAGGTCACTTTGTGAGGCTTACATAATAGAAACCACCCAAAAATGATGCCATTTTAGAAACTACACCCCTCAAGGTATTCAAAACTGATTGTACAAACTTTGTTAACCCTTTAGGTGTTTCACAACAGTTCATGGAAAATGGAGATAAAATTTCTGAATTTTGATTTTTTGGAAAATTTTCCATTATAATCCATTTTTCCAGTAATAAAGTAAGGGTTACCTGCCAAACAAAACTCAATGTGGGTTGCCCTGTTTCTCTAGTTTGCAGAAACACCCCATATGTGGTCCTAAACTACTGTTTGGCCAAACGGGAGGACATTGAAGGAGGGGAACGCCATATGGGTTTTGAATGGCAGATTTTACGGGACTGGTTTTTTAACACCATGTCCTATTGCAAGCCCCCTGATGCACTCCTAGCATAGAAATTCCAAAAAGTGACTCCATCTAAGAAAGTACACCCCTCAAGGTATTCAAAGCTGGGTTTACAAACTCTGTTAACCCTTTAGGTGTTCCACAACAGTTCATGGAAGATGGAGAAACAATTTTGGAATTTAGAATTTTTGGAAAATTTTCCATTATAATCCATTTTTTCCAGTAATAAAGTAAGGGTTACCTGCCAAACAAAACTCAATGTGGGTTGCCCTGTTTCTCTAGTTTGCAGAAACACCCCATATGTGGTCCTAAACTACTGTTTGGCCAAACGGGAGGACATTGAAGGAGGGGAACGCCATATGGGTTTTGAATGGCAGATTTTGCGGGACTGGTTTTTTTAACACCATGTCCTATTGCAAGCCCCCTGATGCACTCCTAGCATAGAAATTCCAAAAAAGTGACTCCATCTAAGAAAGTACACCCCTCAAGGTATTCAAAGCTGGGTTTACAAACTCTGTTAACCCTTTAGGTGTTCCACAACAGTTCATGGAAGATGGAGAAACAATTTTGGAATTTAGAATTTTTGGAAAATTTTCCATTATAATCCATTTTTCCAGTAATAAAGTAAGGGTTACCTGCCAAACAAAACTCAATGTGGGTTGCCCTGTTTCTCTAGTTTGCAGAAACACCCCATATGTGGTCCTAAACTACTGTTTGGCCAAACGGGAGGACATTGAAGGAGGGGAACGCCATATGGGTTTTGAATGGCAGATTTTGCGGGACTGGTTTTTTAACACCATGTCCTATTGCAAGCCCCCTGATGCACCCTAGCATAGAAATTCCAAAAAAGTGACTCCATCTAAGAAAGTACACCCCTCAAGGTATTCAAAGCTGGGTTTACAAACTCTGTTAACCCTTTAGGTGTTCCACAACAGTTCATGGAAGATGGAGAAACAATTTTGGAATTTAGAATTTTGGAAAATTTTCCATTATAATCCATTTTTCCAGTAATAAAGTAAGGGTTACCTGCCAAACAAAACTCAATGTGGGTTGCCCTGTTTCTCTAGTTTGCAGAAACACCCCATATGTGGTCCTAAACTACTGTTTGGCCAAACGGGAGGACATTGAAGGAGGGGAACGCCATATGGGTTTTGAATGGCAGATTTTGCGGGACTGGTTTTTAACACCATGTCCTATTGCAAGCCCCCTGATGCACCCTAGCATAGAAATTCCAAAAAGTGACTCCATCTAAGAAAGTACACCCCTCAAGGTATTCAAAGCTGGGTTTACAAACTCTGTTAACCCTTTAGGTGTTCCACAACAGTTCATGGAAGATGGAGAAACAATTTTGGAATTTAGAATTTTGGAAAATTTTCCATTTTAACCCTTACTTTATTACTGGAAATAAAGGGTTAACAGTCAAACAAGACTCAATATGGATTGCCCTGATTCTGTAGATTGCAGAAACACCCCATATGTGGTCCTAAACTACTATTTGGCTAAACGGGAGGACATTGAAGAAGGGAAACGCCATATGGTTTTTGGAAGGCAGATTTTGCTGGACTGGTTTATTTACACCATGTCCCATTTCAAGCCCCCTGCTGCACCCCTAGAGTAGAAACTCCATAAAAGTGACCCCATATAGGAAACTACAGGATATGGTGGTTGTTGTTTTGGGACTATTTTAGGGTAAATATGATTTTTGCTTGCTCTATATTACACTTTTTTGAGGCAAGATAACAAAAATGGAAATTCTAAAATTATTTCTAAATTTGCCATTAAGTTTTGTGGAACACCTAAAGGGTTAACAAAGTTGGTAAAGTAATTTTTGAATACCTTGAGGGGTGTAGTTTTTAAATGGGGTCACTTTTTTGGAGTTTCTAGTCTAGGCTACATCAGGGGGCTTCTAATGGGACATGGTATAAAAATAAAAATCTGCCTTCCAGAAACCATGTGGCGTTCCCTTCGTTCTATGCCCTGCCTTGTGGCTATACAGCAGTTTACGACCACATAAGGGGTGTTTCTGAAAACTACAGAATCAGGGCAATAACTATTTAGTTTTGTTTGACTGTTAACCCTTGCTTTATTACCGGAAAATATGGATTAAAACGGAAATTTGCCAAAACATGGTTGTTTTGGCACAGTTTTATTTTATTTTTTAACGCCGTTCATCCGAGAGGCTGGTTCTAATGTTATTTTTGTAGGGCAGAGTATTACGGACGCGTCGATACCTAATATGTCTACTTTTTTGATGGATTTAGATTTTACACTATTTTATCATTTTAGGAAGAAAAAATAAATAATTTTGCTATCTCCATAGCCTGGGATCTAATTTTTTTTGTTGTTGGGGTAACTATCTAATGTAGGGGCTCATTTTTGCGTGATGAGATGGCGGTTTTATTGGCACTATTTTGGGGGCATATGACTTTTTGATCGCACACTATTACACTTTTTATGATGTAAGGTAACAAAAAAATGGCTTTTTTAACTTTTTTTTTTTTTTTTGACAGCGTTTATTTGAGGGGTTAGGTCAAATGTTATTTTTATAGAGCACATTATTACGGACGTGGCAATACCTAATATGACTACTTTTATAAAAGTTGGCTTCAGCATGACATCATTAACCAACTTTGGAAAAAAAAAATTTGTACCTCCACATACTGGAAGCCATAATTTAAATTTTTTTTGGGGCGACTGTCTTATCTAGGGGCTCATTTTTGCGGGATGAGATGGCGGTTTGATTGGCTCTATTTGGGGGGCATTTGATTTTTTATGACGTGCTATTATAATTTCTGGGATCTAAGGTGACAAATTTTTTTTTAACATGGTTTTTAATTTATTTTTAAAAGGGTGTTTATCTGAGGGGTTAGGTAATATTTTATTATTATACATAAGATTGTTACGGACGCTGACGATGCCCAATATGTATGGCTCCCAGACTTTGGATACACTAAAACAACATTTTTTAAAAACTTATATACAATAAAATAATTTATGGAAAAAAAAAAGTTGTTTCCGTGTTTCCAAAGTCTGAGAGCCATAATGTTATGTTTTTCTAGGGGACTGTAGGGAATTATAATAATTTAGTACTCCATGGAAGTGTGATACTCCCTGAAGCAACCGTCAATGCAGAGGCCCGGATGATCGGGGCAAGTGTCACATTGAGTAGTGGTGTCCTTCCGTATCCCCCTCTTGCGACACACTCTGCACTTTTTTGGGTTCGTCCCCTCTTTCCAGTATGGGGGACCACACCTGGAAAATGTTGGCCAGGGACGACCCGGGCGCCTCCAATTCCCGAGGTACTCCGACCTGCTCTTTCCCGGTCTGAAAAGATCAGGTCCTTGAGGACTGCCTCATAGAAATGGAGGAAAGTCCCTGTGCTGCCAGCGCATCGGGATAGTACAAAAGCGTTGTACATGGCAACCTGTACCAAGTAGACCGCAACTTTTTGTACCATGCCCGGGTTTTGCGCATGGCATTATATGGTGTGAGGACTTGATCAGATAGATCAACTCCTCCCATATACCGATTGTAGTCGACGATACAATCGGGTTTGAGGACCGTTGCCGCGGTTCCTCGCACAGAGACTGGGGTGATGCCATTACCATGGATTGTGGTCAGCATAAGGACATCCCTCTTGTCCTTATATCTGACCAGCAACAGGTTGTCGCTGGTAAGGGCACGGGTCTCACCCCTGGGGATAGGTACCTGGAGGGGGTGGGTAGGGAGGCCGCGATGATTTTTCCGCACGGTCCCACAAGCGAACGTGGTTCTGGCGGAGAGGGCCTGGAACAAGGGAATACTGGTATAAAAGTTATCCACGTACAGGTGGTAACCCTTATCCAGCAGTGGGTGCACAAGGTCCCACACAAGTTTCCCGCTAACACCCAGAGTGGGGGGACATTCTGGGGGTTGAATACGGGAATCTCGTCCCTCGTAAACACGAAATTTGTAAGTGTACCCTGAGGTACTCTCACAAATTTTGTATAGTTTCACGCCATACCTCGCTCGCTTGCTGGGAATGTATTGGCGGAAAATGAGTCTCCCCTTGAAAGCAACGAGAGACTCATCAACCGCGACCTCCCTTCCAGGTACGTAGGCCTGCGCAAATGCGGCCCCAAAGTGATCTATGATCGGCCGTATCTTGTACAGCCGGTCATAGGCAGGATCACCTCGGGGGACATGCTGCATTATTTGCATAATGCAGACATTTCCGTATGGCCTCAAACCGGGTACGTGCCATAGCCGTACTGTACAGTGGGGTCTGATAGAGGACGTCCCCACTCCAGTAATGCCTGGCACTTGGTTTTTGACCAGGCCCATGTGCAGCACGAGGCCCCAAAACGTCCTCATTTCGGCTGCACTGACTGGCGTCCAGCCACCAGGCTTGGCCAAAAGAGCCTGGGTGCTGAGCGACGAACTGTTGGGCGTACAGATTCGTCTGCTCCACCATCAGATTCACAAGTGGGTTACTGAAAAAAAACTAAAATAGTCTATTTCAGTAAATCCCACTGTGGGAATCTGGATTCCTGGATTGCCAACAAATTCAGGAATCGCAGGCTGATAGTCCACTGGGATGCACCAGACTCGTTCACCTGAAGGGGGCTCAGGTGCACTTGGCTGGTGGGCCGGAAAACTGAGTACGAGTCCCAGGGCTGCTCGTACTAGTGCTGGCCACGGGGTCCCTAGCATGTGGGGACCCTGGCTCCGCCTGGCGGCGTCTCCGCCGCCTTGGGAGCTCATCATCATCAGATGATGATGAGGAGGATGCGGATGACAGGAGGAATGTGGGGTCATCCTCATCCTCACTGGCGCTCTCGGTGTCGGAGAGCATCTGGGCGTATGCCTCCTCCACCGTGAACAGCCGGCGGTCCATGGGTGTGTGTGTTGTGCGTGTGTGTGTGCGTGTGTGTAAACAAAACTTTATTCAAGTGTGCGTGTGTGTGGGGCCAGGTGTTCGCGCACTAAACTAACTAAAAAAAAAAAAAAAAAAAAACCTAACTAAAAAAAGGAAAAGTGTAAAAAAACAAAAAAACTGCCTGACTAGCTGATAGCGGTGATCAGCAGTGGGGTGAGCGATGCACTAACAGTGGCCGGACGCTAAGAGCGCTGACCACAGTCGGCGCACGCAAAAAAAAATGCCCCACAAAAAATTAGGGGGTTGGGTGGGGTTGCACCCTGGGGGGTCTAGGGTCACACAACTAAGTGCTGTGGACCCCAGACACCCAGGTGCACTTACTTTATTAGATTCTGCTGCTGGGGCTGGAACACTGGATGGCTGGGGCTGTGGATCGCTGGGGCTGTCGGTGGCTGGGTGAGCTGCTGGGGCTGTTCGGGGTCTGCTGGGTGGGATGGGGTCCTTCTGGGGTCTTCCTGGTGGGATGGGCTCCTATGGGGCTCCGATGGGGGTCCGATGGGGTCCGATGGGATCCGATGGGGTCCGATGGGGCGACTTGATCCTCCGGCGGCACAACAGGCAGTGTGCAGGGGAGAAGCTACGGAGGTTAGCTTCTGTCGCCGCCCCCTGCACAGCCAATCAGAACAATTTGAGGCCAACGGTAAGGATGGTGATTGGTGGTGTAATATAGCACCACTGATCACCATCCTGTTCCGAGTTATCGGGTCACCTGAGACCCGAATGACCCGGAACCGCAGAAAACCGCAGGTCTGAATTGACCTGCGGTTTTCTGCGATCGCCGACATGGGGGGGTCACAGGACCCCCCTGGGCATTGTGCCAAGATGCCTGCTGATTGATTTCAGCAGGCATCTTGTTCCGATCACCGCCACGTGCGCAGCGGTGATCGGAAATTCACAGGGCGTACATGTACGCCCTTGGTCCTTAAGTACCAGGACGCAAGGGCGTACATGTACGCCCTTCGTCCTTAAGGGGTTAAGGCATAATTTTTGGAAGCTTGTTCCCTACTAGCCACAGTTTTTTCCCATAACACCATATGTGCTTAAACACCTTCTGCCCCAAATAAGAGACAATATTTGGAATGTTTCTAATACTAAAAATCATAACAAATGCAACGGTGCAGCGTGTTTTTAAACAGGCTCTTTGTTAACACTCTAAACCATGTCTAAACTCAAAGTTTTATATGTTAATGTTACTCTGGCATTGTTTTGTATTGCTGTCATTGTGCTAAAGAGCTTAAAAGCAGGTGGAAAGCAAAATATCCTAGGAGACTTCTGAGTGCCATATACCAATTTCCCGCACTAAATAATTTGATTCGCTTTTTTCCTAAAATGGCTGCTTCACATTGTAGGACATAGAGCAAGGAACTCTGGGAACAAGGGATTACACACAATGCCATGCATGCAGCCTATCAGCAGCCAGCCCTGTGTTGTCACAGCCCTATAAATAGCCTCAGCTATCTTGGATTCAGCAATTTTTCCAGTGTACTTAGTGCAGGGAGAGACGTTAGCAGGCGCTAGAGACAGTGCTAGGAAAGACTTGAAACATTTTGCTTAATAGAAGTTCATGGAAAGAGCATTAGAAGTGTAGGGAAAGGATAGAGAGGAATGATTCCACAGTATTGAAGTAGAACAGGGTTCAATAGGGGTGTTTACAGCCTGGGTAATAGGAACAATCCTATTACACCTTGCTGCACTGACTGCGGATCCAAACTGCCATTATGCTGCTGCTCATTTCAGGTTTGTAATAGATGATACCTTTGTAATTCCAGCAAGCGGTTCTTGTTATTGGGGTCTTATTAGCCCTTGTGCGGTGCAGCTATATATGTTTTAAAGCCTTTTTGTTGTTGTGTATATGTGGGGGGGGGGGGGCTTATTAGCGGTTGTGTGTTGAAGTTAGAAAACTGCAGCCTTTTTCGGTGTGTATCAGTGCCAAAAAATATATTATTTGCCGTTCACGGTCGCAGTTATACGTCCTAAGGCTTTTTTTTTACATGTATTAGTGGGAAAAAAGAAAAAGGGCTTATTAGCCGTTGTGTGGGGAAGTGAGAAAATTAAAGCCCTTTTTGGCATTTATTAGTGGCAAAAAACAACAACATTATTTGCCGCTCAGGGCCGCAGTTATGTATATTTTCTAAAGCCTTATTTTGTCATGTATTAGTGGGGGGAAAGAAAAAGAGCTTATTAGCATTGTGTGGTGAAGTAGGAAAATTAAAGCCCTTTTTGGCGTGTATTAGTGGCAAAAAAAAAGTATTATTTGCTGTTCACGGCCACAGTTATATGTTTTAAAGCCTTTTTTGGCGTGTATTAGTGGGGAAAAAAAGGGGCTTATTAGCCGTTGTGTGGTGAAGTGAGAAAATTACACGCCTTTTTGGCGTGTATTGGCGGCAAAAAAAAACATTATTTGCCATTTACTGCCACAGTTATATGTTCTAAAGCCTTTTTTTGGCGTGTATAAGTGGGGAAAAATAAAAAAAGAGCTTATTAGCCGTTGTGTGGTGAAGTGGTAAAATTACAACCCTTTTTGGCGTGTATTAGTAGCAAAAAAAATAATATTATTTGCCTTCAGCGGTGCAGTTATATGTTCTAAAGCCCTTTTTGGCGTGTATTAGTGGCAAAATAAAATATTATTTGCCGTTCATGGCCGCAGTTATATGTTCTAAAGCTGTTTTTTAGTTGTTTAGTGGGGAAAAAGAAAAAGGGCTTATTAACCATTGTGTGGTGAAGTAAGAAAATTAAAGCCCTTTTTGGCGTGTATTAGTGACAAAAAAATATATATTATTTGCTGTTCACGGCTGCAATTATATGTTCTAAAGCTGTTTTTTGGCGTGTATTAGTGGAGAAAAAGAAAAAAGGGCTCATTAGCCGTTGTGTGGTGAAGTGAGGAAATTAAAGCCCTTTTTGGCATGTATTAATTTCCTTGTTATTTACTTTTTTGATCTAACAGTATGTCAGACAGAGAAGTGCCAGGCGCTAGTGCACAGGGAAGGGGCACAGGCCTAAATGTTTCTGGCGCAGGCACAGGTCGCAGCAGAGTAAGGGGGCGTGGCAACAGGGGTCACTTCGAGAGGCCTGAGCTCCCAGTGTCAGTTGTATCTTGACCAGAACCCAGTGGTTGACTCGATATTCAACTTTGTCGCATCAGACTTTTGGCTCTGAGACCATTGAGGAGGACATCAGTGACGTGCAGACAGGACTCGATGATGATGTAGCCGATCACAATTGGAGCCAGTAAGTCGGTAGCGTGACCGGGAGTCAGCAGGGTGGCAGCAGTGGGAGGTCGGGAGCCAAAAGTGCCTGGGGCAGACCACCCGCTTCGTAAGAGCCTACCGGCCCGGAAAGTAATAGTGCAGGGGTTCATGGAGGCAGTAGCGGTAGCACTCAGTCAGTGCGGAGTGTTGGGGGTAAAATCACTTACTCGGCGGTGTGGCAGTTTTTTGTTAAGCCGCTAGGGGAGGTGATTGGTGAACATGGCCATTCGTCAAATCTGTGGGCAGAAAGCGAAGCATGGCAAGGGTGCCAATGTTGGCACCACCGCCCTGCGTCAACATATGCAGCGTCACCATAAAGTGGTCTGGGAGAACCGTGGCTCCAATGTGGTGGCCCAGCCTACTGCAGTAACCGCTGCATCACCCAGTGGCACGCACCTGATTTCAGGCAGTCAAGGCTCCACCACCTCAGCCAAAGGAAGCTGTCTGTCCTTCCCATCATCTGCTGGTCCTGATTCTCCTGCTTCTCCTCCTTCTAGTCATTCATTCCGTCAGCAATCGATCACCGAAGCGATTGCCAAGAGACAACAGTATGCATGCACTCATCCAACGGTGCAGGAGCTGAACGTACCTCTGGCCTAGTTGCTGGTGCTGCAGTCCCTCCCTTCCCAAGTGGTGGACTCTGCACCTTTCAGAGAACTGATGGCTTGTGCTGAGCCGAGGTGGAGAGTCCCAAGCCATCATTTATTTTCCAAAAAGGCAGTACCAGCCCTGCACACCTATGTAGAACAGAAGATGTGCCAGCTCTTGAGCCTGTCAGTGTCTGCCAAAGTGCACTGCAGTGCAGACGTGTGGAGCTGTAACTACGTTCAGGGACAATACATGTCCTTTACGGCCCACTGGTTGAATGTGGTTCCTGCCCAGCCAAACCAGCAACTTGGCCACGTTCTCACACCGTTGGTCCTGCGATAAGGTCCTCCTCTGCCTCCTCATCCTCCACCTTGTCCTCAGCCTCCATTGCAGGGACAATTCACAGTGCCCCATAAGCATACCACGGTGGTGTCACGCTGTTCTGCACCTAGTTTGCCTGGGCGAACAAAGTCACACAGGGGAGGAACTGCTCTGTGTTCTTCATCAATTAATTTAATCCTGGCTTTTTCCGCAACAACTGAAAATTGGAACCATGTTGACCGACAATGGGAATAACATGGTGTCGGCGCTGCATCAAGGAGGGCTGAGCCATGCGCCCTTCATGGCACACGTGTTCAATCTGGTTGTCAAGTGTTTCCTGAAGTCTTCCACCCATCTGCAAGACATCCTAAAAATAGCCAGGAAACTTTGCATGCACTTCAGCCACTCGTACACCGCCAAGCACACCCTCCTTGAGCTACAGCGGCAGAACGGCATCCCCCAACATAGACTGATATGCGACATTTCCACCCATTGGAATTCCACCCTCCATAGGTTGGACGGACTGTACGAACAGAGAAAAACCATAAACGATTTCTTGATGATACAGGCGGACAGAGGTACTTCCCTGTTTAACTTTGATGTTAGCTAGTGGCAACTCATGCATGACACATGCTGTTTGCTCAAGCCTTTTGAGGGGGCAACTTTATTTGTCAGTCGCCAGGACTAGTGGATGAACAACGTCATTCCACTGATTCATATCCTGGAAAAGATGCTGGTTAATCTGGCTGGTTAGGGGACTGGAGACATGGCATCTACATCTCACGGCCACATGAGCCCTGTGGGGGCTGAACTGGAGGAGGAGGAGAACATTGGAGAACAAGCAATGTGTAGCGAAATGGGTGGTTTTTCTACACAGGTGACAGGAGAGTGGGAGCAAAAACCTCCAGAAGGAGCAAGAGGGAGATGAGGAAGACTAGGCAGATGACCCAGACACACCGTGGCAGTATGAAGTGGAGATAGAGGCAGGGAGTCCCTCCAAGTCACTTGCGCAAATGGCCCGATGCATGCTCACTTGCTTGTGTAGTGACAGACGATTTGTCACCATTTGGCAGAGGGATGACTACTGGCTCTCCACCATGTTAGACCCTCGCTACCGGTCCAAGATGGAGGCCTTTTTTACACCTGCTGAGAGGGAGGACAAACTAAACTACTATAGAGACATCCTATTTAGTCAGTTGGCCGCTGCCTCTCTGCGCCATCATCCATCCTCTCGCAGGTCTGACCGAGGGGCCCTCTGTGCTCACGTTCTACTGCCATGGCTGCTGGGAGAGGGGGGGTAGCAGTACCAGCTCCATCAGCAGCAGTCTAAGTCTAGAGTCGTTGATGAGCAGCTTTCTTCAACCGCATAGTGAAGAAACTACTAACCAGCAGCTAGACATAGAGCAGAACCTGAACCAGCAGGTGATGGCATACTTGGAGTGCACCTTGCCAACCGTCATTAAAGATCCGCTGGACTACTGGGCAGCCAAACTGTCCGAGTTTGCCCTGGAAAAGCTGTCCTGCCCGGCCAGTAGTGTTGAATCATAGCGGGGTTTAGTGAGGCAAGGGCCATAGTTACCCCAAGGAGAACTCGCCTGTCCACCCTAAATGTGGAGAGACGGACATTTGTCAAGATGAATTAGGCATGGAATAGCCAGGATTTTCCTATGCTGCTGCCACCTCCACATTATGTCACCTTGCCACTCTATGGTCTCCTGATGCCGCTGCCACCTCCACACTATGTCACCTTGCCACTCTGTGGTCTCCTGATGCTGCTGCTACCTCCATACTATGTAGCTGTGCAACTCTGTGAACTTCTCATCCTGCACAGTTCTTTATACCTGATGCTAACATCGACCTGTAAGGTCGAGTTCACACTTTAATTATTTGGTCAGTTTTGGCCGCGTAAAAGTGTGCAGGGATTTTAAGAGCGACGCCTGTCATGTGCATGTCATACTGACTCACAGTATTGCTTCACTACCACTGCAGACCCCCTATGCGTTTTGCTGCAAGGCACAGTTTTCTACACCACTATACAGGCTCTCTGCAGACAGGAAATAGCTGTTTTTAGCGCGATTCGTCACAAATTTATTTGGATCGAATCTTTTTGGAAAATTCAGCGAAATGACCGAATCAAATTTTTGAGAAATTCGCTCATCTCTAATTACAATACATGACATAACATTAAAAAAACATTATATAACAAACCACCTGCAGATACCCTCTGCTCCAGGGTACTACACATGGTCCTCCATTTGGTCAGTGTGAACATGAGTGAAGCAACATACTACAAGCATTAGTCGCCATAGTTCACAGCAGGCAGTGTAGTTCCCCAAATGTAAGGAAACCTTGGAAGAAACTAAGTTGTGTAATTTATCCGTGGAAACCTCTGTGTCTAATTCCTACTCTGATTATAATTACTGGTGTTATTGTATAATTGCGGTTCATCATAAGTTAAACATCATTTTTATAATTTAGTATTTTTGCACAGTAAATACATTTAACATATAATTTGATTTCCACCAAAGGTGGTTGCACATTGTTCTATTAGACTGTAATTAAGAACATTGCTGAATAATCTGAATGCCTCGGCATCAATTGACCCTTGTGCGGTGTTTGATGTGGGCCTGCCCTCGGCAGAATTAATTACAGCATATAATATAGCGTTCCTTCTAAAGAAAAATAAATACAACTGCTTTCCTGACCTTTTTTTAAGCGAAGGAATTTTACAGATCACTACACTGGATTGCTCATTGTCCTTTTACACTTTTCTGCCAGTCATCATGAGTTAACTGCAGAACCTTGGAGTGTATATTATCTCCATGTGATATACTAGCTCCACCCCAAAAGCACCCTGGTACGGTACATCCACATGGGACATATATCCTGGTAGGGTACATCCACATATCCTGCGAATCATCCATCATCGTTGTGCACACAGCAAATCTGCAGAAATTCACAATACCAGCAAAGTAGATGAGATTTGTTTTTAATTCACTGGGATAAAAAATTTGTAGCTTAAAAGGGTTATCCAACAAGTCCGATGCCCCCCAAAATGCCCGGGCACCTCATACAGGTTATAGTTACCCACTTTGCTCCTGATGCCTGCACGACCGCCACTGCATCTCCCCGTCACGTGGATCAAAACATCTGGAAACAGGGGCGAGCCTCCGTAGCGTCACCCGTGATGCTAGGGAGGCTCATCACCGTTGCGGCCTGTTGCCGGATGTTTTGATCCACGCGATGGAGAGATGCAGCTGTGGCACCAGGCAGGAGCGACGTGGGTGGGGGGGAATGCAGTAAGTATAATCTATATGACATTCCCGGGGATTTTGCGGGGGCATTATAGGTGTTGGATAATCTCTTTAAATGGGTTGGCTCATCTCAGACATTGATGGCAAATTGGTAAGAATGGGGTCACCAAAGTGAAGGAGAGCACACCATGCATGCATGTCCACCATTTGTGGACATGCCTTACTTCTTCTTGCACAGAAATGCTAGCAAATTAGCTTCAATAAATAGGTCTAATCTAATCCGATATATAAATCTTCACATCCATGGGGTAAATCCAAGTGTCAGCCTCAAATTTTTGCTGCGGATCCTCTAGTAAATATGTGCCGAAAAACCAGTATGTGAGACCATACCTTTACTTGAATGGCCATGTAAGGCTTGGGGGGAAATGAATGGCCATATGTGACCTCCCCTGGTAAGAACCTCTTGTGAATACTCTGATAAATGTAATACTGGACTGTTTCACGGAAATTAACTGAAGGTTGTGAGAAGTCCTGCTTCTTTTAGTTTGAATTGCACGCCCCAGTGGCACCATACGGTTATGTAGTCTATATCTATGGTGTTGGACATAGTACATTGCTGCTTTTATAGCCCAGAGTATTGAAACACTAAAACCAATGAGTACAAAACTTCCCAAAAGTCCCTTCAGAGTATCGTAGCCGCTCAGGTGACGCCATTCAATTTAACAAGCCTTAAAGCAAGTTCCGCCGTGCTTGTATAAGTAGGGTAGAGTATACTTTCAACTAATTCCTTCCTCAACTGCACAATAAAACCCTGGGATAGTCGTCATTGTGTATGTATAGCTTTCAAAAGTTTCTATTTCTCAAAATTCAGTATCAGCCTTAAAGGGGTTGTGTACCGTTGTAGCACTTTTCAACAGACCCTGGAGCGCGCCCGGACCTGCGATGGAAATTATACATACCGGCATCTTAATATTTTTGGAAGTCCCATAGCAGTAGATGGAGTACAAGCCATGCAGCTACCCCTCCATTCCCTGCTAAGGGACTTAGAAAAATAGCCTAGCCAGCCCTTGGCTATTCTAGAACTGCCATAGCGGTTCATAGAGGGGGGGCTGCATGTGTGCGGCTTGTTCTCTAATCACTTTGGGGCCTGTTCTTAAGATAGGAGCAGGTACCACAGGCTGAATCTGCACCTATCAGACATTTACAGCATATACTATCTATATGCCAAAAATTTTCAGAGGAAACAACTATATGCTATATGGTGGCGGCTACAAGGAAGGAGGAAGAGAAACTCTGTACTGAGCCCCTTCTTACCACAGGCCCCCTGGCAATGGTGTGGCCTGCCACTGCAAAAGGCACCACACTGCAGACAGGGTTTTCACTGTGTCCTAGAGGGAAATTATTGCTCTGTCCTAATGCAACAGGGGTCCTGTTACTACCCTAATGCATTATGGGAGTGATATTCAGCATAAAAAGTTTGTTTAGCGAAAAGTATTCGAAATATCCAGTGTTCACACCAGTGGTTACTGGAATGTAATAGGATCTTCTTGAAATGGTAAATGAAGTATAAGGGGGTGATGACCTGAAGAAATGTCAAGTAAAATCATTTTGGCTCTGAGATGTGTTCCTATATATTCACTCCTTCCAAAAGATGGTTGGAATTAAAAGAGCCATGCCAGGTTTCCATCCAGATGCGTTAGCGTTTCAGTAATTTCTTAGCAGTGTTTATGTTTGCAAATGTTGACGAATGCATCCATAAATGATTGCGCGTGGCTCACAATGGCTTTACAAGCAATTATTTGCATACAGTACCATTGGAAAAAAGAAGCTTACAGCAGCCAGCGATGATATGCATTCAAGTGATGCCAGGTAAAAAAAAAGAAAAAAATTGGATTGTCAAATGCCACTGAACACAGCTTGGCGACTATTTGTATCTTCAGGCAGCACATTCCAGATTTAAATGTCAATTGATACAACAGTTTATATTCAACCCAGTAGTCTATGGGGTCCAATCTGCTTTGCTGAAAGCTGCGCGCACCTGCTGCTCCGAAACATAGATGCAAAAAAAATGAAGCGCCGAGCAAATAAATGATTATGGCGCCTCATCGTTGGGAAGAGCCAGGTTTTTTTTGCAATAATGAGATCCCTTTAATCATTAGCTCTTGACAAAGCCTTAACAAATAATCCAGAGTTCTGCCTCCTTTAAATAAAAAAAGCTAGATAAGCCAAATTTGTCATTAAAGGGGTTATCTATCATCAATAACTGCCCCCCTTCCCTATTGCCGTGCCCCTCACAGGGAATATACTTACCTGGGTCCCCGCAACGCCGCTGCTGCTTCTCCCTGTGCATGGATGAAAACATCCGGTGCCGGGGGCAGCCAATGGCAGGCAGGGAGGGGGGCGAGCTTTCCTAGCCTCACCCACGATGCTAGAGAGGCTCGTCCCCGTCCCCACCTGCCATTGGCTGCTCTCCCCCGACACCGGGTGTTTTCATTCATGCACAGGGAGAAGCAGCAGCGGCGGTGAGAGGACCAGGAGCGGCACAGGGAGCAGGGTGAGTATATTCCCGGCACATGGGGGGGGTGAGGCAGTGATATTGGATAACCCCTTTAAGGCCCCTTCCCCACGCGAGAGTTCTCCGCACAGGTGCAATGCATGATTTGAAGGCATCAAAGCAGCACTGCATCCTGAACATGGGCGTTGTTTTTCACGCATCAGCTCCGCGTTATATGTTATATGTTCTATATTTTGTGTTTTTAAAGATGGAAAAGTCGTAGAGGCAATCCAGTGTACAATATATATATAGACAACCATAGAATTATTCGAATGTAGCTTCTGTCTATTGTGAATGTAAAAAAAGGATCAATAATAATAATCCGCAGCGCTTTACAGTTCAGGGGTTCATGTACAAACAGTCATAAATAACATAGCAATAGACAAGTCAATAGTACAACAAGAGGAATGAGGACCCCGCTCGCAAGAGCTTACAATCTACGAGGCAATAAGGATGACACAAAAGGTAAAAGTGCTTGTCTTGTACAATAGTCCGGCCACATTGGGAGAATAGGGGAGCAGATAGAATAGGGGATCACATCTACAATAATCGGATTTGCACATAATGCTGGTCTCAGCCGTACAAATTTGTACCTATAGGAGCTTGCTTCTGTGAGTTTGTGGAACATATCATGTATCCAAGGATGTGCCATCTATTTCAAGGAAAATATTGCCCTTTGCATGCTATAAAAAATAATGATATTTAGACCATGGTAAAATTAATTCATGTATTTTGCAATTAGTGAATTGATACAAGTCACTCGCCTGGAAACAGAAAGGGCTGTAAATACCTTTGCATGTTTTGCTATTGTTTTTTTTCCAGAATATTGTATTGTATATATTATGTGATATCTAACATTTCTGCAGTGATAATATCGATCTAAGCCAAAACCTAATCAAATTAAACCCCTAAATCAATTTATGATTGAGGGAGCTGGCGATCCAGCTCCTGCTCATCCGGGCCATGAGCACCACAAAGTTAGCTCATCTAGGAGGACCACTTCCCCAGAGAACCTGCAGAGTCCCAGGCAGCAGAAGATCTGTAGACTACGTGATCAAGCAGAGTGATCAAGCAGCAAGCTATACAGACTCCACTGCAAGGGGAGGGGAAATGCGTTAAGACACCACCACCACATCATACAGTGGACATCTACAGCTACATAGAATCAAAGGCAGACATTTTCAGCTAGCCAACATCTGAGTGTCATCTTCTGCCACATTGTCAGCCACCATACCCCATTATCTGGGAGGAGAAATTGCACTTTGTAAGAACTGCTGCTGGATGTGCTGCTATTTGTTTTAAAGTAAAAAAGAACGTTCTTTGTTCTACAATCCAAAAAATCCAATGCCTTTACATTTAGACGAGGATTTCCTTGATTGTGTCACATATAATTTTAACTTTATCTTTTAGAATTATGCTTTATGTTGTAAATCATAAAGTTTGCAATTTGTAATATTGTGAAATATTATAGCGCACATCTGCTAGGGTACTTATTTGGCAAACCTGCAGCTGGATAAACTTTTTGTACCAAGCAGAGGCAGCAATAGATTACAGTCTCTGCTTCTTTAATTGGGCACTGTATGGCTCCATTATAGAGCACTTTCTTGCAGTATTATATGGGTACTGCAGGACATAGTAAATGTAATAGGGACTTTACTATGTAGGGACCTTTATTATCTCCTGGAAATATATTTAAATATTAGCACTACAGGTTATGAAGTGTTTCTAGTTGGGTGCTGTATGTCGCTTTTACGTCGGCACTGTATAACATGTTAAATGCCCTAGTTCCTGTGCTATCTCGGGACCCTCAGCACCTCTTGAAAATATTTAAAGTATCAGCAGGAACAGATCACATTTTTTTTTTAACTGGGCACCATATGGGGCTATTATGTGAGCACTGTATTGCAGTGCACTTTACGCCACTTTACGATATTATATTTGTGACTGCAACATGCTTTTTAATGTTGCAACTGAATTTCTAAACCTTTTTTATACACCCTATAGGCCGCTTTCACACAGTTTTTGATCAGTGATTTCTATCACTGATTATGAATAGTGTAGAGCGAATCGAAGTCCAAATTTCAGGATAAATTAGATTCAGCACCCCGAAGCCGAATTTTCTCGTGCTTGATTTTACCTAAAATAGTGTAAAAAAAAAATTAATAAATCATACTTGCCTCATCCATTTGCTCGCAACAGGTTGGCCGCTGCCATCTTGCTTGAAGATATTGCGAGAAATCCAGTGTGCGGTGACGTATGACGTCACCATGCCAGCTGACATCATCAGGGGCCGCACCAGATTTTGCGCCAGATTTTCATTTAAGATGGCACCTCGCAAGCAAATGGATAAAGTTTGATATATATATATATATTTATTTTTTTTTTTCTTTTAAATTTAACACTCTGTTATTACTATCAGATGCCACCATTGCCGCTCCCTGTCATTGCACCCACTACTTATAAAGAAATGCACTTCATGACAAAGTAATTCGTCAAGAAGCAAATTTTTTAGTAAAATTCGGCAAAGCAGCCAAATTGAATTGTGGAATACTTCGCACATCTCTAATTATGAGCTGAAACCAGGCGTGGGTCAAAAACACAGAAGAGGTACACATCTTTCCATTATACCTTATTTCTCTATAGGCATCACTTCTGGTTTTGGCTCACAATCACTGATCAAACGCTGCCCAACAACTGACTGGGTGAAAGTGGCCTGGAACTACATTAATACATAGCAGAATTATATTATGACCTGATTTCTCAGTTTGTTTTTTTCTCCCGACTCCTCTAATTATTTTGCAGAGTAGCAGAGCCTCATAAATGTACAGTCTGAGGTTGACACTTACGTAGGATGAACAGGTGTTTTATTTTACAACTTAATTAGATTAATGTGAGGAAATGCACACAGAAAACAAATCCTGGTGAGATATATGTACCTGTCAGAGAGAACATTCGAAAACAGCTCTAGACTGCAGCGAAAAACGCCAATAATAATTATTTTTGGGTTTTCCAGCCTCTAGATATTGGTGACCTCTTCTTCAGGATTGGCCATTAATGTCATGTCGGTGGGAGCTGAACTGCAGTACCCAGGCATGACCCCTACACATTGGATGAAAATCTCTGCTTCTGGCTCCATCCACTTTGTCATTTCCAGCTGTAGAAAAATATCTGATTGTTGGGTTGCCAAGGTTCAGACCCCCACTGATCTGATATTGATGACTTGTCCGGAGGAAAGGTCTTCAATATCTACAAACTGGGAAACCACTGGTTAAAAGCATAGCTCTTCTTTGCCAGCCATCTCATCATGGACAGGAAGTCAATGAATTCTTGCCATTTCCATTTGACCTTGGACTCACTTTCAATTTGCTCAATAATAGAAGTGTTGTGTAAAAGTCATTTGCTGTAAATGGGATTCTTAGATGTGTAACTCTTTTGAGAAGACCTGGGTACTGTTCTCTCTCCGTTCTCCTTTGCGTTATCTGAGGGATACCTCTAGAATGGCTAACCATGAGCTACCTCTGGAGATGGGAGTTCAGCACACGTTCTTGCCATCAAGCAGCAAAAAGGATGTGATCAACCAGCGCATAACCTCATGTCTCCAAAAACCCGAAAGATGGGCTGTCTTCATGACATGCTCTTGATCTGGGTCTGTAACAAGCACAGAAGGGTACATTTCTAGCCAATATTTGCCATCAAATACTAACAGCTCGTCCATTAGCTCCCTCTAGTGGAGGCTAAATGCAGCCAAATTATACGCAGTTGAGTCACATTTGTACGACCACTTCCTACTTTCGATGTCGGCAGTGTATGGCTCTTGAAGGAAATCCCATTTGGTGATCTGACTTGGTGGGTATGCAGTATAAAGTGCGATAGGCTGTCTGCACACATAGCCCTTGTTGCTGTCATGGGTAAAAGAGGCCATTTATCAGAGTTGTACAAATGGGTGAATATTGCCTTTAGAGCTAAGGGCGGCAGTATTTCTGAACCAGCGCAGTTTGTGAACTGTGGATTAATTAATTAATGTGAGAGGTGAACATCAGCTATGAAGGTGCCTGAAGGCGGACCAAAGCGTTACAGTGGGACAGCTCACCACCAAAACGAACCAGGGGACTACCAGATGTGTGTCTAACACAATAGTTCAGTAAACCCTACAGTGTATGGGGCTCCGGAGCAGACGGACGGTTACTGCACCTCTGCTAAGGAAGTTGCATTGGCAGAAAAGGCTTCAATTTTCATATCAGTATCGGAATTGGTATCTCCGATGAGTCCCATTTTCAGCTTCATCGAACGGATGGACATTGGCATGATAGTAGAGAAACATCAGAGAACAAATACCCTGCAACCATTGCTGGAAGAACACAAGCTGGTGGTGGCAGCGTTATGTATTCCTGGCATTCTCTGGGCCACTCATCCATGTGGAAGGCACTCTCAACGATTTGGGTATGCATCCATCCTTGCCGATTCCATACACCCATACATGTTGATTGTCTTCCCTGGGGCAAATGGGATCTTCCAGCAAGACATGTTAAATGGCTAGAAATGTCCGACATTGGTTGGAAGAGCATGACCAAGACTTCCAAGTACGGTGGTTACTCTGGATATTAGCTGGTGGTCATTAAACAGGACTCCATTGTGTACCATTTATCAAGTCAGAAAATCGAACCTTCCTTATACATGTACTATATGAACTTAAACAGCCCAGAATTTTGGACCTAAAACAGAATGGTGGACATCACACCAGATCCATAAGTCTCCAATTGATTGATATACACTCTCATGACTGTTGTTCCTTTCAGAGTTGTTATTCTCAAGGTTTTCACAGTGAAATAATTTATACGGCAAGATGCACCAGGATAAGTTCAGGCTCTGCTCGGAAAACAAAAGAGATTAATTAAACTAAAACCCTGGATATTCAATTTAGCAGAGATGAACTGAATGTTATGATCATTTGTTTCTGATTATCATTATGTTATTATTATAGTATGGCGCATCAAAAACTTTATATTATTAAACTAGCAGAAAGGTAGTCATTAATAGTGATGAGCGGCATAGGCAATATTCAAATTCTTGATATTTTGCAAATTTTTCGCCGAATATTCGCCATAAATTCGCAAATTCAAGTCATCGTGATCTCCATTTTTTTTTTACTTGATTGCGAGAATTGGCAATGTAATATCTTCGCAATAAAATTTGCGATTAGAATATTCGCGATCAACACTAAGGGGTAGGCAACTTTCCTATTGGTTGCTTGCGATGTTGCTAATTGCCGATATTCGCGATAAATTCACGATAAATTCAAACTATCTAATAACTATGTATAGATATATCAGGGGTCAGTACAGAGATCTCTCCCATCATCTATTTATCCCCAGGACTGTGACTGTGACCAGGGGACATCCTTTGCGTCTGGAGGAAAGAAGGTTTGTACACAAACATAGAAGAGGGTTCTTCATGGTTAATGCAGTGAAACTATAGAACTCTCTGCCTGAGGAGGTGGTGATGGGTAGTGATGAGCGGGAGGTGCCATATTTGATTTCGCTATATTTCGCGAATATTCGATTGAATATTCGTCATATATTCATTATTCTATATATTCTATATATTGCGAATGTTACGCAAATTTATCTTCGCATTGCAAATTAAACTTAGAGCTGAGTTCCTAATGGTTGTAACTTGTATTATTAAAATTGACGAAGATAACGAATATCACGAATATAGCGCTATATTCTCAATCTTCGTTATATTCTAGCAACAACAACCATTAGGAACTCAGCTCTAAGTTGAATTCGCAATGCAAACATATACTTGCATTGCAAATTCAACTTAGAGCTGGGTTCCTAATGGTTGTATTGCTAGAATATAATGAAGATTGAGAATATAGCGCTATATTCGTGAATTTGTGATATTCGTTATATTCTAGCAATACAACCATTAGGAACCCAGCTCTAAGTTGAATTCGCAATGCGAGTAATTCAGGTTATATTAATCGCATTGCGATTTCAACTTAGTCAAATATGTGAGATCGTGATTCTCACATCCGACAGTACATTTTAGCATGGAGGTGTTCCCATTCACACGGGAAGTCGGCAGAAGCGGCATTGACTGGAGCGGACAGGGAGCCAAGAATCCTCCGGACAGGTATGAACAGCTTTTGGGAAGTGGGAAGACAACCAAAGAGCAACAAGAATTAACAACTTATAAAAAACAAAAACGAATATTCGAAATAGCGAATACATAGAGCTATATTCACAATATTCGCGAATTTGCGAAGTGCCGATATTCGCTAAAAAAAATTGCTATTCGAATTTTCGTGCTCAACACTAGTGATTGGGAGTACAATAATGGAGTTCAAGAGGGGCCTGGATGTATTTCTGGAGTGTAATAATATTACAGGTTATAGTTACTAGAGAGGGGTCGTTGATCCAGGGAGTTGTTCTGATTGCCTGATTGGAGTCGGGAAGGAATTTTTTATTCCCCTTAAGTGGGGAAAATTGGCTTCTACCTCACAGGTTTTTTTTTTTGCCTTCCTCTGGATCAACTAGAAGGATGACAGGCCGAACTGGATGGACAGATGTCTTTTTTTGGCCTTATGTACTATGTTACTATGTTACACTATTCGCAAATACATAGCACTATATTCTAAATATTTGCGAATTCTCAAAGTGGCTATATTCGCGATTAAAATTCGCAATTCGAACATTCGCGCTCAACACTAGTCATAAAGTAAAATATGACCTTTCTACTAACTCCATAAAACATCTCCAGTGAGTTAAGGGGATTACCAGATGATCCCATATCTCTTGTGTACACCCTGTACACAGTCCGATATCAGTATTGTATACAGATGTTGGAGGTTCTGGATCATCACTCCAGTATGAGTTCTTGGTATCTTGGGGGAAGGGGGGTATTACGGTCAACCCCCTCCATTTACTCCTCTGGCTTTGGTGAACTCCTTTACAGAAGTTCGGTCAGCAGCTGCCACTAGGTGGAGCTGATCGCATATGTATTTATAAAGCTCCAATGAGCTCCCTCTAGTGGTGACCGTAAGCAGCCAGAGAAATGTTCCCTTTTAAAGATGCATTATTCTGTAATACCAATCAGCACTACATTTTGGAACTATTAGATTAAATAATCAGCATAATCCACCTTAGTACAATTTTCCACCAGGTATGTGCTTTTTAACCACTTCAATGCCATTATACTATTGCGTAAGATATGTACTCAGCCGATATTGTTTATAGGGGCATGCTGCAGGCATTTTTATAGTGGGGTAATTCTGCCATATACAATGGCACTATTAGTGGCCATACTCTATGGTGCTGTTAACATAGTCTCTCTGGCTGTCATAACATGGGACTGTAGAGCAGAATTATTTATTTGTACAGTATGGCACTGCTATTTATGTTTACCATAGCGGTGCTGCTGTTTATAAAAGCCTTAAAGGACTTTAAGAGACTTTTATTAAAGGTGTTCCCCCTTTTCATATATGCAGGTTATGTTCAAGAAAAAAACTAAACAAGGTTTAAGAAAAAGAGAAAGACTCACCTGTCACTGGTGCTCCAGGTCCAGCGCCAAGCTCCCTTCTCCTCTTCTTCCAGTCACCACTAGAACGAAAGTGCGACGTCCTGTCTACAAACATGTCACAGATGCCTGCCAACCGGTGGCTTCAGTGGTCATATGCCGTTCCTGCACGTTTAGTGATGAGCGGCAGGGGCAATATTCGAATTTGCGATATTTCGCGAATATTTGGGCGAATATTCGCCATATATTCGAAAATTCGCAAATTCGTAATCTCCAGTCATTATTTTCTGAAAATTCGCATAAAAAATTTGCACACATTTGCATACAAATTTGCATAAACTGTTTTAAGATAAATTTTAAATACCAGTTTATGCGAATTTTTATGCAGAATTTTATGCAAATGTATGCAAATTTTTTATGCGAGTTTACGCAATCAGAAAATAATGACATTTTCTTGCTTGCGAAAATTTGCATATAAAAAATTTGCATAAAACTAATATTTGCAATTGCGAATATATTTTGCGATATTCTAAATATTCGCAAATTCTCGAAGTGCCGATAGTCGCGATTAAAATTCGCAATTCAAAAATTCGTGAACAACACTACACGTGTTACCTCTGAGGCTAAAGATTGGCTGGCAGCTATAACATGCATGAAGACTGCACATTGCACTTCTGATCCTGCGGGGATCGGAGGTGGCGGAGAAGAAAGCTCAATGCTCGAACCGCAGCGCCAGCGACAGGTGAGTCTTTTTTATTTTTAATCCTTGTACTTACTCTCCACATATAGACAGAGGTTCAGAGTCTCGGAGAACCCCTTTAAGTATAATTGGCCACTGCTCCATAGGTTTCTGCATTCTTATAAAGTCACTGTGTCCTTTTTAAAAAACTATTATAACAAATTATTTTCTATAGCGTGGTTTCACACGTAACATAACATTGTAAGCTGCATTCTTCTCCTTTTTTTAACGCTCCAGCCAGATGTAAGCTGTAACTCAATATGGAAATATAAAGCACAGAACAAACATTGTATTTTTTGTGGCTTTTTTGTGGGATGATGGATTCTTTTTTCAAACGTAGGTTGTTCGCAGTTTGGCGTTCTTTTCATGCATTTTCCTTAGTCTTCTCTATAGGTAAAAACCCATAACAAGAATATGTATAAAGAAAAAAAATTCCACCTTAAAAACCGCTTGTAAAAAAGTTGTAAAAAGCCACAAAAAATTATATATATATAGGAAGTTTAATGTTTATACCCTGTCTCTTTCCAAAATGTGTTGAAAGCCTGGCATGAAGAATTATCTATTTGTCTTAAGACTAGGGCCACATGGCTG
Organism: Bufotes viridis; assembly: GCA_033119425.1. Lineage (NCBI taxonomy): Eukaryota > Metazoa > Chordata > Amphibia > Anura > Bufonidae > Bufotes > Bufotes viridis. The sequence continues at coordinate 360,722,529 of CM065593.1, read as the reverse complement.
GATTTTTTCCGGTACTGGGGTCGCGGCAAACGCGCAAGTCGCATTGCGACCTGATTCATTTCTATGGCTGCAGTGCCACATTGCAATCCTTGGTCATGCGACAACTCTCGAGCTCAAGATCGCGTCCACCCTTGGCCCAACTGATATGCCCGAGCAGAACCTCACACATATTCTACCTGCAAATGTGACTCTCTGCTGCATGAGATCTATGCTGCTCATGTTTCCTGTATTTGGCTGTATGTTCTTGGGCTATGTAATAAAAGTGATACGTGCAGTTTTATATAAAATTTACTTTTAAGATTCTTATAGTTTATAAAAGGCTGTACATTATTTCTTACAACGCACCTTCGTTGCCACAGGGCTTTAGTTTAGGTATGGCCACATGGCATGGTGTGATGTGCCTGCTCTGCGGTGAGAATCGTGCATGCAAACCATAGAGTGGTGGTGTATGTTCATTACAGCCGAGCCACGCAACCGTTATGGCGCCCCCGGGGGAAGGAGACGCCAGCGCTGAACTATCTCTATTGTTGACATGAAATCAATGCATTTTCGAGCAGCTGCCACTAGGGGGAGCTCAGTGCAGAAGAGATAATTACAGTAACTGTATAAATTCCTGCGCACTGAGCTCCCTCTAGTGGTGGCTGCAGGTAGACAGTTTTGTAATGTGTGAAGGAAAGTGATTTAGAGCTGTAAGGAGGGAGATTTATCAGTGTATTTATAGATGTTGTCTGGTATAAATACACTGAGGAATATGGTGTTCAGAATGAGCGCCACGTTTTTAAAGCACCTGTCCCACGTTTTTCTAACTTAGTCAGATAAACTGGGTGAGACTGAGAGACCACTTCATTCTATTCCAATTTTTTTAATTAAAATGATCAACTCAATAAAATAAAAATGTAAATTGATTAGAAATCGGGGGCCTTTGTTTTTTGTAGTCTGTATTGTCTGGGAGTGATTGACTCAGGTAGGTAATAATAGATATTAGATAGACAGTTATGTCAATAGATAGATAGATAGATATACGATAGATAGATAGATAGATAGATAGATAGATAGATAGATAGATGATAGATAGATAGATATGAGATAGATAGATAGATAGATATATACGATAGATAGATAGATAGATAGATGATAGATAGATAGATAGATAGATAGATAGATAGATAGATATGATATAGATAGATAGATAGATAGATAGATAGATATGAGATAGATAGATATGAGATAGATAGATAGATAGATATGAGATAGATAGATAGATATGAGATAGAAGATAGATAGATAGATAGATAGATAGATAGATAGGAGATAGATAGATAGATAGATAGATAGATAGATAGATAGGAGATAGCTAACCAGATCATACCAGTAACCCCAGAATTTATTGATCATCAGATTTTATATTAAAGTAGACATTTTCCTTCTCATACAGTCTGAGAAAGGCGGTAACATGCTACAACCCAACACTTAAAAAGTCATGTTTGTATTTTTTTTTCTGTAGAGATTAAAAGAACTGAAACAAAGAGAATTTGCTCGAAATGTGGCTTCAAAGTCCTGGAAAGATGTGAAAAAGCAGGAGAAAGCACTCAAGCGTCTCCATCAGCTGGCGGAGCTCCGCAAGCAACCTGACTGGTAAGATTTCAGATTAAAAGGCTTTGAATCTGGCATATAAAACAATACATCCTGATTGCAAGGAAGTTCTTTTTCCTATTCAGGATAATTAGGTTATGTTACATATGACATAACACGGTATAGCTCCATGTACTGTATCCAGTGCAATTACAGCTGTATTCATGTGAGCTGCGCAGTCTTATAAGGATGCACTACAGTAATAGATGGGGAACTTTTTAGCAGAATATAAACTTATTAAAATATTATTTCACAAATATAATATAGTCAGGGGCGCACCACCGATGAGGCCAGGTGAGGCAATCGCAGCGGAAGAGGGGGGCAGCGGAAAGACCCTGGGCTGAGGGGGAGGGGTTAGGTTAAGAAATTGGCATTGGGGGGGCGTTTCAGTTTTCACCTCAGGCAGCAGACAGGCTAGGTGCACCCCTGGTGTTGTTTAACTAAAAGTGATAAAACGTAACAAAGAATACCTATATTATTCTCCTACTAATCCTTACAACCTGTACAATACATTAAGCTGTTCACAGGACTGATAAAAAAAAAAAAAACACCAAAAAACTATGTGAAATTGAAGGGGCTTGTTACACCATTTAATGTTATTTTATCATAATTCAGTGTTGAAAACTAGTTACCTGTACTTTTTGTGGTTTACTGTCTGTTACAAAAATGCTCCAGTTGTGAGAGCGTCTCTATACTTCATTATAATAGCACTCCTGGTGTTTAATTTGTATAGCGAAGTGCACGTCCACCTACTGAGGTGGTCGAACATGCTCAGTTCTATCCCTCAAGTGCCACCTAGAAACTGTGATGGTTAAAGAGAGAAAGCTGAAGCAGAAAGAACACGCCCCCTGAGAAAGAACGCTACCCGAGAGCTGTGATCAGGGCCCCCTCATGCTGCAGCCGCCCAAGCGCACCGCCCGGGCGCAGCAAGAGGAGAGGGGCTGACAGGAGAGAAGCGCTCAGCGCTCCCTCTTGTCACTCCCTCATTGTAGCGTGGCCGAGCCCTGTATGGTCCGCGGGTACAGGGAGCATCTGTCTCCTGTACCCGGCCGGACTGACAGGAAGTGCGCACACAGTGTCAGTCCGCTCGGGTATAGGAAACAAAAGTGCCTGTACCCGCGGACCATACAGAGCTCGGCCACGCTACCCTAGAGGTAGGGGAGGGAGCGGGAGGTGAGAGAAAGAGAGTGACAAGAGGGGAGAGAATGACAAGAGGGACAAAGAGAATGACAAGAGGGGGGAGAAAATGACAAGAAGGTGAGAGAATGACAAGGGGGATGACATTGGGGGTGAAGAGAATGACAAGGGGGAAAATGACAAGGGGGGTGACATTGGGGGTGAAGAGAATGACAAGAGGGGGAGAGAATGACAAGAGGGGAAAAGAGAATGACACGGGGGGAGAGAATGACAAGAGGGACAAAGAGAATGACAAGAGGGGAGAAAATAACAAGAAGGTGAGAGAATGACAAGGGGGTGACATTGGGGGTGAAGAGAATGACAAGGGGGAGAGAATGACAAGGGGGAGAGAATGACAAGGGGGGGAGTGACATTGGGGGTGAAGAGAATGACAAGGGGGGGGAAAGAATGACAAGAGGGGTAAAGAGAATGACACGGGGGGGGGGAGAGAATGACAAGAGGGGAAGAGAATGACAAGGGGGGGGGGAGAATAACAAGAGGGGGAGAGAATGACGTGGGGGGGGTGAGAATGAAAAGGGGGGGGAGAATGACGTGGGGGGGGGGAATGAAAAGAGGGGGAAGAGAATGACAAGAGGGGGAAAGAGAGCGACAAGAGGGGGAAAGGGAATGACATGGGAATGAACAGAATGACAAAGGGGGAGAGAGAGAACTGGAGTTAGTTAAACGGGTTCTGCAGTTTATTTAAGCTGATGATCTATTCTCTGGATGGATCGTCAGCATCTGATCGGCGGGGGTCCGACACCTGGCACCCGCACTGATCAGCTGTTTGAGAAGGCAGCTGCGCTGGCAGTAGCACCTTGGCCTTCTCGCTGTTTACCGCAGGTGCATTGACGTCACGACTTGTATTACTGTTCACTGGCCTTGGCGGGGTTAAGCTCTGTTCACTTGAATGGAGCTTAGCCCCGCCCAGGCAAATGATACTAGTTGTGACATCACTGCGCCTGCGGTAAACAGCGAGAAGGCCGAGGCGCTACTGCCAGCGCCTCTGCCTTCTCAAACAGCTGATCGGCGGGGGTCCCGGGTCCCGGGTGGCAAAAATCCTTGCACCAGCCCTGGCTGTGATAGGGAGAGAGCTGTAACAGAAAGAGCGCGCCCCCTCTTTTCCTTTAATAAAAATAGTGCTGTAGTAAAGCGCTATGGTCTGGTGCTGTAGGGGTCCTACAAAATGAAGTCATGTGACCACTGTATGAAAGGCTCCATGTACTGTACCATTTATATTAAAAATGTATTTTTAAAATAAATTACATTACAGAATTGAAATCTACATAACCTACAAAATAACCTTAAAAATAATATGTTTTTATTTTCTGGTACTTATTTTAAATTAAAAGATACGTTTTTATCTTATTTATGCCCAAAGCAACATTTTTTGAATTCTGAGAACTTTATTTCTGGTGTAAATAATACATCTCCCAGAATGCAAATCGGTAATGCATCCCCATGTAGAAAAATCTGACCCAGCAGGAGGCTTCTAGGAGATGTGAGGCCAGAGCATGGAGGAAGCCAGCAGAATACTTCACCATCGTCTTGATGGAAGTATTTTTCAATAAAAAATTAAAACCAAGTATTTGCAAACTTTCCCACTACATTATTTCTAGATGTGCAAATATTAAATGTTCTTCAAATTAGTATTCCCCTTTATTCCATAAAACTCACTCATTCTAAAATGAAAATACAATCTTTTAATGTAATTTCTGTTTTAAAGGGGTTATCCAACCCCTATAATGTCCCTCCTAATACCCGGGCCCCTCATGTCGGTTATACTTACCCTGCTCCCGAGTCCCCAGCACCTGCGTCACTCCCGGGGGAAGGGGGGTCAGCCAATAGCATGCCGCAACGGGGACGAGCCTCCCTAGCCTGCTATTGGCTGCCACACACTGTCCCCCCATCGCCGGATGTTTTCAACCGCGCAACGGGGAGATGCAGCGGTGGCCGTGCAGGCATCAGGTGCGATGCGGGTGTCGGGGATCAGGGTAAGTATAACCTACATGAGGGGCCCAGGCATTATATCTCTGCTTGCTGTAATTCCCTTGGAAGAGTTGTTGTTTACGTCCTGCCGATAAAAATCATGTGATGGATACAGGAGCTCAGCTTGTTACAGTACTGTGTCTTGTAATGAAACATCATCATATGGCCAAGTCATATGTTTGAAAGTATTCATGAAGATTTCTATTGCATGACAGCAAGCAGAGGTCCGTAAGGTGAATCTGTTGAAAATGCTGCCTGAGCTGACCGCATTTTACAGCTGAGTATATTGATATCACATTTTGTGGGGCAAAATTGAGGAGAACCTATAAAGTATCCATTGAAATCGCAACATATTTTGGACTCAGGAGTCCTGTACAACGGATAGGACCGCCCATTGGACTCCTAAGCCCAGAGCAGAGACTTTAAATGAACAGATTACAGGTTCTACTGAATCTTTTCCCACAAAACTATATATCAATCTGCTCAGCTCCTCCTGCTCTGTCACATGCCGCCTCCAAATTAGGCACACCAGAATACCTTTAAAAAAATCACAAGAAATTGCTACAGAAAATGTATCGGAACTTTTTATAACATTTCATTCTACAAAGAATAGTCTTTGTTGACATCAGACATAATACTCCTTTAAAAGGAAAGGTAATTACATCATTAGGATGTAGGAGTCTGGTACTTATACAATATGAAGTGTGATGTAAATGAAGCCTTAACTGAAGGACTGACAATTAAAACCATCATTTCTAAATCTAAATATATCTGCTTTAAGATGAAATATAATTGTTCCTATTAAACACACACTTTCTGACAGCTATAATTAAGTAGTCAGTAACCAAGGATGAACAGAACAACACTGAAATAATAAGAATAAAGCGCGGAGCGTCTTCCCCTGAGGAGGGGGCATGATGTGACCCCTCTAGTACCATTCATTATCTGCTTTTAGTCGGTGGTGGGTGCCAGATGTTCTTGTAAATTTGATTCTTCTTTTTTTTTTTCTGTAAGGATCTGACATTTCCTTACGCAAAAGGTATGAAGCTGTGGGCGTGAGATGAGTGGTTACATGTAAGAAGCAGTGTCGGACTTTAACTCCATGCAAACCTAGAAAGTGCTCAGAGCCCCAGAACAGTTTGCTGGAAAAGGTTCATCGGCACAGGGGCCCAAGGGGGCCCTTTCCCAGTCGTAGAGCAGTAGGAGAGGTTCCCCAGCTAGCTGAGCTGAGACTTGGGCTTAGCGGGCTGATGGGGTAGACCTTAGCAGTGTGATGATGCAGATCATAGCGATTTGAGGGGTGGTGCTTAGCTCTACAATGGAGACCCCCAAACATGATGATCCTGGGCCCCCAGTGCAACATCTGTAATAGGGCTCCCCACTACTATGTGGTTTCTGTAATGCTGGTATCTTCCTATATAAATTAATTGAAAAAAAGGGCTCCTAAAAAGCAAAATTAAATTTTATTCGTTAACAAGACCCCGAGAATCAAGGGGTCAACGAAGATACTAGTGTGTGAACTAAATAAGTGCATACAAAAAATGAATACCACAGGTACATATAGAGGTAAAGGTGAGTGGAAGAGGAGTAATGTGGGGAAATCGCATCGGACACTATCTCGCATCGGGATCTGGGTAACTCACAACAACTTGGGGGATCACACATGGGGAGTATTGTTCCATACATAACACATGGACCTCCAGCTATTACTGTGTGTATATCTTTTCCCCTAAGCTATTTACCCAGCCCGTTTACCGTGTTTTCATTTCAGGTTGTTTCACCACTGGCTTTATCTATAGCCTTCCCACATGACCCCTGAGGAACCTTTCCATAGGGGAAACTCTTCGGGGTATTGGGAAATCACCAACTCTGTAGTTTTGTGGTTTTGGGAGATCACTAATTCTGTATTCCTTTTGGGTGAATTAGAAAATAGCAGGTTAGGTACGAGGACGAGGGATCCTCACCATCAAGAGACAAGATAGGGCATCTCCACATTACTCCTCTCCCACTCTCTTTTACCTCTATCCTCCTTTACCTGTCGTATTCATTTTGTGTAAGCACCTATTTAGTTCACACACTAGTATCTTTGTTGACCCCTTGGTTCTCGAGGTCTTGTTAATGAATGAAATTAAATTTAGCTTTTTAGGAGTCCTTTTTTTTAATGAATTTACATTGTCTTAGTGTAGTACCCGTTGCAATCATCGTCCATAACACCTATTAGATAAACCTTTTTTTTTGTATCTTCTTATATAGTAGAATGGTCTTTGGGCCCCCTAAGCTCCTGGGCCCAGTAGCGACTGCACCCCCTATAGCTACTCCCCTGCCCCCAAACATAACTTTTTTTCCTTGTAAGAAGACTTATAAAGTTTCATGAACAGTAGGACTGGAGAACCACGAAAAAAGTAAACCATGAAGGCCATGCTATGCTCTAAACTGCTAACGCTAGGTGACTTTTTGGTTCCTTTAACCCTAACCTTGTTGCGTGCTCTGGTTAGAAATGTTGATATAACTACACCACTGAACAGCAAATAATATATATTTTTTTTGCCACTAATACACGCCAAAAAGGGCTTTAGAACATATAACTGCACCGCTGAATGGCAAATAGGTCCTTACTTTTTCCACTTATACACTCCACAAAAGGCTTTAGAACGCCGCTGAACAGCTAATACACGCCAAAAAGGGCTGTCATTTTCTCACTTCACCACACAACGGCTAATAAGCCCTTTTTTTCCCACTAATACACGCCAAAAAATGCTTTAGAACATATAACTGCACCGCACAAGGGCAAATAAGATTGCACTTGCACCCCAATAACAAGAACGGTTTGCTGGAATTACAGAGCTGTATAATGGCAATGTGGATCTGCAGTCAGTGCAGCAAGGTGTAATAGGATTGTTCCTATTACCCAGGCTGTAACCTCCCCTACTGAACCCTGTTCTGCTCCAATACTGTGGAATGATTCCTCCCTATCCTCTCCCTGAACTTCTATACAGCAAAATAAAAGTTTTAAAGTATTTTCTACCACTGTCCCTAGCACCTGCTGACGTCTCTCCCTGTACTTAGTACACTGGAAAATTGCAGAATCCAAGATGGCTGAGGATATTTATAGGGCTGTGACATCACAGGGCTGGCTGGCTGCTGATTGGCTGCATGCATGACATTATGGGTGATCCCGCCTTCCTAGAGTTCCTTTCTCCATGTCCTCACACGTGCAGCAGCCATTTTAGGAAGAAATGCGGCTCGTTACCACGAAGCGTGAGGAAATTCGGGTTCGGTGCGAATCCAATTTTTCCTGGTTAGACCTGGATTTTGGCTGATTTACTATCTGCGATTTTTGCAAAACAGATCTTGGATCTTATCTTACACAGTCTCTGGTGTTGTCAAACATGGGGAACTGGACCTCGACTGTGGAATCCTTCTCTCGTCAACCTCATGACTCCAACTATTCTTTTCCGCAAAGGCAACAGCATTTATGTCTGTCTCTCAACACTCACGAGTATCAAAGTTAATTCTCCACTCCTTGGTGTTCGGTACACTATACTGTATGCCATTTCATATAAACACGTAGATGTGCAGTACCCTGATTTTCAGCTGCTCTTCTAATCGCAAATTTATATTGCGAATATATTACATTGCCGATTTTTGCAATCAAGTAAATAATCACTGGAGATCGCGAATTCTTGAATTTGCTAATTTATGGCGAATATTCGGCCAAAAATTCGCAAAATATTGTCTATGCCGCTCATTACTAGTATTCACAATTCTAAGTTCAGATTTCAGAGCCTCTTTTCTTTGTTGTAGGATGGTCCATAACTTTGTCTGAGAGAGGAGCTTTGCCACTGGGACCCCTCTCCTCACTGGTCTGTAGGTAGTTTCATAAGGTTATCAGTCCTGATGGTTAGTTGGTCTACTACAAGAAATCTTGGGCAGACAATTACCGGTCCACCATTGGACAATAGTAGTGTGAGCAGCAATGCCATTTTCAGCATTTCAGACCAGTGGGTAAATCTTTTAGTGTTGGGTGGCACACATCGAACCAGATGTCGTTAACCTGGGCAGAACCTGGGCACTGCTGGATGTGTCAGTCCTGGGCTCTGTTAAACAACTGACATAACCTGTACTTTATGTGAATTAAAGACTTACCTGAACTATACCGCATATTTAAGCAGAAATAACTCTGTTTAAACATAGTAACACAGATCCCATTTATCAAGACCGGCATTTTGGACGCCAGTCTTATTAAAGCCCCATAGCTGGCAGAGGATTCGTCGAAGTTATGAAGAGGCGATGGCATCCAGCGCCAGTTCTAAATGTAAGACTGCTTCCTAGCTGTCTTACGTTTAGACCTTTTTCAATGCCTGGAACAATCTTGAAAATGATGAATGAGATGGACCTGCCAGTCCATCCCCTTCCCTGCCCACGCCAAAAGCACAATTTTAGACCTGGCATGAGTAGACCGAAGTCGCAGATAACGGTGCAACTAACCGCTCCGCTGCCATCTGCGCCTAAAATACGCTTAATTTAGGCATATTTCAGTGTAATAAATGACTATAGTTTGTTAGGTTGAAAAAAAGGTTGAAAAAAAGACATCAGTCCATCTAGTTCAGCCTGTTAACCTGCAAATTCAGATGAAAGCAATTTTCCTCATTTAAGGAGAAAAAAATTCCTTCCCGACTCCAATCAGGCATCAGAATAACTCCCTGGATCACCGACCCATCTCTAGTAGCTATAACCTGTAATATTATTACACTCCAGAAATACATCCAGGCCCCTCTTGATTTCCTTTATTGTACTCACCATCACCACCTCCTCAGGCAGAGAGCTCCATAGTCTCACTGCTCTTACTGTAAATAATCCTCATCTATGTTTGTGTACAAACCTTCTTTCCTCCAGACGCAGAGGATGTCCCCTCATCACAGTCACAGTCATTGGGATAAATAGATGATGGGAGTGATCTCTGTACTGACTAGAGATGTCCCAAACTATTCGCCGGCGAACATAGCTTGTACATTTGCGATGTTCGCGTTCGCCCCTATACTTTATCAATGAGCAAACTTTGACCCTGTACCTCACAGTCAGCAGACACATTCCAGCCAATCAGCATACCCTCCCTCCCAGACCCTCCCTCCCAGACCCTCCCACCTCCTCTCAAAAACCAAGGACGGCATCCATCTTAGATTCATTCTGAAGCTGCAGTGTTAGTAGTTGTAATCACAATGCGATTAATATAACCTGTATTAATCGCATTGTGAATTTAACTTAGAGCTGGGTTCCTAATGGTTGTATTGCTAGAATTGACGAATATAACAAATATAGCGCTATATTCTCAATCTTCGTTATATTCTAGCAATACAACAATTAGGAACCCAGCTCTAAGTTAAATTCGCAAATAAGATGCCCCGAACTTTTTGCCGGCAAACAGTTCCCAGCGAACATAGCTTTTGCGCGTTCGCTGCGGCGGGCGAACATATGCGATGTTCGGTCCGCCCCCTATTCGTCATCATTGAGTAAACTTTGACCCTGTACCTCACAGTCAGCAGACACATTCCAGCCAATCAGCATACCCTCCCTCCCATCTCCTGGACAGCATCCATTTTAGATTCATTCGGAAGCTGAAGTCTTAGTGAGAGGAGGGACAGTGTAGCTGCTGCTGATTTAATAGGGAAATCGATAGCTAGGCTAGTGTATTCAGTGTCCACTCCAGTCCTAAAAGACTCATCAGATCTCTGCTGTAAGGACAGCGTCCTGACAGCACCCCAAAAAGCCCTTTTTAGGGCTAGTACATCAGTCTCCCTCCCAGACCCTCCCACCTTCTATCGAAAAGCAAGGACGGCATCCATCTTAGATTCATTCTAAAGCTGCAGTGTTAGTAGTTGTAATCGCAATGCGATTAATATAACCTGTATTAATCGCATTGCGATTACAACTTAGATCTGAGTTTCTAATGGTTGTATTGCTAGAATATAACGAAGATTAAGAATATAGCGCTATATTCTCAATCTTCGTTATATTTCAGCAATACAACCATTAGGAACCCAGCTCTAAGTTGAATTCGCAATGCGATTAATGCAGGTTATATTAATCGCATTGCGAATTCAACTTACCACACTCTGCGTCAACTACGTAATTTTCCATGGGAGTTTTGCCATGGCTCCCCCTCCGGCATGCCACAGTCCAGGTGTTAGTCCCCTTGAAACAACTTTTCCATCACTATTGTGGCCAGAAAGAGTCCCTGTGGGTTTTAAATTTCGCCTGTCTATTGAAGTATATGGCGGTTCGCCCTGTTCGCCCGTTCTCAAACATTTGCATAAATTCGCGTTCGCCATTTTATGTTCGCGACATCTCTAGTACTGACCCCTGATATATTTATACATACAGTAGATATTAGATCTCCCCTCAGTCGTCTTTCTTCTAAAGTGAATAACCCTAATTTTGATAACCTTTCAGGGTACTGTAGATACCTCATTCCAGTTATTACTTTAGTTGCCCTCCTCTGAACCCTCTCCAGCTCTGCTATGTCTGCCTTGTTCACAGGAGCCCATAACTGTACACAGTACTCCATGTGTGGTCTGACTAGAGATTTGTAAAGTGGTAGGACTATGTTCTCATCACAGGCATCTATTTCTCCAGAATTACAAAAAAATATATAAAAAATTAAACATCATAGGCACCCCCACGTGTAAAATGCCCAAACTATTAAAATATAAATGTATTTATCCCAGATGGTGAAAACCATAACATAAAAAATGGCCAATTTACAGATTTTTCTTTACTTCACCTCCCCAAAATCTTTTGTTAAAAGTGATAAAAAAATAATCATGCACTGAACTACAGATCACCCACAAAAAATGAGCCATCACACAGCCCTGTAGACATAAAACTTAAAAAGTTCTAGGGGTCAGAATACGGTGATGAAAAGAAAAAAATATATTTTTTCCAAAGTTTATATATATATATTGTTTTTTTTTCAGAAAAAAAATTTGTATTTCTTTAATCATACTGACATGGAAAGTGAAGAGGACAGGTCAGTTTTACTGCATAGGGAACGCTATAAAAACAAAACCCATTAAACTGTGGGGGAATTGCATTATTTCTAATTTCACACCATATGGAATTTTTTTCTAGCTTCCCACTACCTTGTATGCAATATTAATTGGTGCCATTAGAAAATAAAACTTGTCCTGCAAAAAACAAGCCCTCCTACAGCTATGTGAACAGAAAAATAAAAAAGTTCCGGCTCTGAGATGGCAGGGAGTGAGAAACAAAAACAGAAAATCGCCCGATCCTGAAAGGGTTAATATCTCAATTACTTGTTCAATATTTGACTCAATGTGTAATAACACTTCAAACGAAAAAACGTATACATGTATCAAATTACAGTCTATAAGGATCCTCATCTTTAATCTTGACACATTAAATAAACAATGGTGATCAATATTTTTCAATGATTTTTGGTGGCTTTTGTCACGAGATGACTATAACATGTATCATTTACTTTTAGTTCTATTAGATTTGTATGGACAGCACCTATTGTCTATATAACAACGTGTGAAACAAAAAGTATACATTTGCTTTGATATCTCTTCATTTGTTGGTATCTTCTTCAATCTAAATCTTTCATACACCTTTGATTGTTGATAAAAACACTCAACATCATTAACCCTTTCCCGACATTTGACATAATAGTACATCACAAGTCGGGTCTTTAAAGATGGCGCACGCTCTGGAGCGTAGGAGGGCCCCTTAGCCGCCAGGTGCCTACTTTTTCACAAAGCACACAACTGGGGCTAATGTCTACAATCGGTTAAAATGCTAATCACAGGCATTTAATCCCTCAGTTGCCATGGTCAAATGTGACCACAGCATTTGAAAGCAAAAAATACAGAAGTGCTGCAATTCCAGATCTGGAACGGCTTCCCCAGGAGGCGATCAGGGGAGCAGTTCATTGTTAATGAAAGGCCAGGGTGTGCTGAGGCTCCAATACCTATTACAGGTATATTCCAATGTAGGCCAGCAGGTGGCGGCGCTACATTGGAATATGCAAATCTTTGTATATTGTAATGGTTAAAATTCCATTACTTTATACAAATTGCAATCCAATGATTGCATGTTATAGTCACTTAGGGTGACTTTAAAAAGTTTAAAAAAGTTTTTAAGATGAAAAAAATCCCCCTTTCCCCAAAAAGAAAATAAAAATAAACAATTTTAAAAATAAACATCATAGGCATTGCCGAATCTGAAAATGGCCATACTATGAAATTTATTATAGAAATTATCCCATACAGTGAATGGCTTAATGGAAAAATAGTGGCCAATTCACAGTTTTTTCATTGCTTCTTCTCCCCCCAAAAATTGAATAAAAAATTATCAAAAAGTCATACACACCCCAAAATGGTATCACTGAAAAGTACAGATGGCCCCACAAAAAAATGAGACCCCACACAGCTCTGTAGATGTGACTATAAAAAAGTTAATAGGGGTCATAATATGACATTAAAAAAAAAAAAGGATATTTTTTTTTTCAAAGGTTTGTTTATCCAGTATTAAAACACAAGAAAAACTGTACATATGTGGTTTTATTGTAATCGTAGTGACCTGAAGATTCAGGAGCACAAGTCAGTTTTATCGCATAGTGAACACCATAAAAACAGCTCCCCACTACATCCTATGCAATATTAAATGGTGCCATTAGAAATGACAACTTGTCCTGCAAAAAACAAGTCCTCATATGGCTATGTGAAGAAAAAAAATAAAAAAGTTATGGCTCTGAGAAAGCAGGGAGTAAAAAACAAAAACACAAAAAAGGAAAATAGTCTGGGGTTAATATCACATGTATTCAGGAATACCCAATATTGTATTTTGGGTTATACTACCCCTAATACTCTTTGTTATTTTTGTTTGCAGATGTACCCAACTTTCCTTTATGTTGAGATGAATGGTCTTTTCCCAGAAAGACATATATCTAGTTAAATCTGTATACCATACTTAATAATATATACATAATGCACGTGACACACACATATACTGAGGGCATGTGCTATACCAAGCACCCCATGCATACACACGAAACACATCCTATAAAAAAAAAAAATAAGTACCGTATTTGTTTTCAATAACTTTACAAAGCAGTGTCTAAAGCTAGGGCCATAAATCTCTTCTACTTTGACCAACACAGCACTAGGGTAACAAATCTTATCATCGTCCGTTCTGAATATTTTAGACAAGTGCTATACAGTCTTTCTAGGCTCATGGATGCTTTTCTCTTTTCAGCAGAACCAATCTTCTCAGTTCTACAGACTGTTACTAGCTATTTATTTTTGCTCACAGAACCCAGCTCAGTTCTATAATTCAACAGAAAACCTCTCGGTTCTACAATGCAACAAAAGCCTGCTTAGTTCTACAGACTTTCTACCATTTCTACAGCCCCATTCACTGCTTATAGCAGAAATTAATCAATGCAATAATCTGCCTGCAGATTATCACCTTCTCACAAATGCCAGGACGGGGTCCCATTTGGAGTAGTGGGACATCTACTACTCTCTATGTATCACCTTATCAATACCCCCTCTAAATATTACCCAGTTCTCACTTCTGACACCATATGTTTTTACTATCAATTCTGAGATCCGGGAATAAGATAAGCCTAAGTGAATAAAAAGTTTACTAACAGTGATAAATACATACAAATCAAATGCATAGTAAAAACATTCACTCTGACCTATGTTCACTGAGCAGTCTCCTGTAGGCGATCCTTGCAGGACACACTCCCATAGCCAACACCCAGTCATGGTAGACAAGAGAGGGAGTCTCACACATCCTTCCTTCTAGATGTTCCATTGGAGCTTAAACCACTTAGTCCTGTGCATAAAACTTAATAGTTCAGTGCCCACTGATCCCCCAGCCCCCCCACCCCTGAGATGTTTCCAGTGTGTATGCATGCATAACGAGTGAACTCATCACTTAGGAATGCAGACTACATGGAACTATGGGGTTCTATATATACTATACCAATATGCTGGCTACCTTGCAAGGAATATCACTACATTAAAAGGGTAATATTTAACTCCTCCCCCAGTGCCGTAATAGTACGGCGCTGGCCGGGACTTTAAAGATGTCGCCCAAGTGGGTACCATAGCCATGGTCGATCTGACCATGGCATCTGAGCGCGCTGAAAACAGAAAGCATGCACTTCCGGTGGTGCTCCAGCTCCCCCATGCAGCGATCAGAGGAGCCGGAGCTTATGTGCAGCAGCCCCTGTCTTTGTGAATGACAGGAGGCTGCTGCATAGTATTTCCTATGGAGGCCTTGCCTGTAATAGGGCTCCATAGGAAACAAGCAATTTTCTCATAGACTCCAGACTAGAATAGCAATCTGATGATTGCATGTCATAATTCCCTATGCTAACTATAAAAAAGAAAAGAACTAAAAAAATTGGTCGCTTCATTTTCTACAAAAAATAAAATAAAAAAGTGATCAAAAAGTCATACAGACCCCAGAATGGTATCAATGAAAAGTTCAAATCGTCCCGCAAAAAATGATCCCCAATTCAGCTCCGTACACATAATTAAAAAATTATAGGGGTCAAAATATGGCGACAAAAGAATAAAACTGATTTTTTCCCACTTTTTATTTTTTTATCACTATCAAAATGCAAGAAAAACTATACATATAAGGTATCGCCTGATTCATACTGACCTGTAGAATAAAAGTAACCGGTCAGTTTTATTATACATCGAACGTCGTAAATAAAAAAAGTAAAACTTTGGTGGAATTGCTTTTTTTTTGCAATTTCACCCCATTTGGAATTTTTTTCCCACTTCCCACTACATCATAAGCAATATTAAATGGTGGCATTGGAAAGTACAACTTGTCAAAAAACAAGCCCTTATATGGCTATGTGAACAGACAAATAAAAGAGTTATGGCTCTGGGAAGTCAGGGAGTGCAAAACGAAAGCGCAAAAAAAAACTGGAGATGAAAGGGTTAAAGGAAAAGAACCAATAAGAATAAAAAAAAAATTTCCAACACAATCCTATTTCGCCAGATCACTGACATTTGCCCAAATTTGCCCGTTTATGATGCCAGTCATGCCTCTGACCAGAATAGAATAGGTTTGTAAGCATTACTGAGCTCCATAGCACCTTCCTTACTGGAACCGTATAGATTCCTAGGGTATTTTCACACACAGCATTTTTTGGAAACAAAAAAAGATGTGTATGTGCCATTTTTTTTTAGCCAAAGCCAAAAGTGGATTTAAAAGGAAAGGGAAACATACAGGGAGGATATATGCTTCTCTTTCCTGCTATATCCTGTTCTGGCTTTGACCAGGGATGTTATATTATATGACTTGTACCAATGGCACCACAAAAAAACTTTAATCATCAGAGGAGCTAATTGAAAGATACTACCTGATCTGATGGCTTCCACAATAAGATTTAAACTTGTAACTGGAGGCACAGACAGGAGCAAAATTGTATTTGCCCATCATTTCCTTGCTTAGGGAATTTACAATGTGTCATATTTAGGTAGTTCAGATTCTAAAGATGAGCAAATTTCCTAAAATTCATTTCAGGTCAGATTCTCTAGATTGGGCCATCAGATTTTATTTGGTCCTGAAATATTCAATTTGAATTGAAAGTGCCCCTATTGCTCTAAAAAGTACTGTATCCAAACCCTTGCAAGATCTTTAACAAGTGACAGAAACATTTATGATATATATGATATGTAAAATGGCCGATGCCTCATGCAGGGAGAATTACAAAAAAGTCAGATAAAATTCGATTTCTTAGAATTGATTCAGTCTTCTCAACAAAGCCAAGACATTGGTTAACAAAACAAAAAATGCTGTATTTCAGCACAATTATGAACATTTTATTTTTCCTGCAGTTGTTTTTTTAGCTTTCCCATTAATGTTGTATCTTTTGTCTTTTTCAGTGTTGCTGAAGATGTTCCATTATTTAAAGCACCCAGATTAAAAGGTCCCAAAGAAAATCTTGAAACGGGAACAAACGAGAAAATTGCAAGTTTGGGATGCGCTCTTATGTGCAGTCCAGAAACAGTCACCAGCAGCAGTAGCAATGCCATCACTGGAGAGAAGAAACCAGACATTTTATTTGACGGAGAGGTTCTGAAAGGCAGCAGCTGCTGCCTAGTTGAAAATCCGAACCAGATAAAGGTTCCCCTCTCGAACAGCGGCAGTGTCAACAACAGGGCAGGCGTCTCATTCTGCTTCTCTAAGAAGGCATTATTAAAGCTGGATTCTTCAGCCTCAGTTTTCAACGAGAGCCTTGATGAGGTAAATGAATACAACCAATTTCTTCACCATAAAGCAAAGCAAATGTCTGTAAGCTTTCGACACTATGCACACCTAAATGAAAGCGCAGCAGAAAGCAGCGTGTTGTCTCAACCAGATGAAACGAACATAGACCTGCCAGACAACACGCCTGCAATTGCAGAGAAGTTAAAAGATGACAAAGGAAGTCAAGAAGACCCTAAGGAACAAAGTGAAATTGCCCAATCAAACACAACAGCGAAAATGCATTCTCCAGACACTAGTTGCACAGATCAACCGAGTCAAAAGGAAGTAAATGTTCCTTCAGAGACCGAGCCAACTTCTGAGACTACAACAGAAGCCCCTTGCCAAATGCAAAGCAGTATACAAGAGACTTGTTCCAGCAAGCACACAGTCGCAGATGCAATATTAATTGAGCATTTTTCCAATTTACTTTCACAGAAACATGCTGAGGATGAGCCTACCAGCAAGTCAAAAGAAGAAAATTGTGAGGCATCTAATGAGCTTCGCGAAAACCCATGTGAATGCCCAGCCCCAGAGCACTCATTAGGTGAATCTGTAAATACCAATATTAAAGCCAAAGCACTATCTTTTCTTAGTGTTTTGAGCAAAGATGGCAATACCATTCTCCAGTGGCCCACAGAACTCGTTTTGTTTACAAAAACACAGCCTTCAATATCTTATGCTTGCAACCCATTATATTTTGATTTTAAATGTTCTCCAAAAAATAAAATGAGAAAGCCAAATGATAGTGAAAATGGAAGATGCAAAGATAGTGATCAGCCTGGTGGAAGTTATGTGGACAAGGTCTCAGGAATAAATGTGGGGAGAACAGTGGGAAATGGAATGGATGGTCCATGTTTAGATCCAAAGAGAGGTACACATCTAAAAGACGTGGAAAGCTTGGATAATTGCCAAACATCTATAGGATTCACACACAGAGCAAGGAATATTCATTGTAATGAACATCAACTTTCCAATTATGTCAGTCATTCGCAAACATGTTTTACTAGGGAAAATTACCATTCAAGAAAACGCAAAACATCTTCCCATGGTCAAATAGATCATTGTATGGTTGAAGAAACTATACACTGTAAGGAAAAGGGGAAAAAGAGGAGATATCAACACCAGGATAGCCCTCTAAAGGACAAATTCTATTGTTCGAAAAGATCACTGGCGAGTTGGCAAGAAGATATAAATTCATTAGAAAACAGTGATGGTTGGAAGGACTCTGACAGTGATACACATTCCGATATATCCCATAAAACATCCTCCTCACAGTTGTCCCATTGTAGTTCTTCCATGAGCAGTGGTTTGTCATGCAAAAATAAGGACCTTCTCAACCGGGCATCATCTCTAGAAGCCTCCTCGAACGGAAACGGTTGGAGATCAACAAAGCACAAAAATGATACGTCTTCTGAAAAATACTACATTAATAATGATAAAAAGTTGAACTGCAAATGTAAACATCATAAGCACAACACATTTAGTGAGATATCAAGGCACGAATATTTAGAGCACTGGCTTTGCTCCAAACATGTGAGGAACAAGCATCGGTCTTGGAAGAAACAAAATGATTTGGAAACAGATCCTGTTGGAGAAAAGTTTAATTCTATACATGAGTGTAATATTGAGGCTGATGAGTCAAGGGACAATAACTCTAGTGCTTCCCCTGAAGAAATAGTTGACTTTCCAAGTCCACGCAGAAGTTCAACTAATGAGGAAAGTTCTGACAATAGTGCCACAAAAGACTTCCTTCAGTGTCAGCCACGAGAAGTGACACCTATTTTGGTAAACTGTAAAAACAATACTTCCAAAACTTTAGTAGAATCTAAAGAAGTTAATGAGAAAGAACAATTAATTTCAAGTTTGAATTTAGATGGTAAATTGACATCGACGCAAATAGTTGGAGACAATATCAGAACAACGGAATTAAATATGGACTTTAATAAAGACCTTGGAAGTTCTTCTCCTCTAAAGTGTACCACAACAGGTTATGGAATGATAGATGTTCCATTGCATGAGGAAGCAAAATCTAGTAGCAGCAATTTAGACCTTTGTAGTAAGAACCCCATGGGGTTGGAAAACTGTGACGTCCCAGTCATTACCACTAACAGTAGTGTGGATAATGTAAATCACATTGGTACAGAAAGTGGAGTTGAGGAACAAAAGGGACAATTTGTTAGTGAAGAACAACCAATTATGCAAAGCCCTGACCCAGTTCACCTTAACTTCTTATGTCCATTGCCCTCTCTCAGACATCCCTGTGGAGTCAGTTCACCAGAGACCAAAGAAGACCCATTGAGACTGGGACGGGCTGATGTAAATACAAAATCGGGTCTTGTAGATGGAAATCTAAAATGTTTTTATGACAGTACTATGCAGGATATTAGGAAACTTGACAATAGGTTGCATCATAAGTCATCTGGTCCTCCTTTAGCACAGCCCGTAACATTTTCACCAGATGAAATCGATAAGTATAAAATATTGCAAATGCAGGCACAACAGCATATGCAGAAACAACTCTTTACAAAACATTTTAGAGCTTTACCAACAAATGGCTCAGCTGTTCTCTCAACTGCACAAACCATTCAACCTGTAACCATCCCGCATCCTCCCTCCATCACCACTATCCACCATGCACTGATGCAGCGATATGCAGTCACGGCTTCCATGCACTCTCATGTCAATCATTTTCCATTGCCCCATCTTAATCACTTCCCCCAGTCTCAGTTTTCCCCCATTTCCATTTCTTCATCTTTAACACCGACCCTATTTCCAACCCCACCCCCAATCATAGGGCATGCACTGGCGCACCCACTACACTTGGTTTCCGCAGCAGCCATTCACCCTCCACACTTGACCATTCAGGCCATTCCTCATACAGCACTCATACCAACCATCTTTGCCCCGCACCCAAGCACAGGCATGCACCCCACCCTACAGTTACACCCATTAATTCATCCATTGTTCCAAGGTCAGGAGTTTCACCATCATCCTGGCTCTGGTCACCTTCATTAATATTTTCTA
This sequence comes from Bufotes viridis, assembly GCA_033119425.1. Lineage (NCBI taxonomy): Eukaryota > Metazoa > Chordata > Amphibia > Anura > Bufonidae > Bufotes > Bufotes viridis. The sequence continues at coordinate 360,702,408 of CM065593.1, read as the reverse complement.
GGATAAGATGTTCCGACATAATAGAGGACATCGGGTTAGATTCTGTTTGTTTTTCTTTTTGCATTATTTTTCTCAATTTTTAATACATTTTAGTTAACTTCATTGAAAATTAGTTTCATGAGTTTAAGAATCTATGTTCATTGTAATTCTTGATTGTTTATTTGATACTGTATGGTATATGATGTGAATTTATTATGCAGAAAATGCTATTATTTTTAATAAAATAAAGAATGATCTGTTTAGAGAGTCTGCAAAATATTTCTTGGGTGTTCGCTTAAATCTTTTTTTTAAAGTTATTTATTTATTGCTTTCATTTTCATACAAATGAAATTATCGAAAGAGCCTGCCATCATCTCCCTTCCTTCCTCACTTCTTTCTCTCATCTCCCCTGTCTCTTCAGTTTTTGTGACCATTAGAAAAGAAACTTCTCAAGTCTATGTCTACCTCGGATTCATATGTTGCAAAAAGGGGCATTGTTGGTTACATAGGGAAGGTTATAAATTATAACTTAAAGAAACTTTCCTCTTACTGTAAAACGAATCCAGAAAAAGGGATTTTCCATCAAGTACATTATACATCAATTAAAGGAAATGTGTCAATTGTTTAAATCATCTTTTTATGTAAAACTTATTTTTTACAATTTTTGGTGTGTGCTTTTTTGTTTTTTCCATGTCACTATCTAAGTTTACAAAAGGTTATATAACCCTGCAATTTTCACCCTGGCCATAGGCCTAAAATATGTTAAGACTTCCTGTCTTTTAAGGGCAGTTACATGGGGTGTAGACACAATGGACAGGAGGGGACCCTATTGACTTCTATAGGAGAGTTTTCTAGGCATGCTCAGTGACCTGTGCAGAGGTCAGTAGGGCGTAGATAAACTGTGATGTCACCTATTGTAAATGGTGGATCCTTTCTTATTTATATAGAGGTTATATGACATTGTAATTCTGTCTGTGGTGAATAGCATTAATATTAAAGATGAGCGAATTTTTCAAAAATTTGAATCGCCCATTTCGCCGAATTTTTCGAAAAAATTTGGTTCGATCCGAATGTATTTGTGGTGAATCGCATTAAAAAACAGCTATTTCCTGGCTGCTGAGAGCCTTTATAGTGGTGTAGAACACTGTGCCTTGTAGTAACATGCATAGGTAGTCTGCTTTGGTAGTGAAATAACCAGATGACTGGCGTCGCTTTGAGAATCACTGCAAACTTTACTTATTTGGGCAGTCACAGGGTCAAAACTGACCAAATAACTCAAGTATGAACTCAGCCTTACAGGTTGATGTTAGCGCCAAGAAGAGGCGCTCTCCTTTTACACCGTCGTCAGCTGATTCCACATAGATGTCTACAGAACCTGTTATATAAACACATATACAAGTAGAGCCCCCCGACAGAATGGAGAGGGTTTCAGCAGTAAGTTTGTGATGACATCACTGATTATTTTACCCTTCCTCTGATCTGTCAGAGCAATGACCCCTAAAAAACAGATCCTGTCTGTTGAGCATCCGCCTTCACTTGGTCAGCATTTCGTCAGTAATCCATCCGTATTGCTAATGCCAAAAAAGACAGGAGTGGATCCAAAAAAGAGATGACACATGAATGGAATATTTGAATGTCTTCTGTGTTTTGTACCCACTGCTTTTGGCTACCAAATCACAAGCTAATTTTGATGGGACCATATACGCCTTACAGTTGCTACACAGACCAGATCCGTTGTGCTCTAATTTTTTTCTTCCATCTGAGAGATCAGAAGAAGGGTCAAATAAATGATTATGTCAGCCAGGCCGAAAGGCAAAATAGTGGCCCATTTATGAAGCAGGGAGGGTGGGAACCGCATGAGAAGTCCACAGACTGGCCCTATGACATAGTGGTGAGGTGAAGGCAGCATGAGGAGGCCATAGAGTGGCACAATGACAGTGTGGAGGTGGCAGCGGCAGCATCAGGAGGCCACAGAGTGGCAAGGTGACATAGTGTGGAGGTGGGAGCAGCATGAGGAGACCACAGAGTGGCAAGGCAACATAGTGTGGAGGTGGCAGTAGCATCAGAAGACCACAGAGTGGCAAGGTGACATAGTGTGGAGGTGGCAGCATCATGAGGAGACCACAGACTGTCAAGGTGACATAGTGTGGAGGTGGCAGCCGCATGAAGAGAACACAGAGTGGCATGGTGACATAGTGTGGAGGTGGCAGCAGCATGAGAAGCACACTGAGTGGCAAGGTGACATAGAAAAGACCACAGAGTGGCAAGGTGACATAGAGTGGCAAGGTGACACAGTGTGCAGGTGGCAGCAGCACGAGAAGACCACAGAGTGGCAAGGTGACGTGGGGTGGAGGTGGCCTCAGCATCAGGAGGCCACAGAGTGGCACGGTGACATAGTGTGGAGGTGGCAGCATGAGGAGACCACAGAGTGGCAAGGTGACATAGTGTGGAGGTAGCAGCATGAGGAGGCCACAGAGTGGCAAGGTGACATAGTGTTTAGGTAGCAGCAGCACGAGAAGACCACAGAGTGGCAAGGTGACATAAGGTGGAGGTGGCCTCAGCATATGGAGGCCACAGAGTGGCAAGGTGACATAGTGTCGAGGTGGCAGCCGCACGAGAAGACCACAGAGTGGCAAGGTGACATTGTGTGGAGGTGGCAGCAACATGAGAAGCCCACCGAGTGGCAAGGTAGCACATAGTGGCAAGGTGACACAGTGTGGAGGTGGCAGAAGCATGAGGAGACCACAGAGTGGCAAGGTGACATAGGGTGGAGGTGGCAGCAGCATCAGGAGGCCACAGAGTGGCAAGGTGACATAATGTGGAGGTGGCAGCAGCATGAGGAGACCACAGAGTGTCAAGGTGACATAGTGTGGGGGTGGCAGCGCATGAGAAGACCACAGAGTGGCAAGGAGACATAGTGTGGAGGTGGCAGCATGTGGAGACCACAGAGTGGCAAGGTGATATAGTGTTTAGGTAGCAGCAGCATCAGGAGGCCACAGAGTGGCACAATGACAGTGTCGGGGTGGCAGCAGCAGCATCAGGAGGCCACAGAGTGGCACAATGACAGTGTGGAGGTGGCAACAGCATCATCAGAAGACCACAGAGTGGCAAGGTGACATATTGTTGAGGTGGCAGCAGCATGAGGAGACCATAGAGTGTCAAAGTGACATAGTATGGAGGTGGCAGAAGCATGAGGAGACCACAGAGTGGCAAGGTGACATAGGGTGGAGGTGGCAGCAGCATCAGGAGGCCACAGATTGGCAAGGTGACATAGTGTGGGGGTGGCAGCCGCATGAGAAGACCACAGAGTGGCAAGGAGGCATAGTGTGGAGGTGGCAGCCACATGAGGAGACCATAGAGTAGCAAGGTGACATAGTGTGGAGGTGGCAGCATCAGGAGGCCACAGAGTGGCAAGGTGACATAGTGAGGAGGTGGCAGCAGCAAGAGGAGACCACAGAGTGGCAAGGTGACATAGTGTGGAGGTGGCAGCAGCATGAGGAGACCACAGAGTGGCAAGTTGACATAGTGTGGAGGTCGCACAGGCTGCTGCTGATGGAGCTAGTACTGCTCCTTCCACCCCACCCATCCCCAGCAGCCGTAGCAGTGGAACGTGAGCACAGAGGGCCCCCCAGTCAGACCTGCGAGAGGATGGACGATAGCGCAGATAGGCAGCGGCCAACTGACTACATAGGATGTGTCTATAGTAGTTCAGTTTGTCCTCCCTCTCAGCTGGTGTAAAAAAGGCCCCCATTTTGGACTGGTAGCAAGGGTCTAACTAGTTGGAGAGCAAGAGGTCATCCCTCTTCCGAATGGTGACAATTCGGCTTTCACTATGCAAGCAAGTGAGCATGCATCGGGCCATTTGTGCAAGTGACTCGGAGGGACTCCCTGCCTCCATCTACACTGTACACCTCTGCCTTCTCTTTCTAATCGCCCTGTAGCTCCTCTGGCTCCTCTTGCTCCTCCTCTCCTGTCACCTGTGTAGAAAAACCACCCAGTTCGCTACACATTGCTTGTGCTCCAATGTCCTCCTCGTCCTCTTCCACTATTCCAGCCCCCACAGGGCTCATGTGGCCACGAGATGTAGGTGCCACGTCTCTCTTCCCCTGACCAGCCAGATTTACCAGCATCTGTTCCAGGACATGAAGCTGTGGAATGACATTGTTCATCCCATATTCCTGGCGACTGACAAATAACGTGGCCTCCTCAAAGGGCCTGAGCTAATGGCAGGTGTCATGCATGAGCTGCCACTGACTGACATCGAAGTTACACAAGGGAGTAATGTCCGCTTAGATCATCAAGAAATCGTTTATGGCCGTTCTCTGTATAGTCAGTCCAACATATGGAGGGTGGAATTCCAACAGGTGGAAACATTGCATATCAGCCTATGTTGGGTGATGCCGTTCTGCCGATGCAGCTCAAGGAGGGTGCGCTTTGCAGTGTACGAGTGTCTGAAGTGAAAATGAAAATGAAGTTTCCTGACTATCTTTAGGATGTCTTGCAGATAGGTGGAAGACTTCAGGAGCCACTTGACAACCAGATTAAACACGTGTGCCATGCAGGGCGCATGGCTATACCCTCCTTGATGCAGCGCCAACACCAGGTTTTTCTTATTGTCAGTCACCATGGTTTAGATTTTCATTTGCCGCAGAGAAAGCCAGGATTTGATTTCTTGATGAAGGACGCGGAGCAGTTCCTCCCCTGTGTGACTCCGTTCGCCCAGGCAAATGAGGTGCAGAACAGCGTGACACCGCGTGCCCTGAACATGTGGTACGCTGGAGGGGCACTGTGAATTGTCCCTGCAGTGGAGGATGATGAGGCAGAGGCGGACATTGTCACAAGACCAACAGCGTGACAACATGGAGGTGGAAGCGGCATCACCTGGCCAAGTTGCTGGTGTGGCTGTGCAGGAATTACATTCACCAGTGGGCCGTAAAGGACATGTATTGTCCCTGACCGTAGTTACAGCTCCACACGTCGGCGCCGCTGTGCAATTTGGCAGACACCGACAGGCTCAAGGACTGGCCCACCTTCTGTTCTACATGTGTGTGCAGGGCTGGCACTGCCTTTTTGGAAAAGAAATGATGGCCTGGGATCAGTTCTCTGAAAGGCGCATAGTTGACCACTTGGAAAGGGAGGGACTGCAGCACCAGCAACTTGGCCAGGAGCACATTCAGCTTCTGCGCCGTTGGATGAGTGCACGAATACTGTTGTTTCTTGGCAATCGCTTTGGTGATTGCTGACGGAATGACTGACGAGGAGTAGGAAGGCTAGGAGCAGGAGCTTCAGGACCAACAGCTGGTGGAAAGGACAGACAGCTCCCTTCAGCTGAGATGGTGGAGCCTTGACTTCCTGAAATCGGGTGCATGCCACTGGGTAATGCAGCGGTTGCTGCGGCAGGCTGGACCACCACATCGGAGCGACAGTTCTCTCACGCCACTTTATGGGGATGCTGCATATGTTGACGCAGGGCCGTGGTGCCAACATTGGCACCTTGGCCACGCTTTAGCTTCTGCCCACAGATTCTACATATGGCCATGTTTACCTCTTCCGGCGGCTTAACAAAAACTGCCACACCGCCGAGTAGGTGATTTTACCCCCAACACTATACACTTACTGACTGCTACCGTTGCTGCCACAGTGAACCCATGCACCCCTACTTCCCGGGCGAACTACCTGGGCACGTTTGGCTACCGACCTTCCACTGCTGCCATCCTGCTGTCTCCCAGCCTAACTAGCGACTTACTCGCAAGCTGCCACCATCTTCCCCCGATAATGATGAAGCCCCTTTGTTACCCGGCTCCCAAGTGCGATCAGCTACATTATCATCATAGAGTACTGTCTGCACGTTACTGATGTCCTACTAGCTCCCACTCCACTTTCCTCATCACTGTTGGCCCGCCTAGTGGAGGAAGCAGCGGATGTCTGCTCCCCATCTTGGCTTGCCAGTAGCTGCTGACTGTCTTCTAGTAACTCGTCCTCACTGTATAGTGGAGCTGAGCCCACAGCATACAATACTTCTCTGGCTGAATTAGACAGAGGCAGGTTGAGGACAGGTGAGGGCACAGGGCCTGCTCCCGGGCCATGCCAACTAAGGGTTGTGTTTGACGAACCCACCGACTCTTGGCTGGGGGTGTCTGATGTAACTTGCGATGAAGTCAAAGATCGAGTCAACCATTCAAGAACCGCTGGGTTGCTGGTCAAGACACGACCGCTAGCTGACACTGGGAGCTCAGGCCTCTCGAAGTGACCTCTGCTGCCATGGCCCCTTACTCTGCTGCGACCTGTGCCTGCGCCAAAAACATTTAGGCTTGTGCCCCTCCCCTGTGCAGGGCCTGGCTTTTCTCTGTTTGACATACTGGTTAGATCAAATAAATAAAATAAAAGGAAATTAACACCCCAAAAAAGTCTGTAATTTTCTTAATTCACCACACAACGGCTAATACGCCCTTTTCCCCCCCACTTATACACACAAAAAAGTGCTTTAGAACCTATAACTGCCCCGCTGAATGGCAAATATATTTTTATTTTTTCACTAATACACAACAAAAATGGCTTTAGAACATAAAACTGCACCGCTGAACGGCAAATATATTTTTATTTTGCCACTATTACACAGCAAAAAGGGCTTTATAACATATAACTGGACTGCTGAACGACAGATAGGCCCTTATTTTTTCCCCTTATACAGTACATGCCCCAAAGGCTTTTAGAACATATAACTGCACCGCTGAATGGCAAATATATTTTTCTTTTGACAGTATTAAACGCCAAAAAGGGCTTTCAAACATATAACTGCACCGCTGAACGGCAAATATATTTTTATATTGCCGCATCCCACAGCAAAAGCCATGGTCCACAGAGAGCTTCCAAAGCATCAGAGGGATCTCATTGTTAAAAGGAATCAGTCAGGAGAAGATGACAAAAGAATTTCCAAGGCATTAGATATACCATGGAACACAGTGAAGACAGTCATCATCAAGTGGAGAAAATATGGCACAACAGTGACATTACCAAGAACTGGACGTCCCTCCAAAATTGATGAAAAGACGAGAAGAAAACTGTTCTGGGAGGCGACCAAGAGGCCTACAGCAACATTAAAGGAGCTGCAGGAGTATCTGGCGAGTACTGGCTGTGTGGTACATGTGACAACAATCTCCCATATTCTTCATATGTCTGGGCTATGGGGTAGAGTGGCAAGACGAAAGCCTTTTCTTACCAAGAAAAACATCCAAGCCAGGCTACATTTTGCAAAAACACATCTGAAGTCTCCCAAAAGCATGTAGGAAAAGGTGTTATGATCTAATGAAACCAAGGTTGAACTTTTTGGCCAGAATTCGAAAGGATATGTTTAACGCAAAAACAACCAAAAGAACACCATCCCCACAGTGAAGCATGGTGGGGGTAGCACCAGGCTGCAGGGCTGATTTTCTTTAGCTGGAACTGGGGCCTTAGTTTAGATAAAGGGAATTATGAACAGTTCCAAATACCAGTCAATATTGGCCCAAAACCTTCAGGCTTCTGCTAGAAAGCTGAACATGAAGAGGAACTTCATCTTTCGGCATGACAACGACCGACAGCATACATCCAAATCAACAAAGGAATGGCTTCTCCAGAAGAAGATTAAAGTTTTGGAATGGCCCAGCCAGAGCCCAGATCTGAATCCGATTGGAAATCTGTGGGGTGATCTGAAGAGGGCTGTGCACAGGAGATGCCCTCGCAATCTGACAGATTTGGAGTGTTTTTGCAAAGAAGAGTGGGCAAATCTTGCCAAGTCAAAATATGCCATGCTGTAGACTCATACCCAAAAAAGACTGAGTGCTGTAATAAAATCAAAAGGTACCTGAACAAAGTATTAGTTTAAGGGTGTACACACTTATGCAACCATATTATTTTATTTTTATATTTTTTCTTTCCTCTACCTAAAAGATTTCAGTTTGTTTTTCAATTGAGTTGTGCAGTTTATAGGTAACCTTAAAGGTGGAAAAAGTTCTGAAATGATTTATCTTTGTCTAATAATTTTTCACAGCACAGAAACCTGACATTTTTACAGGGGTGTGTAGAATTTTATATACACTGTATATATATATATATATTTCCTGGGTGTTTTCTTGATTTTTTGAAAGTTATTTATTTATTCCCTTTCATTGAGATGGAATCATTGATATTGTATAGGCATATCTTAAGACATCCATAGAATAATGCAACAGCGCCTGGTAGGTAGAGGTTCTACCCCTTTCCCCCCAGGTTTAGTCTTCTTCTGGATCTATCAGACATTTATAACATCCTCTATGGAGATGACATAAATGACTAAATTGGGAAAGCTCCTTTACAGTGAGCCTATCGTAGCTCATGCTTCACATTGTGGTCAAATAGGTAGAGCCATGGATGGTTGGATGTTTTTTTTTCTACCTGAACCAACAGATTGGGCGTAGTTTTCCCCGGAGCTGCGCCTTCTCATTTACTTGATGTGATATATTCACATAACCACTGCATGTGTTTTACTGATTATTATACCCATAGTAACATGACGGCTGTGGTTTTTTCCTTGCATGCCTGTAACGTTTCAGGAAGAATGGCAAATCACTGTAAATAAGGGTCAAACTTCATGAAATGGAGACATGTCATGCAGCGTGTTACCAAGTAAGCAGAGCAATTTGCCTTTCAGTGAATTTTCTATTTTGCTTTTTTTTTTTAAAGCTTTTAACAATCAATGTTTTAGCCATATCTTTTTGATTCGCTATTGGCCCCTTCTCTCAACAAAATATGTTTCTTTTGTGAACAATAGTGTTGAGCGAAGTATTCAAAAATTCTATTTGGCTACTTGGCCGAATTTTACAGCAAAACGTTGCTTCATGACTAATTACTTTGTCACGAAGCGCATTTCTTTGTAAGTAGTGGGTGCAATGACAGGAGCGGCGATTGTGCCGGGCCCCCCCCCCCCCATTATTGTACCCCTCCGATGCTGCGTGCATTGCTGATTGCTGCATCTAACAGCAATAATACAGTGTAAATTTTTTTAAAAAATGACATCATACCTCATCCATTTGCTCACAACAGGCCGGCTGCCGCCATCTTGATTGAATATCTGGCACAAAATCTCGCACGGCCCAGCCAGTGTGGTGATGTCATAAATCACCGTAAGATTTTCAATCAAGATGGCGGCAGCCATCCCATCGTAAACACATGGATGAAGTAGGTATAGCTTTTTTCGTTTTTATTTTACTATTTCAGGGAAAATCGAGCACAAGGAAATTTGGCTTCGCAGCAAATCGAATTTATCATGAAATTCGGATCGAAGTCCACTTCGTGGACTTTGATTCGCTCATACACCACTGCAGCCACTGACGAGCCTTGCAATAGCAGGGGGGACCAAGTCTGGCTGCTTGGTCTGTCATCCATTACAGCCCGGACCTCCTTCCCAGGCCTGTGATTACTGTGTCATTGCCCCTGCTGGCCTGTGTAGGAGAGCACACAGTTTGGGGATCATCCTCCAGCCTGTGCGCTCTTCTGCTCAACTCAGCAGTAGCATTTCACCTGCTGCTGGGGAGTGATGTGCTCCATTTTTTGGAGGGAAGGAGCTAGGTATAATTTTTATTTTATTTTATTAACAGTACAAGGGCTTCACTACTGTAAGGGGGCACTAAGGGGACATTCTACTGTGTGGAGGCACTAAGGGGGCATTACTACTGTTAAGGGGGCACTAAGGGGAGAACATTAATCTAAGGGGGCAACATTACTGTAAGAGGAGCACTAATAGGCCATCACTACTGTATAGGGCACTAAATGGGCATTACTACTGTGAGGGGGGCAATAGGGGAGCACCCTACGTTGAAGGGGGATTAAGGGGGATAACAGAGCACTATGGGGGCATACAGGGCCCAGGCAGCATACTGCAAAGTTCTACAAAGTACATACTGCAAGACTCCCCTGCATAACGGAAACGGGACGGATCCGTTTTGCAGCCCATAGACTTCTATTATGACAGAATGAATAGCGGAATGCCTCTAAAGGCATTCCGTTATGCATTCCGTCATAGAATTACGTTATGGTCCGTGGTAACGGAATCCATAACGCAATTCTGCTTTTACCACCAAACAAAGCGTGAACGAATTTTAAAATATGAAATTGGCTCATCTCTATTCACCACTGAGGCTAGTTTTGGCTGCAGCGATGTACACGACCAGATCTATACCCCAGTCAGAAGTAAATAGACCGGAAACCAGAAGATCGCCAAACAGAGCCAGAGTCTTGTACCGGAGTGGTGAAAGTAAGTATGATTTTCTCATTAGGTATCGCACTCCCCAGGGGGTAGTTTAAAAGGGTCATAACCTTGGAAGGCCTCTTTAAGGGTCGACATTTCATTTATGAAGTAAAATATTGAGTGTTTCGCATCCAAGGCTTCAACTTCAGTGGGAGTTTCCAAAATGTCCTGACTGCCTTCTCTCAGGAAGGAATTTGATTGAAGGTTTTTGTTTGCAGTATTGTATTATTGTCTTAATGAGAAAAGAATAAAAATCCTGTACTCATTCGGAAACAGAATAAGAGATGTATATAATTACATTGACTTTTATTAAAATGTGGGCAAAACTGAAGGATTTGGCATCATACCTCGTTAAATGGGTTATCCAAGACTAAAAAATGTCCCCGATATGCCAGGCCCCTCACACTGAATATACTTACCTTGCTCCCCGCTCCCTGTGCTGCTCCTGGTCCCCGAACTGCCGCTGCCGCTTCTCCCCGTGCGCCGATAAAAACATCCCGTGTCGAGGGGGAGCAGCCAATGGCAGGAAATGATAGGAACGAACTTCCCTAGCATCACGGGTAACGCTTCCCTGTCATGACCTGCCCTTGCCTGCACTCCCCGACACTGGATGTTTTCATCTGTACACGGGGAAAAGCAGCTGCAGCGGTGCGGGGAGCCAGGTAAGTAGATTCAGTGTAAGGGGACCGGCATATGATGGACATTTTTTAGTCTCGGATAACCCCTTTAAGTAATCTTATCTCTTGAAGACCCTCAAGATCATTTCTATAACTTTTCTGCAGTTTTATAGTCTAGACTAAGTCACATGACATTTCTTATGTAGAATAATAAGCAAATAAAGAATGTATAGGCCATAACAGCAACGGTCTATTTAATTACCAACCACAAATGTAAGTAGATAGTGAGACCATGAAGTCACTCAGGGTGGACAATAAGTCGGCAGATTCAATTTTTTAATTTGAGTCTTCCTATATGGTTTTGTCCATCCCTGAGTAAGAAGACTACCAATCTAGGTCTATGAAATATTTTAATTTAGCCTTGTTTTTGGTAGGTAATGTCTAAAAGCAGCATATTTAACTAATAACAGGTATTGAAGGCTTTATAATTAAAAACCGCCAAGTTTTTCAAAGGTTCACCCATCATTATATAGAAGTATTTTTGTTTGAGTAGTCTCCAAGGCATTGCTCCCCGTTAGCCAGAATCCTACTCCATACTCATGAGGGGCAACACCCCGAAACAGCTGTCTGTGGATGGATAACTGGCTTAGGTTTTCCCCGTCATATCCTTAAAGTTTGTAAAAAAGCAGGATCTTGACATAAGGGGCCACTTATATGGTGGATTTGGTGATCTCTGTAATGGAGACACCCCTTTGCTCGGTTTTCTTCACTTTGAGGGATATCTGGCTTCCATTGTGTTGTAGACCCAATACTGGGGCTCCACATTTATTTTCCATATATAGAAGTATAAAATAGGAAAGTAATGGAAACTCCTGTCATGTGTTTCCATGTATGTTTTGTTGCTGCTAATCTAAGAATATTGGTCTGTACTGTCTACCAAAAGAACAGAGTTTATTTATTAGGCATCCTATACACCAAGCATATAAAATTCAGATATGGGAGTTTTTGATTTTTTCTTTAAATATTATTTAAAATAATCAGAATGTGTCCATCAATTTTATTTTCTTAACTTCGGTACACATACCACGCTTTGGACTAGTTAAATGTTGAGCTATATGTTTTATAGGATTCGTGAAAGAAACACAATTTTTTTTTGTAGAAAATGTTCAAAAAGTTTTACTGTTCATAGTGGGTGTACCGGATCATTACTGAAATAGCGTTTCTTTGTAAATATATCATCTTACTTGAAGTTTTCTACTTTCTTGCTGTGTGTTACACTCTTAAAGTACATCATTTATTATATTAAAAATACATGGACCTGTTTACGTAATAATGGGAAAAAATAATGAGAAGAAGGTGAAGTCTGACCACTATAACACAGCGGGTTTTTCGGTAATTACTTTCATTAAAAGTTCTGTAATGTTCCTTTTCTGTAAAATTTTTGTAAGCAACTATAATTGTAATTTAGTTTGCTTGACAAGTTCTATGGAAAATATACTTTCAAAAATATTAAACTACAGTATCAAAGGGGTTGTCTTGCCTCTGCCACAGTTTTATCTCTGCCCCAGACACAGATAACATAAAAAAGGCATTTACCTGCTCCCCACCACTTCATTCCAGCACCGAGGTACCAGTCCTGCTGCTTCCTGTCTCTGGCATGTAAACTTCTGGACAGGGTCACATGCGCCGATGATGTGTGCCTAAGTGGCTGAGACCAATGATTGACCACAGCGGTGCACGCGGACTCGTTCAGTAGTTTACACACCAGGGAAGGGAAAAAAAAGGACCAAAACATTGGTCCTGGAATAGGATGGCAGAGAACAGGTGCCTTTTTTATGTTATGTACAGTGTCGTCACGGGGAAAAGAAAATATTGTGGTCCATCCTGCAAAGTAGCTGATTAATTTTTGAACAAAATCATCTATTTCTTTTTACCCCTCAAAGTTTGAGTATGTAAATGTTCACAAAACTTTGCATAAAGGAATAGTACAGGTAAAAGTAATACATTATCTTATCAGAGAAAAATGTCTTGTTCTAGAATTGTCACCTTTCCTGACCAAACCCCTTCCTCCCAGTTTCTAAACTTACTTTGTGGAATTTGTGATAAATCTGTGTTATTAAAACCTGCTTACCGAAGGATCAGCTTACATGATCCCATAGACGTTTATGGACAGGGGAGGGAGGAGGAAAGAAGTGCAGAGAGAAACAAGCAGACAGACATGACTCAGCAGATTAGTACGTGTTAAATCTCATCTCAAGTGCTTTATTCACATCAATATTGGTCACTAAGTGATTCTGAGTGAGACTGAGTTAGGGAGAAGAATCTCCTGTCTCAATGTCTAGGCTATAGGAAGACAGAACAGCAGATAGTCTCCACCCAACAGCTCAGAGATTACTGAGAATTAGAGATACAGACTGCTAATAAAAATGCCAGATAAAAATCATATCGTAGTGTCAGATATAGAACTCTCACTCATGTATACACATATGACAGCTTATATAAGTTATCTGAGAGCTTAGGCACACTTTAACAATTTTTTATTTGTTCTTTTGAGCTGGTATCATGGTGAACTACAGAGGAATAGGCACATCATGTGCCACTGCTTGATGTCTCTGTATGGCAGAGTATTACCCGCTTGCAACCAGCACCATACATGTATTCCACCCCATTTGGATTTTTTTTCCCGCTTCCCACTACATGGTATGCCATATTAAATGGTGACATTAGAAAGTAAAACCTTACCAGCAAAAAACAAGCTCTCATATGGATACGAGAACAGAAAAAATGTTATGTCTCCAGGAAGATAGGGAATAAAAATGAAAGCTCAAAAACGAAAAAACCTCTGGTATCCTAAGGGTTAAAGAGGTTATCCATAGCATGTGCACTGGCCTTTTAGGAGGTTTGAGGTGAGTGGACACGCACTCCAAGGCCCCTTTTGCACGAGTGAGTTTTCAGCACAGGTTCAATGCTTGACCTGAAAGCATTGCGCCTGCACTGAATCCTGAGCTATTCATTTCAATGGGTTTGTGTACATGAGCTTTTTTTTTTCACGCATCAGTTCTGCGTTGCGTAAACGCATCATGTTCTATTGTCTGTGTTTTTTCACGCAGCCCTGGTCCCATATAAGTGAATGGGGCTTCAGTGAAAAACGCATTGCATCCGCAAGTGCCGAGGCAATGCCTTTTTCACTGATTGTTGCTAAAAGATGTTGTTTGTAAACCTTTGGTTTTTTATCAAGCCCGTGCAAAATGCATTGCACCCGTGCAGAAAAAACTGAACAACTGAACGCAGTCGCAGACAAAACAGACTAAACTTGCTTGCAAAACGGCGCGAGTTTCACTGAACGGACCCTGAACACATCCGGTGCCAATCTGTCATGCTCGTGTGAAAGAGGCCTAAGGGGAGAGAGGCTGGAGTACTAGGCAGAAGCATGGTGTGTAACGAGGCATCCACGCCCACAGGGGAGAGCAGGGCAGCGACAGCCATGGGGAACTGTCTTAACAACTCCTCTTAGTTACTCCCACTTTTTGAAATGCAAAAACTTTGTAGCACACATTATAAAGTGCATTCCACATACCACATTTTGTACCAGAATTCTATCACGTTTTAGTAAATTTACCTCTTTGTGTTCAGCTTATTATCGATGGACCCTTCAAACAAGTGGGGATTGCAATGTGGAGAGTCCTTTTCAGAGAGTTATCATGTTCAAGTGAGATAATATCTCCAGATACAGTATTTTTTACTGGTGGATTCAATATGGTTGTGAGAGAAAAAACCTTTTTAAGGTTAGTTTCATACCTGTGGCATGTAGATCCGACTGCCTAATCCGGCAGACAATGGCGGGAATTTGCCAGACACAAACCGCAGCATGGAACGGTTTCTGTCCGGCCAATTCTCTTTTTTTTTGCCGGAATACTTAATGATGCCGGCAGGAATTCCGTTAGTATCTGGCAGTGCTGTATCCGGAGAAATCTGGCAGACTGTTCTCTGCAGCCTTCCGGAATGCACACCGCGGGTGTGAACTAGCCTTATTATATGGTCATACAGATGCTCTATTCTGGTTCTGCACAGAATTTATTGAGCTATAATACGGTCATATGCATGAGGATTAATAGAAATTAGCATACTTTAACATAAATCCGAAAAAGGCATTTTTTCACACCATAAAAATACTAAGAATGTCTGGAGAATGTTATTTTACACTTTTCTTACCATATTTATTTTATTATCTGTCTAAATAAATTTTTGTTCATAGCAGCACATACCAGAACAGCGGGCATCAGACAGCCCTGGAATCCCCACTAGGAGACCCCAGTTGGGCTTCCTTTATGGCATCAAAGGAAGAGTCCGTTTGATTTACACCATAGTCCGGTTCCTCTGATCTCTGTCGTGCCCGTCTGGTTAAAGTGGGCAAACTCAAATGTATTTTACTTTTATAAGTTGAAAATGTAATTAAAAAATATGGTGAAGTAAATAAAATAAAAAAAGATTTTGCTATCAAAATCATTGTGTACCCACCAGAAAAGTCAGTACAAAAAGTTCTTTTATTGTTCATTTGCTTTAGATCTGATTGTGATTAGGGATGTCCTGATATCTGGACTGAAACCGGACATTTGCACGAGTACTTGTACTCGTGCAAATGTCGCCGATACCACTGCCGATACCTGATGGCTTAGAAGGGGCGGGTCCCATGCGGCGGCGGCGCTCTCAGCCGATCAGCGTGGGGGCGGGACTTGTGTACGGCGGCTCCTGACCCGGACAGTCCGGGTTTGTATTCCTGTTCCCGCTGTGACAGGACGCTGTGGACCCGACCTCTGACAGGACGCTGTGATCCGCGCAATTAACCCCTCAGGTGTGGCACTTTGACTTTCTGAGCACCTGTCATGTTTCCTGAGTTACTACAATGCCCAGACAGTAGAAACACCCCACAAATGACCCCATTTTGGAAAGTAGACAACCTAAGGTATTCGCTGATGGGCATAGTGAGTTCATGGCAGTTTTTATTTTTTGTCACAAGTTAGCGGAAATTGAATTTTTTTTTCTTACAAAGTCTCATATTCCACTAACTTGTGACAAATTTTTTTTTTTTACATGAACTCACCATACCCCTCATGGAATACCTTGGGGTGTCTTCTTTTTAAAATGGAGTCACTTGTGGGGTATTTATACTGCCCTGGCATTTTAGGGGCCCCTAAAGCGCGAGAAGTCGTTTGGAATCCAAATGCGTAAAAATGCCCTGTGAAATCCTAAAGGTACTCATTGGAATTAGGGCCCCTTTGTGCATCTTGGCTTAAAAAAAGTGTGACTCATGTGGTATCGCCGTACTCAAGAGAAGTAGGGCAATGTGTTTTGGGGTGCATTTTTACATATACCCATACTGTGTGTGAGAAATATCTCTGTAAATGACAACTGTTTCCATTTTTTTATACAAAGTTGTCAATTTACAGAGATATTTCTCTCACCCAGCATGGGTATATGTAAAAATACACCCCAAAACACATTGCCCTGTAGTATAAGTAGTATAGTATAACTTGTCTGCTGCACAGCGCTGTGAACGCGCGCGCATGCGCACACGCGTTCACAGGAAATCCCGCCTCTCGCGAGATGACGCACCGATGCGTCAAGGAAAAATAACTCGGCCGCCCACAGGACGCTTCTCTGCAGAAGGCGGTCGGGTAGTGGTTAATACTGGGGGGGGGGTTGAGTTACCGTAAGAGGGAGCTGATGAGAGGCTGGGGGGCTGATAAGAGGAAGAGGCTGGGGGGCTGATGAGAGGCTGATGGGCTGATAAGAGGAGGAGGCTGGGGGCTGATGAGAGGCTGGGGGGCTGATATGAGGAAGAGGCTGGGGGACTGATGAAAGGCTGGGGGGCTGATGAGAGGCTGGGGGCTGTTCTGTTTTTTGGACTTTTAGTTGGTCAGTTATCACAAAATAAATGTGTTATTTATTTCATTGTTATAATTGGTATTGGTGAGTATTTAAATAAAAGTATCGGTACTCGTACTCGGTCTTAAAAAAAATGGTATCGGGACATCCCTAATTGTAATACCACAATACAAGGATGAAAAATGGTACTCTCATGCAAGGACCTGAACTTTCAATTTTCACTAGCTTCTAGGAGACAAATTCATTGACCATTGAACAGTCTAATGTAGGATCTTATTACTGAAAGAATGAAGTCATACTTCCCACCAATTGAAATAATTCCCCATCTGTACAGAAAATGAAGACCACTCTTAGGGAGCAACCTGTCAGAAGGATCAACCCGATTAGAACAGACATACTGGCTGGTAGGGCTGATCCTACTGATTGAAATGACCGATACCTGTCTTGTGAAATCAGTTTGTGGCATTCTCATGTTAGGATTTATAAGGGTAAGATATAACCTATACACTGGCTAGGGGATAAGTATCTGATCAGTGCGGATCCCCACCGATCCTTACAATTGGGGTTCCATAACCCTACCCTGATGGATTGGCAGACCAAGCATGCGCTGAAATTCCATTTGCTCTTTATGGTGCTGCCAGAGATAGCCTATACATCGCTCAGTTATTTCAGGCAGTCCCATGGATCATGAATGGAGTAGAAAAGTAAATGTTTGACCTGCCATTCCATCAGGGCAGTGGTTCCTAGTGGTTGGACCCTCACTAGTTATCCCCTATCAGCAGATAGGGGATAATGTTTAGGAACAGGAATATCCCTTTAAGATTTTTAATTTTCTTAATGCTTTACAAACCACTCAACATCTGTAGACATTGGGCTGGTCCCCGTATAACTAAATGCCTTCAGAATGTCTCTGTAGATTCTGCAGACACATGGAAACTGTGCAGCTGCAGGAGAGGAAAGCCAGCTGTCAGAGAAAGCTGGACTTCCCATAATGAAGGAAGAAGGCTTATTCCGTCATGCCTTCCTGGTTGCTGAATACACAAAGCTTAATGAGCACCATGCATACAGTTCAGGAACAGGCAATGATCTAGTCCTGGAGATCACAAGAGCTACTGGGTCTTAAATCATTTCTAGCTTTAAAACTCACATCCACTTAAAAGCTGTGACTGGTTGTTAAAGGAGCTGTCCACTTTTTTATATTGATGACCTATCCTCGGGATAGGTCATCAATATAAGTTCGGCAGTGGTCCGACTCCTGGCATCCCTACCAATCAGATGTTTGAAGGTGCTTATGCGAGCGCTGTGTTCTCTTCACTGTTTACCTGCTCGCCATCACAACTGCAGTGGTGAGCAGGTGTAATTAGAATCACGCCGTTCCTTTCACTTAAAAGGATTCTCCAGGAATTATGAAAATGAAAATACTTACATATTAGTTTACTATGAATATATTCCCAAATACCTTCCATTAGTTATAATGGCTCTTTTTGTTTAGGGATTGGGAACAATCATTAGGATAATTAAAATGGCCACTGTCTTATTAGTACACACAAAACCTGTCCTAATCACACAGCAGGACAAGTTACTTCAGAACACTGAGCTAAAGAGCTGCCTCATCCTCCTCTCTGCTTTGCTTGTCAGGGATGATAAGATCTGCAGCTGAATCTCTGTAGGAATGGCGTTCATGAGAAGACAGAAGTACAGAGAGGAGGTGGGGATGTAGATAATAAGCAGCAGCACTTGTCTGCAGTCTCCATTACCACAGGCCCACATTACAACAGTCTGTCCTGTCCGTCCTCTCTGTACTTCATGTCTCCACAGAGATTCATCTGAACATCTTATTAGATGTTTTCATAATGATAATAATCCTTGACAAGTAGAGCAGGGAGGAGGATGAGGCTGCTCTTTAGCTCAGTGTTCTGAAGTAACTTGACTTCCTGTGTGATTAGGACAGGTTTTGTGTGTACTAATAGGATGATGTCCGTTTCATTTGTCCTACAGATTGTTCCCTAGATAAAATAAGCCATTATAACTCATGAAAGGTATTTGGGAATATATTTGTATTAAAGTAATAATTAAGTATTTCCATTTTCTTAATTTCTGGAGAACAGCTTTAAATCGTAGGGTTCCATCCTATTCACTTGAATAGGAAGAAGTCGTCCCATTGAAGTGAATGGGACGGCATGGCTCTAATCGGCAATTCCGATGGCGAGCAAGTAAACATTGATGAGAATGCCGCACTCGTACAATCGCTGCAGTCTGTTCAACCAGCTCTTCTGTGAGATTGGGCCGGCACTAGCCTTTGCTATCAGTAAGCATTGGGCACTTATGATCCACCAGTTGTCTTTCCATGGACCACCTTTGGTCGGCACTAACGACTGCATACCAGGAACACCCCACATGACCTACTGTATGTTTTTAGCTTTTTACCTATGGTAGGCTGACTGTCAAAGTTGCTCAGGTCCTTAAGCTCGCCCATTTTTCTTGCTTCAAACACATCAATTTCAAGAAATGACTGTTCAAATGCTCCTCAAACCCTTCTCAACATCTGACATACATTTACGGTGGATGTCCGGTTTTTAAAGCCACTTGGAGGCAGAGTATGTGATCACTGATAACGGCGACTACTGATTTTTAACCTCTCAGATGCTACAGTCAATTGCAACCACAGTCTCTAAGTAGTGATTTTCTGTGAGTGCTGGTACTTTCTCACCAAGATCGAGGGAGCCGTTTGGTTGCTATGGCAGTCTCAGGCCATCCGAAGGCTCTGAGGGCTGTCATAGTGAAGTTCCCATGGCTCCCTGCCTGTGACAATGGATCTGTACATGCATAGATGTTGTTTACATGGACCCTACAATACATATAGCAATCCAGCAAAGTGCCCCAAAGTTTTCATTTTGTGGGAATTCCAGGGCATTTAAATGCTTTCTCTAATGGCCTAAGGTGCGTGGCTTAAATGTCAGAAATTGTACTTTTGACAATTAACTAAAGTTAAAATAAAAAAATATTTTGCAATTTAAACTATAGATCCGATAATTAATTCTAAACAAATGAATTTAATTTTTTGGATTTATCCCTCACAAATTTCACAAAATGGCAATTTTACAGTTCTGAAGACAGAGAATGCATCTTCCACGAAAAAAGGAAAACTTCTAGATTGTTTTTTTTAATTTTTAAAACAATATCCGTCAGTGCAGTACAGGCTGTTTAACCATATATTTTTTTATTTTTTAACAGGCTGCTACCACTAGCTTCTATCCATTTCCCCATAGCCATATATGTCACTGTCCCTCTGGCATTACTAATGCTGCCTTGGCACTAACCCTTAGAGAATTGGATGATTTCTCAATTATGCGTTTTTGTTTTTTACTCCCTGCCTTCCCAGAGTTACAACTTTTGTATTTTTCTGTTCAGATAGACATATGAGGGCTTGTTGCACTTTCTAATGTCACCATTTAATATTACATACAATGTAGTGGGACGCTGGAAAAAAAAACTTCCAAATGGGGTAACATGTTTTGTGACACAGTTTTATGGGTTTCATTTGTATGACATCCCCTATGGGGTAAAACTGACTTGTTCTCTTCATTTCTTCATTTCTTCAATCTACAAAACTATGGGAAGGTTAATTTTTTGCAGGGAAGCATATAAATATAAATTTCAAACCTTTCTTTACCTTTTTTTATGCTTTTTGAGCCCTCCTAGGGGGGTTCAATATGCAATCTTCAGATTGCTTTAGCCTTACATTGCAATGAATTATCATTGCAATGAATGGCAAATTCACCATGCTTTTATCAAGCCATGCACCTGCAGGTCTCGATAAGAAGTACAGCTGTAATGGCATAGGTTCCTTCAGTGAGACGCAGGCTATTTTATACAAAGAACTGCTTCCCTGATCTCAGCGGGAGGGACGCCATTCAGGTCCTAGAAGCACAGTGCTCCTGGGGAAAGCCACCTTAGATGCCTCGGTCAAAACTGACCATGACATCTGAGGGGTTATATGTCTGCAATCAGCATTGTCACCAATTGCAGACATTAGCCCCAGGTGTCTGCTTAATGAGACAACATCCATTCTACATGCATGGGTTTGTCATCAAGGGGTTAAAAAGCTTGAAAGGGGTTGGATACAGTTCTAGGAGACCCCAGAGTGATATACATTACTTTTCAGGGCAACTGAGGTAATTTTGATTGGGACCAAAAATATTCAGACCAAAAAGAATCTGATGGCTGTTCTGACTAAATAGAATGTGAACCAAATTTTAAAAAATTTGCTCTTCTTGATTTCAAATCCTAGGATTCCGCAAATAACAAAATGTATTTTTTTTATAGAACAAGCAATACAAATAAATTTGCCTGGCATGGTTCATGGCCCGCATGACAAAAAAAAAAAAAAGAAGAGGGGTGAGAGGTGAGAGATTTTTTTCCATCCCTTAAATTATATATCCCAAAGACCCTTTCCCTTTCAGAATTCTCATTTCATTCCATCCTTAAGAGCCGAAATCCTCCATTATCATCTCTCGGTGTCGCCCAGGCCCTCTGCAAAATTTTAATCACCTTTTGTGTAGTGCTCTCAAAATAAATTCGTTTTCCAAAAAGGCACAGACTCAAAATATATTGGCAGAATTACATTTTCACCTTTCATCTGAAAGAAGCCTGCTTATGTGTATCACTGAGGCATGACTTCAAGGGAAAATGAACTTGCTGGCCAATAGCTGTTTTTTTTTTCCTCTGCTTATAAACTACTCTACATTCACCGGCGGCGGTCGACCACTTAATTATGCAGCTCTGAAGCAGCCTCGTGAAAGAAAATTGATAGCAACTGGCTATCGAAAAGTGAATAGTGAGAAGTGGCTGCTGTTTGTATATCATTGGAGAAGACACCGATAATTAAGGAAGAAGAGCAGATGATGTCGTAAAAGAAATACGATGATGAGCCGTTCATATCAGAAACCAACTTCCATAATTACAAATCCATATGCTACTGATATAGGACGACCCAATATTACCGTATTTGTGGGGTATAAATATATATATATATATATATCTTTTTTAATTGGTTTTCATAAAAGAAAATCCATTGATATATTCTGATTAGAGATGAGAGAAGTTCTCTAAAATTTGATTCGACTGCTTTGCTGAATTTTACGAAACAATTTGCTTTATCATGATGCGCATTTCTTTGTAAGAAGCAGATGCACCGCCCTCCATCATTGGACCCCTTAGATGCCGCGTTCATCGCTGATTGAGGCATCTGAGATCCATATTAAAGCATTTTAGTGTTTGCTAATTAAAAATAACAATTACATTTTATTTAGCTCATCCATTTGATTGCCAAGAGGCCGCCACTGACATCTTTCTTGAAGATCCGGGAAGAAATTTTGCGCGGCGCATGATAATGTCATCACGTCGGTCGGCGTGGTGACGTCATCGCTTACAAGAGTTTGTGCAGGATCTTCAAGAAACAAGGCCAGGCGCCCTCTTCACTCTTAAATGGATATGGCAAGTAGCTGAATTTCCCCTGCAATTCGGATCAAGATCTACTTTGTGAACTTCGATTCGCTCAACACTAATTCTCATCATTAAAATTGCACTATTATTTTCTCAAAGGGATTGTGCCTAATCATCTTGCATAGTCATCTTGCCAACCCCTTTTTATAACTGTCTGCCACTGGCAAAAAGCTTATTCTGCCAAAGAGAACCACAGCCAGTTCTACATTTTATTTGACCTGCTGTTGCATTGTGGTTTTTTTTCTTCATTTAGGAGGATATCATTGCCCCAGATAGACACTCGAGTCCTAGGCTACAGAAGATTTGCAATCTATGGTGTATTTGTGTCAGCAGAGTGATCATGCAATCAAGCTATTCAGACTCTGCTGCAAGGTGTTGGGAAACATGTTAAAACATCATCACCGCTGTTCAGGAGAGACAGAGACAGAAGGGTGCATCATATCAGGGGCGTTGCTAGGGTCTCAAAAGATCCGGGGCCCAAGCCCCAAGGAATATGGACTTGTTCTCTAAGTCAACCCCCCTCCCCCACACACCGCATTTTGCTGTACTTGCTATACAGCAGCACATACCTGTCACATGCAGGGCCTCCAAGGCGACGTCTCCTCCGATGTAGATCTTCTCTGTCATCATCTTCTCCATTTGGTCCATATAACTTCTCTCAGCCGCCTCATCTCTGCTGACTGTGACACAGACATCTTAGCTTCCTCACTTTTCTGTCATGACTCCCCAACTTGGAGTCCCCACAGTGTTATCCTGCTGCTTGCTGTGCCCCCCAATACCCTCAAATACTATCCTGAAGAAAAATTATAGACACCCCCCCCCATAGTAACAGTGCTCCTCCAAGTCCCACCAATAGTATCTCCCTTCTAGAATGACCTCATTACTAAAACTTCCCCCTACAGTGCCCCCAACAGTGATAATGCTCCCCAAGAGTGCCCCAATTAGTAGAGGAGCCCTTCAGTATTAATAATACCCTCACAGAGCCCCCAGTAGAAATTAGCCCCCGCCTATTGTTCCCCCAGTGGTAATAAAGCTCTCTACAGACCCCTCAGTAGTAATTAGGCCCCCATAGTGCTCTTAGTAGAAATAAGGCAGATCTATAAGTCCCTCCTATAGAGCCCCCAGTAGTGATAATAATGCCTATAATGTCCCCTGGATTTGCAGTGCCCCCATGTAGTTATATTCCTCCCTCCACCATACAGTCCCATGTAAATAACATCACACAATCTCTCCTGCCCCCTCCAAAATATAGCCCTATGTTACATCACTCCCTTTCCTTCAGCCCCTCCAACGTACAGTCCCATGTAAATAACACTATTTCCCTCCCTCCACTATAGAGTCCCATGTAAATAAAATCACACCATCTCTCCAGTCGCCTCCAATATACAGTCCCATGTAAATAACATCCCCTTCTCCCCAGCGGCCTCCAAAATGCAATCCCATGTAAACATCACCCCCTCAACATTCAGTCCCATGTAAATAACATCACCCCCTATCCCGCCCCCTCCAATATACAGTCCCTCCCAGTTAAATAAACACAGCTCCCAGCATTGCTCTGCCTCTCCCTTCACATACCTCTCCTCATGTAGCAGACATCACCACAGCTTCTTCTCCTCTTCACTGCCATCCTCTTCTGCACTGGTCACATGATGGTGACATCATAGCAGCTCCTTCTCAACCACTGCCTGTTTTGCTGGTCACGTGACCTGTGATGTCACCACAGGTCCTTCAGCTCTTCCAGTGCATTAGATTCAATTGTATTGCCGTCCTGGGGACAGCAATACAGTTGTATCTAGCTGGCAGACAGGACATTCGGGGCCTGGGACAAAACATCAGGGGCCCAGGCCCCAAATGTTTTAACCTAACATTGCCCCTGCATCATACAGTGAACACCTACAGTTATAGGTGTCAGATTAAAGCCGTAGGGAAGGAAATCCAGAGAGAGACAGCGTCAGCTAGCTAATTTCTGAGATTAATTTTCTGCCACATTGAAAGCAATCATATCCCATTATCTGGGAGGAGAGACATTGCCCTTTGTACAAACTGCTGCTGGATCTGCTGCTGTCTGGTTTTTGACATTCTCTGGTTTTTGACATTCCCTGTTCCACAATCTCTGCCTGGTTCATTTCATTATCACCATTTTCATTGCACTGAACCCAAGGGAGTGATGGCCTGAGGTAAAACACTAGATGACACTGTGACAATATAACATCTCATCAGGGCCACTACCACTCCCATCCTCTGCTCCGGCTCCTCAGGGGCTCGCTGCACTCATGCAAAGTGTCATGGGGCGCCATTAGCTACCGTGTCCATTCATAGAGGGAACATTGACCAGCCTTCCCTATGTCCAGGAGATTGTAGGACCTATCCTACAGCCTTTTTTGACTCAGTAGACATAATAACACCCTGCCACACACTGCCTATTCTACACAACATGCAGTTTAAGGTATCCCGCAGCGCCCCATGCCAGCTTGATCGCCTGATCTCTACACTATCGAGAATGTCTAGGACTGGATGGAGCACCAGATCTTCTATGAACAGCAGCCAACAACCACCTTGGCTAAACAATGGTTCCAAGGTGAAAGAGCTTTGAATTACATACTACAGGAGGGTGTCCAGCATCTGTATGACATCACCATGCAGAGTGGCCACCTGTATCACAGTAAGCCGAGATGCCACCCAGCATTAATGTGTTCCTTCCTTGTCATATACCCTGCTGCAGAACCCCAAATAATGGGTGCCAATCCTTGGTTGTGTGATCATTGACCAAGCACCACTAGCAGGTTTTACTTTGTCAATCTCAGCTCAATGTCATTACGTTTTCCAGGTGTTCTCTCTGTTCATTCTCCAGTAAAGTATTAGACACTACATGTAATTGGGTTGCCATTTGCTAACATCAAGTCATGTTTCTCTTTGATTTCCAATGCAAATTTTCCAATGAGATTCACCCTGTCTAAAGCTTTAATTAGCGCTTTCTATCAGATCATAAGAAGAGTCCAGCCATGTTTCTTGCTCCTTCAGAGCCAATCTCTCCTTCCCCAGTCTTTACAGAAAGTAGCAATGAAATACTTCGCTTTCAAGTATTTCTAATATAAAAGGCATCGACTTGCAGAGAAATCCATCATGATTATTACATTTATAAACCTCAATCCCTATGCGGAATGTGTAATCCTCCACTCCCGCCAACCGCTTCTCACTGCGGGTATTTCCAACTAACAGTATCTAGTAGATAGCCATCACAATGAAATTAATGTGGGCAATCAGGAACCACTTTTCTCCATGGTTAATTTAATAACCGCCTATTTTAAAGCCCTGTTCTCACAGCTTGGTCGTCGCAAATTGAAAGAACAGTTTCTGTGTACAATGCCTATGACTTAATCCGTATGATTTGTATCATTACCCACCATCAAATACACGGAGGAATAAAGAGTGCGGGATGATGGGAGAGTCATAATAAATGCTTCGTGTTGCAGATTTCTCATTATGAATAGCACTTAATGCTGCTGAGAAAAAAAGTTATAATAACTATACAGTAAATGCAAACTAGAGAATACGATTTCCCACTTATATAATATTATAACTTCTCTGAGTAAGTAAAGAAGAAGTTTACCTTCATCAACTTAAGTATGGCCGTAGAGCAAACTTTGTCACCAGGGGCCATCACTAGAATACATAAGACCCTGTAGCGAAGTTGAGCATTGCTACATCACCACCGTCTAGCCCTAGTAAAATGAATGGTAATCATGCAAACAGTAGTATAACAGCATTGACTTTAGGCCCACCTTGGTCTATGGCAAAGCCATCCCGTTTCACTTGGCTTTGCCATATACATGAGGCTTCACTTCCAAGTTGCATCTTCTTCTGAGACGGTTAATAAGTGAAGGATCATTCCTAAAGGTGAGCACATTTCCCAAAATTTATTTCAGGTCCACTACGATCGAATTAGACTTCAGATTAGATTCAGTTCCAATAAATTTGGTCCGAATCCAAAGTGCCCCAATTGCCCTGATTCCCTGAACAATAGAGTATGATACTCTGGGGCCTCCACGCTCTTTTATGCCAAGACTGCATTAGTAATGTCAAAGTGATAGTGACATACTGTATATGGCTATAGGTAAATGGATGGGAACCAGTGGTAACAAACACACTGCAATGACAGATTGCTCCTTCTGCTTCCTCTGCCTCCCCCTCCTTCTCCTTTCTGATTGACAGAGCTAGGTTCCTATATAGTCCTATATAGTCCTCTCCCCTGGCTCTGTGCTTCAAGGAGAGTGAGGGGATGGCAGATGAGGACAAGGCAAGGCTTGAAACCGCCCTCTGTGCACTTAACTGCTCATTTGCATACAGATTAAAAGCAGAATTCTCTAGAACAGGGATCAGCAATCTTCGGCATTCCAGATGTTGTGAAACTACAATTCCCAGCATGCTCCATTTATTTATTTGAGCGTTCTGAGAAGATCAGAGCAAGTATGCATGCTGGGAGTTGTAGTTTCACAACTGGAGTGCTGGAGGTTGCCTACCCCTGCTCTTGAATGAAGCAATGGGTCGCTAAGTGAAAAGTATCATTACGTTTAGCTGAGCTAGGCCTACAAGACATTGTGCCTGGTTTATCAGGGAATGTTCTGCCGATAGACTCAAGGCTATGTACTGTACACCTATAGGGGCATTCATTTTTTATGATTGTCAATGCGTTAAAGTGAAGAACTGCGCTGCTTAGTCAAGGAGTACTTCCAACCGTGCTGCAGGCCCACCAGACTGATACAGGATAACAGTGCTTCCCAGCTCTAGGTTCCGAATAGCATTCCTTGGGTCCCTCTGCAGAGCACCAAAAAAATCACACCATAGTGAAGTACTGGAGATACATTTAAACAACTTGGTTTTATCATACTCACAAACGAGCTTAAAATATTCGCATGTATAAAATCATAGTCCGCTGCCCGACCCGGGTTTCGCAGTTAAGCTTCGTCAGGGGCGAAATCTATGGACATCCGGAGGCATGTCCTATTTAAACCCCCACCTCCCTCCCCCCTTCTTATTATAATCTAATACACATGATAGGAGACAATGTGTTAAAAATAAAAGCAATAAGAATCACTAAAATACCAATATCTCTACTCCCTATTTTCTCTACACATACCTGATGAAGCTTGAGTGCGAAACCCAGGTCGGGCAGCTGACTATGATTTTATACATGCGAATATTTTAAGCTTGTTTGTGAGTATGATAAAACCACAAGTTGTTTAAATGTATCTCCAGTACTTCACTATGGTGTGATTTTTTGGTGCTCTGCAGAGGAACCCAAGTGACGTTATTTGGAACCTAGAGCTGGGAAGCACTGTTATCCTGTATCAGTCTGGTGGGCCTGCAGCACGGTTGGAAGTACTCCTTGACTAAGCAGCGCAGTTCTTCACTTTAATGCATTGACAATTGGTGTGAACTGACCCACAACACTACAAGGACCTGCAGCGCAAGTATCTGATAATATCCAAGAGAACTACGTGACTGATCTACTTTTACTAGACATTTTTTATGATTGTATTTTGGGCTAAAAAAAAGAATTTTTTCAATACATATTTATTAAAAATGTTCTGCTGTTTCTGAGATACAGGGCTTAAAATGAATCTATAATGAATGTTTATGAGGTCAGGAGATCAGAGGCAAAAGCTATCCATGAGCCATCAGATGATGGGATTCAAATAAAATAGAAAGTGACAGCTTGTAAACAGGAGGTTTGGGAGAAATACTCCAGCACTTGATGTCTTTAATGCAATTCTTAATTTATTCACCAAGAATGCGACGTTTCAACTACAATGAGTCTTTTTCAAGCACTTTTGTTTGTACACATTCATTGTAGTCGAAACATTGCATTCTTAGTGAAAAAATTAGTACTAACACTAATACACTAGTACTAGCCTAACACTGCTGGCACCGCCACTTCATGGACTGTCCAATTTGGAACTAGCTGTAGTGCTGCTAAATTTTGGATATTACCAGCTTGCAAACAGACTAATTTTTAACCCCTGTGTCTCAGAAACGGCTAAACATAGAAAAAAATAAATAAGGCCAATTGAAAAAATGATCTTTAGTTCAAAATTTGTAAAATGGAAGGAAGGGTGTTAAACAAAAACCACATGGATTGAAACTACTGTAAAGAAAAAACTATTTAACTAAAATATAAGAATGCAATAAAAAGACTGAGAGGCATAACTTGAGGATTACGAGGCTTCTGTAACAGGTCCCACCACCTACCATGTGCCATCTATAATACTGGTGTCTTATGTGGCAGAGGGAGACTTTGATCCTCTCAGTCACCCGAACCAAGGTGCAACTGTTATCTCTGTACCCCCTTTAGGTATTTCCAAGAGCTCAGTGTTTATTATATGCATGTTTATCAGGAGTGCTAGGAAATGTTCACCCAACTTCTTCTAGTACTCTAACAATGTGCACGTATGGTTCCATTTGCACCACCAAAAAACGTGCTGCATGCCCTAAAATACAATAATTTCAACACATCAAAACAAAAAAGAACAGAAAATGCTTTGCGTGAATTTGACCTAACTTAACCTTCTTTGGACCACCGCACGCAGGATCGCGTGATCTCGGCGGCCCAGTTACTCCTCGTTGACACGCAGGCGCATCATCTCGCGAGAGACGAGAGCGCGCGCGCGTTCACAGCACTTTGCAGCTCGGAAGTTATACTACAGCCTGACAGCGATAATCAATCACTGGCAGGCTGTAGAAGTTAAATTAAATCAAACAGGTATATCAGACGCTGTTTTGTTAACAGCGTCTGATATACCTGCTACCTGATCCTCTGGTGGTCCCATTTGCTGGGATCGACCACCAGAGGACCAGGTAGCTATGTAAAGTAGCACCAAGCACCACACTGCACCCCCCCCCCTGTCACTTATTAACCCCTTGTTAACCCCTGATCACCCCATATAGACTCCCTGATCCGCAAAACACGGACACCGGCAATGTGCTTTCCGCATTTTGCAGATCCGCACATTGCCAGAACTATATAGAAAATGCCTTTTCTTGTCTGCAATTGCGGACAAGAATAGGACATGTTCTATATTTTTGCGGAACGGAAGTGCGGATCCGCAATTCCGGATCCGAGCGGGACAAAGTCTGTCCCCGTAGAAATGAATGGGTCTGCAATTCCGTTCCGCAAACAGAATTGCGGACGTGTGAATAGGGTATAAGGGTCCCTTATCACTGCCAGTTAGTTAGCTACTTGTTAGGTAGTTAGCGCCCAGCCCACCGCAGCGCAGTCACTGATTTTGGCAGAGATTTTTTCATCCACATTGATCGATGCGAATGAAGAAATCTGTGCCGTTCATTTTTTCTTTCAGCTCAGAGGCTGAACGGAAAAAAAAAAAATCTCATTCCCCGTATGCTCAATATAAGAAGAATAGCAGAAACTCCTAATGCTGGCCATACGTGTAATGACTGCGGAGACCCTCAAATGCCAGGGCAGTACAAACACCTCACATGTGACCCCATTTTAGAAAGAAGACACCCCAAGATATTCCGTGAGGGGTATGGTGAGTTCATGTTAAATTTTATTTTTTGTCACAAGTTAGTGGAATATGAGACTTTGTAAAAAAAATATATATATATATATCAATTTCCGCTAACTTGTGCCAAAATTTTTTTTTTTTCTGTGAACTCGCCATGCCCCTCACGGAATACCTTGGGGTGTCTTCTTTCCAAAATGGGGTCACATGTGGGGTATTTAAACTGCCCTGGCATTTTAGGGGGCCTAAAGCTTGAGAATCCAAATGCGTAAAAATGCCCTGTGAAATCCTAAAGGTACTCATTGGAATTAGGGCCCCTTTGCGCATCTTGGCTGAAAAAAAGTGTCAATCATGTGGTATCGCCGTACTCAGGAGCAGTAGGGCAATGAGTTTTGTGGTGTATTTTTACATATACCCATACTTTGTGTGAGAAATATCGCTGTAAACGACAACTTTTTAAATTTTTTTTATTCAAAGTTGTCAATTTACAGAGATATTTCTCTCACCCAGCATGGGTATATGTAAAAATACACCCCAAATCACATTGCCCTACTTCTCCTGAGTACGGCGATACCACATGAGTGACACTTTTTTGCAGCCTGGGTGCGCAAAGGGGCCCAAATTCCAACGAGTACCTTTAGGTTTTACAGGGCTGCTCACAATTTAGCCCCACCCAAAATGCCAGAACAGTAAACACACCACACAAATGACCCCATTTCGGAAAGTAGACACCCCAAGGTATTCACTGAGGGGCATAGTGAGTCCATGGGAGATTTTTTATTTTTTTTGCCAGAAGTTAGCAGAAATGGAAACTTTATTATTTATTTATTTTTTCTTAGAGAGTGTCATTTTCCGCTAACTTGTGAAAAAAAATGAAATGATACATGAACTCACCATGCCCCTCCGCGAATACTTTGGGGTGTCTTCTTTCTAAAATGGTGTCATTTGGGGGGTATTTATACTATCCTGACATTCTAGCACCTGAAGTAACATGACAGGTGCTCAGAAAGTCAGAGCTGCTTCAAAATGACGAAATTCACTTTTTTGCACCATAGTTTGTAAACGCTATAATTTTTACCCAAACCAATAAATATACACTTATTGCATTCTTTTTTTTTTTATCAAAGACATGTAGAACAATAAAGTTAGAGAAAAATTTATATAGAAATGTAGTCATTTTTGATTAGCAAAAAAAGTAAAAATGTCAGCAGCAATGAAATACCACCAAATGAAAGCTCTATTAGTGAGAAGAAAAGGAGGTAAAATTCATTTGGGTGGTAAGTTGTATGACGGAGCAATAAACAGTGAAAGTAGTGTAGTGCAGAATTGTAAAAAGTGGCATGGTCATTAACGGTGTTTAAGCTAGGGGGGCTGAAGTGGTTAATTTCATCAGCCGTCCTTTGTGATGTTTTCTACAACTACCGGTAATCCGAACCCCAAAGGAAAGCTTCCGAAAACGTAGACTGCTTCAATTTTGTGTATTTTTATATAAATTGTCCGTGTCCCTCGTCATCAGGTTTCATCGATGGCTATGTGGCCTTGCTTTATTGTTTGCCTGGGTGATTATACCTTAATTATACAGATTTACAATTAAAAAGATACTGTTCCTTACAATTGCCCTGGAGATATAATTGTGGGAGCGATCAACTGTACACTGTTATTAATTGCGTGTGTGGTAAGTTATTGTCATCCTGCTTGTTCCGCCCTGTAGCTTCAAGCTGATTATGTCAAAGGCATGCACCCATTAAGAACACATCCCGGATATAGTTATATTTGTAACTTACATTTTTTCGTTTATTTTTGGCTTTGTGGTTTTCTATACAGCAATTATAGCTTTTGATGGGGCATTCTTTAGTTTTTTGGGCGAAGATGGACATTAAAGGGGTTATCTGAGATCTATAATGCCCCTCTGCCCATATGCCTGGGCCCCTCACATATATTATACTTACCCCACTCCCCGACACCCGCGTCGCTCCTGATGCCAGCATGGCATCGACTGAAACAAGCTAGGGAGGCTCGTCCCCATCGTGGCCTGCTATTGGCTGCCACACCCACCCCTCTTCGTCACTGGATGTTTTCATGCATGCAACGGTGGGATGCAGTGACGGCTAGGCCTGTGTGAGGGGCCCCGGCATATGGGGGGGGGGGGGGCGGCATTATATATCTCGGATCACCTCTTTAAAGGGGTTTTTAGATTTGCATCAACATCCTTTAAAATATTAATTTATGTCAGTAGCTGTAATTTTGTAATGTGTTTCTTTTACCTTAATTGCTTTCATCTCCTGTCCTGGGCTGTGGTCACATGACCTTGTCCAGGCAGCTCTTTATTTCCTGTGATGTCATGTCCATGAGCGTGTTAAACCAGCAACAGGAGCAGTGATAGGGATTGGGAAGTGTCTAGGTATCTAGATGGGGGGAGGAGCTATAAACTAGCTGGGCAGTGATAGGTGAGTGTTTATGTAAATAGATTGGTGGGAGGAGCTATAAACTCGCTGGGTGTTGTTAGGGGCGGTGCTGGAGGTGTGGCAGAGAAAGGAGAAATGCATCATGGGTTTGGTTGGATACAGCAACAGGAAGTGCTGCTTACAGGAAGGAAACAGACCAGAGGGATCTATATACATGGTGAATATGGGTCAGGAGAATCCAAATGGGAAAAAAGCATGGGGAGGATGTACATGATGCAAGCAACTATCTGAGCATATCTGTAAAAAACCATAGTAATTCCAGAAAACCTATTTAAAGCTAGCCATGTATTTCACATACTTGTCAACAGAAGGGATGTTCAGCCAACAGCATTTCTCCCGACCCCCTATATACATGCACCATCTGCTCGGCTGAGCATGCATGTGTCTAGAAGCAGGGAATGAGGGAGGGGGGTAGGACACAAAAGTGTATGGCCAAACTAATGCTTCATGCACATGTTGGTATTATGGATCCATCTGTAATATGGCCCCATTCTAAGGTCCACGTCACGTCTGTATATTATTTTTCATCTATTAAAGGGGTTGTCCCAAGCTCGCCTTATACACATGCACTCGCAGCTTGGTTGAGCTTGAAATTTGGTGATTTGATTCAGGTGAATTTGGGGAGGATGGCGCCAGCAAAAAAAAATAAAGTAAGAGACTTGAGAAAACAGATAAAAGACCTCAGAATGTGAAACACACATTTTCAGGCCAGTTGGAGCACTTTCCATTTAGATAGAACTGATTGGACCCAAATTGAATCTAAGAACTGATTTGGCCGAATCAAACCCGAAACAAATGTTTAGCAATTTACATTTACAAAATTATTCAACCCCCAATGCTGTAAAGGGTTTTAGAGAATTTAGTGTACATTTGTAATTGTGTTCAGAATGAAATCTTACAAGGACTTTTTAAAGACCAAATGCAACTAAAATGACATCAATTGTTTTTGTAATACAGTATTAAATGTTTTTTTTGTGATTTCTTCATTGACACAATTATTCAACCCCTTAACCTGTTGCTGACCGCCTAAAGCAACGGATGCGTCCAGGCGGCGGCAAGTTTGTTCCTCATCCGTGCGTCATCTCGCGAGAGGCGAGAGGCGAGATCTGCTGTGAACGTAAAAATACACCCCAAAGCACATTGCCCTACTTCCCCTGAGTACGGCGATACCACATGTGTGGCACTTTTTTGCAGCCAAGATGCGCAAAGAGGCCCTAAAACCAATGAGTACCTTTAGGATTTCACAGGGCATTTTTATGCATTTTGGATTCTCACGCTTTAGGGCCCCTAAAATGCCAGGGCAGTATAAATACCCCACATGTGACCCCATTTTGGAAAGAA
Source organism: Bufotes viridis (assembly GCA_033119425.1). NCBI lineage: Eukaryota > Metazoa > Chordata > Amphibia > Anura > Bufonidae > Bufotes > Bufotes viridis. The sequence continues at coordinate 360,668,831 of CM065593.1, read as the reverse complement.
GACACCCCAAGGTATTCTGTGAGGGGCATGGCAAGTTCACAGAATTATTTTTTTTTTGGCACAAGTTATCTCTCATATTTCACTAACTAACTAAAATTTTACATGAACTCACCATACCCCTCACAGAATACCTTGGGGTGTCTTCTTTCTAAAATGGGGTCACTTGTGGGGTATTTATACTATCCTGGCATTTTAGGGGCCCCTAAAGCGTGAGAAGAAGTCTAGAATCCAAATGCGTAAAAATGCCCTGTGAAATCCTAAAGGTACTCATTGGAATTTGGTCCCCTTTGCGCATCTTGGCTGCAAAAAAGTGTCACTCATGTGGTATGGCCGTACTCAGGAGAAGTAGGGCAATGTGGTTTGGGGTGTATTTTTATATATACCCATACTTTGTGTGAGAAATATCGCTGTAAAGGACAACTTTTTAATTTTTTTTTATACGAAGTTGTCAGTTTACAGAGATATTTCTCTCACCCAGCATGGGTATATGTAAAAATACACCCCAAAACACATTTCCCTACTTCTCCTGAGTACGGCGATACCACATGAGTGACACTTTTTTGCAGCCTGGGTGCGCAAAGGGGCCCAAATTCCAACGAGTGCCTTTAGGTTTTACAGGATTGCTCACAATTTAGCCCCCCCAAAATGCTAGAACAGTACAAACACCCCACAAATGACCCCATTTTGGAAAGAAGACACCCCAAGGTATTCGCTGAGGGGCATAGTGAGTCCATGAAAAATTGAACTTTTTGTCAAAAGTTAGCAGAAAGGGAGACTTTGTGAGAAAAAACAATAAAAAATCTATTTCAGTGGGGGTTGAATAATTTTGAACACAACTGTACTTATTTCTTTGAGCATGTCTGTAAATCCGGCACTGATTGTGAGCAGTAGGGTTGGGCGACCCAAAGGAAAAATTTGACGTTGTCACAAAGTCGAATTTCCTCGTGCTTTGTGGTAACAAATCAATTTTCCCTAAAATGGTGGCTGAAAATGTAAAAAAATAATCTCGCGGAGAGGCTGTCCACCACTGTCTTGATTGAAGAAAATGCGCCAAAGGACCTGCAGTAAGCGTGATGACCTCACCATTTGATCACGGTGGGCGCGGGCGGTGAGCGGACGTTAGCGTCAGAATGTACGGCCCCTCCGCGAACAAGTGGATGAGGTGAATCAAATCCCTGAAAGTCTTAATGTGAGTCAAAAATTCGATTTGGTCGCTTCGCTGAATTTTCCAAAAAGATTTGATTCCATCTGAATTTATTTGTGGCGAATCGCATTAAAAAACGGCTATTTCCTGGCTGCAAAGAGCCTGTATAGTGGTGTAGAACACTGTGCCTTGCAGTAACACGCATAGGGAGTCTGCGGTGGTAGTGAAACAATACTGTGAGTCAGTATGACACGCAGATGACAGGCGTCGCTCTTAGAATCATTTAACACTCATTTCGTCAATTACGGGGCCAAAACTTACCAAATAACTGAAGTATGAACTCAGTCTTACTGGTCAATGTAGCTGCAGGTATAAAGAACCGTGCAGATGTCCAAGATCCTACTATAGCGTAAAAGAGCACACTGCTTTTACACAGCCGTCAGCTGATTCCACATAGATGTCTACAAAACCTGTTGTATTAAACGCTTATACAAGTAGAGCCCCCCGACAGAGTGGAGAGGGTGTCAGCAGTAAGTTTGTGTTGAAGTCACTGATTATTTTGCCCTTCCTATGATCCGTCAGAACAATAACCCCCCAAAAACGGATCCTGTCTGTTGAGCATTTTCCTTCACTCGGTCAGCATTTGGTCAGTAATCCATCAGTTTTGCTAAAGCCAAAGAAAAACAGGAGTGGATCCAAAACAGAGATGGCACATGAATGGAATCTTTGCATGTTCTCTGTGTTTTGTACCCACTCCTGCTTTTGGATACCAAATCAAAAGCCAATTCTGATGGGACCATGTCATACAGGCCTTACACCAGCTACATAGACAGGATTCGTTGTGCGCCTCATTTTTCCCTCCTTCTGACAGATCAGAGCAAGGGTCACAAAATGGTGATGTCAACCAGGCCAAAAACACAAAATAATGTCCCAGACATGGAGTGGGGAGGGTGGGAATAGCATGAAAAGTCCACAGAGTGGCCCAGTGACAGAGTGGTGAGGTAGCAGCATGTGGAGACCACAGAGTGGCCCAGTGAAATAGTGGTGAGGTGGCAGCAGCATGTGGAGACCACAGAGTGTCCCAGTGACATTGTTGTGAGCTGTCAACAGCATGAGGATACCACAGAGTTGTGATGTGGCTGCAGCATGAGGAGACCACAGAGTGGCCCAGTGACATAGTGGGGAGGTAGGGGGCAATACCAGTACCAGCTGAAGATGCTGGATTTCTGTAGGAGCACCTGGCAGCAGGTGTGGCATCAGGCGAGTGGCAGCATCAGAATAGTAGCTGAAGCAGTAGAAGTGTAGGTGTGGCATCATGGATGATCTAGTCTGATGCATCAGGAATTGGTGTTTGAAAATCCTGGCTGATCAACACCTGATTCATCTTTCAAAGGTCAGTTTCTCCACATTCTGGGTGGACAGGCGAGTTCTCCTTGAGGTAACTATGGCCCCCGCCGCACTAAACACCCACTCTGATGCCACACTACTGGCCGGGCAGGAAAGCTTGTCCAGGGCAAACTTAGCCAGTTGCGGCCACAAATCGAGTTTGGCTGCCCAGTAGTCCAGGGGATCTTTGACGTGAGGTGGCAGGGTGCATTCCAAGAATGGCACATCCTGCTGGTTAAGGTTCTGCTCTATGTCTACCTGCTAATGCTGCTGGTGAGAAGTTTCTTTAGTAGGCGGGTGAAGAAAACTGTTCATCAGCGACTCTAGATTTAAGTTGCTGCTAATGAAGCTGGTACTGCCCCTGCCCCCCACAAGGATGGGTGATGGAGCACATAGGCAGCAGCCAACTGACTACATAGGATGTCTCGATAGTAGTTCAGTTTGTCCTCCCTCTCACCGGGTATAAAAAAGGCTCCAATTTTGGACCAGTAGCAAGGGTCTAACAAGGTGGAGAGCCAGTAGTCATCCCTCTGTCAAATAGTGACAATATGGATGTCACTACACAAGCAACTGAGCATGCATCGGGCAATTTGCACAAGTGACTTCCTGCCTCCATCTCCACTGCATACCGACCCGGTGTGTCTGTGTCCTCTGCTTCCTCTTCCTCATCGCCCTGTATCTACTCTGGCTGCTCCTCCTCTCCTATCAACTGTGTAGAAAAACCACCCATTTCTCTATGCATTGCTTGTGCTCGAATGTCCTCCTCCTCTACACCATGTTCTTCCCATTGTTGGTCACTATGGTTCCAATTCTGAGTTGTTTAGGAGAAAGCCAGGATTCAATTTCATGATGAAGGACGCGGAGCAGTTCCTAATCTGTGTGACTCAGTTCGCCCAGGCAAACTAGGTGCAGAACAGCGTGACACCGCCGTGCCCTGCACATGTGGTATGCTGGTGGAGCACTGTGAATTGTCCCTACAGTGGAAGCTGAGGACACGGTGGAGGATGAGGAGGCCAGAGCGGGTGGTTTCTGCGGCAGGCTGGACCACTACACCAGAGCCACTTCATGGGGACATTGCATGTGTTGACGCAGGGCCGTGGTGCCAACATTGGCACCCTGGCCATGTTTCACCTTCTGCCCACAAATTCTGCAAATGGCCATGTTCACATCCTTCGGCGGCCTGACAAAAAATTGCCACACCGCTGAGTATGGCATTTTCGCCCTAACACTCCTCGCTGACTGCCTGCTACTGTTGCCTCCAGGAACCCCTGCACCGCTATTTCCGGGCCGGTAGGCTCCTGCGAAGCAGGTGGTCTACCCCGGGCAAGTTTGGCTACCGACCTCCCACTGCTGCCACCCTGCTGACTAACAGCCAGGCTGCCACCCTGCTGGCTCAGCCGCTGCCTCACGCACAAGCTGCCACCCTCTTCTCCTGATGATGATTATGAAGCCTCTTCTTAACCCGGCTCCCAAGTGCGATCAGCTACATCATCATCCGCTACTGTCTGCATGTCACTGATGTCCCCCTCAACGGTCTCAGGGCCAGGAGCCTAACCGCATGCAACACCTACTCCCACGCAACACTTATCATCACTACTTGCCCGTCTACCCGAGGAAGTGACGGATGTCTCCTCCAGATCTTGGCTGGGCAGTAGCTGCTGACTGTCCTCCAGTAGCTCGTCCTTTCTGAGAAGTGGAGCAGAGCCTACGGCATATTATACTTCTCATGCTTAGGAAACTGAAAATGACAGAGGAAGGTTTAGGACAGGTGAGGGCAAAGGGCCTATTACCGGGCCATGCCAACTAAGGTTTGTGTCAGAGGAACTCCCCGACTCTTGGCTGGGGATATCTGATGTAACTTGCGACGAAGTCGAAGACCAACTCAACCATTCAAGCACCGCTGGGTTGCTTGTCAAGACACGACTGCTAGATGCCACGGGAGCTCAGGCCTCTCGCTTCGACGCCTGCTGTCACTCCCCTTCTTCTGCTGCCTGCGACAGAAACATTTTGCTCACTGATCGTTCCCTTTGAAGGGACTGTCACCTGTCTGTCTGAGATACTGTATAATAAAATAATTAAATTAAAATAATACCCCCCAAATGTTACTTCACCGCTGAATGGCAATTAAGATATATATATATATATATGTAATAACAAGAGTTATGAACAGCAGCACTCCTTGGAATGCCAGGTGCAAATCACTGTAGGGTCCCGGACCAGGGGATCAGCAGTAGATAACAAAAAAAGAGAGCAGGCAGCACTCCGGACTTGTGAAAAAAGCGTGGGATTTATTGACACCCAAACAACTCCAACGTTTCAGCTCGCCTCAATGAAACCTTTGTCAAGCTTGACAAAGGCTCCATTGAGGCGAGCTGAAACGTTGCAGTTGCTTTGGTGTCAATAAATCCCACGCTTTTTTCACAAGTCCGAAGTGCTGCCTGCTCTCTTTTTTTGTTATATATATATATATATATATATATATATATATATATATTTTGTCTGATTAATGAACTCCCTCCCAAAAAAAATTCACCACAGAAGGTCAATTAAGATGTATTCTTTTTCCTATAACTACACACCCAAAAAAAGAAATATAACAATCACAATTCACTGCAGAATGGCTAATGGGATGTACCTATATTTCCTTTTATACACCACGTAAATAGCTGTAGTACAATGTAGCTTCACCCCTGAACGCCAATTATGACATATATTTTTTTCCTATTTTTTCCTATTTCTACACCCCAAAAAAAGAAATATAATAATCAAAATTCACCGCAGAACGTTTAATGGGACGTAAGTAACTTTCCTTTTAACACACCATGTAAATGGCTGTAGTACAATGTAACTTTTTTTTTTGTTCCTATTAATACCTCCCCCCCCCCCAAAAAAGGAAAACAATGTAAAATCAACGGAGTATGGCTAATAGGACGTACATATCTATCCAATTAATACACCCCATAAATAGCTGTAATTATACCAGGGAGCCGGGGACACGCTTCCTCCTTGCAGCGCCGTTGGCATCCCACCTGCGAACCATGGGGTCCATGGGGACCAGGGGGTGGGGAGAACCCGGCTGCACAAGCCTCCTCAGCGCGGCGGCGTTCCTCTAGACCAGGCATCCTCAAACTGCGGCCCTCCAGCTGTTGCAAGACTACAACTCCCAGCATGCCCAGACAGCCTACAGACAATGATCAGTAGGGGAACTGAGCACCGATAATGATAAATCGGCGCTCGGCTATGTTGGGCTGTGTAATGTGAGTCACGTAACACTGGCCACGTGATGTGACTCACCACTCAGGGCTTTTTAAACAGGCAGCCTGCTGGCCACAGGTTGCCTGTGATTGGTCTTTTGTTACCCTCACCAGCGTTCTTTTGGATTGTGTATCTTGTGTGTGCTTTGACCTCGGCTCTGTTTGTGACCTCGACCTCGCTACCTTCTTTGGTACTTGACGTAATTGGCGTTTGACCTCGGCTTTGTTTGTGACCTCAAGCTTGCTAGCTTCTTTTGGTATTTATGCGTCCTCCTGGCTTGACCCTTGCTTTGCCTACGGTATTTATATTTGTCTTTAGGCCCCTACACTTATCTAAGAAAGGGACCGTTGCCAAGTTGTACGCCGTTAGGACGGGACGTGCAAGTAGGTGGGGATAGAGGTAAGGGTGGATATCAGGGCTGCACTTACCCCTCCCTACAGTGACAGTAGTACAATGTAACTTCACAGCTGAATGGCAATTATGACATATATTTTTCCCTTTTTTTCCTATTAATCCACCCCCAATAAATGAATAAAACAATGTAAAATCAATGCAGAACAGCTAATGGTATGTATGCATATTTCCTATTAATACACCCCGTAAATGGCTGAAGTACAATGTAACTTCACAGCTGAACAGCAATTATGACATATATGTTACCTATTTTTGCCCCTAATAATAACCCCCCCAAAAAAGGTAAAACAATGTAAAATCAATGCAGAACGGCTAATAGGACATACGTATTTTTCCTATTAATACACCCTGTAAATGGCTGTATCACACAGAACTTGCACCCCAATCACAAACAAGGTTTGCTGGAGTTCCTGATGTATCATATAGTGCAAACAACCTAAAAGCAGCAGTATAACACCAATTAGTGCAGCAAGTTGTAATAGAATTGCTCCTATTACCCAGGCTGTACACTCTCCTATTGTACCCTGTTCTCCTTTTATAGTGTAGATGATGCCTCCCTATCCTTTCACTACAGCTTGACTAATCTTTCCCTGAACTTGTAAATCCATTTTTCATCACAATGAAGTCTTTCCTATCACTGTCCCTAGCGCCTGATGACGTCTCTCCCTGCACTAAACACACTGGAAAATGGCTGAATCCAAGATGGCTGAGGCTATTTATAGGGCTGTGACATCACGGGGCTGGCTGGCTGCTGATTGGCTGCATGCATGGCATTGTGGGTTATCCCTCGTTCCCAGAGTTCTTTGCTCCATGTCCTAACACGTGTGATTCATTACCACGAAGCGTGAGGAAATTCGGATTGGGTGCGAATCGAATTTTTCCTGAAATTCTGATCGAATTTCACTTCATTAACTTTGGTTTGCTCATCTCTAGCGAATAGCATTGAACGCTGTGTCTGAGGGGTTAAATGACAGGGCGGTGCAATTGCCTTTCCCTGTTATTATGCCCGCTCCATACAATGAACAGCGATTTGTGATGAAGTAATTCATAACAAATCAAAGTTTGGCGAAGTAGCCGAGTCAAATTTTTTTAAACTTGCTCCTTTTTATTCACTAAGGATCTGTTACAGTTGCAGAATGTACTGTAAACAAGAGATATTTGCTCTTTTCGTGAAATACGGTATCATGTCTCCTATTTATCGCCGTTTGTTCCCTACCGTAGGTCATTCCCAAGTTTGTTTTCTGCTCTTTTCCTCCGACATAGTATATTTCTTTCACGGCCCCAGGCTCCATTTTGTTCTGTGTAAAATTAGCCCCCTAATAAAAGTTTGCTTGTACCTTTTTCTTTTTGAGCTGTGATAGTCCATGGTGTGAAATCGTGCTGTCTGCGTTCTGTTTGGAAGCGCATAGATTGTCACCCTGCCAGGAAGATGAAGTTAAAGGAAAAGGAATATGTAGAAAAAAATATATATTTTTTTCTTCCTACTGTATTTCGGTCTTGTGCTGACAACGCGTTTCATTCCTTCAAGGGAGAATCCAGCTGCTCATCTTATCTCTGTCCAACAGCAGGAAATGAAAACACAGTGTAAAATAAATCTGATAGAAAGCAGATTTTATACAGAGTTTCTATGGCTACATCCCCGGCAACAACAAACGGTTTGGGGAGCCAAGAAATAGCATTATGTTTGTTTCCCAGCTAGAAGTCTGGAGAGATGCTATGAAATATAGATCTGAATATTTTTGATTATGAGAAGGTGTTAAGTGTTTAGTCTATACTACATCATTTGTATTCAGCTGGAATTTAAGATGTAAAAATGTCAACATTTAAGTATATTTTACTGTATTTTACTATGCTATAATACTATATTATTCCATATTATATTGTATATTGTTATACTATAAAGTATTATAATATGCTATGCCAATTTATATTGTACAATATTATATTTGATTATAATATACCATACTACATTATACAGTATTATATTACACTATGTTGTATTACTTTATACTATGCCGATTTATACTATATTACACTGTATATTATTATACTATAATATTATACTATTCCATATTATATTGCATAATATTATCAGGATAGGTCATCAAAATCCATCATAAACTGATAGCAAAAAATAAGAAAAGGGGCTCATTCCAAAAACATGGAATGAAGGAAGCTCTTAGCGCACATTTTTGATCAAAAGTATGTCGGGCCCAAGTACCACGTCACGGCGGCTTCCGCACAAGGGTCCCTAACATTACAGATACTGCCTTTCATGGACTTACCAGTCTCCTTTCATTCAGGGCACTGCAGGCACCAGCTAAATTGCTTTTGTGCTGAGAAGTACCAGGTACTTGGGTGTTGCTCAGTCCAAAAGAGGCGCCACCCTCAATATATACTATAAGACAGAGTTCAGACTAAGCAAATATATATCTACACTCACAAGTGCAAATCCATAAGGCAAACAAGGTTGGTTAAAAGATGGCTGCACAATACATCATAAACTGATAGCAAAAAATAAGAAAAGGGGCTCATTCCGCCGTGGGGAAGCCACCGTGACGTGGTACTTGGGCCCTACATACTTTTGATCAAAAATGAGCGCTAAGAGCTTCCTTCATTCCATGTTTTTGGAATGAGCCCCTTTTCTTATTTTTTGCTATCAGTTTATGATGTATTGTGCAGCCATATTTTAACCAACCTTGTTTGCCTTATGGCTATGCACTTATGAGTGTAGATATATATTTGCTTAGTCTGAACTCTGTCTTATAGGTCATCAAAATCGGACACCCAGCACCCCAGATAATCAGCTGCTTGAGGGGACGGCGCACGCAGTGCGCACGTGACGTCTCTCATCTCTCTTCCTGTGCTGTTCCATATACAGCAGCGGTGAGCAGGAAGAAAAAGGGAGATGGCCTGTCCGTCCTGAGGATAAGTCATCAATATTAAAAGCCCGGACAACCCCTTTAAACCATATTATATGATATTATTATACAAAATGATATTGTATTACATTAATACATATTGTACTATATTATATCATACCATATAATATTATACTATTATTATATTTACTATATTACTTTATACTATACCAACTTATATTGCATGATATTATATTGAATCTCATTATACTATAATACCATACAATATATTAATTCATATTATATTGCATTACACTATACTATATTAGGTCTCATCAACTGTGCCCATACTGCGGTCCGCAAGCCACGGATCCACAAAATAAGGACACCTTCCATTTGCTTTTTTCTAACTCCCATTACTAGAAATTACTATTCTTGAAAGCCAAAGGTAGATTTAAAAAATAATAAAAAAGGAAAATTTAGAATTTTAGGAGCAAAACAGTAACAATGTAGTTACATGACAAGAATCTGCATAACTAATCATATGCTGAATAGTTGCAAGTCCAATTTTATATGAGATAGCCAAGATGACTATAAAATGATGGCAGTCTCACGTTCGGAGATGTAGTAGATGGTGAGATATGGAGTCTGGAAGTCAAAAGTTCTAAAGAGTTTCCCTGTATGTTTAGTCTACAGCCTAGGAAAGCTAACTCCAGAGTCAGACACAAAAGTCAGACAAAACCGAAGCTAGGGCTGGACCTGCTGAACCCAGAGCTGACAAGTAGCTACCGCTCTGAGTTGTGCGCAGACCAAGGGTAGGCCTCAAGAGAGGAATAACAAAAACACAGTGTGTTTAGGAGTATAAGGAGAGACTAGTGGAGGTGAGAGTGTTAGGTGAGAGAATATAGACTCCATTAGCACCCAATGTGAAACAGACGTTAGCCTACGGTGCCTGTTCACACTCTGCAGTGAAGTACAAGCTGTATTTGGAGCCACATTCCTCTATGGACAGTGTGGACGCATCATTGGAAATTGTGAGTAAGCCAGGAAGGCGAGATATATGTACCGGCCATGTGAGACAGAAAAGTTTATTGGTGTATACTCCACACCTGGAAGACAGTCAGCCAGAAGTTACAATAGCTGGAGGGTGACCAGAGTCTTTACCTCACAAAGAGCCTATTGTTAGGAATACAGATACAACTAACTTGTGATGTCCTTTGAATGGATTACCGCTCTGCATTGCAATAATCTGTACCTCTACCTCAAGGCAAGTGATTCTCAGTAAATGTTCCAGTTGTTTATTCAGACGGACTTCTCTTTATTTTAACACCTCATTTGCACCCAAGGGTGCTGGAGTCATGACATCAGGGACCCTGCCTTCCCAGCACCTTAAACCCTATACCACTAAGGGCACTTCAACCAAGATCTTTCAAGAGATCCCTCAAAACCAAAGTTTGGCCCAAAGGAATTCGGTGCCTTCCTCCCCATCACTGCACACCGGTCCAGGGAGCTCTGCTAAACCGTGAATACCAACTACCACACCCATGACTTCCAAGGAGCACCGTGGGGGTGCCCTCACGGTGCTCCCCGGAAGTCACTGGAGTAACACTGTAAATCGTTTCTTTCTCGTCCCACATCAATTTTAGCAGTTCACTGGTGTGTACTGACCTTTTGGTTTTGAGGAGCTGAATCTTCCCATATATATACATATACACTCACCTAAAGAATTATTAGGAACACCATACTAATACGGTGTTGGACCCCTTTTGCCTTCAGAACTGTCTTAATTCTACATGGCATTGATTCAACAAGGTGCTGATAGCTTCTCCGCCTTTTGGCTAAGATCAAGTGTAGTATCTGTTCTTATCAGTTTAATATAGGTTCTTACTATGAGTCGATCCGAGCTAATATATTAGGTTAAAATGATTGTCCCATGAAAAATATTCAAAATTTTTCAGACCAGCTTCTGTATCTGAATACTTACCTGATTGTAGCATCAACTGTTGTTTGTTCTTTTCCTTATTTCTCTGCCCACCTCACTCAGGTGGTCGCACATGCTCTGTTCCAGCCTTAAACTAAAACCAGCCAGATCTACTGTTAGAAGCTGTGGCAGTTACAGGGAGAGAGCTGCAACCGAAAGGATGTGCCCCCCTTAGCTGTGATAGGGAGAGAGCTGCAGCAGAGCTGACTCAACTCCCAAGAAATAACACAATCAGCTAAGATAGGGAGAGAGCTGCAACAGAAAGGACACACCCCTGAGCTGCAATTGGAGCAATGAATGGGGAGATATATGGATCCATGTGAGGTACAGGGCTGGTTCTAACTTTGTTCGAAAGAGACTGTTATGTACTTTAGGTACTTATTTTCATTTTTTACATTAATCATGGGATAACCCCTGTAAATCACACAAATGATTTCTGCACATGGATCCGAATCCGACATACATTGCATAATTAATATGAACAAACCAAAAAGGATGGCCAAAAGATTGAACAGAAGACCATATGCAATATAGGACAAGCATAATGATAGGACAAGCATGATTTTGAACAGAGCCACGCCTAAAGAAAGAGATTTATATCCACCATTAGTAGGGTGAACTGAGGGCATTAACCAAATGGATTATCTTATGAATGTAGTGGAAAGCAGTTCAAAGGTCATCCACGCTACAAAATAATAGAAAGGAACAGCTGTCATCATCTGTTTAGAGAATTACTAGTAGAAGCTCGAGATTAATTTCTTCCATGGGAGCTAAACTTTTTTAATATACTGAATATTGTGTGTTTTAATGGTATATAATGATTCCGGGGAGTGTATATAAGAGATTAGATTTGAGAGCTCCGAAGAAGAGGAAACAGCTAGAGATTTCCATGGCTTGGTAACAGTAGAGGGAATTGCCGGTATATGGCATAATACAATTCTGTAATGGGCTGGAATATGAGCAATACGTAGGACACAGAGTTCGAAGGCTGGATCAGAGACCATGTCATGAGAAATGTCAGTGTTAAAGGGATTCTGTCAGCCCGATTTTCGATACTGAGCTGTTCATATTATCATATGAGTCTCCGTTATCTAAATAAAAATATACTAGTCTTACCCCCACCTGTCCTTTCATTTTTAATAAAAATCGCTTTTATTTATATGCTAATTACCTTCATAACGTGCCCAAGGGGGTGTCCCTCTGGCCGTTGGTGCCCAGCACCGCCCCGCTGTTAATTATTCACTCCTCTCCTCTCCTTTTTTTTTTTGCAGTGCACCGTAATCTAGTAAACGGAAGAATAGAAAACAAAAGATCCATGCCTCATCATTCGAGAGTCAGAAGATGGGTAACAGTGCAAACAGCAGTAGCAGCACCAGCCATCTGCCCAGTGGTAGTGGTCATAGGAATAACAAAGCTGAGGTCAGTGATGAACCACAAATGGCATCAATCCAAATGTAGAAAGTGTAATAAAGTCTTGGGCAAGACAAGGTCAAAGCTGTGGAACCCCAATTCTTTACAATCCAAGGTCAGAGAGAGTGACAAGGTCTTGAACAAGCTGGAATCGAATCCATGGAACAAGCAATAAACAGGACAGAGAGAAGTCAAAGAGTCAGCAACAATGAGACAATCTGGAAAAATCCAGGCTCAACAGAGACTGCACTAAACTTATGACCAGGTAAACTCTGCAGGCCATGAAGTGGTTTTCAACTTGACAACCATGGAATAATCTTCAAACTGCCTCGGCAACTCTGTAAGGTAGATAAGAGGAGCCATACACAAGGTCTCGCTCACACAGAGCTTTTTTTACACCAATTCCGAAATTGTGTTGGAATGCCTCAAATCTCTCTCCTAGTGTTTTCAATGGGAGATAGTGATCAATACTTCTACTGTTTAGCGTGCTTAAAAAAAGCACTCTGCCCTATCTTGCCATGGTTTCTACACTGTAAACAGCGCTGAGACCGTGACTGGTGGCCAACCACTGATCAGTCGCATTGAATGGCGTAGTGTGCAGAGTCACAGGCAATGAGTATTTTGCCTGTGTGAACATTCTCTTACAGCTATACATAATCAGCCATAACATATACATAATACATATCAGTCTGTCACGGCTGTGCCTCGATCCCGGTTTAGTTTGCCGTGACACGTCTGCCGTGTATGCAACGTGTTGTTTCTGCATATGTGTGCACTGCTCCTGTTTCCTGGCCTCTCCCCAGTCTGGTGGTTATGGGGTTAAGGTGTGGATCTGGGTGGGCGCTCATGACTCTACTTATCCTGTTGCTGTGAGCCTGAGGTCAGTTGGTGTTCCAGCATTGGTTGGTGCTGGAGCCTTGCTCCTGTCCTGGATATTCCATCTGTCCAGGGCTGGTTCCTGTGTTCTAGATCATCTCTTAGCCAAAAGTATGAATGTCTGTTCCTGGAGGACCTGTCCTGACCTGTACTACATAGACCTCGGACCTGCAGTGTGGTTCTTGCACAAAGCATCATTCTTTTGTTTTTTTCAGTGGAGGGAAGCCAGGTGGTACTATAAATAATAGGCGGCACTATTAAATTGGTTGTCCGAGTTCACAGCAGCCATAGACATCATAGCTGTAGCTATGGAGAGCATCAGAGTGGTAGCGAAGGAATCAAAGTGGTTAAGAATGGGATAGGTCATCAATATTAGAATGGTGGGGTCCGACTCCCAGCACCCCCTTTGGTCGGGTGACTGAATGAGCCGTGCCACTATACAGCACATTGCATAGTGGCTGTGTTAGATATTGTAGCTCAACCCCATTTACATTAATGCGACTGAGATTTTATTGTGAAAAAGACTACAAATTATGTAAATTTCCTCTCTGATGGTGGTAAGTAGACAGGCTAAGAAAACAATAGCTAGGAATCAGAATAGATGTGGAGTCAATGCTGTTAGAATAGCGGGCGGACCCTTCACAGGGGCAGGATGGGTAACAAGCAAGACACTTACTTTATCCTTTGCTTAGAGTGAATGGAATGAGGTGTGCAATTTGCAAAAGCAAATGTAATTTCCAGCATAAATAAAAGATTGAATATTTGGATTCGAGCAGCAATCAAGCCGTGATGTACACACGAATGCTAAGCAAACAGCAACAGCGGGGACCTGTCTTGACCTTTTTTTTTCCCTGTGCTTAACAAAACAGCAGAAAAGATGTTTTATGTCAAGTTTTATTAGAGATGTATAATGTTGTATCCAACCTTGGTGGAATATGAGGATACGAAAGCTTGTTTATCACAGACATGAAAAGCACAGACGCGCTTGCTTTTCTCTGAAATAAAAAGTTTAACCATTAGGAAGAGAAGCTAAAAGGATAAATATCTATGGCGACATTCCGAAAATACGGACCTGAGTTAAGTTACTGTAGATAAATGTCAAACATAGCCCCTCCATTTTTTATTACAAAGCTTCCATATGGCACCATATTATAGGGTATTCTCTCCTTGATGTAATGTTCTGCATGGTGCTATATTACTGGGGTATTTTTCCTTAGAATCAATGATTGGTATTCTCCAATAGAAGCAATGCTCTGTTTAGTGGATGTATTTTTGCCTACCAGCCATACAGAATATGTTATGGCAGTATTCTTCACTAGAGGCAAGGCTCTGTATAACACACGCACTGGGATGTGCTGACTAAACCCCATTTTTTTCTTCGCAGTCTGTATAACACTCCATTAAAGAAGAGCTATCCCTTCTCCAGACATGTCTGTTTTAGTGACTAATTGCATCCCCCATGTAATAACTCTGGAGCTTCTGATTATTATGACTATGCTGTGCCATTCCTTTCGTATTACTGTTAGCATTTTATGAATGCATAGTCTGCAAAAAAGGTCTAACTGGATGTTACCAGTTGGGGGGATGTCCCTGCACAGTCTGATAATATCCAATCAGTGCTGCCACATCCTCCACTGGTAACACCCAGATGGACCTTTATTGCAGGCTGCAAGTAATGCATTTATAAATGTCTAGCAGGAATAATAGAGGAATGGCACAACATAGAGTTACATGAAAAGATGCTCCAGCATTGTTATTACAACAGCAAGGCAGGGTCGTTGTTGTGGTGCACAGTTAGTACAGGAAGCAATGAGGAGACAGTTTCTTTACTGTCCAGTTCAGGATAGGTCTAAGGGTACTTTCAAACTGGCATTTTGGATTCCGTTTGTGAGATCCGTTTCAGGGCTCTCACAAACGGTCCAAAACGGATCAGTTCAGCCCCAATGCATTCTGAATGGATAAGGATCCGTTCAGAATGCATCAGTTAGGCTCCGTTCCGCCTCTTTTCCGTTCTGGAGGCGGACACCAAAACGCAGCATGCAGCATTTTGGTGTCCGTCTGACGATGCAGAGCCAAACGGATCCGTTTTGACTTACAATGTAAGTTAATGGGGAAGGATCCGTTTTCAATGACACAATATGGTGCATTTGAAAACGGATCCGTCCTCCATTGACTTTCAATGTAATTAAAAACGGATCCGTTTTGACTTTGACATTTTTTTTAAAAGCTAAAGCAAACGGATCCGTTCTGAACGGATGCAAGTAACAGACGGATCCGCACCTGACGCAAGTGTGAAAGTACCCTTACTTGTAATGGACCGGCTGATGTTACATTGAATGCAGTACAGGTACAGTCAACATACCTTACAATGGCAGCCTTGTGCACTATGAGACAAGAACAGCTCTCTTCCTTTTTTTTTATAAAAATAGAGAAACCTTCTTTACAATCAGCAATTTAGAGAAATCGATAAGCATACTTTGCTCAAATTATATATCCTATCTATTCAATCTCAAAAAATGCAATCTATCTTATCAAAAAGAAAACTTTCTATACTATAACTAAACTAAAGTGTTCCACATATATATGTTCCATAATGTGGCAGATGTTCTTCCCATCTTCTTCCGGTCCTGTAAATAATATACGTTCATTTCGATTCACATAGTCCTTTTTCTCAATACGCTCTTTTCTGAAAAGCAAGATATTGCGCACCTTCCAGATTGCATTTTTAATACAATTGAGCATAATCCACATTATTCTCTATTTTTCTGGCCTTACTGTATTTTCTAAGCCATACAGTACTAGTTCATGATCTAGTCTCTGAAGGTCGCATGTATGTTTCAGGATTACCCCAACTCTTCTCCATATATTTTGAGTGAAAGTAAAGTTCCTAAAAACATGCATTGTGGTTTCATCACTTAAACAGTTCCTTCTCCGATACTGAAAGTCTCTAGTTGGAACACACTCTTGCATTATCTTTGAAATTGTTGGCCATATAAGACATATTTTATATTTTCCAGCAATCGAGGGATTTATTTGGAGGATAATTTGCCACCGTTTCAGCTTGCTGTTCATTGTCAAGAATAGCTCTTACTTTCTTTGGATTATAACGGATATTGCTTTCATATTTTTCAAGACAGTATAGTCTTACTATTTTCTCCATTATTTCATATTGTTTTGGTGGCACTAATAACACTGGGGTTGTCAATGGTAACTGGATCCATTGTCTTTTCCGAAACAGATGACCAGCTGCGTATCTCAGAAAAAAAGACCATGTGGACTCCGTATGTATCACCTTCGAACATAGAGAAATAAAGTGTAAATGCAGGAACTATTTGAGGTTCGGTATTTCTTTACCTCCATATTTTATTAATTTGAACAAAACTTCCCTCTCTGATGTTTTAACTCCAGAAGATGAATCGAAAGCAGCTTCTCTGTAGTTGTTGTGTACAGTTCTCATCTGGTGGGAATACTTGTGACAGGTACAGCATAATTAGTATTAGTAGTGCTTTTATTATTAGATTTTTCCCTTCAATTGTCAGTTGTCCAGGTCTACAAATCTATAATTTTTCTGGTATTTTCTTTTTTACTGTATCCCAGCTTTTCCTCTCCTTATTTTCTATATCAAAGATGACTCCTAGTATTTTTATCTCTTCTGACTGGATCTTAATACCCTGTAACTGTACATCTGACCAGTCACAAAACATCCCCAATCACAAAACAGTCACACTTTTGTCTAATTAATTCGAAACCCGAAGCTTGACAAAAATAATCTGTAACTTGGAGGGCTCTTCTGAGTGATGGTGCATTAGTACAGAATATTGTTACATCATCCATATATGCGTTGGTTTTAACAGATAGACCACTACCTCCAGGGATTGGTACCCCTCTGGTGACTTTGTCTCCTCTCAGTGTTGCTAGAAGTGGCTCCAGTACGCAGATATTGATAGTACGCAAATTGATATTTCCCTGTCCACAAATCTGCCTCATTCATAGGACTTCATGGTCAGACAATACGTTGTAAGAAAAAATTTTACGTCTCCCAAAAAAACAAAAGGGTTATACATATGTATTACTAGCAGTATTTCCCCCGTTGAATAAAGCAAAATGAATTTAAGTCATTTTAGAATTGGGTCAGCCGGCAGTTCAGAAATATTATCGAATGTAAGAATGTAGGTACCTTTTTTGGAGTCATTTAACGCCAAGATGTTTTCCTTTCTTATTTGTAGGGTTTTGATAAGGATTTCATCCACAAGATAAAGCAATTTGACTTTTTCTGTTTCTTCTTCCGATACTTCCATGGAAACAGAATTCCGGATCCTCAATTCGCTCTGGTCGGCAAATTGGACATTTTTCATGTAGGTCGCCAGCCTGTACTTCTGGAATCACTCTCCATGTCCTTTGTAAGCTTAGACAGCCTTTTGACTGCGTCCGGGCAGGCAAGATGTCGCAGCTGCAAGCCGAAAAGCCAGGCCAGACTAGCTCTCTATCCACACAGACTTGAGAGCCAGTGAGCCTCAAATTTGCTTGACTTTTGTTGGATGGCTTGGGGGACCTGCCCACCTAGATCATTATCATTAGGGTGACAAAAATTAAATTTTTTTTTTGGATGCCAGCTAACTCTTCTCTCACTGCTTAGGAGGGCTGCATAAAAAATGTCAGTTTTCTAATTGTCCTACCATTTATATTCAATAACCTTTCTATACTGTTTTGTCATGTAAACTAATTTACATAAACATGGGCATATGGGAAAGATGCATCAGCAGAATCTGCCTTGTCTTTCAGCTGAAACGCTATTTGCAATGTTGTGCTGTTATGGCTTACCATTACCATACGTTTTCATAAGCATTAATGTTGTTTACTTTTAAGAATTCATCTAAACCCTTTTTAAAACCGTCCACTGTTCCTGCTGTGACCACGTCCTGAGGAAGTCTATTCCACAGATTCACAGTTCTTACAGTAAAGAAGCTTTGACGCTTACGGAGACTGAACTTTTTCCTCTCCAATTGGAAGCAGCGCACCCTTGTCTTTTGAGCACGTTTTACATGGAACAGTTTTTAACCATATTTTTTGTATGGCCCTTTTATATATTTGTATAGCTTAATCATGTCTCGTCTCAAGACTAAATGAATTCAATAACTAAGACCCTCCATGCCACCTTATCATTTTAGTCGAACTCCTCTGTACTTTTTCCAGCTGTAGTGCGTCCTTTCTATCGACAGGTGCCCAGAACTGAACTGCACATTCCAGATGAGGCCGCATCAACGCTTTGTAAAGTGGTAATATTACATCCCTGCATGACAATATCCCGGTGGCCTTAGAAGCAGCTGATTGACATTGTATGCTGTAATTTAATCTACCATCCACAAGGACACCCAAATCTTTCTCTATAAGTGACTCTCCCAGTGTTACAACACCTAGGACATACAGTGAGGAACAGAAGTATTTGAACACCCTGCAATTTTGCAAGTTCTCCCACTTAGAAATAATGGAGGGGTCTAAAATTCACATTGTAGGTGCATTTCCACTCTGAGAAACAGAATTAAAAAAAAAAATTCAGGAAGTCACATTGTATGCTTTTTAAATAATGTATTTGTCTTGCACTGCTGTACATAAGTATTTGAACACCTGAGAAAATCATTAATATTTTGTACAGAAGCCTTTGTTTGCAGCTATAGAGGTCAGACGTTTCCTGTAGTTCTTGACCAGGTTTGCACACACTGCAACAGGGATTTTGGCCCAATCCTCCACACAGATCTCCTCTAGATCTGTCAGGTTTCGGGGCTGTCGCTTAGCAACATGGAGTTTCAGCTCCCTCCAAAGATGTTATATTGGGTTTAGGTCTGGATACTGGCTAGGCCACTCCAGAGCCTTGATATGCTTCTTACGGAGCCAATCCTTGGTTATCCTGTCTGTGTGCTTCGGCTCGTTGTCATGTTGGAAAACCCAGCCATGACTCATCTTCAATGCTCTGATTGAGGAAAAGAGGTTGTTGCTCAAAATCTCACAATAAATGGCCCCATTCATCCTCTCCTTAATACAGTGCAGTCGTCCTGTCCCCTTTGCAAAAAAGCACCCCCAAAGCATGATGTTACCACCCCCATGCTTCACAGTAGGGATGGTGTTCTTGGGATGCAACTCATCCTTCTTTTTTCTCCAAACTCGACGAGTGAAGTTCAGACCAAAAAGTTCTACTTTCGTCTCATCTGATCACATGACTTTCTCCCATGCCTCCTCTGGATCATCCAGATGGTCACTGGCAAACTTCAGACAGGCCTGGACATGTGATGACTTGAGCAGGGGAACCTTCCGTGCAATGCACGATTTGAAACCATGACGTTGTAGTGTTCTACCGACAGTGACCTTTGAAACTGTGGCCCCAGCTCTCTCCATATCATTGAACAGCTCCTCCCTTGTAGTAATGCTTAATAACCTTTCAATTATTTGTTATATATGTTATATTGGACTCAATGTGTAATAACACGTCAAACAAAAACTTATACATGTATTAATTTACATGTCATGGTGATCCTCGTCTTCGTTCTTGGCACATTAAATAACAATGATAATATTTTTCAATACATTTCAAAAATTTTTGCACTAAGTAACATTATACCATATATAAGTATTTGTTGGTATCTTACTCAATGTAAACCCTTTAATCAATAATACAAGCTTAATCTTATACCTTTGATTGTCAAAATAATAAAACACAACATTAATACCACATTTATTCATACCCAATCTTGTATTTTTGTTTACCCTGAACTTCATACCCTTTGGTATTTTTGGTTTGAAGATGTATCAAGCATTTTATGATGTTGAAACAAATATTCTTTTCCCAGAAACATAAAAAACACTTTTATTTTTTCAATAAATTCCCAAAGAACTTATTTTCTTTCATGGGGGTGTCTTGTAATTAGGGGAAGAGCAAAAGGGTCTGTCTTTGTGTCTGTAACATCCACCCTTTTCTCCTCCCTCCCCTCTAGGTCATCTATGTCCACCTCTTTCGGTCAGAATGTGGAATGCTCCCTCTTCTAGTCAGTCTATCTTTAAGCAGTCATAAAGACAGATCTCTGGTGTTAGTAGAACATTTTACATGTAACAGTCAGCCTATAATAATATACACTTAGAAACAAACACATTTGACAATACAGACATGAACACATGAACGGTCCACAGGAAACGTTTCCATCACATTTTTTTTAACTCAATAAAAATGTTTGTACCATTATAAAATATCTCCTAAGAAAAGATTAAAATCCCCAATGCGCATTACAAAAACCCCAATTGTTTTACTTCAACATCTTATTCTCAAGAACATTCACATTTCATTCCTTGCTACAGCATCATATATATATTTATTTATACACACACAGCTCATAGATTCACCTATCTTCTTTGAGTAGAAACTTCACAAACAACTTTGCTGGACCATAAGCTGTCTGTGCCTTATTCAGGACAGCAAACAGTGGGTCCGCAATATTCAAGCACCGGCCATGTGAATTCCATATCACAGATGTGGACTCATTGATTTGAAGTGGGTTCCATGGGTTTTTGGGTTTGTGTCTCTGCGCTGCAAAAGTAGAACATGTCCTATCTTTGCCCATATATCACTGTTGGTGGACCAATTCAAGTCAATTGGTCCGCCCCACAATAAGGGATTCACACCTCTGGTACCCATGTATTCCGGACCGCTATTTGAAATCCGCACCATGGGCATCATGTAAATGAGGCCTTAGGGTAACAAAGGCTTAAACAGTTAATTTCTGGACCTTTAACACAAGTGCCGTTATGATCTTTCTAGACACATGGGTGATTTTCTCTTACTAGTGCCATACATTTCTTACTATCTTGACATTGCATTGTTACAGACTCATCAGAACCCTTTTAGCATCACAAGAGCTCTGATATGTACAATCTGCAAGCTCTCACTACACAAATTCTTACAGATTATCACTAGAATCCTGCTCAGTTCTACAACTCAAAAGAACCTTACTACGTTCTATGGATCTTCTACTATAGACTCACTCATAGCTTGTAGCAGGTTTGCACAAAGAATACAACCATTAATAATCTCCCCACAGATTATTACAGTCCCGCAAATGCCCGGGATCCCATTCAGAGTGGCAGTACCAAACCAGCCTATGTATGTATAACCCTGTCAACAATAAAAGTATTTATTTAGTCAAATCCCACTTCTGACACTAAGTGTTCTAATGTGAATTTGATAATTTGAGAATAAATAGGGTTATACAGGCTAAGCGATAATACATACTTACTAAGTGTGATTAAATATAGGGTACAGCAGACAAATTACATACAGAATAAATATTAATCAATCAACTGGCCTACACAGTACAATATGTGGGGGGGGGGGTTCCTGTAAAACTTAATTATTTCAAATATCCTAATAACAAAGGTGGAAAATATACTGTAATGATGCATATTGCACTTTAATATATGAAAAATAGTTAGCAGCAAAAAGTAAACTGTCTTGTAGTCAGGCATGAGGGTCACATTGTAGGCGTCTTTACATGAGCTAAGACATCCCTGAGGGAATAAATATAAGTATAGACAGACCATCTGAAGAAAGTGAAAGGGAGAGAAGGTCACATAGCAGTTGTGTGAGCTGGAAGAAGCTGCAGATTCCTGTATGTAGCTAGCTAGAAGTAGAAGTGAGTGGCACTAACAATAAAGGAGTGCCACCTCAGGGGCTTGATAGGGCAATTTACAGCTGAGAATCACAGAGGTCAGAACTAGGGGTTGCCAATCATCTAATCCCTGTATCCTGAAAGCAACAGAGAACTGGACAACACCAGGTATGTGATCTTAAGCAGCCAGCCAGCCTTCTGTGAGAAATAGAGTATATTACAAGGAAGAACATACCACAACAGTGTATAGTGTGCATAGTAGTTATGAGAATAGTGCCTGTTAAAAACTGTCCACATTGTGTGAGACTGCATCACATGGAAGAAGTACTGCTGTCTTAAGGAAACTATAGCTAGAGTGTCAACACCAAGTGAAGTTGGGCTCAAAGGAAATCCATGGGACAGTTGTATTATATAGTCAGCCTAGCAGCCCACTCCATATACTCCCTCAGCCACTATGACGTACAGGTATGTCATGGTGGCTTAGGTGGTGAAAGGGGTTATCTGAAAAATTTTAAACTCTGCCAGCTTATCTAGCACCTGCATTGTCAATTAGGTTGAGTTAACCTCTTCCTATCCCTGCATAGAAAATAATCCCTCACAAACAGCCCCAGAGATACATATAGTATGTAATATCCCCACAATTTCCTTCTCCACTGTCTAGAGAGATATTCTATGAAGTCAGAAGTATGGATCAATGAATGAAAGGTGTCTGGGCCAATTCACATCCTTCATTGTAAGTAATACTTTTCACTGGATAAGTGTTTCTATTACAATTGTTGCCTCTTGATAGCCTGTTTGTAATCGTCAGGCTTTTTATTCTATACCTTTTCCATGACATAATTTGCATTATATAAATATATATTATTAATTGGTTGTCTTAGATGCACATATTTACTATAGGTGTTTCGACCAGAAATGTGGAGAACATGGCACAGGTATAACAAATTGAATGGCAGCAGTCTCCTTGCTGAGAATTATAGATTCCCAACATCCGGAGAGCCACAAGTTGGAGACTTTTGGACTGAGCATTTATTAAAAAATAGGTACAAAAGGAAATCAGGCAGCTATGCTAGAGAGAATATGTTTCTCCCTGAGGGTACTACTGATCAAAAGAGAAAATTGATTCTAAGAGAAACTTACTGGATCACTTCACCTGACAGTAAAGCCTTAATGAGGAATGAAGTGTTCCTTGTAATATGCACTTTGTCTTTTATTATACATATATTGCGCAGTCCTCAAGCCTTTGAGGTGTACTATTCTTGTGATGCTGTGTCCATTTTGTACTATTACCTTCCATTCTAAAAAGTCAATGGGGCAAATTTACTCATAAAGATGCATCAGGATTCTAATCATACCTTTCATACAATTTTAGCACTTTGAGCACCTTAATGTCACAAGATGTTACAATTTGCCGCAAACTTATGGAGCAAAGTAAGTCAATTAATTAGTGGAATAAACTTAAAGGCTATGGACACCTTTTTATTATTGCATTCTAAATATTTGGGGCAAAAAATGTTGTTTCAGTTGGTCATTTATCAAAAAGTTTCACAGCTTTCACTTTCAATGCATTTGGAGACTAGTAGGCTCTTAACTAACAATGAGCGAACAATCAGTGAACTTTTCTGTTGGTTGGATCTGTAGATCATAAACACATAAACAGTTAGACAAGAATGTAGCTATGATGAGTGTTTATGAGCAGTCAGGAGTTCAAAGATTGGAATTTAGAGAAGGACTACATATCCAGCTGACAGAGCAGCTCACTGATGGATTCAAAAAGCTGTAGAAGAAAAACTGTTGACAACTTTTAGTAAAGACCAGTTGAAAAAATGAATCAAAATAGGAAGAATGGAATAATAAAAAAATACATTAACAAAAGGTATGTATATCCTTTAAACTAGACTGCGCAAAAGTGCCCCAAACTTATCGTGCAGCATCAGTCACTGTGATAATTCTGGTTCATCTTTAGATGTAAATTATTATGAAGGTCCTATTTGAAGGCATTATTTTGGAGTTTGTGCTGTTCACTGCTTTTTTTTGTGACAAACATAACAAATGTCACATGTCAGTTCTTAATTTTGTAGATATGTTTTTTTCACTCCCTTTGCATATAATAAAAATAAAAATAAATGAACAATAAAAACCAAATGCCAAAGAACCAAATGTCATAGTCTGTCACGATGTAAGGGGAGGGGAGGAACACCAGAATGACAACAGCAGGAAAAAGACAAGGAACTAGGCCTCAAGGCTAGGAAAAAGGCAAACAGTAACCACCTATGGAAACCCTAAACCTAGCCCTGAATCCTGTCAGCATGAACAGACCCTGAAGGTGGGAATATTAGGTCCTGGTAACCCTGAATAGCCCTAGGAGTAGTGACAGGCTCTGAGACAACTGGTTCCTTCCCAGATGAACGAACCAATGTCTCCCTGAGGCCTAGTAAACAACGAACAAATGGGAACAACAAAATACAAAGGGAAGAACACTTATCTTCAATAGAACATGGATGAGCAGGAACACAGAAGAGGACAACACACAAGCTCTTCCGACTCCAGGCAGAGATTCAATATCTGCCGCATGGTATGAAGTGCGAGTCCAGACTAAATAGAGGAGCAATAATGACCACAAGCTACACCTGACACAAGAGGTGTGGTCATTACCAACAACAACACTGCAATGAGTGAAAACAGAGAGGCTGTCAGATAACCTCACATGCATCCAGTTCCTCAGATCTTCTAACCTCTGCCACGGGAGGGACCATGACATAGGCATTGCAACATCATTGTATGAAATATTTAATGGTGCCAGTAGAAAGTACAACTTGTCCCACAAAAAACAAGCCCTCATATGAAAATGTGAATGGAAAAATAAAACAAAGTTATGGCTGCAGGAAAGTAGCAGTAAAAAACTAAACCTCACACAGGTCCTGAAGGTTTGTGTGCAGCATTGTAAAATACCACCAAAATGGATGGGATTTTATGAAATGGGGTACATTCAGCTTATTTATAATTTTTTTATTTTTTTTAGAAAAGGGGGGTTGCTAAATGCTTAAATTTGATATCCAAAGAGATGAAGGCAGGGCAGCACCGCACCAAGTGCTCCAATGTTACAGTCCTGAGCAGAAGTGGGCAAATAGCAGTGTGGTGGTGCTCAGCCTACACAAGATGCATGGTCAAAAATCGACAAGAGAAAAAGAAGGAAAGAGGCGGCACTCACCACTGCATAATCTTCATTTATTGCATGTGCAGGATAGCAAATTCCATATGGATTCCGGCTACAATCAATTACGCCTGTACAATGCGCACCTTAAGAAGACATAATGCGCTAAGTTGCTAAGCAACGAAGACGCCGGCTCACGCGCAGTTCAAGCATATTTAATATAATGGTGCGCTTATCCACTCACAAACATACCAGGTAAAAGAAATCACTCATGACAAAATAATAGCAAGATATCCCTAAGGCTGATTGGAGGTACATCATAATCCCCGGTAACCTACCAGGGATACTAGTTATAAACCTAAATCCTGTAAACTCAAATGAAGACGCTGAGATCATTCCGCTCATTGAGCCCCAGGGCCCCCGTCGCATCAGTGCGAATGATCCAGCGTGCTTCTTGTTGGAGGAGAAATTGGTGTCTATCCCCACCTCGTGGTAGAGGGTAGATGACCTCTAATCCTCCAAAACTAAGAAATTTTACATCACCGCCATGATCCGTTCGCACATGCTCGATGAGCCTGAGGCATCCTTTTCCAGAGCGTACTGAATTCAAATGTTCCCTGAATCGCTCAAAGAGAGGTCTAATCGTTTTCCCAATGTAGAATGCGCTACAGACACAGAGGACAACATATACCACAAATTGCAATTGATGAACTGTGTCACTCTGTGGCGCACTCCACATATGGAAAAGATTTTTTTGCGACAATTATACTGGCAAAAGGAACAATTACCACATGAAAAATTGCCGATTGGTCTACGGCTGGTCAGCCACCGGCCGCCCGTGTCGGCCTCTTTAAACAGCTACTCACTAATTTGTCTTTAATGGTACATGTTCTTTTGAAGGTAATAAGTGGTTTTTGGTGAATGACCGTTCCCAAACCTGATTCTGTCCTAAGTAGGTCCCAATTATTCATAATCATATGCTTAATATGGTTAGCTAATCGGCTGAATTTGAAAACAAAGACAAATCTATCGCTGGCTTTGCCCTTCTGTCCCTTGATGCTTGTTCCACGGAGAAGATCCATACGTGCTCTAGACCGAGCTAGCTCTCATACAGGCCCTGTCTACCACTTTACGGGGGTAACCCCTTTGTAGGAGTCGGGATCTCAAATCACATGCTTTTATCTTATCCAGCATCAGTGTTATTAATGCACTTTAGGCATACATATTGTCCATATGGAATTGCCTTCTTCACGCTGTGTGGATGGAAACTATCATGGTGCAGAAGGGAATTGGACGATGTGGGCTTGAGAAAGGTTTCCGTGATGATGGCCCCATTTACTATGGAGATCCGCACATCAAGGAATTCAAGAGAAGTTCCACCAAAATTCAAAGTGAATAACATATTCATATCATTGACGGAATTTAGGTAAGCCACAAATTCCAAACATTGTGCCTGTGTTCCCTTCCACACCATAAAGACATCATCCACATAGCGGACAAACCTGTGTATCAACTGAAGAAAGGGGTTATTAATTGTCAGGACATACCTGTCTTCAAACCTGCTAAGATAGATACAGTATTTGGAAAGGTACATGCCACGGGCGTACCCATGGCAGTGCCATGCAATTGTTTATACCAGGTGTGGCCAAACTTAAAGGTGTTATTCATGAAGACAAAATTTAGTGCCTCTTCTATAAACTCATGGTATACCTCACTTTTGCCAGTGTTGCGTAGCACCTCAAGAACCGCTGCCACACCTGTGCCATGCATCTCTACATCTAATGAGACAAGGCTCCAACCTTCCTGCCACTGGATATCCTCCAGGGCAACAAGGAAGTCCTTAGTGTCTCGTAGGTATGTGGGGGACTTGTGCAAAACAGGGCGCAACAGCCAATCCAGGTACTTGGACAAGGGCTCGGTCACCGACCCGATCCCAGCCACAGTAGGGCGTCCAGGGGGTCGGGTCGGTGACTTATGCACCTTAGGCAAGAAATACCAGGATGGCTTACGGGGGTAGGTAGGGACCAATTTATCGAGCACACTGTTCGCCAAAAAACCTGTATCAACAAATCTCTCTAATAAACAAATAAGTGACTTTCGCAAGGCCTCAGTGGGGTCACCGGTTAATCTCTCATAAGTACCAACATTAGACAACTGTCTCATTGCTTCAGTATAATAATACTCTGTTGTCATCACCACTACATTGCCCCCCTTGTCCGCCAGCTTGACGACATCCGTACGTTTTTGTAGCCAACGTAATGCCCTCTGTTGATCTTTAGTAATACTGGCAAAAGCCATGGGATACAGAAGGGCTCGCATATCACGTAACACTCTCTTATAAAAGATGTCGATGCCACCGCCAGCGGGCATAGAGGGGCAAAACGCGGATTTAATCCCTCCGGTGAACACACTGTGGCCTTCCTCAGATTCTTCTGATACAGGAATGTCAGTTAAAAGACTCAGGCATTCGCGTTCCATTTCATCGAATTTCCCTTCCTCAAAGAAGCCCAAGTGGTCCAGGGACACTGGGATTTCTCCTTCTCTGGACCCTTCATCAGGACCCTGGGTGGCGCATTCTACATTGGGAAAACGATTAGACCTCTCTTTGAGCGATTCAGGGAACATTTGAATTCAGTATGCTCTGGAAAAGGATGCCCCAGGCTCATCGAGCATGTGCGAACGGATCATGGCGGTGATGTAAAATGTCTTGGAGGATAAGAGGTCATCTCCCCTCTACCCCGAGGTGGGGATAGACACCATTTTCTCCTTTAACAAGAAGCACGCTGGATCATTCGCACTGATGCGACGGGGGCCCTGGGGCTCAATGAGCGGAATGATCTCAGCGTCTTCATTTGAGTTTACAGGATTTCGGTTTATAACTAGTATCCCTGGTAGGTTATCGGGGATTATGATGTACCTCCAATCAGCCTTAGGGATATGTTGTTATTATTTTGTCATGAGTGATTTCTTTTACCTGGAATGTTTGTGCGTGGATGAGCACACCATTATATCATATATGCTTGTACTGCGCGTGAGCCGGCATCTTCGTTGCTTAGCAACTTAGCGCATGGTGTCTTCTTAAGGTGCGCATTGTACAGGCGTCATTGATTGTAGCCGGAAGAAGCACAAGACTGCGCAAAACGGCTGTCGCTACTTGGTGTGCCTTGTGTAGAAGGCGTCCGCCCATGCCCCACATGGAATTTGCTATCCTGCACATGCAATAAATTAAGATTATGCAGTGGTGAGTGCCGCCTCTTACCTTCTTTTTCTCCTGTCGATTTTTGACCATGCTAAATGCGTAAAGACAGCAAATTCACTATCATTTCTTGCTTTATTTTTCAATCCATTCACTGTGCTGTATAATTTTATATGAATTTATATGAACAATGTGACTCTTATCATTGTCGCTCAGATCCTTTCGCTTGCCCATTTTCCACTACTTCTGACACATCAACGTATAGAATGACTGCTCATTTACTGTCAAATACATATATGCCACCCCTCACAGGCTTCTTTGTCACAAGATAGTCAATGCTATTCACTTTACCTAATGTTATGGCTGAGCAGTATAGTTTCAGTGCTTTGATAGTTATTGCATGTTCTATGAGCTACTATTCGTATCATAAGAATTTTTGTCTAATTACAGTAAGCCTCAAATAACCGTTTTTATGCTCTTCTTCCATTCAGAATCAGAGGTGTAGCTATACAGGTTGCAGAGGTAGTAGTCACACCCAGTCCTATGGTGCCCAAGGAGGCCCAAAGGTCCCTCTGACACATAAAAACATACCAGTGCATATATGGCACATGGTAGGTGTATTCCTCAGTATAGATTAAGCATTGGGTCTAGAATCTTCAAGTTTTGATGTCACATGGAATTATTTTTTACGCACCATTTGCTATGAATGCAGGTATGAAGAATCTGTCTATCAAGCACCTTCTATAGTGAGCTTGATATCAGCTCGGCATGTACAGCTATTATCAGATTTATGAAGTGTACGGCTAATTTCATTGCTTGATAAGGACAACTGAGGAATATGAAGAGGAATTACCATAGGGAAAAACAGAAAAGTTCCACCTTGATTTGTCCTGGAAATTACTTATCTGCTTCAAGTAGGAATAAAACTCTGAAAAGTTAAAAGGGTTGTCCAGGCAGCATTACCTGAGGAGAAATTCATATTCTCCTATTCCTCTCCACCCCTTTCCAGTTCTGTGGCTCCCAGGTTCTGTTCACTGGAGTTCGGGACTTCTGTCAACTTCCGCATGAATGAGGTCATGTGTGCTGCTGCTATTGCCAATGTTTGGCCTCAACGGTTCTGTGACCCATGCGGCATGTGCTGCAAGACCCAGAAAAGCGGTAGTGGCTCTGGCTGCAAAAATAATTCACAGTGGCAACTCTCCCACCGATGCTCCCTAGGGCCATGGTAGTGATAAGATGGTCCCCCTTTTCATTCCTATGGGAGCTTCTGCCTGATGATAGTTGTGGGTGCCCTTAGTGTTAACATTTAGTATGGGTTCAAGGCGAGCTGTGCATAGGCCAGCGAAAACTGCTGGAGTCAGTAACCAGGCCAGTTGTAGAAAATGAACAAGTCTCTCTTTACTCCAGTAAAGAATTGGAGTTACTGAACATCCAACGGTATCAAGACACAATTCCAAGGCAAGTCCCAGCCCAGTCTGTTCCCAATAGAAGTATATAGAGAAATAGCAACAATGATAATTATAGGAGTAGTAGTGCCTAAGTTCCTTCTAATAGCTTTGCAAACTTTCCAGGATGATTACAGGTGTGCAACACTTTTAAAAATAGGTACTGCTATCCAATGAAGGGGGGCAAATCATAGAAATGGTCAGCCAACTCCTTATATAGGTGTGATAGGTACCATTAAATGTTATTCATCATGCAGCATCACAGGGTATCTATAATTATTAATGTTGTTATGTTATTTATGGTAATTTGTGTCCCATAAGATGCACCTGTGTTATAAATAAAGTAGGAAAGGGTTCATTTGTATTAAGTACTACAATTATTTTATTAACAAGAGCTCCGTACGTGAAATAGTACCTTCACAAGCTGCAGAATTTTCCTTGTGGGGTATGATAATTATCGTGTATGTAGGGATGGAGAGTTGGCTCACACACCTGACTTGTGTGGAATGCTTCTGAATTGTTTGTCTCTTCTATGTGCTTGGTTGGGGTTTGTTGGGTATAATAGGATAGTTATGGGCAATGTAGGGTTAAGAAAATAAGAAATAAATCTGATGTGTTTAAGATGAAATGATAGGAAGTGACAGTTTTCAAAGGTATGGTTGTAAACGTGTTGTGGTTGTTTCAATACTGTAGGCTTATTTTTATATCAGATTGTGTTAATATGGTAGTGGGTACTAAAAGGGTTAATAGGAAGGGTTGTGATTTAGGTTGAAATCTGTATTGAGGATCTTAAATGGTTAATCTCTTATTTCCAGATGAAGTAATGGTACGGATCACTTGTAAATAGAATAATTGTAGTAATTGATACAAATTAACCCTTTTCTGGAGTATAATAATATTATAGGTTATAGCTACTAGAGATGGGTCGTTGATCCAGGGAGTTATTCTGATTAGAGTCGGGAAGGAATATTATATTCCTCTTAAGTGGGGAAAATTGGCTTCTACCTCAGAGGGTTTTTTCGCCTTCCTCTGGATCAACTAGCAGGATGACAGGCCGAACTGGATGGACAGATGTCTTTTTTCGGCCTTATGTACTATGTTACTATGTTATGTTATTTATAAACAAAAGTGCATCTTATGGGCCAAAAAATAAGGTATACCCCATCCCATATGAAAGCATTACAAGGCAGATTTTCTTTCAGATTTTCAGGCATATCAAGTGAAATATTCTTCGGAAGCCATTTGGCTTTTGTCCAATTTTTTATGGGTGACTAGAATTTTGAAAAGTTTGAAAGAAGAGTAACTCCCGGTGATTTATATTTATTGTATTTTTATTTTTTTATATCTCAATGTTTCCAAGCTACAAAGTAAGAATGTAATATAATCTGCCTCTAATTACAGAGTATTGTAAGTATAATAATTCAGGAGTTTATCGTCATTAGCACTTTACAGTAAAGTAGATCTTCTTAAAAAAAATTGAAATAAGCTGTAATAAAAAAAAAATTGATATTATTATAATTGTAATTAGATAAGCCCTCAGTGAGGGGTAATTTGATAATATGCTTTCAAATCCTATCACTCGAACTCAAAGAGGTGTAACATAGATCAGCAAGACAATATAAATGAACAGCATGTGACAAAACCCCCACGGGCTACTGGATTACCTTCCTCATATATTGTTCTATGGAGCTAAATACAGAGTGATTTTCAATCATTTAGTCTTAAATTCAAAGTAATTAAAATTATTAGAATGACATTTTCCATAACTACTTTTACTTTGACATTATTATGTCATTCATCATGTAGTTCTAGAAAATTCATAAAGCTTTGTTCTCCATTTCTCTAGTTGGTTTCCATATTCCCCACTTAATTAAGTGGGGAACATGTGCAGTTGTGGATTTGGCCTCTACTCAGACCATGCAATTCCATTAGGCCCCAGAGATCGGGTGAGGGGGAGCTGCTTCCCTCTGGCAGCTGGGTCCCCTTTGGCAGCAGCATCTATTTTAACTGTTTTCAATTTTGCACTAGGGGCATATAATGTGTTTCGGGGCACATAAGAGGAATGGTATTGTGATGGGGGCTCAGAAGGGGGCATTATTCTTGTTGGGTGCGCATAAGAGGTCAACATATTAGCAGTGTTACAGCATATTAGCATATTAGATAGAGTAGAGCTTAGCACTGCCGTGATGCAGAGCTTGGTGGAGCCACGCGGCAGAGTTTAGAGGTGCAAAAATAATGACTGGAGATTGTGAATTCTAGAATTCACAAATTTATTGCGAATATTATGCAAAGAATTTGCTAAATATCGCGAAAACTAATATTGCCTATGCCACTCATCACTAACAATGATAAGGCATATAAGAAATTTCACATGAAAATGTAAGGGCAGCACTCCATGCCCTCCAGCTGAAGAGATGATGGGTGATGCAACATCCATTAACTCTACTGAGATACTGTGGCACGACCTGAAGAAGGCTGTGAATACAAGGCATCCAATAAATATTTATAAACTGAAACACATTGGTAGGGAGGAATAGTCAAAAACCCTCCGTCAATATTGTGCAACTCTTATTTGCATCTAAAGGAAACACTCGGTGGAAGTGTTTGATGCTAAAGGGGGATCTACAGGTTAATAAATTCAGGGGTTCACTGACTTTGTCTTCTTGCACTGTGGATGTTTACAATAAAAGGCAATGGAAGTTTTAAATTGTGGTCTACATTGGGGCCAGAAAGTAATGATAATGTCTGTACAGCACTGTGGAATATGTCAGCGCTTAATAGCCATGAATAGTACAGAAGTTTGTGTTATTGTGTGTTTCTCTATAAATTTTAGATAACAACCAGGGTGTTACAGATCAGCTAGCATGTATCTACTGTGTCATCCAACCAGATTGGCTTTCACCTAAACCCTAAGGACATTATACTGGCGGTCCCCATCTGGGCATCACTGCAAAGAACCAACCAGGCTTCTACCTCCTGGGATAGGTACAGTGAAGATGCAGATCTGGCAGACAGACTTAAACACAGACTGAACTGGAGCATAGACAAGAACAAACACAGAATAAACGCAATTAAATTGCAATAGCACAAGGCTGTTAGAATGTCAAGAACCAGCCGGTGTGAACCCACTGTGCCACATGTCCTACCTTCTCTAAGGTCATTGTCTAAGTAAACCCCTTGTTCTTCGCAGTACCCCTGATGGTGGAGATAGACTTTCCCGAGGGGAACACCAGGTCACTACCTATTGAGGAGGATTGGCACATGAAGCAGCTGGTCCAGGTGGACCAGGGGGTACCAGTGTCAGGTACCAGAGATACAGAGTAGTCAGAAGTCTGAGTCATAACCAGGAGGAACAGTGTAGGTCCCAAGGATGAGACAGAGGTGACATCAAGCAAGCAATAGGTCAGAGCAGGCAGCACAGATACAGGTAAAGCAATCCAGGTCATAAACTAGAGAGTCAATGCAAGCAGGCAGGGATAAAATGAGTAGTGGAGTCCAGAAATACAAGAACAGGTCAGATAAACAGTAAGACAAGCAGAAATAACAGCACCCTTTGCATGACACAAGGACCTTGATGCTCAGGCACCTGGGAAGGAGGCTGAATCACTTATATAGGTGCAGGAAGGCTAGGATTGGTTAGCACAATCACATGTGCTAAACCCATAAATCATTGAAAGGGACGTGCACTGGCCATTAAGGAAGTGCTACAGGGAACAAGCTGAAAGCCTACTGTGCCCAGAGCTGGAAGGAAACAGTGGACCAGATTCACTGCCAAACACGGAACCCGGGACCATGGTGGTAAGCAAAAGTTGTTATATAAGACACCTTTGCTGGTCACCAGGGAACCTAAAGCTCAAGCATTCTTTAGCTAGAAAGAGTGCCTTAAATGCCCAGGGACCCCCAATGTGCTCTAAGGAGACAAAGAGTGGAGAACAAGGCAGAACCATGGAGGCAGCAGCATGGTGAGTCATATGAGTATCATGCCTGCAGGTGACAGCAGGGCACAGTGGAAATAAACAGCTGAACTAACACAGGCAGGGGCATAACTACCATAGTGGCAGACCATGTGACTGCTATGGGGCACAGGACAAGAGGGGGCCCAGTTGGGATCATCTCCTACTTGGGGTGAAAACTTGGTCAGCACTCTACCCTCTAAAGAAACAACTTTTAGCAAATGAAGTAGTGGAAAAATGGCCCAAGGGTCATTGAAAGGGTTCTAAGCGAAAACACTTCTGTCTAGTGAGGGGTGCCTGGTTTGATTCTTGCTATAGTGCCCTTACATGTCTATGCACGCCACTGGTACTAGTAATCAAAGCATAAATCCATCTAATTCCAAATGGTTTACCTACTTTTTCTTGCAACTGTAAGAAAAGAGTACAAAAAAGTGCACATAAAAGTACAAAAATTGACTAAACTGCCACTGAGAAATACTGCAAAATGCTATGCTTTCAAAAAAGCCTCTGAATAAAACATGGTAAATGTTACTTTTTTTTTTTTTTTTTCAGATCAAATGCTTACCCTAAATTGCATATCACCCTGTTTTCAAAGGTTTACTACTTTGTCCACAAGATTTTAATAATTGCTCGATTGGCCCAACTAGTGATTTTTGAAAAGCAAATTGCTTCTTCCCCAAGGAGATTTGAATGAAGATTTCACTACATTGTTATCAGCTCCCATATTTTTTTACAGTTCTGTTAATAACAGTGTTTATATCTATAATGGTGTCAGAAAAGTGTTTTATGGTAAAAATATAGAGTTTCTATACAAATGAGTTACAATGAAATTTCTCCTATTGAAATATAGATGTGTCGCGCTATTCATTTGCCTTCATTGGATGGATTTTCAATTATTGCTCCATCCTGGGTGCATTGTTTGAATTCAGCTTCCACATGCAAATGAAAATATAACGCGTTATGGCTTTTTTTTCCTTCTTCATTTTGAATTTGAATATGAGACCACCTCGAGGGTAACTGCAGTCAGGAGTATGCGGTATGGAGCTTTGTCCTGGAAATAGAAATCTTTGTGTTGAAAAATAACATACGCCATGCTGGGCTCTATGGATGCAGAAGCAAATTGTACATTTTTCTAGATGAAATAAAGAAACCTTATAAGATCCAAAATTCATGGAGACATTTTAAGCATCTAGTTTCAAGTCAAGTTTCATTTCGATGATGGAAAAAATAGAAGAAATGTTCTCAAAAGCATATAAGGGATGCTTGATTGATAGGGGGGACAATTCAACACGAAAAGCCCTTGTACTTGTAAAAATCTATAATTTTGAAAGAGTCGTACACTGATTGAGAAAGCTTTGTAAGGAACAGTAGGGTATTTCTTAAGAGCTCGGGATCATGGTGGTCAAAGGTTCAGTTCAGTGGTATTATATTTAATTAAATACTGTCCAAAGATTGTAACTAGCATAAGGCACAACTGAGCTTTATTGATTTATCCATTGTTAATTCCAGAAAAAACTCAAAGGTTGGGGAGGGCGAATTCCAGATGTAAAGTATTTTGTTCAGCTGAATGCATCAAAAGGAAACAAATTGCAATTTCCTTAGTAAAACTTCACATTCGTCCATCTACATGTAGGTTACTGGTATCAAACTAATATTTTATATACTAAGTCCTCTACCTGATATGAGATGGATAACATAGCATACAGTAATATTTTAGCCTACACATTAGGTTGATCGGTACCCTGTGCAATACCTTTTATGGATGCCCCCCTCTAATAGTGTATCATATAGCATCCAAATACTGTATTTCAACCATACAGTGCCTAAATAATACTGGCCAATCAATAAACTATGAATGTTGCACCCTTTTCTATAGGTTCAAATACCAAGTGTGATAAGCTTGTCATTGGACTTCAGTGTCGGTGGCAACTCTATCAGTAATAACAGATGATGTATCTTATGCCTCTGCATAGGTCAAACACCAAAAAGGGTGGGCGCAGTATAAATAATTGTCAGATGGTACGTATAACAGGACTCGGGGTCTCGTCTTGTTGGGTGTGCCAAACCAAACAATGACTATTGTTCATATTACAGTATATCAGCTGGGAATGATGTTGGAAAAGGAAAAAATTAAATCACAGGAAAGCAACCCTCATTCCAATGAAAAAACAAAAAAAAAGTCATAGATGTAATACACATTGATAGTTGCTGGTCTAGTCAAATTAAGTAAATAGGGATGAGCTGCTCCTAGGACTCTTGACTGTGATATCACTGGCCTAGGGTAAGCAGTAAGAAGACTGCGGCGCTCACAGGAGCACCAGGCCTTCTCAAACAGCTGATCGGTGGTGGTTCCAGGAGTCGGCCCCCCACATCCGATCCATCAGTTACAAATAGTTGGATAAACCCTTTAATGCCCGATGGTAAGCAGTTTTAGGCACTGATTGGTGTGGCTGCCAGTCACAGACATTGTCCGTTAGAAGTTAATTTTTTTTTTCCACAAACCTTTGCATGTTTAAGGATATTCAATGTGTCTCTTACACTCTGACACAGTGACTGGTTAGTGTGGCTTCAGACTGTGGCCGTGTGCCTCATCCAATTGTCTACACGCGGGAGCTGCTTTTCGAGCTTTAGAAGATGTTGGTTTTGTTCATCCCTCGGATGGAGATTCCCCCAGAGCTGAGGCAAAGCAGGAAACTAGCGACCATCATCATGGGCAATGTGCGATCACTGGCAAACAGAATGGATAAACCCTCTGCTTTGATCCCGACACAGAGAGAGCATAATGACTTGAGTGCAGCATTCTGCATTTTACGAAGTCCTGGCTGAATCAGAATATTTTAGACACTTGTGTTTACCTGAACGGATTTACCATGGTAAGTAGTTTATTGCAGGACTACTACTAATCTCCTGCTACATGAATTGTGCTAAGCTACTTCTTACCCTACTTGTCCATTTCATATTAGCATTTATATTATCATGAT
Source organism: Bufotes viridis (assembly GCA_033119425.1). NCBI lineage: Eukaryota > Metazoa > Chordata > Amphibia > Anura > Bufonidae > Bufotes > Bufotes viridis. The sequence continues at coordinate 360,632,124 of CM065593.1, read as the reverse complement.
TAGAGATGAGCGAATTTCTCAGAAAATTGATTCGGACAGTTTGACGAAATGTCCAAAAATTTATTTATTCGTGGTGTATCGTGTTAAAAAACAGTTATTTCCTAGCTGCAGAGAGCCTGTATAGTGGTGTAGAACACTGTGCATTGCAGTAACACACATAAGGAGTCTGCTTTGGTAGTGAAACAATACTGTGAGTTAGTATGACACACAGATAACAGGAGTCGCACTTAGAATAACTGAACACTTCCCTTATTTGGGCAGTTACAGGGATAAAACTGACCAACTAACTCAAGATGGTCGATGTTAGCGTCAAGAAGAAGCGCACTCCTTTTACACCGTCGTCAGCTGATTCCACATAGATAGATACCCACTGCTGCTTTTGACTACCAGATCAGAAGCCAAAATAAGGACCATGTCATACAGGCCCCACAGCTGCTACATAGACAGGATCAATAGTGCGTCTCAATTTTCCTTTCTTCTGACAGATCAGAAGAAGGGTCAAATAAATGATGATGTCAACCAGGGTGGGAACAGCATGAGAAGTCCACAGAGTGTCCCAGTGACATAGTGGTGAGGTGGCAGCAGCATGAGGAGACCACAGAGTGGCCCAGTGCCAGAGTGGTGAGCTGGCAGCAGCATGAGGAGACCACATAGTAAAGAGCTTTTAGACCTCGGTTTTTTGTAGAAATTACTGCTAAGCAGGTGATTTTTTTTTTCATTTTATACACAAAAGTGACAATTTAAAGACAGCTTTTTTTCTGCAGACCACATGAAAATGTAGAAGTACACCCCAAAATGCTAAGAAGATGAAAAAAAAAGAATTTCATTTTTTACACAAAAGTGTCAATTTAAAGACTGTTTTTATTTCTACAAAGCACATGAAAATGAAGAAGTACACCCCAAAATATATCACCCAATTTCTCCTGTCTTCAGAAATATCCTCATTGTGACTCTAATCTTATGTCTTGACAAACGGCAGGGCCCAAACATAAAGGAGCACCCATGGGCTTTCAGAACACAAAATTTACTTGAAAATGTTTAGGCCCCATTGCACACTTGTAATGGCGTTGATTTGCCAAAATTATAGAAACCCCCATAAATGACCCCATTTTGAAAACTAGATCCCCTAAGGTATTCATCTAGGGGTTTAGTGATCTTTTAGACCCCCTTATTTTTTGGCAGAAATTAATGCTAAGCAGGAAAAAAAGAAATATTTTTCATTTTTTACACAAAAGTGTCGATTTAAAGACAGATTTTTTTCTGAGACCACATGAAAATGAAGAAGTACACCCCAAAATGTATCACCCTATTTCTCCTGTCTTCTGAAATACCCCCATTGTGGCTCTAATCTAATGTCTTGACACACGGCAGTGCCCAAACACCCCAGGGCCTTTCAGATAATAAACCGAAAATGGTTCAGGCCCCATTGCACACATTTAATGGCGTTGAGCTGCAAAATGATAGAAAACCCTTATAAATGACCCCATTTTAAAAACTAGAACCCTTAAAGCATGCCTCTAGTGGTGTAGTAAGTATGCTGAGTGCAAAATTATTATAGGATGAAATAATAAGTATATATGGATTTATTCAAATTGTAAATAAAATTTTCACAGAAAATTGGAGAAAAATATTTTTTGATGGGTAACCCTTGGTAATCTGCCACATTCTTATCTTTGTGGTGCGTACATATCAGAAGTGAAGCTGTGTACTTATAAGGGAGGCAGATTTCTTAAAAGTACATATGACTATGTCTCGCCAAACTGAAAAAAAAGGAAAAAAACTGAACTGTAGGGAAAGGCAACAAGTCCAAGAAAATGAAGCAAAATGTCTCCAACTATGGTGCAAATTCCAGTTTGTTCACAAGATACAAGAACACCGATAGGGCTATAATGACAAGCTGGCATTCAAGGACAGTAACTGGTCGTACAACCTCTCGTTAGCCCCTTCAATCCCTATATAAAAGACGAACGTGCTAAGTGATGCGGTGCACCAGAATAGGCCCCTGCCCGGCAAGGTAGAAACCGCTATGCACATAATAAACCAGTCACCTACAGAATATATAAAAGAACCGTCTGTAGGAACAGTAATGGATCACTAATTCCCAAAATGATGTCCTTAGTGTACAAGCCCTTAGTGTACTGGTGAGGAACAATTCAATCATTAGAGATGCTCCAAATAAAAAAAAATGCCAATATCATGATACAGTAATGTGAATAGAATTACCAGCTTTGTGTGGCAGGACATAGTCATAAAAATGAAATTAGGAAAATTAAGAAAACAAATCAGAAAAGGTAAAATTTGTTCCAATAACTATAAAAAAAAAACATTAGCTCCACAACCCATCCCAAAAGGATCCCTCCCTCCCTGGAAAGCCCACAAACTAAACAGAAAATGAGAATAAATTAACTTCCTGAAAAGACCCCCCATGCACCCTTTTTGGTATTAAATAAAATGTATAATCAGCAACCGTGTGGTACGTCTCAAAACAGGGGTAATTGCAGAGTCCTGGTTGTGATGGACAACTGGGGCAGTAAATTCGGGTGTCCCTCCTCCTTCCGTGTTTGCTACACACCTGGCATTGTTTCTGAGGATATGTTTTGCTGGTAGTGGCAGGGACAGGGTGAGAGATGTGGCGTTCGGAAAGCCTTCGAACATCCTCAGATTCAAAGGCTTGCCCAGGTGCGGGGGACTCAAACAGAAGACTCTCAACCACCTTCTCCTGAACCTCGAGGAAACTAAGGGTTCCTTGGGCCTTTATAAATAAAACAAAACTCTTATAGGCAGCAATCTGAATGAGGTAGATTGCTACCTTTTAATACCAGGCCTTGGTTGTGATGGGCAACTGGGGCAGTAAATTCGGGTGTTCCTCCTCCTTCCGAGTTTGCTACACACCCGACATTGTTTCTGGGGATATGTCTTGCTGGTAGTGACAGGGATGAGGTGAGGGATATGGCGTTCTAAAAGCCTTCGAACATCCTCAGATTCAAAGGCTTGCCCAGGTGCAGGAGACTCAAACAGTAGACTCTCAACCACCTTCTCCTGGAACTCGAGGAAGCTAAGGGTTCCTTGAGCCTTTATAAATAAAACAAAACTCTTATAGGTAGCAATCTGAATGAGGTAGATTGCTACCTTTTAATACCAGGCCTTGGTTGTGATGGGCAACTGGGGCAGTAAATTTGGGTGTTCCTCCTCCTTCCGAGTTTGCTACACACCCGACATTGTTTCTGGGGATATGTCTTGCTGGTAGTGACAGGGATGGGGTGAGGGATATAGCGTTCTGAAAGCCTTCGAACATCCTCAGATTCAAAGGCTTGCCCAGGTGCAGGAGACTTAAACAGGAGACTCTCAACCACCTTCTCCTGGAACTCGAGGAAGCTAAGGGTTCCTTGGGCCTTTATGAATAAAACAAAAATCTTATAGGTAGCAATCTGAAAGAGTTAGATTGCTACCTTTTAATACCAGGCCCTGTTTTTTCGCTTTACCAGGTAGGGATGAAGCGCCTGGTCCAAGAGGTCGACACCTCCCATAAATTTATTGTAGTCTGTCACACAGACCGGTTTGTGTTTGTCTGCAGTAGCCCGCCTCTCTAACTGCTACTGTGGTGTCTGCGTGCACAATGGTGAGCATGTAGACATCCTTCCTGTCCTTCTACTTGACTGCAAGCAGCTGGTCACTTGCAAGGGCGAAGGATGCTCCTTTCTCCAAACGCTTGGACACCAGCGGTATCCCACTCTATTTTTACAGACTGTGCTACAAGCCCCTGTGTTTGCAGCATGGAGGGATTTATAAAGGGCCATGCTGGTATAAAAATTATCAGTGTATACGTGGTACCCTTTGTGTGGGAATGGCGGCAATTTTGGTACCCTTTGTGTGGGAATGGCCCACACAATTTTTCCCGATGTCCCAATATTTTTGGGGCAGCCTGGGGGGGTTAGGTTGGGAGTCTCTGCCCTAATAAACAGACAGACTGCAGGTGTAGCCGGTTGTTCTCTCGCACACCTTATATAATTTTACCCCATATCTGGCACGCTTGGAGGGAATAAATTGACGGAAGGAAAGGCGGCCTTTAAAACTAAAAAGGGATTCATCAACGGACAAATTTTTATCAGGGGTATATAATTTTAAGAATAAATCCCTATGGAGAGAAATAAGGGGTCTCAGTTTATTTAGGCAGTCAAAGGCTGGGTCAGTTCTGGTGGGCACTTGGGAATTGTCTGAAAAATGCAAAAACCGCATTATGGCTTCATAGCGGTTTCGGGACATAACTGCTGCAAACACAGGGGTTGAGTGGACTGTACTCACAGCCCAATATGATCGGACAGATCTGTTTTTTTACAATGCCCATGTCCAGGGTAAGCCTCAAAAATTTTTAAATTTCAGGGACACTTGTGGGGGTCCACCATCTTATATAGATAGACGTGGGCTTTTGTACAGCAAACTGTGTGGCGTACAGATTAGTTTGCTGCACAATTAACTCCAGGACTTTATTGTCCCCAAATAAATGAAAAAAAATCATAAGGGGTAAAATTGGTGATGTTCACATTAAATTGGGGAGAGGATAAAAATTGGGGTACTTGGGGGGAAAATTAAGTAGCAGGAACCCATGTAGTAGAAGGGACAGGGAGCATTGGGTGGAGAATGAGATGAGGTGGCGACTTCTACCATCATAGGACTATGGGGTCTGGGGATGGAAGTGGAGCTAGAGTCCCCGCTATCTAAAAATATTTCCGCTGATCACAGCCCCAAGCTCTCAGTTACCTCCGGTAGCTGGGGGCACAGAGCCACAGAGCATGATGTTAGCGATAACTTGGGCTTAAGTGCTACAGTAAAAAGGCGGCGCTGCAGCCCAAGGCCACTTAGTGACAGCCGTATGGGGTCACTAAGGGGTTAAACAAAAAAATCACACATATCCACCCATTTTTCAAGAACACCATCTATACATAGTAACATAGTAACATGGTAACATAGTATATAAGGCCGAAAAAAGACATTTGTCCATCCAGTTCGACCTGTTTCCTGCAAGTTGATCCAGAGGAAGGCAAAAAAACCCTGTGAGGTAGAGCCAATTTTCCCCACTTAAGGGGAAAAAATTCCTTCCCGACTCCAATCAGGCAGTCAGAACAACTCCCTGGATCAACGACCTATCTCTAGTAGCTATAACATCCAATGATTGCTCAGCAGGAGCAAGAGAAGACACAGCCCAAGTATACAAAAGTATAAAGATTTATTAGCAGATAAATAAATAAACAATTGATAACAAATATATACACATTAATTGTGCGGTGGAGAAGCACAGAGTGAATGCCCAAGAACCACCACTGACACTGAGTATCCCCCACACCACAAAAATGGTTAAGCACTCAATAGTGTAGCAACGGTAAGGTTGGAGGTCATAGTAAACCCCAGAGAATTAAACAACATGGCCAGAATATGCATAAAATAATCAGACAGTCTAGGACACAGATAACATACCGTTAGCCATAGTGTAAGGGGGGAAGTCAGCACCAGTGGAACAGAACACCCTCTAGTAGCTATAGCCTGAAATATTATTACGCTCCAGAAATACATCCAGGCCCCTCTTGAATTCCTTTATTGTACTCACCATCACCACCTCATCAGGCAGAGAGTTCCATAGTCTCACTGCTCTTACCGTGAAGAACGCTTTTCTATGTTTGTGTACAAACCTTCTTTCCTCTAGACGCAGAGGATGTCCCCTCGTCACAGTCCTGTGGATAAATAGATGATGGGAGAGATCTCTGTACTGACCCCTGATATATTTATACATAGTTATTAGATCTCCCCTCAGTCGTCTTTTTTCTAAAGTGAATAACCCTAATTTTGATACCCTTTCAGGGTACTGTAGTTGCCCCATTCCAGTTATTACTTTAGTTGCCCTCCTCTGAACCATCTCTAGCTCTGCTATGTCTGCCTTGTTCACAGGAGCCCAGAACTGTACACAGTACTCCATGTGTGGTCTGACTAGTGATTTATAAAGTAGTAAGACTATATTTTCATCACAGGCATCTATGCCCCTTTTGATGCAACCCATTATCTTATTGGCCTTAGCAGCAGCTGCCTGACACTGGTTTTTACAGCTTAGTTTGTTATTTATTAAAATTCCTAGATCCTTTTCCATGTCAGTGTTACTGAGTGTTTTACCATTTAGTATGTACGGGTGACTTGCATTATTCCTTCCCATGTGCATAACTTTACATTTGTCAGTGTTAAACCTCATCTGCCATTTCTCTGCCCAAGCCCCCAATCTATCCAGATCCCTCTGTAGCAGAAAACTGTCCTCTTCAGTGTTAATTACTTTACACTTTTCTTTTTTAACCTTTTAAAATCTTTTCTAACCTTTTAGCTTAATACATATACCACATACTCTAGTCTTTCTCATCAAAATATCTTCTTACAATCTCCTGTCTGTGAGGTGTCATATACCGTCAACTGTCTTTAGAAACCAGAACTGAGATATATTTCTAACCCCTTCACCTTCATATTTTTAGTGCTAGCCACAGATCTATTGGCACACACTAGGTACAATACTCATTCATTATTAAGTTATAAACAATCCCTAATGTATCACACTTACCACATCTAATCTCTAATGTTATGGCCATAGCTGTTTCCTACTCGGACAAACACACAGCATTGGGGTACCAAAGACTCAAACTGTTTATTTCTGAACACTTAACATAAGTGCTGTTCTGATCATTATTGACACATGTATACTTTTCTTGCTAGTGCTTTCTTAACACTGCACTTTTATAAACTCATCAGAACCCACCTCAACATCATAGGAGCTCTGATGTTCACATTCTGCAAGCTCATACTACTCAAAGTATTACCGATCCTCACTATTATCTTACTTAGTTTTACAATTACAAAAGAACCTTACTAGAGTCTACCATGCCTACTACAGCCCCACTAATAGCTCATAGCAGATTTCCACAACACGTGCAACCATTAATAATGGACCCACAGATCATTTGATTCATGTGAATGCCCAGGTTCCCATTTGAAGAGGCAGGCCCAAACTACCATCTCTATGTAACACCTTATCAACAATAAGCATATTTATTTGCTCAAATCCTACTTCTGACACCAATTGTTTCAAAACGTGATTTCAAAAGATTTGAGAATGAATAAGCTTATGCCGTGAATAAATATATTTACTAAGTGTGATTAAATATAAGATACAACAGACAAATCACATACAGAATAGTAAAATGTAAATAATCATCACTGGCCTACATATGCAATATGGGGTAGGACCTCAGTAGGCCATGTTGTTGCACATGAAAGACAACATAGGGTGTACAAGAGATAGAGCAAATCAATTCATCCAAGTCTTCAATGGAGTGCCAACTAATTGTCGGTGCAAACCAGAGATCAGCCCCTCCTCCAAGGTCTCCCAAAGGACCTCCCATTTGACGCTATCAAAAGCTTTATTATTTCTGGAGAAGAAAGGAATTTGTCCAGGTTTCTCTCCTCCTCTTGATCCTGTAGGTTTGAAACTAGAGTATAATCTATAGATAGAGTTAATGCATAGATAGTGATTTGATTTATTGGACATGGAGCCAGTTTGATCGGGATGGATTATGGCAGTAATAAATTGGGAGAAATAGTTGCCAGTATCTTAGTTAGGCCTTATTCACACAAGTCAGTGTTCGGTCAGTAATTTCCATCAGTGATGGTTTGAGCCCAAACCAGGTGCTGGTCTAAACAGAGGATTAATAACGCATGTGTATTTTCAAATCACAGCTGATAAGAGCTATTGTTATTGCTCAGGAAAGAGGGGATCCTTCTAAGTCTTGGATACATTTTATTTTACTACTGCGTGTTTAAAAGTATAATTGTGCTTAAGCAAATGAGGTCAAAGGGAATTTAACTTGGCACCTTTTCTGACCAACCTCCCTAGCATCGCAGATTATGCCAGGGAGGCTGATCACCATCGTGACCTGCTATTGGCTGCTCCCACCGATCGCTGGATGTTTTGATCCATGGGACAATGTAGCGGTGGTGGTGCAGCGATCTGGAGGGACGAGGGTGTCAGGGACCGGGTAAGTTTTGTCTATAGGAGGAGCCCGGGCATTGTGGGGGCTATCCGCACTATTGGATAATCCCTTTAATTTAACTGTATGTGGCCTGATGAAGGCACCAATATATTATGGAAACACATTGGCCATGATTTATCATACCTTCACTCCAGAATTCTGGCATCAAAAAGTCCCAAAATAGGGCATTTGCGACTTTTCACACTCATTTGCGCATAATTTTGCGACTTTTTTACATGTGTACACCACTCACTCCAGTTTTGTAAAAATGGGCGTGGTTAGCCATGTTAATGAGTCTCACTCCAGATTTATCATTGGGACTTTTTAAAAAAGTCGCAAAAAAGTCCCAATTTCACTCCAGTGAGGACCATGCTTATCTTATACGACTTTTTAATAGAACATGCGACTTTTTTGTAAATACGTGCGACTTTTGTAAAGCCGTTTACTGAAGGATGAACTGCTGCCATCAAACCACATTTATCACAGTATTAAAGGACCATTAATAAATCTGACTGAGCCAAAAGTGACTTTGGACTTATGTGAAATTGGAGTAAGATGGAAGTGTAATGATAAATCTGGCCCATTGTCTTGAATTATCATTACAGAAGAAAAATACAAGTAAAAATAAGTAAATAAAAAGGCAAAACATGATAAAACCAAAATATATAAACCAGAAAGGTCACAAACAAAGAGGACATTTGCATTCTTTTTTTCTTATTTTCCAAATTTATATATTATAGATCCAGGGTGTGCATAATTGTGCTTATGCAAATTAGATCAAAGGGCATTTTACTTGACACCCATTTATACTTTATTAATAGGGGCGATATATCATGTGCGGTGCTTCGGGTGTTAGTTTTAGGTTTTTCTTTATTTTGTGAGGTTGGGCCAAATTTATGAAATGGCGCATAATAATAATATATTTGGCGTAAGTGCAATGTGATATACGCCTATGTCTGTAAAAGGACACAAGGAGATTGCCTGGCATGGAGACGCAACTTTTTAGTGACTTTTTTAAACGTCGCACATCATAAATTAGACTTAAAGGTGTTTTAATCTGAAATCCTGAACTACTTTCCACACCACTACTAAAAAGTGGTAAGGCTCACCAGATGTCACAGCATGTAACCAAATGTTGCAAAAATATGCACCAAATGTCAGAAGTAGTCATCACTTGTGACTTTTTTAAATGACAAAACTAGCAAAGCAGATTTGACAAATGACCCCCATTGTCTGATTGGACACCTTATATTGGACACCTTATAGATAAGGTGTCCAAATCCTTATCTATAATTTCCTATTCCCCTCCGCCCTCTTCTGCTGTTCCTGTAATGTCAGCGCTCAAAGCTGCATTGAAATACATTTTTCTATGCTAACAATGGAGAGAACTCCTGTGCGCGTGCAAGGCAGTCCTGACAATGTATTTCAGGACAGTTTAGTGCTCACATAGGGGGAACGGGGGGAAGTAGGAAAATAAAAAATGGTGATCTGGACTCCTTATCTTTAGTACTACTCATGTAGGAAACTGGGAAACTGACTTCGGCTGCCCGCTATGCCGATGTTCCCGATGTCTTGGGTACTTTGTTAAATGCAATAAAAGGGATTAACAGATTACCTGTGAGTGATGTGGATGCTTCTCTTTATATAGACATTTCCTTGATTTACTTTATCACTGATCACCACCGCTGAGGCTCTGCTGCCCATCAATTTATTGGTGTCCGGACTACTCAGAGGTAGTGCCAACCTGAATGTTTTTGTTTTTAAGGATTTCACAGCTCCTATTAAAGAGAATGGTCTGCCCACATGGATATGTCAGGATATGTCAGGTCCTTCAGCATGTAAGTCACTAAACATGTCCCTCTCCTCCTCCTCCTCACAGTCCAGTGACAAACTATAAAACAAGTGGCTGTAGGATATACCCCCATTGTCTGATCGGTGTGGGTCCCACCTCTGGGACCTGCGCCTATATCAAGAGCGGAGAGGGTAAAGTGGTGGCTGGACCTCAGACTGCGGTCCATCCACCACCAAGCGCTCTCCCTATAGAAGTGAATCGGAGCACACCGTGCATGCACGGCCACCTCTCCCATTCACTTCTATGAGCCCAATGGAAATAGCCAAGCCAGTGCAGAGAAATAAATAGGAGATAAGTGCAGGTGGGTGGACCACACTGCCTCCAAAGATGGGGTAGGTCAGCAGGGTGATAACCTCCTTGTTTTCTTCAAGGATTTCTACAAGACTTCTTGTATCAGGGTCATGCAAAAAGTGCTGTAGACTGACAAACAGCGCGGGCAACTATCTCTTGTTGTTTTGTTTTTTTTAAATCTTTTTTTAGCCTTCACTTCTAGATCTGGTGTTCCTTGAACCCTAATAGCGTATTTGAAACCCCTTTAAGTGCACGGTAACTAACGCCAAAGAGAATCTGTCACTTGTTTCGTAAATGGCTTTAGCTCCATTAGAACATATGAAACCAAATTTCATACATCAGCAAGGGATCTCTAGACTCAAATAGCTTGTCTTATCAAGATCATTTCCTTGAGTGCCTCGGACATCTGCGGCTAAACTTTTCATTTCCCATTGTCTTGCACTTTGTACATCTTTCTTTTCCTCGCTGCCGCAGTAAATTCTCATTGTTCAAGTAAAAATAGAATTTATGGCCTTAAATAATAAATCTCATAAGAGAAGAAAGCTGCATAATTTCCAGAATTCTCCTTCTGAACGTAGGAGCTGCCTGGGTCATATTAGGCCTTTGTGCTGCAGCTTCACTTTTCTTCATGTTTCAAGGGAAAATAAAAAGTGGCAGGTATGAACTGCAGTAATCCTTTCTGATTAAGAAATTTGCTTCAGATGCATGAAATGTGACAAACAGAATTGGACACAGATGATAAAGGATAGCCTGGATCTTCCTGGCTTTGTGCTCTTGGTTAATAAAGTCAACCCAATGAATTCAAATATATGCTTCAACTTTCACCTTTCTGAGTAATTTTAAAAAGGGAAATATCTTGGAATGTAATTGTTTTTGGTCAAAGGGCTACGAATCGGGAGAAAAAGGCAGGATCTGTGTTAGTCTACTGTCTGCTTTATTTTACTAAACTGCCCACAATAATTAAGTCGTTATTGATCATGATCATTGGAATTTCACCTTCAGGACACAAGAGGAACCAAGAAATAACCAAGAATAGACAATTGCACAGCCGCATATTGAGTCCCCTGTGGCTCCGTACTATGTGTAATGCTCCACCAAGTGTTGAAAACCTGAGATATTCTTCCATACAAGCAATCTGTTTTGGGCACTACCTTTCATCCCTCAGTTTCGGAAAATAAGAAGGATCAGATGCGGACCGCTTAAAAAAATAAAAATAGAACATGTACAATTCTTGTCTGTTTTGAGGACAAGAATAGGACTTTTCTCTAGGCAGAGAAAAAAAAGACTGCATGTTCACAGCCAGGATCAGTGTATTTGTCACTAGAGTTGAGCAAACTTGTGTTTTAAGTTTGGTGTCCAAAGTTCTGGTTCGGGTTATTGAAGCATCCCGTTATGGATTCCGCTACCACGGACCATAACAGCATTTGGAATCCATAAGGGAATTCTTCAATTAACCCGAACCTTGGACAATGCGAAGGACCTGGGGTGAAGTCACCGTCATGTGATCAGTGCAGGGGGCGTGCAGTACTGGAATAGATAAGAGGTGGTAGCCTACGACCTCTTATCCAATCCAGTACTGAGCCACGCCCCCTGCACTGATCACATGATGGCGACGTCACCCCAGGTCCTTCACCCTGTGTTCCAAATGCCGTTATGGTCCGTGGTAGCGGAATCCATAACGGGATGCTTCGATAACCCGAACCCGAACTTTGGACGCCAAACTTAAAACACAAGTTCGCTCAACTCTATTTGTCACCACTGCATCTGAAGGGTTAAATGTCTACGATTGGCAGTACCACCAGTCGTAGACATAAGTCCCAGTTGTCTGCTGTGTTCTAACCAGTGGCTATGGAGCTTGCTCGGCTCGTGAGCAGACGACACCTTTAAAGTCCCGGCTAGTGCTATACATGTGGTTGGGAAGGAATTAAAACAACACCACTCAAAGAAATCTAGAAACGCAGTGGGTGTTTTGACTCCACAGGTGTTTTATAACATTTTTAGAATTAGTCCGTGGACATAAAACATTTTTATAGTGTTTCTAATGTTTTACTACATTTGCTATATTGAGTCTTTTATTTTTTATAGGATTTATCTTGCAGTATAAAAAACATCAAAACTCCCTTAATCTCAACACCATGATAAATAACGTGGTAATAACGTCTAAACCACACCAAGAAAACCACGTCAACAAAGATCATTAATATCACAAAGTTTATTATATCCAAATCATTAAAAATATAAATTAATATCCATGATGACATAACAGCAGTAAAAAAAGGATCCTGTGTAACAACACAACGGGAGTGACACACCTACCAATGGTCAATTAATGTTTAATACAAAACACAAATACACTGAATATACCAATTAGTAGACTCGTATCAGTGTCATAATAGCACAATTTAAATGCACATGGGAATCAGTAAACATATAGGCTATTCACATACAGGAAGAATATGACAGCACAAATCTGTACAAATTGCAAGACGTAGCAATGTACGCAGGTTTACAAAGACATATACGTAATTCCCAACCGGGGACTGTCTGCTATGATGCAGGCAGTCACCAGATACACATATACGGTGTCCATAATAGGACATCGTCAGACATCTTCCACAACTCCATCCTCCGTCAGGCAAAACTCCCTCCTTCGTCAGCCCAAACTTCATCAGTCCTCTTCCCTCAGGCAAAACTCCATCCTCTGTCAGCCAAAACTCCTTTCTTCCTCAGCCAAAACTGCCTCCTCCCTCAGACCTCAGCCAAAACGCCCTCCTCCCTCATCCAAAACTCCATCAGATGTCAGACAAAACTCCCTCATCAAATAGAGCTGTATATTAGAGATGTGTGTACTGTGTAGTAGAGCTATGTGTGTATCCTGCATGTAGCAGAGCAGTGTACTGTGTAATAGAGATATGTGTGTGTCCTATCTCTATTACACAGTACACAGCTCTGCTACATGCAGGATACACACATATCCAGTGGTGTACATACAGGGGTCGCAGTTGCGACCGGGCCTGGCACTCCAGGGGGCCCGGCCCCCTGTGGATCCACCCCCCAGGCCAGCAGGCTACCCTAAATCATGTTGTACTCACATGTAATGGAGCGCTCTGATGGGACCCAGCAAGAAGTACAGAGCGCTTCATTACATGTATAATGTGGGGTGGGGTTGGGGGGAGCGCGCACTCACTCACACCCGGCAGGCATTTCTGGCCCCAGATCGCGCTGCTGGCTGTGGGAGGAGATCTGAAGACCTGGGAATCTGCCTTCAGCATAGACATCAGGGCGATGAGTGAGGGAGCCTGTCATCAGGGAAGAAGGTAAGTATGTTTTTTTTTTTTTTAAGGCTGCAGACTGGGGGCAAAGGGCAAGAGGGGGGGGGATTACTAATTTGAGGGGGCACCTAATAAGGCATTACTGTGAGAGGGGGTGGCACATATGAAGGCATAACTATGAGGATTGAGGGGGCACATATGAAAGCATAACTACTGTGAGGGGGCAGGTAATCTGGCATAACAACTGTGAGGGGCACATATGTGGGCATATCTAATGTGAGGGACACATAATGTGGCATAACTACTGTGAGGGGGCACATATCTGGGCATAACTATTTTGAAGGGGCACATAATCTGGCATAACCACTCTGAGGGGGCACATATCTGGGCATATCTACTTTAAGGGGGGCACATAACTGGGCATAAATACTGTGAAGGAGCACATATTCTGGTCATTACTACTGTGAGGGGGCACATATTTGGCATTACTACTGTGAGGGGGCACATATCTGGGCATATTACTGTGAGGGGACACATAATCTGGCATTACTACTGTGAGGGGGCACATATTTGGAATTACTATTTACTACTGTGAGGGGGCACATATCTGGGCATATTACTGTGAGGGGACACATATTCTGGTCATTACTACTGTGAGGGGGCACATATTTGGCATTACTACTGTGAGGGGACACATAACTTTATCTCACTGTCACTGGATCAGTTTCGCACCGGGGCCCCATGGATTGTGTGTACGCCACTGCACATATCTTTATTACACAGTACACACATCTCTAATACACAGCTCTATTTGATGACTACAGTTCTGTACACAGCCGCTGCGAAATCTGACCCCTTCCACACACATGACTCATCACATGGTCATGACATCATCACAGGTCCTTTGCCTTTCCAGCAGCTAGCAGCTTCTTCGGGCGTAGAGTTTGTGTATTGCATACTTTTGAGTTAGGGAGGAGGGAATTTTGACTGACTTCTGAGGGAGAAGGGAGTTTTGTCTGACATCTGATGGAGTTTTAGATGAGGGAGGAGGGCGATTTGGCTGAGGTCTGAGGGAGGACGCAGTTTTGGATGAGGGAGGTTTGGCTGATGTCTGAGGGAGGAGGCAGTTTTGGATGAGGGAGGTTTGGCTGATGTCTGAGGGAGGAGGCAGTTTTGGATGAGGGAGTTTTGGCTGATGTCTGAGGGAGGAGTCAGTTTTGGATGAGGGAGTTTTGGCTGATGTCTGAGGGAGTTTTGGCTGACATCTGATGGAGTTTTGGATGAGGGAGGAGAGCGTTTTGGCTGAGGTCTGAGGGAGGAGGCAGTTTTGGATGAGGGAGAAGGGAGTTTTGGCTGACAGAGGATGGAGTTTTGTCTGAGGGAAGAGGACTGATGGAGTTTGGGCTGACGAAGGAGGGAGTTTTGCCTGACGGAGGATGAAGTTGTGGATGATGTTTGACGATGTCCTAATATGGACACCGTACACATAAATGCAGTGGAAGAAAGAACTAAATAAAGTGCATAATGAAATGCATGATACAGACCAGAGGGTTGTGTGACCTCCCGCGCTCCCCAACGACATTCCCTGGTTGAGATTTATGTATATGTCTTTGAAAACCTGCGAACATTGCTATGTGTTGCAATTTGTACAGATTTGTACAGGCTTCCTGTATGTGAATAGCCTATATGTTTACTGATTCCCATGTGCATTTATATTGTGATATTATTAATAGCAGTGGACATTGATACATGTGAGTCTACTAATTAGTATATTCAGTGTTTTTGTGCTATGTATTAAACATTAATTGACCATTGGTAGGTGTGTCACTCCTGTTGTGTTGTTACACAGGATCCTTTTTTACTGCTGTTATGTCATCATGGATATTAATTTATATTTTTAATGATTTGGATATAATAAACTTTGTGATATTAATGATCTTTGTTGACGTGGTTTTCTTGGTATAGTATAAATAACATTTTACCTTTACTCTGCAGGTCAGCCTGATAGCGACATTTACTGTTCATTTATGTTTTAGTGGTTTTCATCATAAAAACGCTTTTTTTATTCATTTTTATGTTATCATTAGTGATTAGAGAAGTTTTGAAAAATTTGATTTGGTCGATTCGCCGAACATCGACAAGAAATTTGATTTGTTACAAATTAATTTGTCACAAATCACTATAAATCAGGTATACCTAGGCCTCTCAGTGTGAAGGCTTAGAAGATAACCATTTCCCAACGCTGACAGTATATTTACGTCGTCGGCCGGGCATTTAAAAATGTACACATGTCAGCGGGCACTATGGCCGCCGGATATCTGCTGTTTTATAGAGAAGACAACCGGCACTGATGTCCGCAACTGAAGTTAATGGTGGTTGTGGACTTTTAACCCTTTAGATGCTGTTACCCCATATCAGTAACAGCCCCTGTTTGGTTACCATCTTATATGGCAGCTAGTTTACAGGCTCCTGTGCCTTATGGCAATAATCCAGCAGCCATGTTTGATCATCCACCATGTTTGGCCCATTTGGTTTTAACCCTAATACATTTTGAAAGCAAAATACCATTAGGTATCCACATTGATTAAAATTTCATTGGTGAACAGTGACGTGGAATTTATTTTAAATTTGTTGAGGCTGTCAGAGTGACGCAGAATATAATTTTCGCTAGGAATGATGAATTTGGATCCAGTTGGTGGAGCGATTTGTATGGTTCATTCTGAAAACCAATGAGACTCCTCTGTTCTAGGCAGTTATTTGACCCTTAGGCAGTCCGTATTATACATCTACGAATGACAAGTGGCATTCAGTAATAACAGGTCTGTGATGCCCTTAGATTTTGGGGTTGCACACGCACTACACTGAACGGATTGCCATGTGTTTACTCTTTGCCATCAGTTGCATCATAGGGATCGGGGATTGCAATATGGATGCAGATTGCAGCTGCAGTAATTAAAGCTCCAGCCTGTATTTATGAAGTTAAGAAGTTCTTAGTTGGATCTTCAACTGTGGCCTAATACTGAGTCTATGTAATGTAATAGCTAACAGAAGCAATTTGCTATGATGAATTTCGCTCCACTGGACAACTGAACAGGGTGAAAAATTTAACCATGGCCTAATACTGACACTATGTGTGATTCCAGACGTTGAATCAGTTTTTCCTAAACTTTGGATTGAATTCCCCTTCAGATGCTTCCGTTCGCTCAACACTAGTATTGATGCAGGGCAGTCGTACCAACATTAGCAGCCTGGCTGCGCCTCACCTTCTGCCCACATATCCTGCATACCTCAGCTACTTGCGGAAAAATTCCCAAATTCTGCCAAGTATGGCATTTTTCCTCCATCACTGCATGATGCTGCCTGCCAATGCTTTTATGCCCCCATGCACTGCTAGTGGGTTTCACAGGCACTCTTCCACTCTGTTGTCTCATGGGCACACTTCCACCCTGTTGTCTCATGGGCACACTTCCACCCTGTTGTCTCATGGGCACACTTCCACCCTGTTGTCTCATGGGCACTTTTCCACCCTCAACCCCTGATGATGACGATGCCCCCTCTTCACCCAGCTCCCATGTGCCATCAACTACATCTAAACCAGTTTGTTCCTCACTAATGCCACCTCACCGTTCTCTTGCACAAGTCCCTGACCTCTCGCAACATGTGTTCCCACCCAACTGTCCTCATCGGTAGTTGCACACTTAGAGGAGTCCGCAGCAGACCTCTCCTCCAAGTTTGTGTTGGCCTGTAACTGCTGACTGTCCTCAAAAAGCTCATCCTCACTAAAAAGCAGAGCAGAGCCAGCGGCATACATTACTTGGCTGGAAGAAGGAGCAGCAAAAGCAAGAGGCAGGTTCAGGACTGGTAAGGGCACAGAGGCAGTTCCTGGGCCGTGTCAACTAAGTGTGGTGTCAGAGGAACCCACCGATTCCTGGCTGTGTGTATCTGTTGTCACCTGAGATGTTAAACAGTGAGTCAACTATTCCAGTACAGTTAGATTGTTGGTCAATACACGACCGCTAGATGAAACTGGCAGCTCTGCCACTGCTGCTACCACCAACCCTTCTTCTGTGGCTACTTGGGCCAACTAAGGCAGCATTTTTGCCACCACTGCCCATTTCTCTGGAGGGCCCAAGCACGTGTCTGTTGGCCATAGTGTACGGTAAATAAATCAGTAAAGTAACAGATTAAGTATACATGGCGCAGCAGGTGAACAAGATAAACATGGCAATGTATTAGACCACCTGTTGAGACTGACACACAGTAAGTCTATGTATAACAGAACAGATTAAGTATGAATGGTGCAGCAGGTGAACAAGATGCACAGGATGATTACACTTAGGCTGCACTGTCCCTGCAGTCTCCTTATGCTCTCCCTAGGCTCTCCCTACAGTCTCAAAAAACTCTCCCTACAATCTCTCTGCACTTTCCCTGCACTCTCCATCTCCAATATTATTTTTTAACTGTTTTTTGCAACACTGTCCCTGGCGCATGTCACATCTCTCTCTTAGCTCAGCTCACAGTGAAATGGCGGAGACAGTGCAGGATAAGGGTTTTATAGGGCTGTGACATCACAGAGGATGTCTCTCTGTGGATTGGCTAGGTGCACAGCATTATAGGTCATATTGTGTTCGGGGGAATTATCCCTCATTCCCAGGCTTCTTACTTTCACTTTGTAACATGTGCAGCAGCCATTTTAGAAAAAATCTGATCTGTTACCACAAAGCGTGAGGAAATTTGGCTTTGCGGCGAATCAAATTTTTCCTAAACTTCGGATCGAATTCAAGTTCGGATGCTTCGATTCACACAACACTAGTTATCATAATGTGGGACCCATACCATTTAAAATTTTTCCATAGCTGCAGCTGTGTGAGAGTTTTGTTTTTTTGAGAGATGACCAGTAGTTTTAATTGGTTTTATGGACATTATGGGGCACATATGGCTTTCTAACAATTTTTAATATGATACAATTTTTAAGGAGGTAAGGTGACCAAAGACAAACTCTGGCATTGTTGTTTTCATTTTTTATGGTATTCGCCGTGTGGGATTAATAACATTCATTTAATAGTTTTGCACCATAACTATGCTACAAATGTACAGCATGGTGTAGGAAAGATATTAGCAGCATTGCCTTGCATTTATGGGGACGTAGGGGAGCGTTAAAGTAAATGTATCTGCAACGGATGCCTCCCCCAAGGCCCTTTAAGAGTATTAGTACTTGTTTTGGGATGCCAGTTTCAATGAAGCAACAAGGGCACAGGGCCCCTTTTAGTGATACTGTGGATGGTACCCAGGTGTAGGAATGCCAGAGTGGTGTAGGGTGGCCTAAATGTCCCTTAATGTTGGTGCACAGTGCTTCTACATGGATACGCTGGACCCAAGGCGTTGGCCCCAAAGCAATAAAAGGGGGGTTGTTGATGAAGGGGATGATGAGACCAGACCTTGTGATGAAGTTCAAAAACAGCTTTACTTTGCATAAACGTTTCTCCAACAGTTTCAGGCTTTGCCTTGGCTCCCAGCAGGCTTTAGCATTAACTCTGGCAGGCGAACAAACTTAAATCTGCTACATCTGGTGCTCTCCTCCGTTGACAAGCTGACTTAATAAATTTGTTTAGCTGTCTGCTGCAGCTTCTCTCTGTAGTGTGACTAGATTTGTCCGGGGAAAACTCCTCCTTGCTTCAGAGGCTCCAGGCTGTGGCCTCCACATCCAGTAGAGCTGAAGGTGCTCCAGCTGGCTTAGGCAGGGCAGTCCAGGAGGGACGTGCACCTGCTCCACACCCTCCCTTGGAAGGGGTTAAGCTGAACTGACTCTAACTAGTTCCCTCCCCTCCGTAGAATAAGGGTTAGAATGGAAAGAAAGGTTCCATCCTCTGTAAATGAAGCTCTGCCATGCTTTCTAACACCTTCTGGTGAACCAGGTAAATTACATGAACAAGAACAGTTACCAGAAAAAAATATGCACAGTGTACAGGATCTGAAATAAATGCATAAGATTACACTATGTTAGCTCATAGGAGACAGTAGTGGGGTGCAGAAGTGGTAATGCCACTCTGGAGCGTTATCTATCACCTACATTTAAAACCAGATACTGATAGATATTCTTTTTTTAATAATTTTTTTGTCTGATGGCAGATATTTTAGATTTTATTCTCTGTGATTATGGAAGCAGCCATCCTGCCTGGCTTGTCGTTAACAGCATTTAAAGATATGCTTTACAGCATTCACATTGACGATAGGATCCTGAGATGACTCATTGTCTTCTATGAGAGATTGCTGTGGGCACTCTCTGTGACCTACTGTATGGAGAGGTCACTGTGCAGGGAGAGGGAGGAGGTGAGCTGTGACCATCACCTTTAGTGAATAGTGGTCCCTATGTTATCAAAATTTAGGTGATATTTTTTTGTGATACCCTTCCTGTCATGATGATGAGATGACTGCTGATAAGTAATCTCTGCAGAACATGAATTGTCGCCTATTATGCCAGGAATCGTCAGTTTCAGGAATGTTTTTAACATTTTTTTTACATGTTAACATTATTCCAATGTTTTTAGAAAGGTGCCTGATAAATCTATTGTTAACACCACATAGCAAGTGATCTATTTGTTGTAGTTTACCCTTTTATTATGCCATATTTTTCCTAAATCCCTTTTGACTGCTACATATAATGTAGCTTAAGATTTCTAAGAGCAGGGAGACAATAGGATTATTTTTTATCTTCCCTTTTATAACATATTTATTTTAACTTTCACGAGGTTTTTCCTTCAGCTTATGAAGCAAAAAAACTGTAATTTCTGGAATGGATTTTCTAAACTGTTTTAAGTCTAATTAGACTTTATGTAAGCTAATGTGTTATCTTTACTCGCATTCTTCAATCACGGGAATTTAGCTTTTTCAAGCTTGAAGAAATAGTCCATAAAAAACTATAATTGTTTTCATTACTTCTTTTTCCTCTATGAAGCCACGGTACAGACTATAGTAGAACTTTTTGAGGCCAAAAACTATATTCACTGCTCACTCTGTGGAAGATACAAGTATGAACCTAGGGGCGGAAAAGCCATTTGGGCATTAGGACATTGCTTGAGCGTACACATGGGTCATTGAAGGGACTTTCCGAGACATTAATACTGATGACCTATCCCCAGGATAGGTCATCAGTATCTGATCAGGTACAACACCAGGAACCCCCATGGATCAGCAGTAGCGCCGCAGCCTTCTCACAGCTTTCCCTAGGACAGTCACACTTTCATCGGTCATATAGCCTAGGTGTAGCTTATCTTTATTCAAGTGAGTGTGGCTAAGAGTGATACCAATCACAGCCAATATACAACGTACAGTGCTGCGCTTGGTAAGCACACAGCAGGCCGCGGTGCTCACAAGAGTGCCTGTGTCTTCTCAAATGGATGATCAGATACTGATGATCATCATTGTTAAAGTCTTGGAAAACCCTTTTAAGTTTTCAAATCCTAAATTCTTAAGGGGAATGTTTTTTTCTTGCACCCATTTTTTTTTTTTTTTAACTATTAGCCTTAGTTTCAGTATTACATCTAGTTGGTTTGCTGGTATTATAGAGGGAGAAATTGAAAAATATGCTATGTTCTTTCATCTTGTACTATAATGTAGTTGAAATAACTTATAAAATTCACCATATTAAATAATGCTCTAATATTTATGATACACTCTTCTGATACAAAATATGTTCATGTTAGATTTTTTGAAAACCTTATTCACATACTGTATTCTTCCCTTTTTAAGACTTAACCGATGAAAAAACGCCCATGGGTTTTAGAGGATAACAACAATTTTTTTTTTTTATCAGACCTCAGAACAGACCCCAAATTTTCATCAGACCCCCAAATTAGTGCGCCAATCTTTATCAGACCTCCAAATCAGACCCCCAGTCTTTATCAGATCATATCAGACCCCATATCAGAGCTCAGATTAGACCTCCATATCAGCCCTCAGATCAGACCCCCCCATACCAGCCATCAGATTAGACCCCCATGTCAGCCCTCATATCAGACCCCCATATCAGATCTCGGATCAGACCCACATATCAGACCCTCATTTCAGACCTCAGATCAGACCCCCATATCAGCCCTCAGATCAAACCCCATATCAGACTTCAGATCAACCCCCATATCAGACCACAGATCAGACCCCAATATCGGACATCAGATCAAATCCCCATATCAAATCTCAGATCAGACCACCATCAGACCTCAGATTAGACCTCACCAAAGATAAAATAAATAAATAAACTTACCTCTCCAGCTCTGCCGCCACTCGGCAGTATCATCAGTCTCTCCTGCAGTCACCGCTCACTGATCTTCTCCGTGCCACACTGCACTGTGATCTGACTGCGTGCACTATGTCCTGATTCTGTACGCAGTCAGGACATGTGCCCGGAGGAAGACCAGGGAGAGGTGAGCAAAGAAAGCACTAGCAGCGCCACAGTCACCTCTCCCCGCTCCTCATGCTTGAGCGCTTTCATAATGGAAGTTCTCACTAGTATTTGATTTATAAGACTCACTACCATTTTGCCCCACTTTTAGTGCATCTTACGAATTGAAGAGAATGGTAAATTGTATTGTCATTTGTTGTGGGCCCAGGCATGGTAGGCCCTATGGTTAGCACTGTTGTGTTGCAGCACTGGAATTCTAGGTTTAACTCCAACCACAGACAACATCTTATCCCTATTTTTGTATGGATGTTCATCCTAATGTAATAATTAGTTTTTAATGAAATTGGACATAGTATGTGTACCCGGAATTCGATTTTGAGCTCCACTGAGGACAGGGACTGATGTACAGCTAAAGTCTCCCTCAAATGGTATATATGTATGTATATGATTTATGGCGGAGCCCGCGCTGATCACAAGTTTGGAGTCCTGTATTCCCCTGTTTAAGTGTAGTGGTGGTTGGGCTTGTCTGCACTTGCCCTATTAACATCTATGGCACTGTCAAAGATAGCCAACTACTGTCCAGTACATACAACACTGCTGCAACATTCAAATGGGGAAACACGGGTACACATTCTTCTAACCAGAGCCCCACAATTAAGACACGTATCCTCTATACTGTATATTGGGAATGACAATTTTTCTGTGAGGAAAATGTTTCTGTTCAGGCTTAGTACAATGTGATAATAAAAAAATGCCACACCAGTGTTTAGTAGAAGAGACTCTGTCCGACTGCACAAGTGACCAGAAGAAGACACTGAGATGGGGATACTGAGCCACAGACCCTGGGTCACTAGCAGGGGTGGACTGGGAACTTAAAGTAGCCCTGGAAAAATACTAAGAGTGGCCCTGTTTTGTAGTCGGGTCTACATTGATGGAAGGCAGGGTCAACACAAGTAGATGGGCCAGCAATACTACAATATGGCACATTATACCACCCTAGCAGAGCCAAATGCCACAGTCCATTGTAAAATACTGGCTGGCCGTGAGAAGGGCTCAGGTGGCCTCCTGCGCATTGGCCCACGGGGAAATTTTCTTGTAAGGTATATGGCCAATCCACCCCTGGTCACCTGCAATTTTACCAGGGAGCCTTGGTCACTGCATATCACGCCAAAAATAAATTAGAAACTATCAGTAAATTTTGTAAAAACTGGCAAAATTCTAAAAAAAAACAACGGGAAAAACATAAGATCATGACAGGGTGCCCCACAGCAAATAGATACATCAAACTAGACCCCATTATAGTCCCTGGTTTTGCCACCAAGCACAGAAAAGTTTGATGTTTGTTCCACTCCATGTGACCCTTGGGCTAAGAGAGATAGTCCTATAGCAAAAGCCAGACTGGGTTGACAATTGTGCTGGGCTTCGTGACCCAGGAATCATTTCTCTGCTACATTCTTCATATTACCAGTGCCATTTTTGCCCAGGGGTCATTGGTGAGGCTAATATATATAAAAATATATATATAATTTATTTATGTAGTCTTATCAATTATTTCATTAAACTCTGAGATATTTCTATGCAAATGTGCACACACTGCTGCACTCAGACTACTCATAATGTCAGAGAGTGTACTATGACATTTCACAAAGTCTTGGCGGATACTAGAGTGGGTGTATGTTAGCACAGAACAGATTTTGTGACATGACTACAGTTAGAAAACAGTAGGAGGCATGCAAGGAAGACTGGTCTCCTCGTCAGATTCTCGAGGACTTTCCTCTAATAGTAATACAGGAAAAATACAGAAAATAAGCTGGAGTGAGTCATAGGCTGGTAGTGGTTCCTGAAAAACAATTTCCAGAAGTGTTGGTAGAGAGAAAGGTCATATTTTCTTGTCCTTTTACAGACAAAAGGAATTTTTTTGTTTTTGTTTTTTTGTTTGCCTTCCTTCCATCAACTACAAATTTTTCTCTTTAAAACAGCAGACACCTGTCCACCATGGGGCACGTGCAGCTGGCTCCATTTTTAAATGCCCGGCTGCCAACATTAACTTACTGTCAGCGGTCTGAAAAGGGTTAACTTCCAAGAGTGGCCTTGGCACACAGTACCTAATTCATTCAGTACATCAAATTTTTCAAAACTTTTCTCATCTCTAACTTTTATATTATATTAAAAAAATGATTTATTTAACAAAGACAGTTTAATACTATTTTTCAGTTTGCTTCAGTATTTTTTAGCATTGCTAATTTAAAGGCTATGGACATTTTGAGGGTATTTAATTATTACATTCTACTTATTTTGGGCTAAAACCATTTTGTTTCAGTTGGTCTTTTGACTCTTTTTTAATGTTAAAATGTTTAAAATTTTTTTAACAAAAAACAATTGTTAAAACAATTTAAAAATGTAAAAATTCAATCTGTGTATTTGCAGAGCAGCAGAGTTCTGTGTTTACATTGAATGTTGTCATCTGATGGATCATGTGCATCCCTTATCTGTGATCTCATGAAGCTCTTAAACACTTTAAAGGCTATGTACACCTTTGAGGCAATTTTTTTTATTATTCCATTGTACTTATTTTAAAGCTAAATATAATTTTTTAAATTGGTCTTTATTAACAATATGGAATCCTTTTTTGTGTACATAGCTGAGATGCTCTACTAGCTGCCTGTGGATTTTTGCCTGTGTCTTTTCCATCATTTAGGGAGCAGACAGAGTCCTTATCTCTGCTCTATGACCTCCTAAACACTCATCCAAGCTCAATCCTTACCTTACTGATAAGAATGTGGCTTACATAAGTGCTTATATGACCTTTTAGTAGTTTAGAAATAAGGTTTATTAGATGGCCGGCACTAAATGAAAATAAAAGTCACACAGTTAGAAAACCAGTTAACCATTTATGACAGAACGGCTCAATATTTTTTCATAAAGGCCAATTGATAAGTTAAAAAAATAAAATAAGTTAAATGCAATAATAATAATAAAAAAAAATAGCCTTCAAAGCTGTGCATAGCCTTTAAGCTATAGTCTTATCAGTCTGACAAGAATTGTGCTGAAATGAGTATTTATGAGCTGTCAAGAGTTCAAAAAACAAGGCTAAAGACTGAACAGCCAGCTCTGCTGGATGATGGGACTCTAGGTAAATAGAAACTGACAGTTTGCAGATACACTCTCAGTTAACCCTTGGGGTGAAAGAACTGCTGGAAATTTGAAATAAAAGCCAATTGAAAAAATGAATTTTTAGCCCAAAATTAGTAGAATGCAACAATAATTTTAAAACAATACCCTAAAGGTGTCCATAGCCTTTAAATAAATTTTCTTAATGTAATGTCATACTTGCATATGACCTTGTGTTATGGCTTGTGCACGCAAAATATAGACATCAATGTATAACTAAGGTTTGCTCAAGGTTTACTAATCAGCTCTGTTGGCCCTTGTACAGCCTGGAAAACGCAGTCATGTAAAGGACTGTTATGTCTATTAAATGATTAAAAAATGTCATGACTGATGGTGAAGGGACAAAAAGAAGCCCTTCCCTCAGTCAGCACTGTGATCAGAACTGATTACAGTGCTTTTATAGTTAAATGGCCGAGGTGGGGATCTTCGCCAATCCTAACAATCAATTCAGATCAGGGACATAACTAAGGGCTCATGGGCCCTGGTGAAGAGATCAGCTTAGGCCCCTCTTTCCTCAGTGTTTTGTGGCAAGGGAATGGGGGGCAGCTAGCCTTTCTGCTGCGGGAGGCGAACATTGAAACGGCACCAACCCCATGCCAAATTCTCAACTTAACCCTTTCCTCCAAACTTACTGTTAAAGACATACTTGGAAACATTACATTCAGTGCTACAAAACATACAGGGTAGTACAGTCCCACATACCTCTTACACCCAGTAACATCTCCTGTGATGTAGACATTCTATTTCCTCATCTTCTCTATTCGGAGCAGACCGCCATGATGACTTCTTTAGGCCATTTCTCATCTCTGTAGAGTTTGACAAACAGATATCTTAATTTTCTACTTTTCCATCATCCTCCCACTTTAAAACCGCATCTTACTACCTCCAATACTGTGCCCGCTGTACTCCCCAATACTATACTATAGAAACGGTACCCCTGAAAATACTAGTACCCCCCAGATAGTGCCCCTTCAATAATTATTGGTACACAGTCTCCTAAAAAGTAACTGCTCCCAGCAAATAGTGTCCTTGATACTAATAGCTTAACGGTTAATTCACATGACTGTATGGCCATCGTGGCCATGTTGCAGGCCGCACGGGTACAGGCACCGGCTGTGTGAACTTTGTGCTGCAGACCCATTGACTTGAATAGGTCTATGATCCACAAAACACGGCAAAAGATAGAACAGAGTGGAGGCAAGGATCAGAAGCCCACAGAAACAGTTGGAAGCCCTTCCATGGGCTTTTGTGTCCTATCTTTTGCCATATTTTGAAGCTTGAGGACCCATTCAAGTCAATTTGCGTCGTGTGAATGAACCCTAAACATAATGTCCCTCACAGATAACTGTGCTAAGCGGATGTTGTGCCAGAGTGCTCCCCCCAGTAATAGTGCTCCCAAAAGTCCTGCAAATAGAAAAAATTATCTGCCGGCGTACACTTAGTGTTTACAGTGCTCACAATAGTAATAATGTCCTCCTATTGCCCTAAAAGTAATAATGCCCCATAATGCCAGTACTAGTAGCCATGTTCCCCATAGTCACCCAGTAATAATAATTCTTCTTATAATGTGTGCAAAATATGCTAGTAGAAAAATGCTCTCTAATATGTGTCAGTACAAAAATTCCCCCTTATAATGTGTGCCAGTGCAAAAAAAATACCCTGTTACAGTGTGTGCCAGTACAAAAAAATAAGTGTGCTAGTACAAAATACCCTTATAATGTTCACAAGAAACAAAATACCCTTTTTACAATGTGTATCAGTACAAAAAATACCCCTTTATAATGCGCACAACAAACAAAATGCCCCCTTCTAATATTATATTATTGCATGCCATCGGAAAAAATAACCCCTTATAATGCGTGTCAGTACAGAACATGCTGCTTTTTAGTGCCCCCAGTAGAGCCAATGTCCCCACAGCACCCACCATAATGTGTGCCAGTACAAGAACATACCCCCTTATGTGTGCCGGAACAAATTCCGCACATTTAGTGCCCCCAGTAGATGCCCCCCAAAGGTCTGCTTTTAGCCCAATTAAGTGACTGCTGAGATGCTATACCAGACATAACCTAAGGGGAAGACTGGTGCTGGTTTTGGGAACTGGGAAAAAGCAGGATTATTTGTCCAATCTGAACAACCTCTTTAACCCCTTACCAAAAGCCCACCATAAATTTACAGCAGAAGTACCATATTTTTCGCCCTATAAGACGCACCTAGGTTTTTGGGGAGGAAAATAAGAAAAAAAATATTTTTAACCAAAAGGTGTGCTTTTGGTGGGTTTTGAAGTAATGATGGTCTGTGGATGGCACTATTATGAGGGATCTGTGGATGGCACTATTATGGGGGATCTGTGGATGACGCACTGTTATGGGGAATCTGTGGATGACACTGTTATGGGGGGGATCTGTGGATGGCACTGTTATGGGGGATCTGTTGATGGCACTGTTATGGGGGATCTGTGGATGACACAGTGTTATGGGGGATCTGTGGGTGACACACTGTTATGGGGGATCTGTGGATGACGTACTGTTATGGGGGATCTGTGGATGATGCACTGTTATGGGGGATCTGTGACGGACACTGTTATGGGGGATCTGGGGATCTGTGGATGACACACTGTTATGGGGGGGATCTGTGGATGACACACTGTTATGGGGGATCTAGGAATGGCACTGTTATGGGGGATCTGGGGATCTGTGGATGGCGCACTGTTATGGGGGGATCTGTGACGTACACTGTTATGGGGGATCTGGCGATGGCAGTGTTATTGGGGATCTGTGCATGGCACTGTTATGGGGGGGGGGATCTGTGAAGAACACTGTTATGGGGTATCTGTGGATGACACTGTTATGGGGGATCTGTGGATTGCACTGTTATGGGGAATCTGTGGATGGCATCCACAGATCCCCCATCCTATAACAGTGCCATCCACAGACCCCCCACCCCATAACAGTGCCATTCACAGACCCCCAACTCCTTAATAGTGCCATTCACAGACCCCCCACCCCTTAACAGTGTCATCCACAGATCCCCCATTGCCGCTCCAGTGCTGCACTATATAGTTATAAAATGTCTAATTCAAATCAAAATCATTAAAGCTGCCCCCTCAGTTGTATATCATTCTATCTACTCACAAGAGCTTTTTGTATAATGCAGGCAGGACGGGCGGGCGAGCGGCAGCGTGACTCACTGATGTCATGTGCCTGCTCCACCTACTTTATGAATGAAGCAGGCGGCGCAGGCACGTGACGTCAGTGAGTCACGCTGCCGCTCGTCCGCCCGTCCTGCCTGCATTATACAAAAAGCTCTTGTGAGTAGATAGAATGATATATAACTGAGGGGGCAGCTTTAATGATTTTGATTTGAATTAGACATTTTATAACTATATAGTGCAGCACTGGAGCGGCAGGGCCGGAGCACAGTTGTAGTGTACGGGACTTGTGATGCCCGACACTACAGAAGGGTCACTAGAGTGCGTACGTTC
Organism: Bufotes viridis; assembly: GCA_033119425.1. Taxonomy (NCBI): domain Eukaryota; kingdom Metazoa; phylum Chordata; class Amphibia; order Anura; family Bufonidae; genus Bufotes; species Bufotes viridis. Next base: position 360,603,602 of record CM065593.1, on the reverse strand, counting down.
CCCTCATTTGTGGGGAGATTGGTGAATGTCATTTTCAGTAAATGCAATGTAATGTAATGCCTATTTATATATCCTATCACCCTGTTACTGCTATTGTGTGCCATTGTGCAGGCCTGCTAGGGGTGTCATCTCAGCTTTAGCCACTAGAGGGAGCTAGGGAGCCCTAGTATATATAGGCCCAGTCAGGAGAGGAGTTAGGCAGTTCAGGCCTTGAGCCTGTTGAAGGCAGTCCAGTCCAGGCCATGAGCCTGTGAAGGTGTTCAGTGTTCAGGCCCTGAGCCTGTTGAAGTCAGCCCAGGCCCTATAGCCTGAGAGGGTCCAGCCTAGGAAGAGTCATTCCCTGGAAGGAGCAGTCCAGACCCTAGGACTAGTGGAGAAGTGTTGCCTCCTTAGTCAAGCTGCAAACAGGATAAGGATCCCTGCAGGAACATCACTGGTCACCAGCCTGCGTGAGCTGAGGGAAGGCAGAGCAAAGAATTCCAGAAAGCAAGAGGTACTACAAATACCAGAGGAGGTACTCAGTAATTGTTATCCCAAGGATATAAGCCGAGAGAGGGCATTGGGGCCTTGGAGAAGAATATATTCCTAGTCAGGATCAGTCAGGGAATGTGTGCAAGCCGCCTGTACTGCAAGTCCTGCTTTAACCCTCTGTGATCACCTTTCTAAATATAAGCCTGTCATTAATGTACTGTAACCTAAAGCTTGCTGAAACCAATCGTCTTCTGAGGAACTGTTAAGAGAGTGTATGCTGTTTATTACTGTTCAGTAAAGTGAAGTTCTGGTTTACTATCCAAGTCTGCACCTCAATTATTCCTCCTATCAAATCGGTGTGCCACCGTTACCGGCACTGGCGTCACGGACATCAGGGACATACAGCCACAGGCATGTTAATCTACCAACGCCAAGGGCACCTCACACTACACCTGGCTGTGTCCCTCAAGAACCCGGAGAGTGCCCCAGAGGATCCATGTGGCAGCCTCTCCATCACTGGCATTCCCCAGGTCAGTCCCTCATACTTCCCTGACTTGGGGATGCTACACAGTGAACGCGCCGGCCCCCAGCTCCTCCTACCAGTCCCTCCCTGCTCATACATTGCAGCTTGCATACATTGGAGCCTGTTTGTAGTCTGTTTGTGAGCGCAGCAGGCACCATAGCAACCTGGGGATAATGTATGTGACCAATGATAAAGACAAGTGCACACATTTAACCCCTCAGATGCTGTGGTCAAATGTCACGACGGATTCTGAGAGCTCAAAAGCGTAAAAAGTGTAAAAAGAAAAAGAAGAAAGTTTTTGTAAATATAAAAAGAATTACAAAATATATAAAAATTCAAATCGCCTTCCTTCCTCCAAAATTCAAATGAAAATAAACAAACAGAAAAAAATAAACCTCATGGGCATCACCATATGTGAAAACTCCCGTACTATTAAAACATGACAATATTTTTTGCATAAGGAAAATGGCATAATGGAAAAAAGTACGGGATGTCCTCACGTGTTACTGGGGTATTTTACAATCCGACCCAGACATGGGACATCTTGTAGATGCCAACCATCATGTATCATCGAGGACGCAATTTGAGAGACAGATTAGTCCATAGTGTCCACCAAAGTCCACAACCAACTACGTAGCTAAATCGTCAACCCTGCGGTACCTTCTGCTGTGGGGGATGTGTGGCATGTGCGGTAATTAAACGGGGCGATAGCTTTAGGAGCACGGCCACACAGAGAAAGTTTACAATCCGTTCATATATCAACTGTAGAACGAGTGGGCTTGTCTACTTGGCTACGTTCATATGTGGCCTACAATATGTAGGCAAGACTATACGGGAATTTAGACGATGGACAGGGGAACATCTGAATGATATCCGGAAAGAAGCCAACACCCCCAATGCCCGTCATGTCTGTACCATCCATGAGGGCAAAATAGATGTCATCAAGTTCCAAGGCATTGAAGCAATTAGGAAAATGCCTAGAGGTGGGGACTATGATAAGAGATTGCTTCAAAAGAAGCTGAATGGACATTTAGGCTACGAACTGTACGGCCGGAGGGCCTGAATGAGCACATTTCATATATATGCTTCATATGAAATGATATATCCTTTTTACCCATTATCACCCTACTGCCTACCATCCCTTTAGGGGACTTTAGCCATATGCACGGGCTAGTACATTATACGCCCCTTCTGTGTATGTGGGTGTCATTTACTCCCTCTACTTAGTCTGTTCCTCAGCCTGTTCAATATAACAGGCATTCCCTTTATATAGATGCCTGTGCATAAATTATGCACCCTTCGATTCACATAATGTAGGGGTCATCCTTTCTCTCTGTTTAGCCTGTCCTCTAACTTGCTCATTCGGAAGGCGTTCCCTTTACATATACATTTGTGTATCAATTTATGGACTTTGCGATTCATACAACTCAATGAGACATTTATCGAACTTTGAAGAGATGTGTGTATCTGCTTATTTTTATACTCTGCATAGAAATGCCTATTTACGTATCTACTTACTCTAGACCAGGGGTGCACAACCTGTTGCCCGGGGGCCACATGCGGCCCTCGATACCATTCTGTGCGGCCCCCAAACATCTGGTAAAAGGCATGTAGGTCTATGTCTTATGGCTTCTTACATGTATCTTTCATGTATTCTCCTATTAGATGGGAGTCCTAGAACTGTAACTAGACATTTATAGTATATACTGTATGTTCAATATGCCAAAAATACAGTATTTCAGTTGGTAATACCCCTTTAAGTTTTATTTTCGGCCCTTGGAATTGGTTCAGGCTGACAATGTGGCCCCCAACCAGAAAAGGTTGTGCACCCCTGCTCTAGACTCTTCAACCCTTACAGTTCTAATATTAATTCTGCCGATGCAATTCACCGCCGATTGGTCCCTGTTCAATGTCATTCTTCATGTGCATTACGGCATTACGCTGCAGAGGGCAGATGGATGTGGAGGGCGGAGACGCTTTCAGTCCTTTGGACATACTTACCACCCTCCCATTCGCTTACAGCGGCTAGCCACACCCATGGATGGGGAGGAACATCCCCCATTTAAACAGCTGTTTGCAGCGGCCATATCTACAGCCACCCTAGCGCCGATGCCGCCGCCTTGAGACATTAAGCGGACGACGTGTATGTCTGTTTGACTGTCCTGCATGTACTCAGCGCTCCTGATGAGCTTAGGCGTAACGCGTCGAGCAGAATATAGTACAGCATAGGGACGCCAGGACAGACAAGAGGAAAGTCTAATACTAGGGCAGATAGACGATTTATGCCTGGCAGTACTTAATAGTCTGTGAGAAGGAAAAAGGTAAAGAGGGGAAAGGAGGCAATCGCACTCTGTATGGCAGCCCCTTACATAGTTGCAAGGATGTGATTGCTCCCCTATTCTTTATAACAGATTGGCCTGGCAAATACTACAAGGCGCTATTTAGTAGCCGCTGCTATCCTCTGGCTCACTTATGCCACATAATAGAATAAGCAGCAGGCTACATATGGGTCCTTAGGATACAGCGGGGTAAACCAGACATGCTGTGTAACGGGGGGGGCCATATAACTTACGAGACCCCTGATTTGCGGCATTTTCAATACATATGCCACTATAGAATGGTGGCTGGTAGCTTTTTGACCACACACTCAAGCTAGATAGAGTGGAGAAAGCTAATGTTTTAAGCACCATTCATCCATTCACTAAGGCCCATACATATAGATATTACAGAGGTCGTTCCTCCTTTTAATCTATACCTAAATAATCTATACCTATATAATAAAATTTGGAGTTTTACTTCTCCTTCAACGTTTACCAATACCATTAGCAAAATCCATATTGAAACGTAATACCCTAATATTCTTTTCAGTGAAATAAAAGGAAAAAATCATCAAAATTGCTGATTCTCTATTTTTTTGTCACTTTGTCTTAATATGGTAATGCAAAGAAAAAAGTTTTTTTTTTCAGTATTAAGACACAAGAAAAACAACATAAATGTGGTATCACTGTAATCATATTGAAATTTCAGTTTTCCACTATATTGTATAGATCAGTGAATGGTGCCATTAGAATGTACAACTTGTTTCACACAAAAAAAAGCCCTCATATGGCTATGTGAATTCAAAAATAAAAAAGTTATGTCTCTGGGAAGGCAGGGAGTGAAAAACAGAAATGAAAAAAAAAATGACAATAGCAATATTATGCTTCTTCATTTATCTTTGCTCCATTAGGACACATCTTTGAGCAATGACTGCAGCTCGGCCACAGTGCTGAGGGTAGTCTGTTGGTGTCATTAATTTACCTTCGGTTTTGTTATATTAACATAGTGGGGAAACAGCTCCTGGAGTAAATTTTTAAAAATGTTTTCGTAGCTTCCAAATGATGTCACTCTATGCACACCCTTGGATTGCCATAATCAAAATGAAGCAGGCTAAGGTAGGGTGGGTTCACATCATCGTTATGGATTTAGTTTTTGTTTTCCGTTATAACCATAACCATAACGGAAAATAACGGAATCCATAAGACGGAAGTCAAAACAGGAAACTTTTAAGAGGCATTCCGTTTTGAATTTTGATCCGTCATATTAAATGTCTGTGGGAATCATAACGGATCTGTCTGGTTCCCATTATGCAAGGCAGAAAACAGGACAGGACTTTTTTTCCGTTCTGCATAACGGAGACGAGACGGATCCATTATGATTCCCATAGACCTCTATTATGACAGAAAGCAAAACGGATTGCCTTTTAAAAGCTTCCGTTTTGCATTCCGTCATAATACAAGTCTATGGGCAGCATAACGGATCCGTCCTGCCCATAGACTTGTATTTTTAAGGATCAAAACGGAATGCCTCTTAAAGCTTCCATTTTTACTTCCGTCTTATGGACTCCATTATATTCCATTATAACCATGTTATAACGGAAAACAAAAAAACGGAATCCATAACAGTAATGTGAACCCGCCCTTAACCCAAGAGCTCTGCATCTCATTACCCCGTATAATATGAACCCATCCCATCTTCTAGTCTTTTATCCTAGTTAATTACCTAATATTTGATTACCCTTTTTTTTCAATAAATGACCAATGCTGTGTAGAAGCATTGCCCCTCTGGTCCAGCTTCTTCTCTAGTGCACTTCTAGTGCAGAGAGAAATATAGCCTAATTCTTGTTTTAATGCCGTGCTAAGGGCTCTTTCACACTTGCGTTTTTGTTTTCCGACACAGAGTTCCGTCGTCGGGGCTCTATGCCGGAAAAATCCTGATCAGGATTATCCCAATGCATTCTGAATGGAGAGAAATCCGTTCAGGATGCATCAGGATGTCTTCAGTTCAGGACCGGAACGTTTTTTGGCCAAAGAAAATACCACAGCATGCTGCGCTTGCCGCAAGGCCGGATCCGGAATTAATGCCCATTGAAAGGCATTAATCCGGATCCGGCCTTAAGCTAAACGTCGTTTCGGCGCATCGCCGGATCCGACGTTTAGCTTTTTCTCAATGGTTACCATGGCAGCCAGGACGCTAAAGTCCCGGCTGCCATGGTAAAGTATAGTGGGAGAGCAGTATACTTATCGTCCGTGCGGCTCCCGGGGCGCTCCAGAGTGACGTCAGGGCGCCCCACACGCATGGATCACGTGATCCATGCGCATGGGGCGCTCTGACGTCATTCTGGAGCACCCCGGGAGCCGCACGGACTGTAAGTATACCGCTCCCCCGCTCCCCACTACTACTATGGCAACCAGGACTTTAATAGCATCCTGGCTGCCATAGTAACCTCAAAGCATTTCGAAGACTGATCAGGATTCTGATCAGTCTTCTAATGCTTTCAGACAACTTGCGTTCTGACGGATCCGGCGGGACGGAAGTGCCTGCCGGATCCTCAGAAAGCAAGTGTGAAAGAGGCCTAAGATGAATTACGAAAACAAACCTCCCAAACAATTTGGGTTCTAGCGACTTTGAAACTTTTGTGATTCACTGAAAATAGCGGCCACCAATCTACAGATCAGAAGACATAGAAGAAGGTATATCCCACCAAAAAGGAACGTTTTGGACTGTTTTCCTGTGCGGTAAAACTGACTTATTCCCTTTTATTCTCCAGGTCAGTACGATTACGGTGATGCCAAATTTCTATAGTTTTTCGTGTGTTTTAATACCTAAAGAAAATAAAAACTTTGGAAAAAACAAATTTTTTATTCACATTGTCACATTCTAACCACCATAACTTTTTTATTTTGATATCTACAGAGCTGTGTGAGGTTTCCTTTTTGAGGTGTGATCTACTTTTCAAGGAATGTACAGTATTTGACTTTTTGATACATTTTTATACAATTTTTTGGGAGGTGAAGCGATAAAGAAAACCAGAGAATCAGCCATTTTGAGTTCTTTTTTTTACATTAGGCAGTTCAATGTGAGGCATAAATAGTTTTAAATTTTTAGTAGTACGGGTGTTTTTGGATGCAGCAATGCCCATGATTTTAAAAAAAATTTTTTGTAAATGCATTTTGTTCTAGGGGGTTGATTTGAATTTTCTAAACTTTTTTTTACTCTTTTTAAAACTTTTTTAAGTCACCCTAGGTCAGTGATGGGCAACGTGCGGCTCTCCAGCTGTTGCTAAACTACAACTCCCACCATGCCCTGCAGTAGGCTGATAGCTATAGACAGGCTTTGCATGCTGGGAGTTGTAGTTCTGCAACAGCTGGAGAGCCGCACGTTGCCCATCACTGCCCTAGGTGACTATAACATGCAATTATTAGATTGTAATTTGCAATTTTTAATGGAAATTAAAAATAATGGAAATTTAATGGAAATTGTAAATACAGGATTCAGTGTATTCTAGGCTATTTATCAATTTATGTCTATCTATCTATCTATCTATCCATCTATTATCTATCTATCTATCTATCTATCTATCTATCTATCTATCTATCTATCTATCACTATTTATCTATCTATTTAGTTTAAGCTAAAAGTGATATCACAATAGGAAACACTATCATCTGTTCAGGTCTTCTTCTGCCAACAAAAGTGTTAAAGGTAGAACAAATAACAGGAAAGCATATATTTGGTTTTATTGCTTATTTTTTTCTCCTTTTTTCAGTTGTATATTTACAATGCTCTATGACTTGTAAGTTATTTTTTATTTACTACGGACATGACATTTTGTGTGCATTTCATATACTGTGGTAGCCAAGCAAAGTTCTAAGTTATGATTTTATAGCAAGTACTATAAACTACAGCAATGTTTTCTCGCTTTTATGCAAACAAATTCCCACAACAGCTTAATGTTATCCTGTCATTTACTTTCTGTCATTATCGTGCCTTCAGTGGGGATTTGATAGGGTAATGGTGCCATAAAGAAAGTGCGTTTAAACTGAAAAAGAAGCCCAATGTTTGGATGATAAGCTCAGTGATGTGAAAGATGTTACATGGTCATCTCTAGGGAGCTGACTTATAGTCTTCTGTCTCGGGGTACTGCTATATGGTGATTCATAGGTAGTCAGCAACAGTGGCTTACATAAAACTGAGCCCACATTATACTGCTGGTATTTGACACCTTGGACCTCAGGGAGCGCCGGGTGTTTTTTCTACCCTTCCAGCTACTTTTTATGATATGACAATTTGCGAACTGCAAAACACGACACGGTTGTGTGAAACCCTTAGTGTGCATGAGCCCCCCCCCTCCCCCCACACTTCATGGTGACTAAATTGGGATGGGAACACTCTATATGAGCAATTCAACAGCAAGCAGAGTTCATGGGGGGGGGGGCTGGTGCACACTGTCCTGAGTCCTCTATATTGTATAATAATGAGCCTTATCTACAGAACAGTGTCCTTCAAACCCCACAAAAACTCTGCCCGCTGTTGCCTTCTGTCTTCCCCCCATGACCTTGCTGCCTGCTGGGCCAGCAGCGGTGATGCTGGGGCAGGGCTTTTGGAGTCCGTCCTCTAATTAGGTGCAGTGGGTGGCTGACTGAGGCAGGTAGCGCATGAGCATTGTACACAACTGCCACCCGCCTGCACATTTCTGTCTGCTGCGATGCACTAGCCAATCAGCAGCAGGAGCTTTGCACTGCTAAATGCTGATTGGCCAGTGTAGTGCAGTACCCAGCAGACAGAGCGCTATGCTGGATGTCACTGGCTCGGAGTGAGTTGTGCACACAATAGGTGAGGGGACCCAGAGCAGAGAGGAACTAGGGCCTGGAGTCGATGGAAGAAAAGCCTTCTGTGTCAATACCCAATAAGCGATACTGATCATAATATATAAACTAAGTCTGCAGACGTAGGGGGCAGGGCCTTACATGCACTCCAGGGGGCCCCCCCCCCCTCCCGCCATAGACCCCATAGTAGCTGCGTGGTCTATCTATAGTGACGGTACGCAACTGCTCTTACATATGCTCCGCTTATCTTCAGCCTGGAACTGTTTGAACTTGCCAGGACTGTCTCTGAAAATCAGGGATGGTGCTATAAATTCAAGACTGTTGGCAAACATGTTCCTGCCGTTATCTAGTACCTAGTAGCTAACTAGGTCTTCTCTGGAGATGTTACTGGGGATGATACACCCCCACAGTGGCAGGAGACTGGCTCCTGTTGTCACATAGTATTGGACATGTTTTCATTGCAGATGACAGGAATTTGGGAGATTGTTATTGGTGGGGAGCGGGAACAGCGGCAGGCATAGCTAATGAGGATGAAGCAATAATAGACAGACTTGGGCCCTGGTACCTAAGGAGGCCCAAAGGCCTCTTTGACACATCAGAAAACACCAGCGATATAAATGATAGGTGGGGCCCCTATAACACATTAGCATTGGGACCCAGGTGCTTCAAGTTACACCTCTGAAGGGAAGTATGTTTTATTCACTCCTCAACATTGAAATCGTAACACGAAGAAGGAAAAGTCATGGAACTATGGAAATCACAGGATTAATAGACAAGTTCATAATATCCAAATGATAAAATGATGGAAACAAAATATTCTAAACTCTTGATTTGTTAAGAATCGAAATACACACACTTACACACATTGACATGCTATCAATGATGTTATTAATCGTTATCTGAGGAATGTTCTGCCACACCGAATGGACTTGAGCACACAAATCATCAAGATCCACTACTGGCAGCTTCCTTTTCAACTGCCAACCAATGATGTCCCAGGTGTGCTTGATGGGAGACAAGTCCAGGGCACGCAAGCTGCTCACACTAACATGAGCAACATGTAGCTTGATGTTGAAAAATAGCCCCTGGGAAACTTTGGAGCATTGGCCATATCACTGGTTCCATGACCAAATCAATGTAATGACAAGCAGTTTGTATACATGAAATGAAGACTAGAGAGGTCAGACTACCATACGTTATGCCACCCCAAACCATAATCCAGGGAGTAGAACCAGTGTGACGTTGTCTTATGAAAGTCTCTTCATGAGACTTTCATAAGACAGTCTCCATTGATGTCTTGCTCTGCATCATTATAGCCTTTGAGAGCTGCCAATGGATCACCTTTTGCTGGACATTAGTGTTGAGCGCGAATATTCGAAAAGCGAATTTTTTTAGCGAATATCGGCACTTCGCTAATTCGCGAATATTTCGAATATAGCGCTATAAATTCGCTATTTCGAATATTCGTTTTTTTTTTTTTTTTTTTTTTTAGTTATATTTTTTTCTTTCCTACTTCCCAAAAGTAGTTCTTACCTGTCCTGAGGATTCCTGGCTTCCTGGCTGCTCTAGTCAGTGCCCGTTGCCGCTTCTGCCGACTTCCGTGCTCATGTGGAGCGTCCCCATCCATGGGAGAATCTCCATATACTAAAATGTACTGTCGGATTTGAGGAATTACGTTGAAATCGCAATGCGATTAATTCAAGTTATATTAATCGCATTGCGATTACAACTTAGCACTGCTATCTTACATAGGCTAGAATTAACGAATATGGAATATAGCTAATGCTATGCAGTGTGCACTAGCAGTGCTAAGTTGAAATCGCAATGCGAATACTTTAAGTTAAATTAATCGCATTGCGATTTCAACTTAGCACTGCTGCTATATTCCATATTCGTTAAATTCGTTAATTCTAGCAAGCTGACCCATTATAAACCCAGCTCTAAGTTGAAATCGCAATGCGATTAATATAACTTGGATTAATCGCATTGCGATTTTAACGTAATTCCTCAAATCCGACAGTACATTTTAGTATATGGAGACGTTCCCATGGTGATGGGGACGCTCCATGAGCACAGAAGTTATGGTTGGCTTGGTAGAATTAGCGAATAGCGAATATGACGAATGTATTCGTCATATTCCTCAAAACGAAGATAACGAAGTATTCTCCATCTTCGTTTTAGCAACCTATTCGTCAACTTCGCTAATTCTAGCAATCAAATAGGAAGGTTGACTGACTATAGAGACAGCTGTGTTAAATTCGCTATGCGATTTTTTTTAATACAATAATTATATTACTTGATAAAATTATTATAAGTATTCTATTTATTAAAAAAAAAAATCGCATAGCTAATTTAACACAGCTGTCTCTATAGTCAACCTTCCTATTTGATTGCTAGAATTAGCGAAGTTGACGAATAGGTAGCTAAAACGAAGATGTAGAATACTTCGTTATCTTCGTTTTGAGGAATAGACGAATACATTCGTCATATTCGTCATCCTCGCTAATTCTAGATATGAAACCAATAGGAAAGTAGCCTTAAGTACAAATCGCAATATGCGATTATTTAAATCGCATGTTAATCGCGATAACTAGAAAAAATGACGAATATTCAATTTTGACGAATATGAAACGAATATTCATTCGAATATTCGCGAATTTCGTCGAAATCGAATATGGCACCTGCCGCTCATCACTACTGGACATCTGGCTCGTAGCCCAATGTCTTGCAGATGCTTTCTGATGGTTTGTGTAGACAGTGTTTGCCACCCTGGGCTTGGGATTTGGCTTCTAATTTCACTTGCATTAGAGAATTGATCACTACGTGCCATTCTTCTAATCAGGCAATCTGTCCATGCAGAGGCTTAACTCTTTGCACTTCTTGCTGTCTTTCCAGTTCGTCTTTGTTCTCCCAACCCCCAGGACACACTGCGTTGATCAGTGCTGACATCTCGTCCTAGGCGTGCAGCGATCTTCCGAAGTGATAAACCAAGGTCTCTCAGTCCAAGGATTCTGTCTCTGATTGTGACAAGAGGCGTCAACTAGCACGTTGACAAGCAGGAGGCATATTATTATTATTATTTATTTTTAGAGCGCCATTAATTCCATAGCGCTGTACATATCATAAGCGGTGCACATACATAATACAGGCAATTGCATTAAGCATGAACGAGACAAGTTACAGACTGGTACAGAAGGAGAGAGGGCCCTGCCCGTGAGGGCTTACAATCTACAAGGTATGGGAGAAGGACACAGTGGGTGCGGGTGAAGCTGGTCATGGCGGTATAGAGGCAGCAGTATCACTGGTTGTAGGCTTGTCTGAAGAGGTGGGTTTTCAGGTTTCTTTTGAAGGATTCCACTGTAGGTGAGAGTCTGATATGTTGGGGTAGCGAGTTCCAGAGTATAGGGGATGCACGCCAAAAATCCTGGAGGCGAGTGTGGGAAGAGGTGATAAGAGGAGAGAAGGAGGTCCTGTGAAGATCGAAGATTGCGTGTGGGGATGTATCGGGAAAGTAGCTCAGAGATATAGGGAGGGGACCGGTTGTGGACGGCCTTGTATGTGTTGGTTAGTATTTTAAACTGAATTCGCTGGGCAATGGGGAGCCGGTGCAGGGACTGGCAGAGGGGAGAGGACGAGGAGTAACAGGGTGAGAGGTGGATTAGTCGGGCAGCAGCGTTGAGGATAGATTGTAGGGGTGCGAGAGAGCTATCACAATCACAATCATCCCAAAACTTGATTTGATTTTTGAGGTGTCATGTGGCTAAAAACCTTTGTTTTCAATCTGGGTTTTATGTCCCTTCCACGTGCCACAGATTGGAGCTGGGTAGAAATTTGATCATCTGCAGATCTTAGCAAGAACTGCTACTTTCTCAGTTTGCAGAATTTTTTTTTCGAGTTATCATTTCAATGTTGAGAAATGTATCTCTTGGACACCCATTTTAATATCTATGTAGCCTGTAGATATTTCAGTCATAGATTTTCATGATTTGTAGAATATTTCTATGTTAAAGTCATAAGCCCCTGACTAGATAACTCTCTGATAGACAGGCCATAATTGCCACCAATCATTAATCTTGACAGCCACAGAATTATAGAGCAGAAGCTGTACATTGCATGGAGCAGGTAGGGGGCACCTGTAAAGGTTTTGCATAGCCCTGAACCTCTGAGTACTAACCCTTCAGCTAATTGTTCTGTAAATGCTCATGCTTGTCTATAAGGTACACCACCCCATGACATTCTAAAGTGTCAGTAAAACATACCGTCATTAAGATTTTATGGTCAATGCAGTAAAAATAAATTATTTAAGGCGCACTATCCCTATAAATATTAAATAACAGTTTGAATGTGAATTCATTGCTGATAGTATAGAAATGTTAGTGGCGGTGCAAAGTGGAGAACATCACCGGATCCTTAGGCTGTCCTCACCCAGAACTGTCTAAGAAATCTGCCCACAGCAACCAATCACAGCACAGCATTCATTTTTTTGTAGCACAATAAGAAAGGAAAGCTGCGCTGTGATTGGTTGCAGATTTTCTTTTAGAAAGCTTTGGGGGTATCAGTAAGACAATAGTATTTCTCACCTATATGGTCTACAGCATGATCTTGGTACATACACTGACAAGCAAAAGGGTAACAATGTTTTGAACTTTTGACTTTCAGGCTCCATATCTCACCATCCACTACAGCTTCGAATTTGAGACTCACATCATTTTATAGACAATCATCTTGGCTATCTCATACATAAATTGGACTTGCAGCTATTTAGCATATGATTAGTTAAGCAGATTCTTGTCATGTAACTGCATTGTTACTGTTTTGCTCCTGGTGGTGGAAAAATATTTTTCTTCTTGTATACTACACATTACAACCTGTTCTCACATTCCATAATAGCTCCGTGTGATATTAGGTTGATTCCCAAGCGAAAGGTCACTGGTTCAAAGAAGAAGATTTCCCAAGAAAAGACAAACAGCATCATCCAGCTCATTGATAGCGGTATCTTGACCAGGAAAATTGCCAAACTGCATCATGTGAGTGCCATGATAGTTGGAAGAATATGAAATTAAATCCATCCATCCATTGCAACGCCAAGAGGTGGACGTCTAGGCAAAATATCGGAGTCAACAAGTCGGCTCATCACAAGGTCTATCAGTTTTGGCGCAACAAACGTGGCAGTGGAGGTGGCTCATATGCTTCGTAATAGTGAGATCACAGATGTCCATGCAAACACTGTGCAACGTGCATTACACAAGTCTGGAATGGAGGCCCAAAAAATGGTGAAGAAGCCTCGACTTCAATATCATCATAAGAAGCGTTGGCTCGAGTTTACAGAAAAGTACAAACAGTGGACAGTAGAAGATTGGAAACTGGTGATTTGTGGCGATGAGAAGAAAGTCAATAGACTGGGCTCTGATGGGTACAAATGGGTCTGAAAATAAGGGAGGAAAAGGGGGCTAATGGACCCATAAATTGAAGGAAGTTCTGTGGAGGAAGACTTATGATATGGAGTTGTTTCACAGCCAAAAGCGTTGGATACTTGACCAGGATCGATGTTGGTCTCAATGCTGAGCTATAAGTGAGTATCCTACAAGACAAGTTACTTCATACACTCGAGTACTATAGGTATATAAAGGACGACATAGTGTTCTAGCAGGACAACGACCCAAAGCATGCGTTAAGATTGGCGAAAAATTGGTTCATTTACAATGAAGTAGAGGTGCTGGATTGGCCCCACAGTCCTCAGACCTCAACCCAATCGAACGCTTGTGGGTAGAGTTGAAGAAGAAGTTGTATTCGTACCCAAGTGAGTTGACCAGTATGCACCAACCTTGGCAAAGTGTAGAAGAGACCTGCAAACAGATTTCCGTAAAAAGATATGCTTAAATCTGATCGAGACCATGCCCAGAAAGATTCAGGCAATAGTGAAAGCAAAAGATGGATTTAGAAAATATAAAAAAAAATACTAAAAATAAAAATTTAGAATTTTAGGAGCAAAACAGTAACAATGCAGTCACATGACAATAATCTGCATAACTAATCATATGCTAAATTGTTGCAAGTCCAATTTATGTGGAGCATCTAAAACCCCGCTCCTAGTAACACCCCAACTTTGCCCAGAAACCCCGCCCATTTTCGGCCTGGGACATTCTGAATTTGACAACAGGAGGGTGGTCCATCGCCGAAAGTAACCTGTAATGATCTGATAAGATTCCCAGAGAAAGACATGGTTTAACCACTTTTTCCATGACTTTGATTAGGGTCAAGGATAGTGTTGAGCGAACCCGAACGGAAAAGTTTGTGTCCTTACTAAACTTTGTGAGTTCGGGTACACAGATCCAAATCCGAACTTTGGACCCGAATCTGAACTTCGGGGTTCAGACATTTAGTAAGGCTTGTTGAAAGGCTGCAGGGCAGCCAATCAACAAGCTTTTACGCTGTGGGCACTTAGAAGCCATCACAGCCATGCCTAGTAATGGCATGGCTGTGATTGGCCTGTGCATCATGTGACCCAGCCTCTATATAAGCTGGATCATGTGTAGCACCGCCCATCAGCTCTGAGTAGTGCAGGGACAGGAAGCAGGCAGCTGAAGCGAGGGAGAGCGTTAGGAATCTGGCTATTTGTTTTGTGGGTGACCTATAATGATTTTTTGTGAGTGCTATATACCAGCTTTGCACCCCTGACACAAAAATATAATAATAAAGCTGGCTGTTAATTCTGTGGGTGACCTATAGCGATTTTTGTGGGTGCAATGCACCATCTTTGTACCCCTGACACAAAAATATAATAGTAAATCCGCCTGTTAGTTCGATGGGTGACATATACCCATTTTTGGTGTGAGATACATCTGCACTTTATACGTGACAGGGAAATTAAAATAGTTAATCTGACTGTTAGTTTGGCCAGTGACATACCCGTTTTTGGTGTGAGATACACATGCACTGCATGTGACAGGGAAATTAATATAGTTAATCTGACTGTTAGTTCGGCTGGTGAAATATACCCATTTTTGGTGTGAGATACACATGCACTGCATATGTGACAGGAAAATTAATATAGTTAATCAGTCTGTTAGTTTGGTGGGGGACATATAACCATTTTTGGTGTGAGATACACGTGCACTTTATACGTGACAGAGAAATTAATATAGTTAATCTGTCTGTTAGTTCGGTGGGTGACCTCAAAGAATGAGAAGAGCATGAAATAGGGGACGTGGTCCTGGTTGTGGTGCTGATGGTGCTGGTGGAGCTTCTGTTGCAGGGAGAGGACGTGGTCGATCTGTGCCAGCTACACGCCCAAATGAAACACCTTCCTCAGGTGCATGTAGGCGACATGACGTTCAGCGTCATTTTGTAGGCCCTGTAGGGGATTAGCTCTTATTCGGGGGTCATTCTCACAGACTTCGCCACGGACACCAGATTGAAGTCCAAACAATGCTTTATTTTCAAGCACAAAACAGCAACCAAAACATAATTTGCAAACATAAATCCTCGGCCGTCTGGCCACTGACTAAACAGTCCTTCCCTCTCTATCGGGATCTGGGTCGACCACCCAGCTCCCCAAAACATATCACCAGTGCTTACCCACACACAGGGTTAGAGGGTCCCGGCTCCCACAGTCCTCGACACAGCCTGCTCCTTTCCCAGGCTAAGAGCCACACTCAAGTCCAGCAACAGGATTAAATAGCATCCCTGGACATGAGCATTGTCAAAAATCCCAGACTGGAGCATGGGGAACAGGCACCCACCCAGCACATTGCCTGTTCCCAGTAAAAGCCCGCCCTGGACTAGCTGGAGCCAGCTAAGTTAACTATCTTGGTGTCCACCAACTAACTTAGTGGCCACCTATATGTAGGGCCTTTACTCCACCAAGGCCGGGCCCCTTGGTGACACGCTCCTGGTGCAAACAACACCCCTTTTCAATGCTTTCCCGGGGCTTTACTACACCCTTCCTATTCAGATTGCCACAGCCTGAATACCGGTGTACGCATGAACAAGTAGAGGGGGTAGTAGATTGGATGGCTGACAGTGCCTCCAGTTTCTTCACATTGTCTCCCACCCGGTCGCCTGCTGAAACCACAGAGTTGGAACCTGCAGCCCATGGGCATCTGTCTTTCACCTCACCCCCTTGCAAATCAGCCAAGCAGTCTGAGCCCCAATTCATGCCGCAGTCTCTCATGCTTTTTGATGACTCTGCTGGCGGGGTTTCCGTGAGCCATCCACCTAGCCCTGCCCCAGAAGGGAAGGAGATTGAGTGCACTGATGCCCAACCACTTATGTTTTAGGATGTGGATATGGGAGGATCACCGCAGCATGTCTCTGATGATCATGATGAAAGACAGGTGCCAACTACTGCGGCTTTCTGCAGTGTGCAAACCGGCAAGGAGGGCAGGGGTGAAGAGTGGGTGAAAGATGATATGGAGGATGATGAGGTCCTAGACCCCACATGGAATCAAGGTCATGCAAGGTACGTGTGCAGTTCGGAGGAAGAGGTGGTAGTCACACAGCGCAAGACGCACAGCAAAAGAGGGAGGAGGGTGTAAAAGCAGAGTGGCTGTCCCCTAGCCAGTATGCCTGCTACTGCCCACCGCACCCAGGGACTGAGCACACCAAAGCCAGCTCCATGAAGTTCCCTGGCGGGGCAGTTCTTCAAACAATGTGCTGATGACTAGATGCAAGTGGTTTGAACGATGTGCATTCAGAGCCTGAAGCGAGGCATAAACGTTCTAAACCTGAGCACAACCTGCATGACCAGGCATCTATATGCAAAGCACACAACACCACCATCTCCACCACCGTCAACCAGCATGTCCACACTGTCCCATGGAAGTGTTCAGCTGTCCCTCCCCCAAACACTGGAGAGTAAGAGAAAGTACCCACCTACCCACCAGCAATCCCTGGCCCTGAATGCCAGCAGTTCAAAATTCCTGGTCTTTGAAATGCTGTCATTACGTCTGGTAGAGATAGAGACTTTTAAAAACCTTATGGCGGTGGCTGTCTCACAGTATGTGGTTCCCAGTCACCACTACTTTTCCAGACGAGCCATCCCTGCCCTGCACAACCAAGTGGAGGATAAAATCAGGTGTGCACTGTACAACTCTATCTGTGGCAAGGTCCACATAACTACAGATATGTAGACCAGTAAGCACGGGCAGGGACATTATGTCTCCCTTACTGCACACTGGGTAAATGCAGCGCCGGCTAGGCCTAAGGCGGATAGCAGTTTGGTGCATGTCTTACCGCCACTAAGTATTACAGGACTATTTCTCATTGCCTCCTGTTGCCTTCTCTTCCTACTCCGCTTCCTCCTCTACCACCTCCTCATCCGGTCAGCGTAACACCTGCACTACCAACTTTAGCACAGCCAGAGGGGAACGACAGCAGGCTGTTTTGAAACTCATCTGTTTGGGGGAAACACCCAACACAGCAGGAGCTATGGACGGGCATGGAACAACAGACCGATGAGTGGTCCACCCAGGGCACAGTTCTGCAGGATGAGGAGGAGGAGGATGAGGAGGAGGAAGAACCGTCTTCACAGTAGGGTGGGACCCAAAGCAGCAGGGGATACAGAGGACACAGACGATACACCTACCACAGAGGACAGCTTGTTGTTGCCTCTGGGCAGCCTAGCACACATGAGCGACTACATACTGCAGTGCCTGCACAACGACCACCAAGTTGCCCACATTCTAACCAGTGCTGATTACTGGGTGGCCACCCTGCTGGATCCCCACTACAAGGACAACATGCTGTCCTTAATTCCGTCACTGGAGCGTGATCGGAAGATGCGCGAGTACAAGCGCACGCTGGTAGACGCGCTGATGGCATTCACACCTGACAGCGGGGCTCAGTGGAAGCACAAGGCTAAGGCAGAGGAGGAGGAGAAAGATGTTGTCAACGTAGCTGGGGCACCGCCAGCACCTCAGAAGGGAGGGTTAGCATGGCCAAAATGTGGAAAAGCTTTGTCAGCACTCCACAACAACCAGCACCACCAGCTGATACGGAACATCTTAGCTGGATGCAGCATTTCAGCAACATGGTGGAACAGTACGTGTGCACACGCCTCCACGTATTGACTGATGGGTCTGCCCCATTCATCTTCTGGGTCTCCAAATTGGGCACACGGCCTGAGCTTGCCCTTTACACCTTGGAGGTGCTAGCCTGCCCTGCAGCCAGTGTATTGTCTGAACGTGTATGTGTGTGGGGGGGGGGGTAATCACTGATAAGCGCAGCCACCTGTCCACAACTAATGTGGACAAGTTCACATTCATTAAAATGAACCAGGCATGGATCCCACAGGACTTGTCCATACCTTGTGCTGTGTAGACATTGTTATACTCCAGCGCACTTTTTCTTTGCATTCTCTTTTCTATTTCCCAATGTTTTGTGGGTCTTCCCAAATTTATAAAAAAATAAAAATAAAAAAAACAACAAAAACAGTTTTAGCTACCTCCTCCTCCACCGCCGCTTCCACCTACACCACCACGTCCACCGCTCTTCTGCGTAGGTGGAGCAGTGGTCACACATGTTGGCTGAAACTCCATTTAGCTCTATGGGGCTGCTGGAATTAGCCGATCGCTTTTACTCGGCTATCTCCAGCAATACCATAGGGTTGAATCGAGAAGTGGAAAAATAGGGAGCACAGGCCCTATTTATCATTCATGATCATTAGGGGCCCTATTAGTCAGACTCCTTATCCTCAAATCAGATCCTTTACCCTAGCCTGTAAATAGGGGATAAGTTGTCTTCATAGGACAATCCATTTAATTTTCTAGATAATATTAGACCATAATATGACAATAGGAGGAACTGAAGGTTCAGATGCGACTTTCCCTACCTTTCTTATTGGCTTGGCATATCCTGAAATGAATAGAATGAGATGAATAGCTTTGGGGAAAAAGAAGTGATTCTGTGATACTCTGGAATTGTTTACGCAGGTTTAGTAACTGTGCGATGCTGCTTCTCCCATAAATCAGCCATGTTTTTCTTATCTTGAGTAACCCTTCTAAAACATTTTTTGCCTTTTCTACCCCTTTAACTAAACATACATCTGTCAAGCAGTCACTTGACCATACAGCTTGCTGGAATGCAGATCAATCACAACTTTGTAATAAAGCTTTCAAAAATTTATAAAATCAAAATTCCCTTGCACATCCAGCATTAGAAGGCTATTTTTTTCAAAAACAGTGCTAAACCTGTCCACTGGTTGTGTGTGGTATTGCAGTTTAGCCCCCATTCACTTCATTAGAGCCATGCTACAATACTGGACACAGCCCACAGACAGGTGTGGTGCTGAATTTAGAAGAAGCAGCCATGTTTTTATATTATGGACAACCTCTTTAAAGAGAGCCTCCTCTTATTGTGTCAGTGACTTGATAATTAAAGGGGTTGTGCCAAGTTTCAAACTTATCCTTTGTCCAAAGGATATGTGATAACTGGTGGGAGTGCAACAGCTGGAACCTTATCATCTATGTCCCCCTGTCCCCTCTCCTAACGGAACAGTAGGTTGAGCATGCGCCATACCACTTCATTCATTCTATATTGGACTGCTGGAGATAGCTGAATACAGTGCTCTGCTATCTACAATAGTCCCATAGAGAATGACGTCTATCCTGATTAATTTCTTCATAACAATGGTAGCTCTATTTCATTGATACACAGCTCCAAATCTTTCTATTAGATTAGTCCAAGTCCATGTGTCTGCTAGAGTAAGATTCACTTTATTATGCTGTTTTAATGTGAATTCAAAGATTCAAAAATAAATCGTCTTACAAAGGCTAAGTGATAAAATATCTACTGAGTGTGATTAGATGTATTAACCCCTTCAGCCCCTGGTGATTTTCCATTTTTGTTTCTACTCCCTGTCTTCCCGGAGCCACAACTTGTTTTAAATTTTTCTGTTCACATAGTCAGCTCGTTTTTTGCGGGACAAGTTGTACTTTTAAATTACACCATTTACTATTTATTTTTATTTTTTTACTTTTTCTAGTGAAACCCTAAGTGGCAATAATATGCAACCATTAGATTGCATCTTGTATACTCTATAAATCATATCTATACATTATAGAATATTGAATTCCACCGCAGTTCTGCCACCTATAGGCCTGCATTGGAATATACTAATAATCGTATTGTAAGCCTATTACAGGCTTAGGCCTATTACTAGTACAGGCTGCCTTCCCTGATCTCATCCAAACCCTTCTAACACAATGCACAGCAGAAAATGAAACCTATGCCAGCTGGTCTTGATTTATGCTATAATTTATGCCAGTTCCTGACGTCAATTAAGTAAATTTGCCGGACTAATAGAGCCCCCTCCCCTCTTTGGCTAAGCATCGCTGACTTCTCTGAAAGTTGACAAGAACTGCAGAAAACTGCCTCTCCTGTAAAACTGATTGCTTTGGATAGACACAAAAACGTTGCCTAGAAAGAGGAATAGTAATAAATGGCATGGCATAATCCTTGAACAAATTCTAGGAATGGATTTGCCTGCTCATCACTTCTCTGCAAATGTCATACATTTGTATGTGCATGAATTAGAAATGTCGCCATTGATTTTAATTATGTTCACCTTTTATTTACAGATGATATAACCACCTACTACATGCAGCCTGAAGACAAGCTTTCTTCTGTGGTACCCTTCTCAGATAATGGCATCACAGAAGGGCAGACTAGGGCAGCACAGAAATGACGTTACATTGATTGCACAGTATTCATCTATTTAATGGTTCCTACTTATACAGATTCTCTACAGCAGCCCATGAGTCACAGGTACTCTTGGTGCCGCCATGTGGTGCCTTTCTACAGCACAGTATTAGGAAGGCATAAGGCTCAGTTCACATGAATTAGTTATGTAAACACATTCAGTGTATGTGTAGTACCCCAGACCTGTACCACAATTTGTATATAGTTTGCATTGTTATGTATTTTGTAGTGTTTTATTGTTATCTGGCCATATGTTCCAGCAGGATATGGATGGCAAAGGGTAAACAAGGAACAGGGCTAACCATTCTGTTCCTTAACTCTTGGTTGGAGTGGGCTGGTTCTGCTTCCTGCCAGGAGAGGGGGGAGGGGTAATTTCCAGAGACAGAAGGGAGAGGAAGGATATTGCAGAGCTCCTGAACTACAATCTGTGGTTCCTTACTCATGACAGAGTAAGGACCTAAAATGTATATTGGTCCGAAAGGTGTAGAACATTTCTGCATATGAATTGAGATGATGGAAGATTTTATTCGTCAATAAAGTGCCACCGTTTGTCTGCTGAGCCGTACTATCGTTTTTTAATATATTAGTACTGTTCTGGATGGCAGAGTGCCTGCTATACAAAACCTTTCACATTTTGTTGAATATATTTTGTTTTTCTACTGAAATAATAACTGCAGAAGTGAAATGCGTATATATTTTTCTTTCTGTACTGAAATAGGCCACTAAACGCTTTCAACACATATAACTGCAGAAGTGAACTGAGAATATATTTTTATTCTTGTTCTGAAATAGGCCACTAAACGCTTTTGCTACAAATAAATGCACCAGTGAAGTGTGTATATATTTTTCTTTTTGTACTGAAATACGTCACTGAACGCTTTCACCACATATAACAGCAGAAGTGAACTGCGTATATATTTTTCTTTTTGTAATGAAATACTCAACTGAATGCTTTCTTCAAATATAGCTGCAGAAGTGAACTGCGTATATATTTTTCTTTTTCTACTGAAATACTCCACTGAATGCTTTCACCACATATAGCTGCAGAAGTGAACTGAGAATATATTTTTCTTTTTGTAATAAAATACGCCACTAAACGCTTTTAACACATATAGCTGCAGAAGTGAACTGCGATTATTTTTATTTTTCCACGGATGTAAGCCATTAAAGGCTTTTCAACATAGCACATGCACCCCAAGAACAAATTGCTGGAATGAAAGAGCTGTATTATGGCTATTTCGATCCCCAAATTATCTTTCCCTGCACTTGTAAATCGCTTTTCTAGCACTGTCCCTAGGGCCTTCTGACGTCTCTCCCTGCACTAAAATGCTGTGAAATGACCCCTCCCTATCCTTTCCCTGCACTTATAAATCATTTTTTCAGTTTTTTTTTTCACAATGAGGTTTTTCCAATTGCTGTCCCTAGTGCCTTCTCACGTCCCTGCACTCAGAACACTGGAAAATGATTCTAAGATGGCCGCCGTATTTATAGGGCTGTGACATCACAAGGCTGGCTGCTGATTGGCTGCGTGCATGCATGTCCATCTGGGTGATCCCGCCTTCCCAGGGTTCCTGGCCCAATGTCCTCAGTCCTCACACGTGTGGCCACCCTTATAGGAAAAATTGTGATTCATTTCCACGAAGCACGAGGAAATTCGCATTCGTTGTAAATCGAATTTTTCCTGAAATTCGGATCAAATTCCATTTCGTCAGCTTCGATTCGCTCATCTCTACTGGGGATAGGGCATCAGTATTAAACACTCAGACAACCTCTCTGGGGGCAATTTTTTACATTTGTATTTTACTTATTTTTGGCTAAAAATCATTTTATCAATTGGTCTTTACTAAAAATATTGAGCCCTTGTGTCACAAAGGGTTAACTGTTTTTCGGTCTGTGTGAATCATACTTTTTACTTCACTTTTTCTCTGTCATCTAATGAACCTCATCTGTAAATTACTAAAAGGTCATAAACACCTATTTAAGTCACATTCTTATAAATAACATAACAGTTGAGCTATAATGAGAGTTTATAAGGTTAGAAAGCAGAGATAAGGAGCCCATCAGGTGAGCTGGCTGATGGAACTGAGTGAAAATTTAGATTCTGCTACTAGATAAACTCAAGGCTGCACAAAGACAATGGTTCAAATTTTTTTGAAATTTTGAAAAAATGACCAATTGAAAAAATGATTTTTAGCTCACAATCAGTATAATGCAATAATAAAAGAATTGCCCCCAAAGGTGTACATAGCCTTTCAACACAATGCCAAGAGCAAGCACTGGCTTTCTAATGTGGCTTTTGAAAGCAGAGAATCTACAGTACTTTTACAGTGCAACACATTTCCAAACTTCACACAGGCCATTATCAGGACTCAAGTAGCAAGGCTTGCTACTAAATACCATGCTAATGGTTCTGAACCATAATTTTAAGTTGAGCCTCATTCACATGACTAAGGTTGATTGGCGCCCTACGCAAAACTTCTATTGATGCCCTCCCACTTATACCATATAGTACCCAAATAATGCACTGTGGAGTACCCAAATACCACTGCCACAAACAGTATCCAGTGAAGGGCACCGAGGACATTAGAGACAGTGGTACTTCTTAAAGTAGCAGCAGGTAATGTGAACTGTGCACAGGTCATGTATCCCTAAGGCCACCCCTGGTCATATGGTTACCATAGCATCTAATGAGCCTACATTTGTGCCCCTCTAACTTTAAAAGGGGTCACATGGAGATTCATATAATTAAAAAAATAAAAAATCAAGATGACACGTTATGAAGATATTATCTTTGAGGAGCATATGGCACCTTACAGAAGCAACATATTAAGGCACACAAAGTGTGTAAGGACCATTGAGGATTCTTTTTGGCGGCAAAAGCTTTGTAAATGCTATAATAATATATTGGTAGTTGTTTTGCTATATAAAAATCACCAAGAAGAATAATATAATAAATAACAAGGCACATATAAAAATAGACTATAGATTTTACAGACTGTAAATGACTGTAAATGAGATATACTGTGAGTTAACCTGGAATACATTGGCTATAAACCGTCCTTACCTACTAAAGATTGTAAAGCTCAATTAGCTGGTTTTATCTGAGATACCGGGTTTCCTTACTCAAGCAATTTCTTCCCAAGGTCATACTGAAATTCTAACGAGATGGATAAGAATGGCTGAGGGAACTATATGAATTCTCAGGGTTAGCGCCTGTGAGATTCTCTTCAAGAAACAGACTCCATGACTCTTCTAGTCTAAAATAAATACAAGTCAGAAAGAGCAGGCCGTATTACCATGAATCCCAACTCTAATCTCTTCTCACTTCAAATTACTTCCAACCATTGTATATACTGCAGTATCCCACTGCTAAGGCTGTGGATCCTCTGCAAATGGGTCTTCATATGCATTTTGTATGTGTATGCTGCAAAAAGATCAAAAATGCAATTTATTGTGTCTTTATGCATTTCCTTTATAAAAAAAAAAAAAAAGGGAGTATGGAGTTAACAGTCCATAACAACCAGCCATAAGGTGGGGCTCAGCCTTCTCCCTTAGGGAGGAGGAGTTCGATCAGTCGAGAGAGAGATAGATTTTAATTGGAGCAGAGCTAGCTGAAACGAACTCTAGATTAGTGATTTCGCGAACATAAAATTTTCAGTTCGCGAACAGCGAACGCGAACTTCCGCAAATGTTCGCGAACGGGCGAACCGGGTGAACCGCCATAGACTTCAATTGGCAGGCGAATTTTAAAACCCACAGGGACTCTTTCTGGCCACAATAGTGATGGGAAAGTTGTTTCAAGGGGTCTAACACCTGGACTGTGGCATGCCGGAGGGGGATCTATGGCAAAACTCCCATGGAAAATTACGTAGTGGACGCAGAGTCGGGTTTTAATCCATAAAGGGCATAAATCAACTAACATTCCTAAATTGTTTGGAATAACGTGCTTTAAAACATCCAGTGTGTGTATACGATCAGGTATGATGTTGTATCGATCAGGTAGTGTAAGGGTTACGCCCGCTTCACTGACATTGACAGACCAAACTCCCCTTTTAATGCACCGCAAACAGTTCATTTGCACAACCACAAACTCCCCATTTGCACAAGGTTGGATACCAAGCTAGCCATGTCCCGGTGATGTCATTGAAGGTTTCTTCCTCCACCCAGCCACGTACAACACCAAAGGTGAATTGAATTGATTTTTCGAACGGGGAGATGGTTAAAAAAAACGCTGGCTCCCTCCCCTTTGTTTTTATCCACGGTCACTACGTCTGCGCCGTGCAATTTACTGTCACACCCGATATGAGTGGTATTTTCTGTAGTACTATTCTCATCAGTTTAATCCCTCTAACGTCCCCAATCTGGGGGCCATTTATTGAATAGATTTTTCGAACAGGGAGATGGTTAAAAAAACGCTGGCTCCCTCCACTCTGTTTTAATCCACGGTCACTGCGTCTGCGCTGTGCAATTTACTGTCACACCCGATATGAGTGGTATTTTCTGTAGTACTATTCTCATCAGTTTAATCCCTCTAACGTCCCCGACTCCCCAATCTGGGGCCATTTATTAAATAGATTTTTCGAACGGGGAGATGGTTAAAAAAACGCTGGCTCCCTCCACTCTGTTTTAAACCACGGTGACTGCGTCTGCGCCGTGCAATTTACTGTCACACCCGATATGAGTGGTATTTTCTATAGTACTATTCTCATCAGTTTAATCCCTCTAACGTCCCCAATCTGGGGGCCATTTATTGAATAGATTTTTCGAACGGGGAGATGGTTAAAAAAACGCTGGCTCCCTCCACTTTGTTTTAAACCACGGTGACTGCGTCTGCGCCGTGCAATTTACTGTCACACCCGATATGCAGTGGCGTTGCGAGGGGGGTGCGGGGGGTGCGGTCCGCACCGGGTGACACCAGTCTGATGGGGTGTCACCAGGGGCGGACTGACTATTGGCAAACGCGTGACGGAGATGAGCGCTTGCATTGCGCTCATCTCCGTGCAGAGCAGCAGCAGAGGAGGGAGAGGCGTGTCCTCTCTCTCCCTGTTCCTCTGTTAGGCTGCCAGCACTAGGCCGGCAGCCTATCAGAGGCCGGCTCCGGCGGCGCAATGACGTCATCGCGCTGCCGGAGCCGTACAGCTCGAGACACAGGCCGGAAGAGGCCTGCATCGCATCGCTGGAGGTAAGTACAAGTGTTCTTTTTTTTTTTTTTTTTTTTTTTTTGGGACTACTGGCACCTAAAGGGGGCTACTGCCACTAACGGGGGCTACTGGCACATAAAGGGGGCTACTGGCACATAAAGGGGGCTCTGGCACTAAAGGAGGCTACTGGCACCTAAAGGGGGCTACTGACACCTAAAGGGGGCTACTGGCACCTAAAGGGGGCTACTGGCACTAAAGGGGGCTACTGGCACTAAAGGGGGCTACTGGCACATAAAGGGGACGGCTACTGGCACTAAAGGGGCTACTGGCACTAAAGGGGCTACTGACACATAAAGGGGCTACTGGCACTAAAGGGGCTACTGGCACTAAAGGGGGCTACTGGCACTAAAGGGGCTACTGGCACACAAAGAGTGCTACTGGCACTAAAGGGGCTACTGGCACTAAAGGGGCTACTGACACATAAAGGGGCTACTGGCACATAAAGGGTGCTACTGGCACTAAAGGGGGCTACTGGCACATAAAGAGTGCTACTGGCACTAAAGGGGGCTACTGGCACACAAAGGGTGCTACTGGCACTAAAGGGGGCTACTGGCACTAAAGGGGGCTACTGGCACATAAAGGGGATGGCTACTGGCACTAAAGGGTGCTACTGGCACTAAAGGGGGCTACTGGCACACAAAGGGTGCTACTGGCACTAAAGGGGGCTACTGGCACTAAAGGGGGCTACTGGCACATAAAGGGGACGGCTACTGGCACTAAAGGGTGCTACTGGCACTAAAGGGTGCTACTGGCACTAAAGGGGGCTACTGGCACACAAAGGGTGCTACTGGCACTAAAGGGTGCTACTGGCACTAAAGGGGGCTACTGGCACACAAAGGGTGCTACTGGCACTAAAGGGTGCTACTGGCACTAAAGGGGGCTACTGGCATATAAAGGGGACGGCTACTGGCACTAAAGGGTGCTACTGGCACTAAAGGGGGCTACTGGCACACAAAGGGTGCTACTGGCACTAAAGGGGGCTACTGGCACTAAAGGGGGCTACTGGCACATAAAGGGGACGGCTACTGGCACTAAAGGGTGCTACTGGCACTAAAGGGTGCTACTGGCACTAAAGGGGGCTACTGGCACTAAAGGGGGCTACTGGCACTAAGGGGGGCTACTGGCACTAACGGGGGCTACTGGCACATAAAGGGGACGGCTACTGGCACATAAAGGGGACGGCTACTGGCACATAAAGGGGACGGCTACTGGCACATGAGGGGGGACTAATGGCACATGAGGGGGGCCTAATGGCACATGAGGGGAGATGGCTACTGGCACATAAGGGGAGACGGCTACTGGCACATATGGGGGGGGCTACTGGCACACAATAAGGGGGGGGGCTACTGGCACATGTGGGGAGGCACAAGAGAGGCACTTATTACTAGCACATGTGGTGGCATGGAGAGGCACGTGTTACTGGCACATTATTATGGGGCACTATGTGCGCCTCAATCCTAGGGGTGAGGAAAGAGAAATTATGGGGGACAATCACAAAATGTCTGTTTGTGCCATGGAGCCTGGAGGGGAAGAAAAGAAATGTGCCACCCATGGGGGGATGACATGATGAGGGGACAATGATGAAGAGAGGGACACATGTTGGAATCTGTGCCATGGGGGAGGTGACATCATGTACCCCCTGGCACAGTCAGACTTCAACATTGTCCCTCATCATGTCACCCCCGATGGTACAGACTCCAACATTTCCCCATTGGGGACCATGAAGGATCGGAGCTGACGGCTGACATGGGGGCATGATGGATGGGGGCTGACGGCTGACACGGGGGCTGATCTGAGGTGTGATTAACATTGGTGGTCTGACCTGAGGTATAGTGGAAAATATTGTTTCTTATTATACTCCTCTAAAACCTATGTGTGTGTTATAGTCTTATAGGGCGAAAAGTACAGTCTTCAAGCAATTGAAGCATAGCGAAGATACCAGGACCACACAGAGGAGAAGCCAGCTGCTGCACACAGGACCAGGACCAGGTGAGCTGCGGGCGGGGGGTCGCCAAGATGTAGCTTCGCTTGAGCTTGCACCGGCCCAGGTCACATCACTCACACAGGCACAGCACAGCCTGAACCAGCCCAGACTTGTTGCTCATGTTAATGGCTGCTATAACATTGCACCATCCTTCTGAACATACATCTGTCATCCGCCTTACCTCATGATCCTGGAGCTGTGCTGTACAGTGGCCGCCGAGCTCTACAGCACAGCTCCAGGATCATGAGGTAAGGCGGATGACAGATGTGTATGTTCAGAAGGATGGTGCAATGTTATAGCATCCATTAACATAACAGCAGCAATTCCTCTTTAGTTATATGTGAAGACACTTCGTACACACCGGACTGTAAGTGAATTAATAACTAAGGCCCCTTTCACACTACCGTTGTGAGGATCCGGCGTGCAGTTCCGTCGCTGGAAATGCCCACCGGATCCCTCACAACGCAACACACCTGAAAACATTTGAAGACTGATCAGTCTTCAAAATGCTTTCAGTGTTACTATGGCAGCCAGGACGCTACTAAAGTCCCGGCTGCTATGAAAAAGTAGTGGGGAGCCAGGGGAGAAGCTACTTACCTTCCGTGTGGCTCCTGGGGCGCTCCACAATGACGTCACAGCGCCCCTACGTCGCATGATTTATCCATGTGATGTAGGGGCGCTGTGACGTCATTGTGGAGCACCCTGGGAGACGCACGGACGGTAAGTAGCTCCTCTCCTGTCTCCCCACTACTTTTCCATGGCAGCCGGGACTTTAGTAGCGTCCTGGCTGCCATGGTTACCATTCAGAAAGGTAAACGTCAGATCCGGCGATGCGCCGAAACAACATTTAGCTTAAAGTCGGATCCGGATTAATGCTTTTCAATGGGCATTAATTCCAGATCCGTCCTTGCGGCATGCCTTAAATTTTTTTGACCCAAGGAAAATCCGCAGCATGCTGTGGATTTTTCAACGGCAAAAAAACATTTGAATACTGAACTGAAGACATCCTGATGCATCCTGAACGGATTTCTCTCCATTCAAGATGCACTGGGACAATCCTGATCAGTATCTTTCCGTCTTAGAGCCCCGAGGACGGAACTCTAGCACGGAAAGGAAAAACGCAAGTGTGAAAGAGGCCTAAGCACTAGTGAGTATCTGTTATTTTTGGTTATGTGACACCATTTTCTACCGCACCGGGTGACACCAGCCCTAGCAATGCCACTGCCGATATGAGTGGTATTTTCTGTAGTACTATTCTCATCAGTTTAATCCCTGTTACGTCCCATATCAGGGATTGCCTTTTGTGAAAAAAAATTTAGGCCGGGTACCTTCGACTGCCTTCACAGTGACAGACCAAACTCTCATACACTAAACTAAATTGATTTCAGGAACCGGGAGATGGAAAAAGCAGCTTGGTCGGTCCTCTTACTCCCAAATTGGGGCACTGCGCGTGCACAGAGCAATGTGCTGTGACACCCTATATGAGTGGTGTCTTAACTAGTACTATTCCTATCAGTTTAATCCCTGTTACGGACCCTATCCGGTCGAAATGATTAACCATTGTCGAATTAGCGAACCATTACGACATCATGAAATAATTTAGTTCTGAGCTCTGTACTTGCTTTGTATTGGAATTGATGGGGATTTTTTTAATTGCCTGCATCATTTCTAATAAACTATTAAGAGACTTTATTATGATTTTTTATTTTATGTATTAAAAACCCATACAACATATAAAAAAAAAGGTAAATTAATGTTTTTTCTATGAAATATTATCCAGCCGTCCGATCGCTTTTGGTCTGACCCTAATGAAGCAACGGCCTTATCATCTGGGGTGTGGCAACATTGCCAACACACTTATAGAGGTGATGATGATTGCTTCATTGTGATACGCAAGCCCCTTCACCACAACAAGGTAACGATCACAAAGGGGAATTGACACTTGTATATGCCTTTTTTTTTGGTTTGTTTTTGCAGCCACAGTGCTGCACCATAGGACAGAAAAATTAGGCATGTACACATGCCAGAAAAATAATGGCACTGTTGCAGCCGCTATTGTAGCAGCGGCCGGAAAAATTTATGTTTTCCAGGCAGAAAAGTGACTAAAACATTGCGGCTTGAACCCTAGTTGGTGGTGGAGAATTAACGAAAGTCATCCGGTATGCAGACATTAAATACAGCAGCGTGGGGACCATTTTGAGGCCAAGGCATGTAATCAGGCCTTTTGTTAGTCAAACGTATCCCCCACTGTCAGTCCCTTCGGGATCCATGCCTCATTCATCTTTATGAAGGTGAGGTAATCAACACTTTTTTGACCGAGGCGACTTCTCTTGTCAGTGACAATGCCTCCTGCTGCACTGAACGTCCTTTCTGACAGGACACTTGAACCAGGGCGGGCCAGAAGTTCTATCGCGAACTGGGATAGCTCAGGCCACAGGTCAAGCCTGCACACCCAGTAGTGAAGGGGTTCATTGCTCCTCAGAGTGTCAATATCTGCTGTTAAGGCGAGGTAGTCTGCTACCTGTCGGTCGAGTCGTTCTCTAAGGCTGGATCCCGAAGGGCTGTGGCGATGAGTAGGACTGAAAAAGCTCCGCATGTCCTCCATCAACAACACATCTGTAAATCGTCCAGTCCTTGCCGCCGTGGTAGGAGGAGGATTACACTCACCTCTTCCCCTGTTAGATTCCCGTTGTGCTGTGACATCCCCCTTATAAGCTGTGTAAAGCATATTTTTTAGTTTGGTTTTGAACTGCTGCATCCTTTCCGACTTTCAGTAATTTGGTAACATTTCTGCCACTTTCTGCTTATATCGGGGGTCTAGTAGCGTGGCCACCCAGTACAGATCGTTCTCCTTTATCCTTTTTATACGTGGGTCCCTCAACAGACATGACAGCATGTTGTTTCGCCGCTGAATATCGGAAAAGTGCGCCATGGCCGTGTAGGAAGTACGCCTGAAATGGCCACACACCTTCCTGGCCTGCTTGAGGACATCCTGTAAGCCTGGGTACTTAGACACAAAACGTTGTACGATGAGATTCAACACATGTGCCATGCACGGCACATGTGACAACTTGCCCAAATGTACACATGCCAGAAAAATAATGGCACTGTTCTATTGTCACACACCACTTTGCCGATCTCCAGTTGGTGCGGGGTCAGCCACTGATCCACCTGTGCATTCAGGGCGGACAGGAGTGCTGTTCCTGTGTGGCTCTCTGCTTTCAGGCAAGTCAACCCCAAGATAGCGTGACACTGTCATATCCGGGATGTGGAATAGCCCCTGGGGAGCTGGGGGGAATCAGTTGATGTGCAGCCAGACGCCGCAGCAGAAGAGGACTCAGCCGAGGAGGATATCGAAGAGGATGGATCAGGAGTAGAGGAGGTGGCAGTAGGTCTGCCTGCAAGTCGTGGTGGTGTCACCAACTCCGCTGCGGAGCCACGCATTCCATGCTTGTCAGCCGTCAGCAGGTTGACCCAATGCGCAGTATACGTGATATACCTGCCCTGACCGTGATTTGCAGACCAGGTATCAGTGGTCAGATGGACCCTTGCCCCAACACTGTATGCCAGAGATGCCATGACTTCCTTTTCAATGACATGGTAGAGGTTTGGGATTGCCTTTTTTGAAAAAAAAATTCGTCCGGGTACCTTCCACTGTGGTGTCCCAATAGCGACAAATTTTTTGAAGGCCTCAGACTCTACCAGCTGGTATGGTAAAAGCTGGCGGGCTAAGAGTTCCGTCAAGCCAGCTGTCAGTCGCCGGGCAAGGGGGTGACTTTGTGACATTGGCTTCTTATGCTCAAACATGTCCTTGACAGACACCTGACTGTGGGCAGATGAGCAGGAACTGCTGAAGGTGAGAGATGGAGTGGCGGGTGGTTGAGAGGGGGCAGGGAGGACAGCAGTGGCTGACGTGGCTGAAGATGCTGGACCAGGAGGAGCATGGTGGCTTTGAGTTTGTGTGCTGCTTGTACTCATGTGTTGATCCCATAGGCGTTTGTGATGTGAGATCATGTGCCTTCGCAAAGCAGTTGTACCAAGGTGGGTGTTGGACTTCCCACGACTCAGTTTCTTTTGGCACAGGTTGCAAATGGCATTGCTTTTATCAGAGGCAGACACACAAAAAATGCCACACTGCTGAGCTTTGCAATGACGGCATTCTAGTGGTGGCAACAGCATGCGTTGACTGGCGTGCTGTCTGGCTGACCCCAGGTGCCGATACATGCTGTCTGACTGTGCCACTAACTCCTTGCGACGACCTCCCCTGCTTCCAACTCGTCTCCTCATTCTCTCTGTCTCCCCTTCAGAACTTTCCCCTCTTCTTCTCTTCGAGCAGGCACCCACGTGGCATCCGTGGACACATCGTCATCATCAACCGCTTCACTTGTATCTGACACCTCAGCAAAGGAAGCAGCAGCGGGTACAACATCATCATCATCATCATCACACTGTACGTCCATGTGTGTAATCCTGCCTGACTGAGACATATCCCCGTAATCTACATCATCTGGCAATAATGGTTGCGCATCACCAATTGCATCCAACTGATGTGTAAATAACTCCTCTGACGGATCAAGTGAAGCGGCTGTGGTGGTGGTAGTGGTGGTGGTGGCGACGGGCGGGTGCGTGGTAACTTGAGAGCAGGTGACCGAAGCTGAGCTGGAGGAGGATGGTGCGTCAAGGTTCTTAGCGGAAGCTGTTGAAGATTGGGTGTCCTGTCTAAGCCAGTCAACTACGTCCTCTGAATTTTTCGGGTTCAGGGTACGTGGCCTCTGAAAACTGGGCATTATTCCAGGGACAGTGGAAATCACAGCACCACGACCACGACGGCCCCTGCGGGTGGCCTGCCTCTGCCTGTCATTTTTTTTTAGATAAGTGGTACTACGCGTGCTAGGTACTGTGCCACCCGGTATGAGTGGTTGGCACTGGCAGTGGGCACACTACAGTCAGTGGAAGCGGGCCTGACACACACTGGCAGCAGGCAAGCAACTGAATTTAGACTACTGTCTAAAAATTAAATGCCTTATTTATCGGCAAGCTACTGTGCCACCCGGTATCAGTGGTTGGCACTGGCAGTGGGCACACTACAGTCAGTGGAAGTCAGCCTGACACACACTGGCAGGCAACTAACCTTAGATTAAAGTGTAAAAATTAAGTGCCTTTTTTTTATGCAAAGTCCTGTGCCACACGGGATGACAGGGGTGGGCACTGGCAGTGGGCACACTACAGTCAGTTGAAGTCGGCCTGACACACACTAGCAGCAGGCAAGCAGCTGAAATTACACTAAAGTGTAAAAATTAAATGCCTTTTTTATGCAAAGTCCTGTGCCAGCCGGTATGAGTGGTGGGCACTTGCAGTGGGCACACTACAGTCAGTGGAAGTCAGCCTGACACACACTGGCAGGCAACTAACCATAGATTAAAGTGTAGAAATTAAGTGCCTTTTTTTTATGCAAAGTCCTGTGCCACACGGGATGACATGGGTGGGCACTGGCAGTGGGCACACTACAGTCAGTTGAAGTCGGCCTGACACACTAGCAGCAGGCAAGCAGCTGAAATTACACTAAAGTGTAAAAATTAAATGCCTTTTTTATGCAAAGTCCTGTGCCAGCCGGTATGAGTGGTGGGCACTGGCAGTGGGCACACTACAGTCAGTGGAAGTCAGCCTGACACACACTGGCAGGCAACTAACCTTAGATTAAAGTGTAAAAATTAAATGCCTTTTTTTTATGCAAAGTCCTGTGCCACACGGGATGACAGGGGTGGGCACTGGCAGTGGGCACACTACAGTCTGTGGGCCTGCAGCTCCTCACACACAGGCAGGCCAGGCAACTGCAATATGTATATAAAGGAAAAAAAAAGCAGACTAATGTTGCAGCCCTAAAAAGGGCTTTTTGGGGTGCTGTCAGGACGCTGTCCTTACAGCAGAGATCAGATGAGTCTTTCAGGACTGGAGTGGACACTGAATTCACTAGCCTAGCTATCGATTTCCCTATTAAATCAGCAGCTACTATACTCTCCTTCCTCTCACTAAGACTGCAGCTTCAGAATGAATTTAAAATGGATGCTGTGCAGGAGATGGGAGGTTCTGGGAGGGAGGATATGCTGCTGATTGGCTGGAATGTGTCTGCTCACTGTGAGGTACAGGGTCAAAGTTTGCTCAATGATGATGTATAGGGGGCGGACCGAACATCGCATGTGTTCGCCCGTTGAGGCGAACGCGAACAAGCTATGTTCGCCGGGAACTGTTCGCCGGCGGATAGTTCGGGCCATCTCTATTTATGGGACCAGATGAAACATCAGCTTCAGCAACCTACGAGTGTGTGGGATCTACAGGCCCAGCTGTAACATCTTTGGGCAAGTGCATCACAGGATACCATATGGAACCTGTATGCCTCCATCCCCAACCATATCTCATCTTGCATCCAGCCTAGAGGTTGGGGGTTCTAGAGCCCCCTTTCAGTTGTACAGTTTTCCCCACAAAAACTCTCCTTTCATCACAATTACACATAGAAAGCTTCATTGGATTCTTACAATTCCTTCTAGGTGTGTTTTTTGTCAATGAGTGTAAATGAATACACATTAATTAGTTTTTAACACATTACTTGTAGGCATGTTGCTTGCAATATCTTGTAGATGTCAGGGGTATTCTTCTACCTGACACTTTAGCAACATGTAATGTATTTAGTACAACTGTTCTTCATTTGTAATGTTCACTCTAATTAAAAGTGTTTGGGAAATTACTTCAGTAGATAAAGCTGCGAGACGTGATCTCTAATGATCCATAGTATGTTTGCAAGTTAATTAATGGTCAAAAGTCCAACCCTGGTTCTTAGCACTAACTGAGGAATTTTCTAGAATAGAATTTTCTAAATGAAACCTTTATTTAAAGAGGTTGTGTCTCACTGCAGAAAATGGCATTCATCATGTAGAGAAAGTGAATACAAGGCACTTACTAATGTATTGTGATTCTCCATATTGCTCCCTTTGCTGGTGGGATTCATTTTTCCATCACATTGTACACTGGTTATGACCACCCTGTAATCCATCAGTGGTGGTCATGCTTGCACGCTATAGGAAAAAGCACCAGCCTATGTGCGCTCCCACAGTCTTGGCCACCGGTGCTTTTTCCTACAGTGTGCAAGCACGACCACCATTGATGGATTGCAGGGTGGTCATAACCATGGAAACGAGCCGTGTATAAAGTGATGGAAAAATTAATCCCGCCAGCAAAGGAGGCAATATGGAAAATCACAATACATTAGTAAGTTCCTTGTATTCACTTTTTCTACGTGATAAATGCCTTTTACTGAAGAGAGACAATCCCTTTAATTCTTAATAGAACAACAAGGGAGATTTAGCAATGTTTTATTGCAACTTTTGTGGAATTAAAAGAAATCACATATAATGGCGCACAACATATTACACTTTCTCAGTTTTTCCTGCAGGAAATGTATGACTAAATGGAC
Source organism: Bufotes viridis (assembly GCA_033119425.1). Taxonomy (NCBI): domain Eukaryota; kingdom Metazoa; phylum Chordata; class Amphibia; order Anura; family Bufonidae; genus Bufotes; species Bufotes viridis. Next base: position 360,568,108 of record CM065593.1, on the reverse strand, counting down.
TGCTGGGTGTTACTTTTCTCCTTGTTAATGGAGATCGACTGGTATGGACACCACAATGATCGGCCATAGCGTTACCTCTTAAAGGGCATCTGTCACCACATACCACTATGTCAACCGGTCAGCAACTGGGCATCCGCGCTTGTAAGCAGAGTCTCATGATGTCTCTGGCAATTCGATGTGTTCAGTGAAACCTCTGAAAAAAGACTTTTTCTAATATGCAAATTACCCCCAGTCACAACCAGGGTGGTGCCATTGTAGCATTCCCACTGAGGGGACAGCAGGAGATGCCAGTGATGGAGAGGCAGACACGTGGGTCCTCTGAGGCACACTCTTGTTGTAGGGACACAGGCTAGATGTTGGGTGAGGTGCCCTTGGTGTTGTGATTTAACGTGCCTATGGCTAGGTCCCTTAAGGTTCGTGATGCCAGTGCTGGTAACGGTGGCACACCAATTGACAGTGGGAATAATAGAGGTGCAGACACTCGAGGTGAAACAGAACTCTTCTTTACTGAACAATTGAAACAGCATACACGCTCCTTGTAGTTCCACAGAAGACAATTGGTACACAGCAGGCTTTACAGTACATAGGCAGGTATCTCTTGGCAAGGTATACAGAGGGTTAATCAGAACTCACAGTACAGGCTAAACTCCACAGATTCCTGACTGGTGAAACATCCAAGGCCCGTATGCCCTATTGCTGGCTTTATCCTTGGGGAATATTATAGTACCTCCTCTGGTTTTCTATAGTACCACTTTGGGTCCATTCACACGTCCATGTGTGTTTTGCGGATCCACGGATCCGCGGATCCGCAAAACACGGACATCGGCGATGTGCGTTCCGCAATTTGCAGACCGCTCATCGCCGGCACTCTCATAGAAAATGCCTTTTCTTGTCCGCAATTGCGGACAAGAATAGGACATGTTCTATTTTTTTCGGGAACGCAATTGCGGACCCGGAAGTGCGGATCCGCAATTGCGGACCCGGCCGGGACATCGTCTGTCCCCATTGAAACTAATGGGTCCGCAATTCCGTTCCGCAAAATGCGGAACGGAATTGCGGACGTGTGAATGGACCCTTTCACTGACTTTTCCTTCCTCTGCCTCTCAGCTTTGCTTCTAGCTGGTTTCTGGTGATGGCACTGCTGGTTCTCCCTCTGCTACAGAGCAGGGTCCTCCTCCGACTCCCAGGGCTGGACTGACTTTCACAGGCTCGTGGCCTGGACTAGACTTCACAGGCTCGTGGCCTGGGCTCCACTTCACAAGCTCATGGCCTGGACTCAACTAACTTTTCCCTGACTGGGCCTGAATATATAAACTAGGGCTCCCTAGCTCCCTCTATTGACCTAGAGCAGGAATGACATCCCTAGCAGGCCTGTACATAGCAATACATTCACAGTAACAGGGTTTCTCAGTGCGCAAAAAAGGACATACAGTACCAATCTCCCCACAGGTGGGGGGAACAACGTGACCCTTGTGACCCTTTTGTAGTGCCCACCATCACGGAGTGGGACACTACACCACTGCACTTAATTGCACCCAGAGACTCCCTTCCCTGTCTGCTATGCCACACGCTCCACTGCTGTGATGGACAGGCCAGGCAGTCCTTGAAGTCTGGCAGGATCGCATTTCTTTACATACATAGTAAAGGGATGGAGATTGCCCATCTGCCTGGTAGTCTCCTTCCCTTCGTGGATCACTGGCCCACCCATGGACATCACAGGAAATAAGAAAGAACTGCATGGACATGGTCATGTGACCACAGCCCAGAATAGGAGAAAAGAAATACATTACAAAATTACAGCTATCTTCATCAATGGTTATTTTAAAGGATGTTGATGCAAACTGATGCACGTGGAGGGCAAATGCTGGCCGTCTGCTCTCCATGTGCATCCCTTAAAAAGAACAACTTAACCTCTTAAGGACGCAGGGCGTACATGTACGCCCTAGCGTCCTGGTACTTAAGGACTCAGGGCGTACATGTACGCCCTGAGAAGTTCCGATCACCGCAGCGCTGCGGGTGGTGATCGGAACAGGATGCCTGCTGAAATCATTCAGCAGGCATCCTGTGACAATGCCGAGGGGGGTCCTGTGACCCCCCCATGTCGGCGATCGCAACAAACCGCAGGTCAATTCAGACCTGCGGTTTGTTGCGCTATCTGTAGTCTCTGATTCCCGCGGTCTGTGACCGCGGGGATCAGAGACTAAAATCTGCCCCAAAGTGTAAATTTTACCCCCCCCCCTGCACCCCGCCATCTTAGTGTCCCCCCCGGGCGGTGCAGGGGGGGATTGCGGGCAGTGCTGCGGGTGGGCGGCGCGGGAGGCGGGCGGTGCGGCAGGCGGGATCGCAATTGCGATCCCCCGCCCGCCTCCTTTCAATCGATTTCCCTGGTGTCTAGTGGGTATAGCAGGGGGTCAGCACATTGCTGACCCCCTGCTATAAACTGCTGACATCTGTGCTGCAGATGTCAGCAGTTTAACCCCTTCTATACCGCGGTCCGTACGGACCGTGGTATAGAAGGTGTTAACATGGAGGGAGCTCCCTCCCTCTCCCATCGGGGGCTGCCGTACCTTTGCAGCCCCCGGCGAGATAGGATGGTAGAGGAGGGAGCTCACCTTTCTTCCCATCACCCGCTGCTCTGTAATGGCAGCGGGTGATGGTTACCATGGCAGCAGGACGCTTTCAGAAGCGTCCTGCTTGCCATGGTATAGTAACTCTGGTCAGACTTCTGCTAAAGGCAGAAGTCTGACCAGACTGTGAAAAGTAAAAAAATACAGTGCAGTACACTATACACTATACACTATATAGTGTACTGTTCTGTATAATATAGACACCAGATCCACTGGATCTACAAGAACCAAGTGGGTCTGGGTCAAAAAAATGTCAAAAAAGTGAAAAAAAAAGTAAAAATAAGAAAAATACATATCACTGAATAAAAATTAAAAAAAACAAATAAACTACACATATTAGGTATCGCCGCATCCGTAAAAATCTCCTCTATAACAATATCACGTGACCTAACGCCTCACGCAAATACCGTAAAAAAACACACAAAAAAATGGTGTAAAAAAGCCATTTTTTGTCACCTTGCATCACAAAAAGTGTAATACCAAGTGATCAAAAAGGCGTATGCCTCCCAAAATAGTACCAATAAAACCGCCATCTCATCCCGCAAAAAATGGGTCCTTATATAGGACAATCGCCCAAAAAAATAAAAAAATATGGCTCTCAGACTATGGAGACACTAAAACATCATTTTTTTTTCTAAAATGCTATTATTGTGTTAAAGTAAAATAAATAAATAAAAAGTATACATAATATGTATCGCCGCATCCGTAAAAACCTGCTCTATAAAAATATCACATTATCTAACCCCTCAGGTAATTACTGTTAAAAAAATAAAATAAAAACAATGTAAAAAAAAAACATTTTTGTCACCTCACATCTCAAAAACTGTAATAGCAAGTGATCAAAAAGTTATATGCACCCAAAAATAGTTCCAATCAAACCGTCATCTCATCCCACAAAAAATGATACCCCACATAGGACAATCACCCCCCAAAAAAAAAAAATAGGGCTCTCAGACTATGGAGACACTAAAACATGATTTGTTTTGTTTTAAAAAATGATAATATTGTGTAAAACTTAAATAAATAAATAAAAAGTATACATATTTGGTATCGGCGCGTCCGTCGCAACCTGCTCTATAAAAAAAACACATGACCAAAACCCTCAGGTGAACACAACAAAAAAAAATAAAAAATACGGTGTCAAGAGCCATTTTTGTCACCTTACATCACAAAAAGTGTAATAGCAGGCAACCAAAATGTCATATGCACCCCAAGATAGTTCCAATTAAACCGCCATCTCATCCCTCAAAAAATGAGCCCCTACATAAGACAGTCGCCCAAAAAATAAAAAAAATATATGGCTTTCAGAATGTGAAGACACTAAAAAAATCATTTTTTTCAAAAATGCTGTATTATGTAAAACTGAAACAAAACCCCCCAAAAAGTAGCCATATTTGGTATTGCCGTGTCAACCTGCTCTATAGAAATAGCACACAATCTAACCTGTCAGTTCAACGATGTAAATAACAAAAAATAAAAACGTTCCGAAAATAGCTATTTTTTTGCAAATTTTCCATTTTAATCAATTTTTCCAGTAAAAAAAACAAGGGTTAACAGCCAAACAAAACTCAATATATATTGCCCCGATTCTCTAGTTTGCAGAAACACCC